>CM033470.1:25578924-25738333 GCA_019447015.1 Hymenochirus boettgeri | reverse complement strand
ACAGAAGACATAGGTAGAGATAGATAATATATAGACAGCTAGATAGACAGAAAGACATAGGTAGAGCTAGATAATAGACAGACAGCTAGATAGACAGAAAGACATAGGTAGAGATAGATAATAGACAGACAGCTAGATAGACAGAAAGACATAGGTAGAGTAGATAATAGACAACAGCTAGAAAGACAGAAAGACATAGGTAGAGATAGATAATTATAGACAGCTAGAAAGACAGAAAGACATAGGTAGAGATAGATAATAACAGCAAGCTAGATAGACAGAAATACATAGGTAGAGATAGATAATATATAGACACTAATAGACAGAAAGACATAGGTAGAGATAGATATATAGACAGCTAGATAGACAGAAAGACATAGGTGAGCTAGATAATAGACAGACAGCTAATAGACAGAAAGACATAGGTAGAGATAGATAATAAACAGACAGCTAGATAGACAGAAAGACATAGGTAGAGATAGATAATAGACAGACAGCTAGAAAGACAGAAAGACATAGGTAGAGATAGATAATATATAGACAGCTAGAAAGACAGAAAGACATAGGTAGAGATAGATAATAGACAGACAGCTAGATAGACAGAAAGACATGGTAGAGATAGATAATAGACAGACAGCTAGAAAGACAGAAAGACATAGGTAGAGATAGATAATAGACAGACAGCTAGAAAGACAGAAAGACATAGGTAGAGATAGATAATATATAGACAACTAAATAGACAGAAAGATATAGGTAGAGATATATAATAGACAGACAGCTAGATAGACAGAAAGACATAGGTAGAGATAGATAATAGACAGACAGCTAAGAAGACAAAGACATAGGTAGAGATAGATAATAGACAGACAGCTAAATAGACAGAAGACATAGGTAGAGATAGATATAGATAGACAGCTAGATAGACAGAAAGACATAGTAGAGATAGATAATAGATAACAGCTAGATAGACAGAAAGACATAGGTAGAGATAGATAATAGAAAGACAGCTAAATAGATAGAAAGACATTGGTAGAGATAGATAATAGACAGAAAGCTAAACAGACAGAAAGACATAGGTAGAGATCGATAATAGACAGACAGCTAGATAGACGAAAGACTAGGTGAGATAGATAATAGACAGACCTAGATAGGTAGAGATAATAGAGACAGATATTATACAGATGACAGCCAGACAGACAGACAGACAGACAGATAGATAGATAGATAGTGGACAAATAGATAGAAAGAAAGAAAGATAGATAGACAGACAGGCAGATAGATAGATTCATAGACAGACAGACAGACAGATAGACGACAGAGACAGACAGACAGATAGATAGGTAATAGATAGATAGATAGATAATATATGTGTGCACTCTACCTTCAAGGTTCCAAATGCCAGCGTGCTGCTGTATATGATATTGTATCCAATGTAGATAGATAGCTAGACAAACAGACAGATAGACAGACAGACAGAGATAGATAGAATAGATAAGATAGATAGATAGATAGATAGATATAGATAAATAGACAGGTAGATAGATAGATAGATAGATAGATAGACAGACAGAGATAGATAGAAAATAGATAGATAGATAGTATAGATAATAGACAGGTAGATAGATAGATAGATAGATAGATAGACAGACGACAGATAGATAGAATAGATAGATAGTAGATAGACAGACAGACAGATAGATAGAATAGATAGATGATAGATGACAGACAGACAGAGATAGATAGAATAGATGATAGATAGATAGATAGATAGATAGATAGATAGATAGATAGATAGATAGATATAGATAAATAGACAGGTAGATAGATGATAGATAGATAGATAGACAGACAGGATAGATAGAATAGAGATAGATGATAGATATAGAAATAGACAGGTAGATGATAGATAGATAGATAGACAGACAACAGATAGATAGAATAGATAGATAGATAGACAGACAGACGAATAGATGAATAGATAGATAGATAGAGATAAATACCAGGTAGATGCGGTTTTACGTTGACTAGCAGCGTAATAAGTACTACATGTGGAGTACTATATTGATATAGTAAAAAAGTCAAGTAAAATTAAAAACACGAAAGCAGCACATCCTATTCATTTCTTTTGTAGATCGCGGTGGGGCTTTTAAAATAATGAAAACCTTTCTAGTCTTCTGGGGAAACATAAATACTGTGAATTTAAGGGAACGCTATTATTTAATTCTTATTTTTCCGATTTCATTCATCGTTCCCTGTCAAGTGGAATAGATTTCTCTCTACAATTAACTCCAAAAGAAAAATCCTCATTACCATCCTTGATTCATCTGTAACACATAACAACTTAGCAAACCGAGAGTCAAGACTGCAAGGACGGGGGGCCGAGCAATGGAATTAAAATGGAAGCGAGCAGAATGTACCAGACTCGGAACTTGCAAATACGACGCAGGAAGACAAATGAGGAATTGGGCAGAAACTGTAATAAATTGTTGCAGTTGTTCCCATTTGGATTACGTTATGATTAGATATACTCTGGGAATCCATTTTGCAGATTGCAAATTCATTGAGCCTCATTTATCACGATCGGAGAAACCTGGGCCTGAAGATGGTTTTATTATGCAATATACTGAGTACAGAGGAAAAAAATGCACCGCCTAGCACTTATTTAATTAAACACGTTGCCTGACATCTAATAACACTATTTGGAGAAGAGTGAGTTTCTAGAGAACAATGGAATATCTTAAACTAATAAATCCAATGGACAAATAGGAAAATAAATTTATTTCATGTGCTAGTGGAGTGTTATATAGTTCTCTGGAATAGATAGATTACAGGCGATATCTGCAAGTGGTAGCGCCGATAAAGATGATAAAACCGGCAAGTTTCGTTCCAGTGGCGGTTCAGGGAAATGTGTCGAAATTCCGCTGAGCTAAGAATTTAAATGGGAACCTACGAAAGTCAATAGGATCTAAACATTTCGACATTAAATTTTGACTTCGAACTTCAATTACAAAT
This sequence comes from Hymenochirus boettgeri, assembly GCA_019447015.1. Taxonomy (NCBI): domain Eukaryota; kingdom Metazoa; phylum Chordata; class Amphibia; order Anura; family Pipidae; genus Hymenochirus; species Hymenochirus boettgeri. The sequence goes on along the minus strand of CM033470.1, from coordinate 25,735,321 downwards.
TTCTACATTTCCGCAACGTTCGCCCTTCGAAATCCAGAAAGTTCCAGGGCCAGGTGTGAATGTAGTATGTATTTTTTTCTATATAGCGCTACATTTCCGCAGCACTTTACAATTATTCACTCAATGCACTTCAGGCCCTGCTCCGAAGAGCTTACAATCTATCACATTTATTGGACACATACAACCTATCATTATGTCTTTATGATTGTGTGGGTTTCCTCTAGTGCCCGAGGAAACCCCACCAACACGGGGAGAATATACAAACTCCTTGCAGATGTGTCCAAGGGTGGAATCGAACTTAAGCAACAGTCTGTAAAGCCAGTAGTCCCTTGGTAACCTTCAGCACTTATGCCCCAATCTATTACACCATCTTCACCTATGGACAAGCCCCCAATTGTCTGGAGACTGAAAATGACTCACAGACACGGTTCCCCCAGTCTTCAAGGTGAAAGCATTGACTCTGAGACTGGGTATTCCCAAGAAAACCAGACACAACTAAGTGGATACAGAACCAAACAAAAATATGAGACTGTAGAAAGCTGGACAGGAACTGGAGAGTGACAGTAACTAGAGAGGATTAAAGGCAAGGACAAGGCAGGAGACCAGGAGGCTGAAAGCAGAAACAGGAGAAAGATAATAGGGACCACCAGCAAATAGGGACAGAACCTAAAGCTATAATGGCAGGGAGGAATGGGTCAGAGGAGAATATAAAGGGCCATGGAACCAATAGAAAGAGGGTAGAACAGGAGAGAAAGACTGATAGGGTAGTTTAAATCTAGGGGGAGGAGTCACTGTAGCAGTTGAACTCGTTTGCAAGACTATAAGGCATGCTTCTAGATGGGGAACATGTGGGCTGAACTGAAGGACCTAAACAAACAGGGGAGTCTCAGCTGACACATTCAGCCCTAGAAGAGTTTCAATGTCCATCAATTTTGGAGCAGATCAGTCCAGGCTTGATTAACCAGTGCATTTTTCAAATCCTGCCTTAGGCTGGGTGCACACCATAAATTTTTTGTCCCAACACCATTCGCCACTAGTGGCAAAAGTAGCCACGCCAATAGTTTGCCGTGATACCCGATTAGTCACGCCTGCCTGTAAACACACCATCCTTTTTATTGGGCCGACTGACTGATCCACTGCAATATAGATCTGTTGGCCTGAAAATTGAATGGTGTGTACCCGCCTTAAGGAAAATGGAGCAATTCAACCGAAGAACAAAATAAGGCTGCCTACTGTATAGAATTGCTTTACTGTGAATAAAACTGACCTAATGCCACACAATGTTTTGGGACTTACTCACTGACTATACCCGATAAGCCCTCAAAACCTAGTGTGGTATTAAGTCACTTCATTCACAGTGTATTAACAGTGTACAGCCTTCACTTCTGGCACACCCCCCTCCTAGAAAGTCCCAGGGAGAACCTAGGACACACTAGAAGATGTAGATATCTCAACTGATTTTAGAACACTTCAGGACGCATGGCCCACAGTACATCCCGAGCATCCTCCTTCATTATAGATAGTTAATGGAAGTAGAGACAGAAAGACATAGGTAGAGATAGATAATAGACAGACAGCTAGAAAGACAGAAAGACATAGGTAGAGATAGATAATATATAGACAACTAAATAGACAGAAAGATATAGGTAGAGATATATAATAGACAGACAGCTAGATAGACAGAAAGACATAGGTAGAGATAGCTAGTATTCTAGTATCCCTATATTTTGGATTGTTTACTATATAAACAGTGCTTTGCTATGTCATCAGTGCCGCATAACTTACTGTAATGCTCATAGTTTACAGTTAGTCCAGTGTAATATAGTTCAGTATAGTATTTGAGGTTGAATAAGACTACGTCCATCCAGTCCAACCTACTCAGTAATACCCACATTTCCTACCTTAACAGTTGATCCAGAGGAAGGCAAAAAATAAAATAAATGAAGGGGAAATAGTTAATAATAAACATCCTATGATAACATAAAAGGAAACGATAACCACAATTGCTATCATATCAGAGCAGCCCCTTTGACTGCCAGGCCCCCCCGTAATTGTTACTTTACCCCCTACCACAGACCAGTTCTGTAGATAAAGCAGAAATGTTGCTCCATTACAGTTTTGCTGGGGCAATTTCTAGTCACATCGTGAGAGGCAGTAACTGCAGGGGGCCCCATCTTCTTATTTTCCTCTTAACAGATATAGCCTCCTCCAAAAAATCCCTGTGGATGAAGCACGGATAGGGGCCCCTTCATAGTTTTGTGGGGGGCTCAGTCATTCCTAGTTACGCCACTGGCAGCCATTTTGCTTGCCATGGAAAATCGATAGATAACGCTATATTTATTTTTTTTATAGGTGTTTTTCTTTGTGCACATTACGATTTCCTTCCCAAGCAGCCTGCATTGTGTCAGAGAGATAATTATATGGCCAAGTATATATCCCGGCGTGCGATTGGCTGTTTATGGAATAGGCCTCTGTGTATTCTGAACATTGCACCAGCGTGGCTATTTATTGTATTGGCTGGAAGTGTTTCACTGTATACATCTTTAATAAATATAGTTAACAGTCTAAATACTATTGATACAAGGATGACTGGGAAATCTTTATAAAGACTGTAAGGTTTCCCTGGGTGAGGATCCTAATCCCTAAAGCTTTTCTTCCTGTTCTTCCTCTTGTAATTCTACGGGGAGATCTTAAACATATGATGCAGGCGTTTTAATGATAAGTGCATCATTACATCAACAGCTTAAAACACTCGGGGATTGTGTAGGCCTGAACATAACTCATATACCGCATGTGGACGTCATGGGCCATTTTCAAATTTATGGGCTTGCTATGGGTTTTGCTATTAAAAAAATAATAAGGCTAAATAATAATATTTATTACTATTAGAGGTTCAGCTGATGTAATAGGAGGTTTTAAAAGTTTGCCAGGGTTATTTGTTACTGCCCACCTGGTTGGTTCTTACAAATTCATAAAATACTGACTCAGCTGTGGTGTGGGCCTTTCAGGAAACACAAGACTAGGACTATTGAGAGATCTAAGGGAACGAGGTCAGGTAAGTCTATTCTGGATACTTTTAAATGTAAAACCATGTTTAGGGTTGGAGGGGGGTCCCTACAATTCAGAAAAGTTCTTTTTTTTTTTACACGGGATCCAGAGGGTGGGAGGGCTCCCCCGTGCATTCCAGAGCCCTCAAGGAGGAGCAGGAGAAGTAGCAGGCACCAGATAACACACAGACAGCTCCTACTCTTCAATTTCCTGGAATTTGGACAAGCATGCAGGAGAACCATAAGGAGCAGTGATGTAAGGTAAGGATTTTAAACACTGCACAGTGGGGCCAGAAGTGGGTCAAGTTTTAGTTTTCGGGGAGGACATGCCATTTAAAAGAATCCCCTTGGGGAGTCTAAAACTTAATTTACGCTTTAAAAGTGCATACACACATGTTTGTTTTCATCTGCAGTTTTGTATAACAAACTTTGTCAGCTTTGTCCATTACTATTACCAGGTCTGTCATGATTGGTGGGATTCCTTGGGGTGTCTTGGTGACTGTTGGGAAATAAACTTTACCTTCCCTTTCTATGGCTGGTTGTGTTCAATGCGATAACCATAAGGTAGAGGGAAGGTATTAATCCAATGCAAGTCTCTGTCAAGATGTCCTTGTCGAAACAAGCAAAAATAAAAGCTCTGATAAATACCCTTAATGACTTCCTTGTGTATGTTTATTTTACTTTGAACTCATGCCATTAGAAGGTAATTATTATTTACACCGGAGACAGATAAAACCTTTTCTCCAAATGCCATGATCATGAGAATCGTACAGTAAACAGGCCATAGACATGCGATTTCCACAGCATGTGTGCCGACAGATCACATTGGTATATGCATTATAGGGATCGGTTGGCCATGTGGGAATACACAGCACAATCGTATTGTCTCGTAAAGGGAGGCTTATACGGCCACGGAAAGTTTCCACCATTCCCCATCGATCGTAGCAGCGACTAAAGTCGTTTGTCCACAGTTCGGTTGGTCAGAACAGCCCCTACATACTGACAAAAATGGGTAAATTCTGTCATTCCCCCGACAGGATTACCTATTATCATTGTGTGTATGGCCACCTTTAGCAGAAAGACTTGATGTATATAAATCCCGGGGCCTCCCTGCGGTTGCAAGGTTTGCTCCCCTGGTAGTTACGGCCCTGCAGTATACTGGCCATACACTTACTAGATATTGGATAGACTTGATGTATAAAAATCCAAAAACACAAGAGGTTTTACCTCCAGTGATGTTCTCAGCTGTTTATATTGGGATTGAAAGTTGACCACAAACTAATCATCCCAGGTGCTTGACCAAACATCTTGAGAACATTGGGAGGTATGATCCAGCTAGTGGACCAGAACCTTTGGGCAATAATCCTACCGATTGACTAATTGGGAATTAGGACAAGAGTGAAAAGGAGGCAGACACATTGAGTCATTGTTTTGTATTAGAATATGTATGACTGGCCATGATCGATTGTTGCAACTTCAGAAGAACCGCCTGGCCCAGTCTGTAGGATTGTCACAAGGTAAGCCACCTACAGTTTTAGTTTATCTTGAGACATTCATTAGAATTAACAATCAAACATCAAATCTATTCAGTGTATGGCCACTACAGTTAACTACAATTGCCTTAAGCTAATCTGCTCTCATTTTAAATGTGTCAATTCTGTGTCTAATGACACCAAACATGGTAATTGATAATAGATTGACAGGAAAGGAGCCATCTTGTTTTCCAGACTGCAAGCATTGCACTTATCAGAGCACCATCACTACCCCCCCAAGCGCTTAAAACGCCCCCATTAAAAAGGGAAGGTGATAATTGGTCCTAATGACTTTTTGAGGTTTGTAATGGAACATTACCTGAAAGTGTTTCCTTTAACACTATATTACAGAAGTGACATCAATTTTGTATGACCAAGATAAAGAACTTTCAGTGTGTACGTTATTTAATGCTATCTTGACAGAGGCCGCTGCATACGGAATGAGGACCCTTTTTTCCCTGGGAGGAAATTAAAGAAGAAAGAACTGATTGGATGCAATTGTCAGACACTAATGGGTGTCAAGTCAATAAGGTGGTAATTGGATAGCAAGCTTAACGGGTTTTAGTGCTAACTATCCCCTCCCTTAGTGCTGTCTATCACCATTGTGCTTGGATTCCCTCTAAATATTTTATCACTCACTCTCTCTTCTTCTCTCTCCTCACCCACATTACAACTCCACCCTACCAGAACATCAACCTCTTTCTCCCTCTCCCTCTCCTACCTCTTTATCCCTTCTCCTGATCCTTCTTCCCCTCTATCTCTGTAATTGCTAAAAATTTTTACTTCTGACCATTTGAATTCCTTCCCAGTACAAGTACAGCTGGTCAAATAAAGGCAATTAGATAGTAAGCCAATAGATAATAGACCGATGGATGGTAGATAGATAGATAGATAGATAGAGAGAGAGAGAGAGAGAGGTAATAGACAGACAGCTAGATAGACATATAGATAGATAAAGAGAGAGATGATAGACAGACAGACGAAGATAGTAGATAGAGAAAGAGAGGGTAATAGACAGACAGCTAGATAGACATAAGATAGATAGATAGATAGAGAGAGAGAGGAGAGAGAGAGAGATAGACAAAGCTAGATAGACAGAAAGACATAGGTAGAGATAGATAATATATAGACAGCAAATAGACAGAAAGACATAGGTAGAGATAGATAATATATAGACAGCTAGATAGACAGAAAGACATAGGTAGAGCTAGATAATAGACAGACAGCTAGATAGACAGAAAGACATAGGTAGAGATAGAAATAACAGACAGCTGATAGACAGAAAGACATAGGTAGAGATAGATAATAGACAGACAGCTAGAAAGACAGAAGACATAGGTAGAGATAGATAATATATAGACAGCTGAAGAAAGACAGAAAGACATGGTAGAGATAGATATAAACAGACAGCTAGATAGACAGAGACATAGGTAGAGATAGATAATATATAGACAGCTAAATAGACAGAAAGACATAGGTAGAGATAGATATATAAGACAGCTAGATAGACAAAAGACATAGGTAGAGAGATAATTAGACAGACAGCTAAGACAGAAAGACATAGGTAGGATAGTAATAAAACGACAGCTAGATAGACAGAAAGAACATAGGTAGAGATAGATAATAGACAGACAGCTAGAAAGACAGAAAGACATAGGTAGAGATAGATATATATAGACAGCTAGAAAAGACAGAAAGACATAGGTAGAGATAGATATAGACAGACAGCTAGATAGACAGAAAGACATAGGTAGAGATAGATAATAGAAGACAGCTAGAAAGACAGAAAGACATAGGTAGAGATAGATAATAGACAACAGCTAGCCAGGCTCTACCTATGTCTTTCTGTCTATCTAGCTGTCTATATATTATCTATCTCTACCTATGTCTTTCTGTCTATTTAGCTGTCTATATTTAAGGATCTATGTTTACCTCTGTCTTCTTCAGTGAATAGATCAGGATCCGGGAATGAAGATTCACAAAACTTACCTTTTGCGTGATCCACCGTGGCAACAGTGAAATCCCTGACCGCTTCCTTGTTCTGTGCTAAACAGGCGCACTATAGCTCTACAGATCCAGGAATTGGTCACTGTAGCCGTGTTGGATCGCGCAAAAGGTAAGTTTCTTGAATCCTCATTCCCGGATCCTGAGCTATTGATTGAAGAACGGGAGGTTAGACATAGATCCTTAACTACCAGGCCATTTTTATAAAGGACGGTATCGATCTTTTGGGGCACCATGCCTCTAATGGCATTACCGCGATCATAAATTTACGCTTGTCGAGTGTAAATCTTGATATTGCTTGCAAACAACGATTGCAGACATAAATTTGTGAATCTGACCGTGATCGTGTATCTATGACCGCAATGGTAGATTTATGAAGGCCCATTCAATATCATTGCCTTTTCTACCGCATGGCATTGTACAGACGTTCATATATTACCATACTTCAAAAAGAACGATTGTGCCCGTAGATTTCCCAAGTTTGCGTTACCACGTCCACGGATTTTTGGAATATGGCCCTAAAGAAGCCAATAAAAACTCTGATATAAAATGTCATTGTTGGCAACAATACAATTCTCACAAATAGGTCCTTTTGGGATTTAACGGATCCAATATAAGTCCGCGTGACAATTTCATTTCCATATCCATACACTATTATAATCATTGCTAAAATCAAGAATCGAGAAGTTTAAGGGGAGATTGGGAACTGTCAGGATTTGTTAGAATTTTAGGTGTAAATACAAAGTCTGAACAGAAGTATTGTAAAGGGAGACAGATGGCATGTCACATTTTAGCTGTCAGGTTTAATTTGTCAGAACAGCCAGACATAGACAAGCTGCCATGTTATCGAATAGTTGTGACTGTGTCACCGATCTGATTTAAACGAGTCTGTAAGGCTGATCTCTCTGGGTAAAGGAAACTATTGAACTCCAAACTTACACACTGCCTCTTAAAGCAGCTTCAAAGTCATTTTTAATCTTTTGTTTCTTGTTCCCCTTAATAAAATGTTTGTGGGCCCAACCGCGTTCACTGTGCAGATCAATGCAATAGCAAAAAAGTCAGAACAAGGGTTTTTTTTATTTGTAGTCGATGAGTTCAAAGCGTTAATATAAACAACAGCCAATATCAACAACCCCTTAGAATTAAAACAAAAAAGCTTTCCAGCCTATAAATTACAGGTCGTCTTTTCGCTTGCTGAGATTTTTTTTTTTTACAGGGTTTGTTTTTTATTCTTTATTTTGCCAAAGGGAATGTAATGTATAGATGTATGTCTAGAAAAGAAAACAGATCTAACGTGATTATTGGCGATGGAGGATGGAGCTAAACTCTCTCCAAAGACAGTAAAAGAACCAAGGCCGATAATAAGGGTACGGATATCTAAAGTTCGACTTTTTTACATGAATCCTGCGTAGATTACGGACTTGTCTGTACAGATGTGCAGAGAGAAAGGGAGTTTTCATGGGCTAAATCTCAACTAATCAAAAAATCAACCAGACTGTAATGTTTAAAGGCAAACTAAAGGCTGAAAATTATATTTTCTCTGTGTATTGTTTTGCCAAACCTGGTTGGCACAAAACGACCATTTCTGCAGTCGAAAGTCCTTGGTCGGAACGACCAACGAAATTTTGATTTAGAATTTTTGAAATTTGAAGAAAAAAAAGGTTGTGTTGTAACAGTGTGTCACATTTGCTGTATATTCAGTCTGGCGGAAATAGATAACAGCCATATAAATCCTTTAATATAGGCAGCACTTGACACCCGGCAGATACTTATAATAACTCACATAATCAGTATACACAAGGGAAATCAGTTTTCAGCATCATCTCCTTTAATCATGTTACATATTGGCTACAAACAGAATAGTGGTTTTAGTTGAAATAAAGGAAAACAAGAAACCATTTTTTATTAATTAAAGTCTCACAGAATGGTCGTTTTTTTGCAGTGAATATAATCTGTGCAGCTGAATATCCCACAAATCCACATGCCAGACATCAAGCTCTATGTAAAAGGGATTTCTCTCTGTTGACTAATATTAATCCTGATTTTATTCCACCACAAACTTTTCTTCTTCTTCGGAGTACAAAACCAGTGTAACTGTCCTTTTACGCTCACTGGTCAGTTACCTGCCCCCAATTCCAACTTAATATCAAGCACATTATTAGATGTATTACTAACCATACTTGATACCTGATTGCTGACATTAAAACCAACAATTGACTGCCTTCCCATGATGCCTCCTCTGCACATGCTCAGGTCTTAAAAGCTCATTGAGCAGGGAAAGGGGTGGCAACCTCTGCCAGAAAGGGAGAGAACAGGACGGATACTTTTACCATTAAATATCTGGTTAGAAATGCATGTAATAATGTGTAAATATGCAAATTGGTTAGGGGCAAATAAATGACCTAAATAAAGTGACAGTTTTTTGTTTGAAGGGTGGGAATGCCCTTTCATTTATTGTCACAAGCCCTTAAAGATGGATAGAGACTAAATGTACAAATTACCTCATCCAAACGATGTACCAAAACTTTTATGCTGTTTAATAATTAATACCAATTAATACAATATACAGCAGTTCCACAATTTTGTATTAATTTCTATTTTGTCCACAATCATACTTTACCCTCTTCACAATTAATGTAGTGTGCATCATCCTTAATAATTAAGACAGGGTTGTCCAGTTGGTTACAAACTATAACTCCCAGCATTCCTTGATGCTGAATGCTGAGAGTTGAAGTTTCCAAACATCTGGAGGGCCACAATTTGAGCATCCCTGCATTGAGATAAGTTGCTATTTTGTCCTATCATAATACCTCACCCTAATAAAACTAATATGGAGACTCCCTCCCTCAAACCACACATATATAAAAAAAATCCCCTACTTTCCCTTTTATCCCAACTGATTTAGTACTGCTCATCTCCAACACAATAAAAGGGAAATGTGGTAAAAGTTAAAGGATTTGTACAATAAGATGTGGGTTAAGAGGCATTTGGTCTTTCCATTCATTGTGGACATTCAGATGAGACCAGACCACAGGAAAACCACAATCGAAGGTGTTTGTTCTGATTTTGTACTCAGCCGTCAAGCAACATGAATTTAAGGGATCCCACAAACAGTTTTGTCCACAAAATTTTCAGGTATTTTGGCAATTTGTCACGTCTCATTTTTGTGTAAGATCTTCTAAAAAAAATCCGTGTGATTATTTATCATAAATGAATATTGAGGGAATTACAATGTTGGCCTGCAATTTAAAAATGTTGGAAAGTGTTGTAATGTCCCAAACTCTACCTTTAAAAAGAATGGTTATTAAAACGATTTAAGTATAAATAAATAAAAGACCGCAGTTCCCACCCGAAATGACGAATTGTAATATAGGAAACCAGTCGTGGCCTTCAATCTAATATTGCACAATGAATATTTAAACATAAGTTTCAGCAAAACTGAAGTGGTGCCAAGGTTTGCTTAAAGCACTCATAAAAATGTATTTATTCTCTCGCCCCTCCAAATCCATACTAATGTACCGAGCGGCGACTTCTAAAGTGGATCAGCGTGAAAGTAGAAAAAAAAAAACAATCTTCTCAAAGTCTCATTAAAACATCAACGTCTGTAGTCTCTTTTGACGAGAAGATGTGTCTCAGGGCAGGGCAACATTTTTGTGGTCAAGAAGGACAATTGGTTCAGGAAACATAGAAGGGCAATGATGGAAAACACAACCAAAAATGTAGCAGTTTTGCTAGGACAGTCCCGTTTAGAAGGCTTGTCCTGTTATTCCTGGGGTGAGCGGGATTGGGTGGGTCGCATATTGGGGCGACTAGAACAAGTTATTTTCAGACCCTACCCACACTCTGGTCCAATTGTTGGGAGGTGGGCATTTACTGCAAGAGTTTAGTTCATGTTGAAGCTAATAGTGGGTGATATTGGTAGATGCCATCAATAATGTCTCCAAGAGTCTATACAGTACACAGGCCTAAGGCCAGATTGCTGCTCGTTCTTTACAAACAAAATGTGAACATAAATAGGCCCTTGCTGAGAAAATGAAAACCAATTCCAATCAATTGCAACTGATCCATTTCAGCTTGAAGTGCTACGGCTGGTACACACCTTAAGATCCTTAGTCCCGACCGTCCGTTGGCACTTCTGACCGGTTGGCCAGGACAGTGGCTTCGACATGGGCCGCACGATCAACGGTGGTTTTCCCACCGTCCAATCACCTATTTATCCGATTCGGACGCCACAAACAGTTGGCCTTGGTGCAGCTGGCCAAGGAAACCATCCAATATTCCTGCCTGATTGACAGGTAAACTGAAATGAAAGTCAGGAATCAGGATGAGATATTGGTGTGTACCAAGATTAAGGGGCTGGTGACCGTGGATAGGATTGATGGGAAATTTTTATACCATGTCCGATCAATAAAAACTCAAATTTGTTGAATTAATCAAAAATATTGACCCATGTATGGATAGCTTAACTGACTTACAAAGAGACATGGATGTCTTGGAAAGGCAGAATATCCAGGGTTAAGGAGGCATAGACATCCCAAACTTATCATACAATATTCTTTATTTTAAATAATCGCTTTGTGTTTGGTGCCCAATGTCTAAACCAGACCTAAAAAACTGGTTCTTTAGCCATATTGAACCTGCTGGAAAATGTTTTGATTGGATTTTACATGTTAAGTTACAATGTTACAATATATATACCCGACTGTTGGGTTTTCATGATTTGAATGGACAATTGTCCAAATTAATCCAGAAAGGGCCATCAGAAAGGGCCATGACCTCATAATATTCACCGTGATTGGAGTGTTATCCTGTCTACAGTGGCCACCAATGAAGAGAAATAAGAATTCCGTGTTTTCATTTAAAGATGAAAAACAGCTATTGACAGTGGAAGCACATTGTTCAAAGTCAATTGTCATACCAAAGCTAATAGGTAATCAAGGGGATTTTCAAGTCTTTCAGTCGATTAATAATCAAAGTATTGTTTTAGCGAACTTAATTGGCACAACGAACTAGAAGCGACATCAAACAAATATTTTTCCAGCATTTAAAAAATGCAACACCAACCAAAACTATTTGGCCATAAAATAAAACAAATAGCAAAGGAACGTAAGCATGCCAATACAATCATAATTAAAAAAACTGATCTAATCTCCAGTATTTATACCCTGAGAGCATTTTTGTAACAACAATCAAATAATTGTCCAACGGGGAGAGGAAACCTCCAAAAACCAAATTCTTACAGGCACTTCAAAGAGGTTTAGATTGCTCTGAAGTAGAAACCCAAACATGTTTCATCTACCACCCATCAGCCTGAAGAAGACATTGAATGCCATGTAGACATTAAGGTCATCAATAAGGCACTTACCTACTTCCATTAACTATCTATAATAAGGAGGATGCTCGGGATGTACTGTGGGCCATGCGTCTGAAGTGTTCTAAAATCAGTTGAGATATCTACATCTTCTAGTGTGTCCTAGGTTCTCCCTGGGACTTTCTAGGAGGGGGCGTGTGCCAGAAGTGAAGGCGTACACTGTATAATACACTGTGAATGAGTGACTTAATACCACACTAGGTTTTGAGGGCTTATCGGGTATAGTCAGTGAGTAAGTCCCCAAAACATTGTGTGGCATTAGGTCAGTTTTATTCACAGTAAAGCAATTCTATACAGTAGGCAGCCTTTATTTTGTTCTTCGGTTGAATTGCTCCATTTTCCTTAAGGTGGGTACACACCATTCAATTTTTCAGGCCAACAGTCATATTGCAGTGGATCAGTCAGTCGGCCCAATAAAAAGGATGTGTGTTTACAGAGGCGTGACTAAGGGTATCAAGGCAAACTATTGGCTGTGGCTACTTTTGCCACTAGTGGCGAATGGTGGTTGGGACAAAAAATTTATGGTGTGCACCCAGCCTAAGGCAGGATTTGAAAAAGCACCTGGTTAATCAAGCCTGGACTGATCTGCTCCAAAATTGATGGACATTGAAACTCTTCTAGGGCTGAATGTGGCAGCTGAGACTCCCCTGTTTGTTTAGGTCCTTCAGTTCAGCCCACATGTTCCCCATCTAGAAGCATGCCTATTAGTCTTTGCAAACGAGTTCAACTGTACAGTGATCCTCCCCCTAGATTTAAACTACCCTATCAGTCTTTCTCTCCTGTTCTACCCCTCTTTCTATTGGTTCCATGGCCCTTTATATTCTCCTGACCACTTCCTCCCTGCCCATTATGCTTTAGGTTCTGTCCCTATTTGCTGGTGGTCCCTATTATCTTTTCCCTGTTTCTGTTCTAGCCTCTCTGGTCTCCTGCCTTGTCCTTGCCTTAATTCCTCTCTAGTTACTGTCACTCTCCAGTTCCTGTCTCTCAGCTTTCTACAGTCTCATATTTTTGTTGGTTCTGTATCCACTTAGTTGTGTCTGGTTTTCTTGGGAATACCCAGTCTCAGAGTCAATGCCTTTCACCTTGAAGACTGGGGGTAACCGTGTCCTGTGAGTCATTTTCAGTCTCCAGACAATTGGGGGCTTGTCCATAGGTGAAGATGGTGGTTATAGATTGGGGCATAAGTGTGAAGTATACCAAGGGACTACTGGCTTTACAGACTGTTGTAAGTTCGATTCCACCCTTGGACACATCTGCAAGGAGTTTGTATATTCTCCCCGTGCTTGTGTGGGTTTCCTCTGGGCACTAGAGGAAAACCACACAATCATAAAGACATACTGATAGTTGTATGTGTCCAATAATGTGATAGATTGTAAGCTCTTCGGAGCAGGGCCTGAAGTGCATTGAGTGAATAATTGTAAAGTGCTGCGGAATATGTAGCGCTATATAAGAAATAAAATACATACATAATTCACACCTGGCCCTGGAACTTTCTGGATTTCGAAAAGGCGAACGTTGCGGAAATGTAGAAATTTGTAATTGAAGTTCGAAGTCAAAATTTAATGTCGAAATTGTTTAGTCCTATTGACTTCGTAGGTTCCCATTTAAATTCTTAGCTCAGCGGAATTTGACACATTTCCCTGAACCGCCACTGGAACGAAACTTGCCGGTTTTATCCATCTTTACTCGGCGCTACCACTTGCAGATATCGCCTGTAATCTATCTATTCCAGAGAACTATATAACACTCCACTAGCACATGAATAATATTTTTTCCTATTTGTCCATTGTTATTTATAGTTTAAGATATTCCATTCAGTTCTCTAGAAACTCACTCTTCTCCAAATATGTGTATTAGATGTCAGGCAACGTGTTTAATTAAATAAGTGCTAGGCGGTGCATTTCTTCCCTCTGTACTCAGTATATCTGCATAATATAAACCATCTTCAGGCCCAGGTTTCTCCGATCGTGATAAATGAGGCTCAATGAATTTGCAATCTGCTAAAATGGATTCCCATAGTAATATCTAATCTAACGTAATCCAAATGGGAACAACTGCAACATTTATTACAGTTTCTGCCCAATTCCTCATTTGTCTTCCTGCGTCGTATTTGCAAGTTCCGAGTCTGGGACATTCTGCTCGCTTCCATTTTAATTCCATTGCTCGGCCCCCCGTCCTTGCAGTCTTGACTCTCGGTTTGCAAGTTGTTATGTAGTTACAGATGAATCAAGGATGGTATATGAGGATTTTTCTTTTGGAGGTAATTGTAGAGAGAAATCTATTCCACTTGACAGGGAACGATGAATGAAATCGGAAAAATAAGAATTAAATAATAGCCGTTCCCTTAAATTCACAGTATTTTATGTTTCCCCAGAAGACTAGAAAGGTTTTCATTATTTAAAAGCCCCACCGCCGATCTACAAAAGGAATGAATAGGATTGTGCTGCTTTCTGTGTTTTTAATTTACTTGACCTTTTTTACTATATCATATAGTATCCACAGTAGTAATTATTACGCTGCTAGTCAACGTAAAACCGCATCTACGTTTATTTATCTCTATCTATCTATCTATTCTATCTATTCTGTTTGTCTGTCTATCTATCTATCTATTCTATCTATCTCGTCTGTCTATCTATCTATCTATCTCCTGTCTATTTATCTTATCTATTATATCTATTCTATATCTCTGTCTGTCTATATCTATCTATTATCTATTCTACAGTCTATTATCTATCTTATCTATCTATCTATCTATCTATCTATCTATCTATCTATCTATCTATCTATCTATTCTATCTATCTGTCTGTCTGTCTGTCTATTATCTATCTATCTCTATCTATCTGTCTGTCTGTCTATTATCTATCTATCTATCTATCTATCTGTCTGTCTGTCTATCTATCTTATATCTATCTATCACGTCTTATTATCTATATTATCTATCTATACTATTCTATCTATCTCGTCTGTCATCATCTATCTATCTATCTATCTACCTGTCTATTATCTATATATCTATCTATCTATCTATTCATATATTCTATCTATCTCGTTCTGTCTGTCTATCTGTCTGTGTTGTCTAGCTATCTATCTACATTGGATACATATTTATCAATACAGCAGCACGCTGGCATTTGGAACTTGAAGGTAGAGTGCACACTATATTCATCTATCTATCTATCTATCTAACTATCTATCTGTCTGTCTGTCTCTGTCTGTCTATCTGTTGTCTGTCTGTCTATGAATCTATCTATCTGCCTGTCTGTCTATCTATCTTCTTTCTTTCTATCTATTGTCACTATCTATCTATCTATCTGTTGTCTGTCTGTCTGTCTGGCTGTCATCTGTATATTATCTGTCTCTATCTATCTCACTATCTAAGGTCTGTCTATTATCTATCTCTACCTATGTCTTTCTGTCTATCTAGCTGTCTGTCTATTATCGATCTCTACCTATGTCTTTCTGTCTGTTTAGCTTTCTGTCTATTATCATCTCTACCAATGCTTTCTATCTATTTAGCGTTTCTATTATCTACTCTACCTATGTTTTCTGTCTATCAGCTGTCTATCTATTATCTATCTCTACCTATGTCTTTTGTCTATCTAGCTGTCTATCTATTATCTATCTCTACCTATGGCTTTTCTGTTATTAGTGTCTGTCTATTATCTATCTCTACCTATGTCTTTCTGTCTTTCAGCTGTCTGTCTATATCTATCTCTACCTATGTCTTTCTGTTATCTAGCTGTCTGTCTATTATTATCTCTACCTATATCTTTCTGTCTATTTTAGTTGTCTATATATATCTATCTCTACCTATGTCTTTCTGTCTTTTAGCTGTCTGTTATTATCTATCTTACCTATGCTTTCTGTCTTCTAGTGTCTGTCTATACTATCTCTACTATGTCTTTCTGTATCTAGCTGTCTGTCTATTATCTATCTTACCTATGTCTTTCTGTCTTTCTAGCTGTCTATATATTATCTATCTCTACCTATGTCTTTCTGTCTTTCTAGCTGTCTGTCTATTATCTATCTCTACCATGTCTTTCTGTCTATCAGCTGTCTGTTTATTATCTATCTCTCCCATGTCTTTCTGTTATCTAGCTGTCTGTTTTATCTAGCTTCTACCTATGTCTTTCTGTCTATCTAGCTGTCTATATATTCTATCTCTACATATGTTCAGAGAGAGAACAATAAAACATGATCTCAAGCGATCTCAATTGGCCCCGAGATGTTTAGGAAACTTCAACGTCTCACATTCCAAGCAAGGAATGCGGGATTTAGAGTTGTAACCAACTGACAACCCTGTCCTTAATATTGAGGAGATGCACACTACACGTTAATGGTACGAAAAGGTAAGATGTTGCCAAAATAAAATTATACAAAATTGTGGATCTGCGTAATATTGATTTATTGGTATTAATTATTAAACCGCAAATAAATTTTGGTACAATCGTTTGGATCAGGTTAATTGTCATCATTAGTCTCTATACATCTTTAGGCTGTGACAATAAATGAAAGGGCCTCCACCCCTTCAACACAAAAACCTTGGTCACTTTATTTTTGGTCATTTTTGCCCCTAACCAATTTGCATATTTTAGCACATTTATTCACATGCATTTCTAACGATATTTTAATGTAAAGTACCTCCTGTTCTCTCCCTTCTGGCAGATGGGTGCCACCCCTTTCCCTGCTCAACGAAGCTTTTAGTAAGACCCTGACAGTGCAGAGGAGCATCATGGGAATGCCAGTCAATTGTTGGTTGGTAATTGTCAGCAATCAGGGATCAAGTATTTGGTTATGTAATACTCTATAATGGTCTTGATATAATAGTTGGAATTGGTGGCAGGTACCTGACCAGTGATCGTACAGGCTGGTTACACTGGTTTTGTACTCGAAAGAAGAAGAAAAGTTTGGGGTGGAATCAAATCAGGATTAATTTTAGTCAACAGAGAGAATCCCTTGTTACATAGAGCTGAATGTCTGGTCACTGTTATTTGTGGTATATTCAGTGCACAATTATATTTCACTGCAAAAAAACGACTCTTCTGTGAGACTTTAATTAATAAAAAAATTGTTTTCATTGTTTTCCCCTTTATTTCACATAACCCACTATTCTGTTTTGTGAGCCAATAGTACATGATATAAGGAGATGATGCGAAAACTGATTTCCCGTGTGTATACTGATTATGTGAGTTATTATGCATTATACTAGCCTGGGTGTTCAATTGTCTGCCTATATTAAAGGCATTTATATGGCTGTATCTTTGATCTCCTCCGCCAGACTGAATACAGCCAAGTGACACACTGTTTACCATACACAACTTTTTTTTTGTTCTCTAAATTCAAAAATCTTAAATCAAAATTCCGTTGGTCGTTCCGACCAAGGACCTTTTCGACTGCAGAAAATGGTCGTTTTGTTGCCTACACCAGTTTGGCAAACAAACCAGAGAAAATATAATTTACACAGCCTTTAGTTTTGCCTTTAAACATTACGTCTGTTGATTTATTGATATGTTAGATTTAGGCCCATAGAAACTGCCCTTTCTTCTCTGCAACATCTGTACAGACAAAGTCACAGTAAATCTACCATGATTCATTAAGAAAGTCGGACCTAGATATCGTACCCTTATTATCGCCTTGGTCTTTTACTGTTCTTTGGAGAGATGTTAGCTCCTCCTTCATCGCTCATATAACCACGTTAGAATCCTGTTTTCTGTTTCTAGCCAATACATCTAACTTACAGCTGCCCTTGCAAATAAGAATAAAAACAAACCCTGTAAAAAAAAAATCTCAGCAAGCGAAAAGTCGACCTGTAATTTATAAGTGCTGGAAAGCTTTTTGTTTTAATTCTAAGGGGTTGTTGATATTGGCTGTTGTTTTATATAACGCTTTGAACTCATCGACTACAAAAATAAAAATAACCCTTGTGTCTGACTTTTTTCTATTGCCATTGATCGGCACTTGAACGCTTTTGGGACACCACATTTATTAAGGGGAACAAGAACAAAATTAAAATGACTTTTGAAGCTGCTATTAAGAGGCACTGGTGGAAGTTTGGAGTTCATGAGTTTCCTTTACCCAAGAGATCCAGCCTTACAGACTCGTTTAAATCAGATCGGTGACACAGTCACAACTATTCGATAACATGCAACTTGCTATGTTCTGGGCTGTTCTGACAAATTAAACTGACAGCTAAAAAATGTGACATGCCATCTGCTCTCCTTACATAACCTTCTGTTTCAGACTTTGTATTTACTCACACCTAAAATTCTAACAATCCGGACAGTTCCCAATCTCCCCTTAAACTCTTCGATCTTATATTTAGCAATGATTATAATAGTGTATTGGATATTGAAATGGAAATATTGTCACGCGACTTATATTGGATCTCGTTAATCCCAAAGGACATTTGTGAGAATTGGATTGTTGCCAACACTGACATTTTATATCAGAGTTTATTGCTTTCTTTAGGGCCTATCGCCAAAATCCGTGGACTGTGGTAACGCAAACTTGGGAAATCTACGGGCACATCTTTCTTTATGAAGTATGGTAATATATGACGTCTGTACAATGCCATGCGGTAGAAAATGCAATGATATTGAATGGGCCTTCATAATCTCCCATTGCGGTCGCTAGTACCGATCACGGTCATAGATTCACTAAATTTATGTCTCCAATCGTTGATTTGCAAGCAATATCATAGATTTACATCGACAAGCGTAAATTTATGATCGCGGTAATTGCCTCATTAGAGCATGGTGCCCCAAAAGATCGATAACCTTGCCTTTATAAAAAGGCCTGGAGTTAAGGATCTATTTCTTACCTCCCGTTCTTCAATCAATAGCTCAGAGATCCGGGAATGAGGATTCAAGAAACTTACTTTGCGGATCCACACCGGCTACAAGTGACCAATTCCTGGATCTGTAGACTATAGTGCGCACTGTTTAGACAGAACAAGGAAGCGGTCAGGGATTTCACTGTTGGCCACGGTGGATCACGCAAAAGGTAAGTTTTGTGAATCTTCATTCCCGGATCCTAATCTATTCACTGAAGAACGAGGTAAGACATAGATCCTTAAAACTCCCAGGCCCTTTTTATGAAGAAAGTGTTCAAGTTTCTGATTGAGAACTACAGTAAGTTGTTTTTGGGCAACCCACTCCAAAGTTATGTTACTGGAATAGGGTAATGCTGGCATTCTATATATAGACATATTTAAATTTGACCAGGTAAAAGGGTGAATGTTTTAGGAATTTGTCCTGGGTTGGAAATTCTGGTTTTTGTATTTGAAATTCTGCTGGTGAAACTGCAAATGGAATTTCACATGGACTAACAAGATTTTGACCATCAAACCAGATTCATTGTAGAAATTTCATAGCTTCGGCACGGAACAGACCAAAACTATGTCCCCTTCCGTAATCATTACCGAACAAACCCCATTAAGTTGACATTGAGAATAACATTACAGCCTTTATGTGAAGAATGAATAAGATTGTTTAAAGGGATAGCACCAGCTATCAAGGGCTAATTTATAGTTGGTAGTTTAGCGAATGCTGGAAATGTCTTAAAGGTAACTGTGGTCTAAAAATTACTTTAGGTAAACTGACAGGAATTGCTTTTCCTGTGTATTTTGCAATTGCTTTCTTATTCTTTTACATAGTTTGAAGATAGTTACATTTTTATGTGTGATATGGTAGCAGCATCACCCAGATCTCCACACTTCCTGATTCCTGCTCTGACAAACATGTGACAATCCCTCTTCCCTTTGTCTCCTCCTCCTTGTGGGTCCCCATGACCTCTCCCCTTGCAGTCCCGTTGCAGTCCTCTGGCCCTTCCCATGCCTCTTATGTCACTGTACCTCATCTCTTACTGGTGCTTCTGCTTTCTCCTGCACTGACCATGTGCCAACCGCAGATTAGAAAAGAACTAGTATTTGTGATGGCAGATTCAGAACCTCCGACCCCTAACTTTCTGATCAGTGCTTCTCATATCGTGGGCGGTGTAGCACGTAGAGAGCCTTTTTTTTAATATCAACTTGTTTGGAGACCACAGTTCCCTTTAATGATGGAAATGTCTGGATTCTGATTTCCATATTGTTTTTAAAACATCTGGGGATCTCCCTCTTTCTGACTTCAGCCCTGATTCCATCTTTAAGAATTACCCAAATCCAATCTTCAATAATCTCTGGCACTAGTGAGTTAAATGTCTCTTGTTCCAGCCCATAGTCTACGCCATTTCAGCCCAACACCAGAGACTAAGAGCACCATATTAATTACACCTTGGAAACATAACTGTTTACGATACCCGAGCATATAGCAATGCTCCCTCTGTAATGGGCTTGGTGATGCTACTGCACTGGTGTTTGGATGCATTTTTGATATAACCTTAATGTTTGTCTTATACCAAAGGACCTGGGAGAGCGTTTTTGAAAACTGCGAACGGTCTCTAGAATCTGTCTAATTTAATCAGTTCATTCATAATATTGACTCTACACATAAAAATTCAATGCAGGGTCCATTAACATTAACAATTTCATTAATGCAAAGAGCTTGGTGGACCCTGTTAAATGATAAACAGGGTAACGGTAAAAATCAAGGACATTTTGCAAAGTTGTGTTACCTTCTCCTTTATTTTCCAACGAACAGTAAATAACATTGCTGTCAGGCACTCCCATAGCATTTGTTATTTTACGGCCACATCATGAAAGAATGATTGTATTGATAAGGACCATTACTGTATTTCCCAGATGACTTCTTTTAAAACAACCCTTAATTCTAAAGTAAACCAATCTACCATGATGTGTTGCTTAGCTATATCATCAGTAATAATACTACTTAGCTATGTCTCAGTATAATCAGTCACTTAGTATTCATCAGTTACATCAGTGTTTAACTCTATGTCATCAGTTATAATCAGTGCGTAGCATGTCATCAGTTATAATCAGTGCGTAGCTATGTCATCAGTTATAATCAGTGTTAGTATGTCTCATAGTTGTAATCATTGCTTAGCTATGTCATCAATTATAATCAGTGCTTAGCTATGTCATCAGTTATAATCAGTGCTTAGTCTACTGTCATCAGTTATAATCAGTGCTTAGCTATGTCATCAGTTATAACAGTGCTTAGCTATGTCATCAGTTATAATCAGTGCCTAGCTATGCCATCATTTATAATCTTGTTTAGCTATGTCATCAGTTTAATCGTGTTTTGCTTGGTCATTAGTTATAATCAGTTTTTTAGGCGTGTCATCAGTTATAACAGTGTGTTTTAGTTATGTCCCATCAGTTAATAATCAGTTTTTAAGCCTGGTCATCAATAAATCAGTGCTTACTATGTTATCAGTTATAATCAGTGCTTAGTCTATGTCATCACTTATAATCAGTGCTTAGCTATGTTATCAGTTATATCATCATCGCTTGGCTATGTCATCATTTAATCAGTGTTTAGCTATGTAATCATTTATAATCGGTGTTTAACTGTGTCATCAGTTATAATCAGTGTTGCTATGTCATCAGTTATACATCAGTGCTTAGCTATGTTATCAGTTATAATCCGCTTGCTTTCATGCAGTTATATCGTGTTTAGCTATGTCATCAGTTATAATCAGTGTTTAGGCTATGTCATCAGTTCAATCAGTGCTTAGCTATGTCTTCAGTTAAATCAGTGTTTAGCTATGTCATCAGGTATAATCATTGTTTAGCTATGTCATCAGCTATACATCAGTGCTTAGCTATGTTCATCAGTTCCAATCATTGCATATAGAATTGTTTCTGTGAAAGTGCCAGTGGGAAGAAAACTGCTTCTCCAGGCTTCCCAGTGCTTCATCTTTATTACAGAAGTCCCAGGACCACTAACCTGGCGATTAAATAAAAACTGTATGTGTAATGCTCTAGACATAATTTATATTGTGAGGTGGAATAATCAATACCACCCCTACACTGTAGATTTCCTCTAACTATTAACATGACCACTTTTGGCCCAGTATTGTAAGAAATCCTTTGTAGTGAGGACCATTAGAATTTATGGAGGAAATACATTAGCCAACTTGTATCCTGATGTTTCTACAACGTTCGTCTTTGGACAATCTTTTTTGTAATGACTTATAGCCTTAAAGCCATTAACATAATAATCCGTCTATTAACATAGTGGAGCAATGCCAGTGAAACCACCCACTGTGCTAGACATTATGATCAGTTCCGGAATTGAACGTGAAAGAGATTTATACTTATGCAGTCCCGTTACTCAGTTATTAGCAATACAATAGAATTCCTATGCAAATAAACACGCCCCTTGGATTATTAGTTACATTTTTAGGTTTCTATATTTATGTATTTTGTGCTAAATCCTTAAGGGAATGTCCAGCTTTAAAATCGCACAGCTTTAAAGATTATTACCCCCCAAACCTCACTTGCACTAGCTGTAAGATTTCAAAGATCTCCAGAGCTACTACCTGACCCGGACCCTCGCTTCTTATACAGGGATCA
The DNA here is from genome assembly GCA_019447015.1 of Hymenochirus boettgeri. Lineage (NCBI taxonomy): Eukaryota > Metazoa > Chordata > Amphibia > Anura > Pipidae > Hymenochirus > Hymenochirus boettgeri. The sequence continues at coordinate 25,712,889 of CM033470.1, read as the reverse complement.
GGTCATTTAGGGTGCAACTGTGACATCACGCCCAATCGCCTCCAGCCGTGACCGGGAAGAGAAGCGCCTGCCAGTGCAGAAGTCCCCTGCTCCTGTTTTTGGCTTGCACGACCTCGAAACAGGAAGCAGAGGCGGTGAATAACGCGAGGGTGCCCGGGTCGTACGTAAACTCTGGGGCATCATGTGAAATCTGTACAGCTACGAAAGTGGGGTTTGGGGGGTAATAATCATTTTAAAGCTGTGCTATTTTTAGGCTGGACTTGCCCTTTAAGGACTTGTAACACTGATCGATATTACAGCCCCCGTCAATCCTCTGCCTGCTGTTTTGATTGGATCGGCTGGGGTTGGGGGATGTATCATTCAACACAAACCAATTTCGGGTCAAAATGACTCATTCTCTGCATCCAACTCTGTTGGTCGAAAATACAAGGAAATTTGAACGTGGAATTACTGAAACCTCGAAAATGTCCAACAGCGAAGTTGTTGCTGTGGTGTTAAGTTTTGGCGTTAAAACTAGAAATGGGCGAAAACTGGTAAGTTTTGTTCTTTTCGGATTTCTGGATCCGGAGGAAAATACCGAAGATCAAAAATCAAAAAATAAATGTTCTTTTGGGATTCGGAGCGTATTTTCAATGATTATCGAACATTCTGATGTTCTAAGCTGTCAGTCAAAGCTGTGATACTGAAGCCCAACGTTCCAGCGAGGAAGTAATGTTAGAGGTGGACATGATCATTAATAATTACCAATATTCGGACCCGATGGTTCACAGATTTGTAAACTTCCATACACCTCCCATACAGGAATCGAGGGTTCACAAATTCAGTATTTCCCCTATTTATCAGAAATCGAGGTTCACAATTGTTTCCACAAATTACATAATTCCGAAATTCACGTCCGTTTGTTCGATAATTATCGGAAAAAGTTCAGCGAGTTCTAAAAATCTGAAATCCAAAAATCTTAAAGTTCCATACGTTCAGATCCTAAAATCCGATTCGAACCAGGTTTGAGTTCCATGTCGTCTCTAAATGTGCAATAACTCTCAGTGCCTGTGTTTTAACCTTCCAATTAGAATAGAAAGACCTCATTCCATATGTTCCATTGCACAATAGTCCAATTCCAATTCCATCTTCATACTGTTATTTCCAAATTTTAAAATCACTTTTCATAATTCCCTTGGCTGTGCTCTATGTACATTAAAAGTACAGCGCTGCCTACCCAACTGGTACGGTGTACATATATTCACTGCTAATTATGTCTTAGAACAATGTTCTCTATAGATTTCTTTCAAGCTTTCATTATGACTCCAATAATTAACTGGATGCACTGTGTTCTGTGTATAATATTGCAGCAGCTTGGACACACGAGTCTACAGAAAACTCACACTGACCAGTAATTACTGTTTGGCTCCCACCACCGGCTAAAACATAGATGGAGTTGATTATACCAATACATGAGTAAATATCGAATTATGAATCCGTGAGTAAAATGTTCTATTATACCAATACGCGAGTAAATCGAATATCGAATCTGCAAGTAAAATGTCATTATACCAATCATGAGAAAATATCGAATATCAATCCGCGAGTAAATGTTATTATACCAATACGCAGTAAATATCGAATATCGAATCTGCAAGTAAAATGTCTATTATACCATACATGAGAAATATCGTTCGAATCCGCAAGTAAAATGTCTATTATACCAATTGCGAGTAAATAACGAATACGAATCTGCAAGTAAATGTCATATTACCAATACATAGAAAATATCGAATATCGAATCTGCGAGTAAAATGTCTATTATAACAATAGTGCGAGTAAATACGAATATCGAATCCGTGAGTAAAACGTCTATTATACCAACGCGATTAAATATCAAATTATCGAATCCGCAGTAAAATGTTTATTATACAATACGCGAGTAAATATCGAAATATCGATCCGCAAGTAAAATGTCTATATACCAATTCGAGTAAATATTGATATCGCGATCCGCGGAGTAAAATGTCTATTATACCATACGCGAGTAAATATCAAATTATCGACTCCGCAAGTAAATTCATTATACCAATACGCGAGTATAAATATCGAATATCGAATCCACGAGTAAAGGTCTATTAATCCAATATGCGAGTAAATATCATATCGAATCCGCAAGTAAAATGTCTATTAACCTATATGCGAGTAATATCAAATATCGAATCTGCGAGTAATAGCTATTATACCAATACGCGAGTAAATATTGAATCGTCGAATCCTGAGTAAAATGTCTATTTTACCATACGCAGTATATCGAATATCGAATCTGCAAGTAATGTCTATTATACCAATACATGAGAAAATATCGAATATCTATCCGCGAGTAAAATGTCTATTATACCTATACGCGAGTAATATCGAATATCGAATCTGCAAGTAAAATGTCTATTATACCATACATGAGAAAATATCGAATACGAATCCGCGAGTAAAATGTCTATTATACAATTGCGAGTAATAACGAATATCGAATCCGTGAGTAAAATGTCTATTATACCAATACCGAGTAAATATCAAATTATCGAATCCACGATAAAATGTTTATTATACCAATACCGAGTAAATATCGAAATATCGAATCCGCGAAGTAAATGTCTATTATACCAATATGCGAGTAATTGAATATCGAATCCGCGAGTAAATGTCTATTATACCAATACGCGAGTAAATATCAAATTATTGACTCCGCAAGTAAAATTTCTTTATATACCAATACGCGATAAATATCGAATACGAATCCACGATTAAAATGTCTATTATAAACCAATATGCGGAAAATATCAAATACGAATCCGCAAGTACATGTCTATTATACCTTAAGCGAGTAAATATCAAATATCAATTCTGCAGTGTAAAAATGTCTATTATACCAATACGCGAGTAAATATCGAATATCGAATCCGTGAGTAAAATGTCTATTTTACCAATACGCGAGTAAATATTAATATATCGAATCTGTCAAGTAAAATGTCTATTATACCAATACATGAGAAATATTCGAATTTTGAATCCGCAAGTAAAATGTCTATATACAATACCACGGAAAATATAATATGAATATCGAATCTGTAAGTAAAATGTCTATTTTACCAATACGCGAGTAAATATCGAATATCTCGAATCTGCGAGTAAAATGTCTATTACTACTCATAACAATACTCGATGAATAAATATCAATATTAGATCTTCGACTCCGCAAGTAAAATGTCTATTATACCAATACTCGAGTAAATATCAATTATCGACTCCGCAAGTAAAATGTCTTTATACCAATATGCGAGTAAATATCGAATATCGATCTCAAGTAAGGTCTATATACCAATACGCGAGTAAATATCGATATCGAATCTGTGAGTAAATGCTATTATACCAATACGCGAGTAAGTATCGAATTATAACTCGTGAGTAAATGTCTATTTACCAATACGTCAGTAAATATCGAATTATCGAATCCGCGAGTAAAATGTCTATTATCCAATACGCGAGTAAATATCGAAATATCGAATCCGTAAGTAAAATGTCTATATAACCATACGCGATAATATCGAATTACGAATCCGCGAGTAAAATGTCTATTATACCACTATACTCGAGTAAATATCAAATTCGACTCCGCAGTAAAATGTCTATTATACCAAATACTCGAGTAAATATCAAATTATCGACTCCGCAAGTAAAAGGTCTATTATACCAATATGCGAGTAAATATCGATATCGATCTGCAGTAAAATGTCTATTTACCAATACAGCGAGTAAAATCGAATATCAATCTGTGAGTAAAATGTCTATTTACATAAATACGCGAGTAGTTCGAATTATAGAATCCGTGAGTAAAATGTCTATATACCAATAGCGAGTAAATATCGAATTATCGAATCCGCAGTAAAATGTCTATTATACCAATACGCGAGTAAATACGAATATCGAATCTTTGAGTAAAATCTCTATTATACCAATACGCGATTAAATATCGATATCGAATCTCAATTAAATGTCATTATACCAATACGCGAGTAAATATTGATATTCGAATCGCAGTAAATGTCTATTATACCAATACGCGAGTAATATCGAAATATCAATCTGTGATTAAAATCTTCTATTATACATACGCGAGTAAATATCGAATATCAATCTGCAAGTAAAATGTCTATTATACCAATACGCGAGTAAAATATTGAATATCGAATCGTAGTAAAAATGTCTATTTTACCAATACGCGAGTAAATATCGAATCTCGAATCTGCAAGTAAAATGTTCTATTATACCAATAACGAGTAAATATTGAATATCGAATCCGTAAGTAATTCTATTTTACCAATACGCGAGTAAATATCGAATATCGAATCTGCGAGTGAAAATGTCTATTATACCAATACGCAAGTAAATATGAAATATCGAATCCGTAAGTAAAATGTCTATTATACCAATACGCGAGTAAATATCGAAATATCGAATCTGTGAGTAAAATCTCTATTAACCAATACGTCGAGTAAATATCGAATCTGCAAGTAAAATGTCTATTATACCAATACGCAGTAAATATTGAATATGGAATCCGTAGTAAAATGCTATTTACCAATACGCGAGTAATATCGAATATCGAATCTGCGAGTAAATGTCTTATTATACCAATACGCGAGTAAATATCGAAATCGAATCTGCGGTAAAATGTCTATTATCCACCATACTCGAGTAAATATGAATTATTGACTCCGCAAGTAAAATGTCTATTATACCAATACTCGAGTAAAATATCGAATATCGAATCTGCTGAAAAATGTCTATTATACCATACGCAGTAAATATCGAATTATAGAACCGTGAGTAAAATGTCTATTATACACAATACACGAGTAAATATCGAATTATAGAATCCGCGAGTAAAATGTCTATTATACAAATACCGAGTAAATATCGAATATCGAACTGCGAGTAATATTCTATTATACCAATATGCGATTAAATATCGAATTATAGAATCGTGGATATAAATGTCTATATAACCATACGCGAGTAATATCAATTATAGAATCCGTGAGTAAAATGTCTATTATACCAATATGCGATTAAATATCGAATTATAGAATCGGTGAGTAAAATGTCTATTATACCATAACGCCGAGTAAATATCGAATTATTGAATCCGTGAGTAAAAGGTCTATTATACCAATACGCGAGTAAATCGAATTATAAATCCGTGGGTAAAATGTCTATTATACCAATACGCGAGTAAATATCGAATTATAGAATCCGTGAGTAATGTCTATTATACCAATACGCGAGTAAATATCGAATTATAGAATCCGTGAGTAAAATGTCTATTATAACAACACGCAGAGTAATATCGAAATCGAATCCACGAGTAAATTTCTATTATATCAATACGCGAGTAATATCGAATATCGAATCTGCAAGTAAATGTCTATTATACCAATAGGTGGTAAAATATCGATTATCGAAACCACGAGTCGTTCTCTGGATAATATCGAATGTTTCGAACGTGAAACTCGAAAGTAGGCGCCGTAGAAGTAAAATCAATTTTTCCAAAGTCCTGGATATTGGAACTGTTCCCCAACCATTTCCCAGGTCCCACAGCCATTTACATTAAGTTACCATTGAAATTTTAATTGTATTTCATCACTCAACTTTTCAAACTATTTACTCCCATTGACTTTAATGGGTCTGTTTTTGAACTTTTGAACTAACCATATAGTTCGAAAGTTCGAAACAGACCGAACTTTCAAATGTTCGGCCATCTCTACCCCCAACCCCAACTGATATTTCAGAATAATTATTGTCCCCATTCTGGTAGAATAAGTTGGCCCCTCCCTCCATGCAGTCATCAAGCTGTGACTGCTGACATCACAGACAATGACTGACTGCTGCTTTACCGTCTGGTGTCCTCTGCACATGCTCAAGCTTATAAAAAGCTCATTGAGCAGAACAGGAGGCAGAACTCATCGTTAAATATCTGTTACAAATGCATGTAATAAAGCTGTAAAAAGAACAGATTTTTTGTTTTGAGGGTGGACATGCCCTTTAGGGCTAGGCCACACTACATCGATTTTAAGTGCTATCCGCACATTCTAATCAATGTGGCCACACAAATGCACAGCTGTGTTGTTAATCAGAGGCCATTGCGATCTGCGTGCGCTCCATTTTACAACATTGTCCGATCACAACTTGTGACAACGCACACTGGAGACACGTTTATACGCGTTACTCGCTGAGCGCGTTGTAGCGTCGCCTCACCCTTTATAGTTTTAGGAATGTAACATTTTAACTGGCAGCTCCGTTGGCCGGGTCTGGTTACAATAGTGTTTAGGTTGGGAAGATCGATCCCCCACCTGGATTTACATTATAAAAAGAAAACGTGTTGTGCTGGAGATCAAACTGTGGGAATAGGAATGTGTCAGAACATTTTACAAAGAGACCACTACAGGGACGTTGGTGAACTGCTGTACGTAGCCGAATGAACTGCAGTTCCATGCAAGGAAGAAGAAGAAGCCCCCGTCAGGCATGGCTGCATTCATCCAACTTCCTTAGTTTTATTGGTCTTTAGGGATGCGGTGATCGGTATGTGTGATGGTGATCGCAAGAACGCCGGTAATTTACCTTCTAAAGGTTTCTTGCACGACAGCAAAATAAATGTTACTATAGTCCAATAACCCTTTAAGGAGAACTAAAGGCGGAAACTTCAACAAATGCTAAAACAGGAATTCTGTGTCCCCCTTCTGCTGTCCTTTAAATCATTTTAACTTTAATTATATCCCTGTAAGTAAAAGTGCAGAGGGAATGTTCCATGGTAAAACATACTTGATTCTCATCCCTGGCTGTCTATTTAGCGATATAATGTGCAGTATATAAAGAAAAGCTAATTATAAAGAGGATGTAGTTACTTTTTAAGTGACTGCTCTGTATTACTGACTGGATTCAGGGTTGGATTCCTTCATTAGCTACTTAGCGGCCAGACATTTTAACTATTCTGTTTCTTTCTACCGTTCAGTCAGCTATTTAAATTGATTTTGGAAAATATTTGCTGGATTAGGAGGGAACTTTCCAAGACAAAATGAACAAGATAGACGGGGAAGTGATGAATTTCATGTTGCAATGTTGAAAATACATTGCACCATATTCTCTGGTTGTTTATTTAGCTCTCCTGTACTTTTTAGCACTTTTGATTTTAAGGGTAAGTAAGTTCAGTATATAAGTATATGACTCTAGAAAAAAATTGAGATTTCCTTTTTTTTATTGACTAGAGATGTCCGAACTTCGCAAATCCGTCCGCTCCAGGATCCGCGAATTTTCGAAAAATTAAAATGAAAAATATCCTCGAATTACGAATTCTCGTATTTTCAGGAATTTTCAAAATCCGTATTTCGAAATACGAGCAATCCTCGCAATTTTGAAAATTTTCGAAAATACGTATTTTTGAAATTTTTTTTGAAAATACGACAATCTCGTAATTTCAAAAATTTTCGAAAATACGAGAAATCCGCGGTTCGGAAGTTCGGAAGGCGGAAAATCCGGAAAAATCCGCCGTTCCGAACGGGATAAATCCGCGGCAGATCCGGTGTCCAGTCCCTGGGATTCAATGGTCAGTAGGGATTTGAGCATGTGTGTCTTCTTGAGAATAATCCATCCTTCCCCCCTGCCCAGGTAACTTTTTTCATTTTTAAAAAGTTCATTTTTACAACGTAGTTCTCCTTTAAAATGTCAGCTCATTACTGATCACAGGGTAATTTAAATTTAAATAAAGCAATATGGAGAAACTACCTCAGGGAGATTCAATAAAGTTCTTATTGTTAAAAATGGTGCTAATTTTTCTCCAGCCAATCGATGTTATTTAACATTTGAAAGCTAACATCTGATTGGTTGGGGCAAAATTAAACCCATTTTTAACAATAAGAACTTTATTAAATAACCCTGTTAGTATGTATATAGATAAATAATCGAAATTAAAAAAAAATGTTTAATTCCCCTTTTATCTTGAAAGTGAATTTAATAAGATACTGCTGAAATCATTTTTTATTTTTCCTTTAAAAAATTTTTTAAAAGCAAAAGTTTTTTTTTCCACATGATATTTTTATAAAAATGTTTTTTTCTTTATACCCCATGGGGGTACCATGGGAGCTCTGGTTAAAATGAGACTCTCTTACTGTCACAGTTTATTAAACATTTGTCTCTAAAGCAAATAGGGCATTGGATCTCTTTTTTTAACAAAGCTTTATACGCTGGATATCTACCACTGAATCCATGGGTTTTGCTGTAGATTGAATTATTTTTGTGGGTGAAAGTTCTCAGTTTAAGTAACCAAAGTGCAGGTCCAATGAAAATCTTTTAAATACTTGTATTCCTGCCGACTACATCAGTCCTGCTAATGATAACCAATATGTTCATCTGTGATTACAGACCAGCTTCATCTTTTTTTTTGTGCGGAGACTCTCTGGAATCATACGTATTGATCTCTTTAATAGAAGTCAGGAAAATGAAATTCTGGAATGTCTTACAGAAAAAAAAACTAGGATAAATGAAAAGTTCTAGATTTAGAAAATCAAGGGGTTTCTTTAATAGCTATTTATAAAAGGGAACTTAGGGCTAATAAATGATAAATGAAGGTCAGGCCATCCTAATCTTTTAAAAAAGAGGATGAAATTTACCTACCAATACAACAATTGATTTTGTGCTGCCATCTTTAATTCTAAGCATCTTAGAAACCACCAACCAACCAAACTTTAATTTGAAAACCCCAAAATTCCCACTACTGAAAAAGCTTTGCACAGAGTCTTGCTGAGATCAGGTTCATTTTATTACCTCCCCTCTGCAGCTCTGTGCCATGCTGTTTTTATAAGTGTACCTATAAGGGGAATGTTGGAGGGTTTGTATTTGGTCAGTTGTGGCATAAACATAAAAGACACCCATTGAAAAGAACTATGGAAACAAACAGATTCACAATTAGATTGTTTGTAAGATGTGTGTTGATGAAAAGTACTGGGCAAGGGGACATGGTTAATTACTCCTACCTCCCAATATGTTTCATTGCTGGGCTACAGTAGGTCACATACAGTTTTCAGCTGCCAGGTTATGCCAGGGCCTTCCTGCATTAATGATGGTGCTGAAGCACTTAGGAAGCTGGCAGAAGCAGTTTTCTTTGTGCTGCCGCTCTCATAGAAATTATATTGGGAAGTAAAAGTGCCAATCCTACCACCTCCCTGCTTCTGCTACTTTCATTTTTAGTTGTTTTGGAAAAAAAAACTTTATACGCACTATAGTTCAATTTCCCATTTCATAGGGAGTCGCCTGCACACAAACACCTGACTTGCTGTAAGACCATTACCAATTTCCACACTACTAAACTATATAGCCCCTAAACCAAGCTAACAAAATAATCAATCCACAGCCAATTGAGATGGACTAAAACTCGAACCCGAATTAAGCCGAATTATTCGAGTTCGCAAACTCTTCCTGGATTTCTCGGACTTTCGATATTTACTCGCGTATTGGTTAATAGACATTTTACTCGCTGATTCGATATTCGATATTTACTCACCTATTGGTATATAGAAACTTTACTCGCTATTCGATAATTCGATATTTACTCGCGTATTGGTATAATAGACAATTTACTCGGATGATGATAATCGATATTTACTCACATATTGGTATAATAGACATTTATTCTCTGCGGTTCAATAATTCTATATTTTACTCACGTATTGGTATAATAGACATTTTACTCGCGGATTCAATAATTTCTAATTTTACTCACTATTGGTATAATAGACATTTTACTCGCGGATTTCGATATTCGATATTTACTCTCGTGTATTGGTAAATAAGCATTTCTACTCGCGGATTCGATAATCGATATTTACTTCATATTGGTATAATAGACATTTTACTCGCGGAGTCTATAATTCTATATTTATTTGCGTATTGGTATAAAAACTTTACTCACGGATTCGATAATTCGATATTTACTCACGTTTTGTATAAAAGACATTTTACTCGTCGATTCGATATTCTATCTTATTTCTCACGTATTGGTATAATAGACATTTTACTCGCAAATTGCGTGCCTCGAATTCGCGAGATTCGAATTATCGAATTAAAGTATACAAATACGTGAGTAATATCGAATTAATCGAATCCGTGAGTGAGGTTCTTTATACCAATACGCAAGTAAATATCGAATTATCAATCCGCGAGTACAATGTCTATTTACCAATACCGAGTTAATATAGAAATTGAATCTGCGGTAAAATGTCATTATACCAATATGCGAGTAAATATCGAATTATCGAATCCGCGAGTAAATGTCTATTATACCAATACTCGAGTAAATATCGAATATCGAATATGCGTAAAATGTCTATTATCCCATACGGGAGTAAATATCGAATTATCAAATCGGCAATCGTCATGGATAATTACGATTTTTCGAACGCGAAAGCTCGAAAGTAGCGCGTGAGAGTAAAATCGATTTTTCCAAAGTCCTGGTATAGAACATGTTCCCCAGACCATTCCCAGGTCCCCACACCATTTACATTAAGTTACCATACGTATATACATTATAATTGTTTAGCTTTCCAACTGTTTGACTCCCATGACTTAAATGGGTCCGTTTTCGAACTTTCCTATAGTTCAAAGTTCGAAAACGGATCGAACTTTCGAAAGTTCAGCCATCTCTACAGCTGATGATGAATTGGTCTTCAATTTTTTGAGAAACTTTTTCCCTTCTATTTTCTGTTTCCTCGGTTTTATTAGGCAGAAATCTTTTCTGCCTTTAGATGAACCCGTAAAGCCAAGAAAAGCTGTTCTGAATGACTAAAAGTTCCCAAGGAAAAGCAATGGAAACACCTTAAAAACTGTGTTGACTCTGTGTAGTATCTGTTGTATTCAATTAGTAAAACTGGACTTGAAGTTTAGTTCATGAATCATGAAGACGTTCGCTAGTCATCTGACTGCTTCTCAATTCAGAATGACTTGTACAAGAATCTGTGCAATTATGTACCTGGAAAATCCCAATAAGCATATCACAGCCAAGGTTTAATGACATTATGAATACAAGGCGTGATTGCATTGTGGCAAGGTGGCCATACACAATTTCCATCACATTTCGTCGGGAACCGCCACACATTAAACGACCGATCCACATTACAATCTTCAAAGTAATGTCCTTTATCCTTAAGATGCAGTACACACGGCTGAGTCCTGACCTGAGGAATTGGCTCTTCTGTGCTGGGCCATACGTTGATGCAGTTTGCTGTTTGGTCTCTCCCACATACAAATCAGAGCATTCTTCACTGCACTGCACTGCGTATATGATGTAGCTTTTCTTGTGTTTCGGTATTGGGTCTTTCAGATGTACCAATTGCTGCCTCAGTGTGTTGTTTGGTTTAAAGCAGACAGGGATACGATGTTTATTGAAAATTCTAATTTCTCGGAGACCCCTGCTATATATGGGATGACCTGTTCTTTCTCCTGTCTTGCTTTTCCCCTTCACTGTTGGTATCGTGTTCTTCTTTCCTTCTACTTCTTTTTTTACTAAGGCTCATCTGGAATATCCACATGTTTGAAGGGCTCCTCTAGATTTTTTCATTTCTTCTCCACTGTCTTCCATGTACAATACTGTTTTGACGCCTTAACCTGGGCGTTCCTATAACACCTCTTAGCCACAATGCAATCACGCCCTTAACACCTGGCTGTGATATGCTAATTGGGACTTTCCTGGGTACTTATATTGCCAACAGATTCTTGTACAAGTCATTCTGAATTCAGAAAGCCATTCGGATGAGTGGCGAAACGTCTTCAAGAACTAAACTTCAAGTCCAGTTGATCTAACTAAATACAACAGATATACCATGACCTGGATGAATGAATATTACAGATATACCGTAGCCTGGATGAATGAATATTACAGATATACCATGACCTGTAATGATGAATATTACATATATACCATGCCCTGGATGAATGAATATTACAGATAGACTGACCTGGATGAATGAATTTACAGATATACCATGACCTGATGGATGAAGATTACAGATATACGTGACTTGGATGGATGAATATTACTATATACTGTGACCTGATGGATGAATATTAACAGATATACCATGACCTGATGAATAATATTACAGATATACCATACCTGGATGAATAATATTACAGATATACCATGACCTGGATGGATGAATATTACAGATAAACCATGACTGGATGGATAATTTACATATATGCAAATGCAAAAAGTTGGAGGAGCACACTATTTCGTTTCCAGTGTTTATTTCAGCAAAAAACATACAACTTTCGGGGGATACAAATTCCCCTTCGTCAGCTACCGAGAAGGGGAATTTGTATCTCCCGAAATGTGTATGTCTTTTTTGCTGAAATAAACACTGGAAACGAAATAGTGTGCTCCTCCAACTTCTTTGCATTTGCCATATTGCTGTGGCCCTTGAGGTGGAGGGCTGGGAGGATTGCACCTATTGACTAAAGGCCGTGCCATTGAGGTGTGCTGGAGTGTACTTCGCTGAAAGTTTTGGATATTACATATATACCATGACCTGGATGAATGAATATTACAGATATACCGTGACCTGGATGAATGAATATTACAGATATACCATGACCTGGATGGATGAATATTACAGATATACCGTGACCTGATGGATAATATTACTGTTACTGTGACCTGGATGGATGAATATTACAGATATACCATGACCTGGATGGATGAATATTAATGATATACCGTGACCTGGATGAATGAATATTACAGATATACCATGACCTGGATGAATGAATATTACAGATATACCATGACCTGGATGGATGAATATTACAGATATACCTGACCTGGATGAATGATATTACAGATATACATGACCTGGATGGATGAATATTACTGATATACCGTGACCTGGATGGATGAATATTACAGATATACCGTGACCTTGATGAATGAATATTACAGATATACCATGACCTGGATGAATGAATATTACAGATATACCATGACCTGGATGAATGAATATTACAGATATACCATGACCTGGATGGATGAATATTACTGATATACTGTGACCTGGATGAATGAATATTACAGATATACCGTGACCTGGATGAATGAATATTACAGATATACCATGACCTGGATGAACGAATATTACAGATATATCATGACCTGGATGAATGAATATTACAGATATACCATGACCTGGATGAACGAATATTACAGATATACCATGACCTGGATGAATGGATATTACAGATCTACCATGACCGGATGATGAATTACAGATATCCATGACCTGGATGAACGAAATTACGATATACCATGACCTGGATGATGAATATAACAGATATACCATGAACTGAATAAATGAATTTACAGATATTCCATGACCTGGTGATGGATGAATATTACAGATATACCATGACCTGGATGGATGAATATTACAGATATACCGTGACCTGGATGAATGAATATTACAGATATACCATGACCTGGATGGATGAATATTACAGATATACCGTGACCCTGGATGAATGAATATTACAGATTACCATGACCTGGATGAATGATATTACTGATATACCATGCCCTGATAATGATATACAGAATACATGACCTGAGATGAATGAATATTACAGATATACCATACCTGGATGAATGAATATTACAGATATACCATGACCTGGATGAATGGATATACAGATATACCATGGACCTGGATGAATGAATTTACAGAATATACCATGACCTGGATGGATGAAATTACAGATATACCGTGACCTGATGAATGAATATTACAGATATACCATGACCTGGATGGATGAATTACAGATATACCGTGACCTGGATGAATGATATTACAAGATTCCCATGACCTGGATGAATGAATATTACTGATATACCATGCCCTGGATGAATGAATATTACAGATTACCCTGACCTGGATATGATATTACAGATATACCATGACCTGGATGAATGAATATTACAGATATACCATGACCTGGATGAATGAATATTACAGATATACCATGACCTGGATGATGATATTACAGATATACCATGACCTGGATGGATGAATATTACAGATATACCGTGACCTGGATGAATGAATATTACAGATATACCATGACCTGGATGGATGAATATTCAGTATACCAGTGACCTGGATGAATGAATATTACGATATACCATGACCTGGATGAATGATATTCGATATACCATGCCTGATGAATGAATAATTCAGATATACCATGACCTAGATGAATGAATATTACAGATATACCATACCTGGATGCTATTCAGTTACCGTGACCTGGATGAATAAATATTACAGATATACCATGACCTGGATGAATGAATATTACAGATATCCATGACCTGGATGAATGAATATTACAGATATACCGTGACCTGAAAAATTACAGATATACCATACCTGGATGAATGAATATTACAGATATACCATGACCTGGATGAATGAATATTACAGATATACCATGACCTGGATGGATGAATATTACGATTACCATGACCTGGGATGAATGAATATACAGATATACCATACCTGGATGAATGAATATTACAGATATACCATGACCTGGATGAATGAATATTACAGATATACCGACCTGGATGATGAATATTACAGATATACCTGACCTGGATGAATGAATTACAGTATACCGTGAACCTGGATGAATGAATATTACAGATAACCTTGACCTGGATGTGAATATTACAGATATACCTGACCTGGATGAATGAATTAAGATATACCTGACGTGAATTAATACAGATATACTGACCTGATGAATGATATACAGATCTACCATGACTGGATGAATAAAAACCTCCCCAAGCACTCTGTAGTAATAATTAAGGTTCCCAACTAATGTCTGTTAATGAAAATTGTGTCCTGCTGTTCTGTGGGCAGATGGGACTATGAACAGATTCAAAATGGTTCTGCTTTGGCTGGAGGTGGAGTCTTGGCTGGCCGGGAGCAAGGCCATAAAAGCAGCATTAAAACTGACTGGGGTGTTGTTTAGTGTGGTTGGACAGCCCCTAGGAGAGAGAGGTATAAAGACACCTGGGAAATTATTGTGTATTTATCTCTGGGTGAACAGGTTGAACTTCATTCACCTTACATAGTATCCTGCCTAAAATTCCCAGGGTACAAGAGAACAGATATCTCTGAAGGCCTTCAAGTGGGATCCTCAAGGCGATCATATCAATCACAGTATAATGGACTAGGACAGGTGATTATTATAAAAGGGGGTTGGGGCACTAAGCTCTATGTCTCTCCAACAATGCATGAAAATGTAAAATACAGCCCCATATAAATCCCCGTCTCTGCTTCAAATGGCAAGTTACACATCACGTGATCACACTATCCCTTTCAGCCAATTATTAAACAACCCCCCCGCGCTCTAATGGAGCTGTAAAATGTCATTCGAACAGCAACATCAATTTTACTTTCTTTAAAGAAAATTCCCAAATTTAAAAAATAATCAATAACGACCTTCGACCCTTTAAATGCCAGCAGACAATCAGCACCACAGAAACCAAGAAAGAAAATCTAATCGGCTGGGGGCTTGGAATTCCTGTTTCCCTTATTGGATAAACTGATCTGCCATGAATAGCCAAAAAATGACATTTCCTCACAATCCTGGCCTGCAATAACAAATAAAACCAACAAATTCGAAAAAAACCCCGTAAGACACAAACGTTTCTTTTGTGAGATCACGAAAAAAAAAATCTCATGTTAAGTGGCAACTTCCTAATTGTGCAGATTGAATATTAATCACCGGGTAGACTCTTATGATTAGCCTCATATAAATCCAACGAGCCTAATCAGCCACTTTCCTGAGGAAATTGGTCAAGCTCGAGGCCGTTGATCTGCTGGGGGATGAATCATTTAATTTCTTCTAAGACAAACTGTTTTCAATTGGCATTTCTTAAATGTATTTTCTTTCATAGTCCGATGAAGCGCGTTTTCGTAGGAAACAATAATAGTTTTAATCTCTTCAAAAATTTCCTTCCTGTGCTGCAGTTCCCTTTTCAAGTTTGTCAGCGCGAGCCAAGGAAAATGAAACGGAGCCCGGTGCCAAGAACAAGCTGTTACTTGAGCCTATTAGCTCAATGCCCTCATCACCTATTACGGCAGATCATAAGAGACTGCTTGTCTATCTCTATTTCCCTCATAAACTTGATTTCCTGCTTTTGGGTTTGCAGCCATTTTACATTTTGTTTTTAAAAAAAAAAAAAGGAGACGTCCTGTGAGATATTTGCTGGCAAGCGTTAAGTCTGGTGAAGGCTTTTAGGGGTTTCAGCAGCTTCTAGGCAAGAAACCTGCATGAGAAATAACTGGGGATAATGATTCCAAGTTCCAGTAGGGTAGAATAATATCCCAGGCTGCAAAATAGTTTTGTCCTTCCTTAACACAGAAATACCATGATGGTTAAACATTTAATTTGGTGGACACAAATAATTTTACATCGAGAACATGAATCCCTCTAAGGGGCGGGACTACACCTCAGGAGCCTGTAGGCACACAAAAAAAGCTGGAACCCTTAGACCCACCCTAAACACAGACCCCAGACCACACTATATAGGGGTCAGAGGGATGGGAGAGATTGACAGCCAACCCTCCAACCACAGACACCTCTAACACGTGCCTACTGTGTCCAATTGTAAATCCAGGCCTGATCCCTCTAGAAGACTAGAGTTGCAATTTGGCACTTGTGAAGCACAGTGAAGGCCTCATTTCCTAGAGAATATTCTGTTCCTACACCCACATATTTTAATTTGTTGTTTATGTGTTACTTTAAAATCTTTTTTGGGAAAATTATTGATGATAAAAAGAAGTCTTAGGGCTGCCCACCCATAAAAAGAAATTTATATTATAAACGACCTGGCCCCTCGCTGCTCTGCTGCTGACAGATCTTTGCTTCCTGGTCGAGGCTGTCATTCAAAGGTGCACCGATAACATCACGCGAATACTGATGGCCCGACCAGGAAGCAGAGCGGCTATCAGTGTAGAGCCCTCTGCTTCTGTTTTTTGCTTTCAAACGACCGAGTGGGGCCCCTAGACAGCGAAGGACCAGTCTTGTAAGAATGTTCCTTTGCGTCTTTGGGGAAGTAAAACAGATCTGGGGTTTGGGGGGGGGGGGTGCTTAACCTGTGTATGAATGTCTTTTTATGGGTGGATATGCCCTTTAACATACTTAGCCAGAAGTAAACATATAAGGGGTTCTCAAGGTCAAAACTAGAAGAGTCACTTATTTCTAAAACAATCAATTAAATGTCTCGGGCTGAGTTATCATATTCAAACCATATAGCGGTTTTGTGTATTATATCCAGGTGACTATCATTATGTTAAATTAGATGGTGTAGTAACACCTACTATATATGAGTATAATATTTATTCTTTTTTTTTTTATTAATGCAGAAGAAGAGATTTTCCACCGAAAGACCCAAAGTGAACAGACATGAACATCATCCATGTAAACTAGAGGACAATGGATCTTTTGCCAGGTCATGTAGATTAGAACATTTGAGACGGATATTCAACATTCAGAGCTCGGAGATAATTCCAAGCAGCTTTGGGAATTATAGGACAGTCGGGATATATTTTATTTTTCTCAAGATAATTACAGAGGAAAGAAGTAGAAGAGGGAATCTTGTGAATTTAAGGTAGGAATTATGGGCTAGGACTTCACTACTTGGTAACTTGGAAACAATTTACTGTTAGGGGGAACTTGATACTTGAAGACACATAATATTATTTACATTGGAAAATAGAGACTTTGTTTTTAACTCTTTTATTTCATGATCATAAAAACAATACCCTACAAATGAAATGAATGAACACAACATAATGTATGCTAGGTAAGGAAACCGAGCTGTTCATGGTCAGTATTATCATTTAGATAATATTCTAGATATAATGTCAGTATTGACTAATACAAAGTATGTACGTATAGCACATTTGTATATACAGTATTGGTATATACAGTATGCATGTATACAGCATTGTTATATACAGTATGAACGAATACAGTATTGGTATATACAGTATGCATGTATACAGCATTGTTATATACTGTATGAACGATTACAGTATTGGTATATACAGTATGCATGTATACAGCATTGTTATATACTGTATGAACGATTACAGTATTGGTATATACAGTATGCATGTATACAGCATTGTTATATACTGTATGAACGATAACAGTATTGGTATATACAGTATGTGCATATACAGTATTGTTATATACTGTATGAACGAATACAGTATTGCTATATACAGTATGAACGAATACAGTATTGGTATATACAGTATGAAGGAATACAGTATTGGTATATACAGTATGCATGTATACAGAATTGTTATATATACTGTATGAACGATTACAGTATTGGTATATACAGTATGAACGAATACAGTATTGGTATATACAGTATGAAGGAATACAGTATTGGTATATACAGTATGCATGTATACAGAATTGTTATATACTGTATGAACAATACAGTATTGGTATAACAAGTATGAAGGTATACAGTATTGGTATATACAGTATGCATGATATCAGCATTGTTATATACTGTAGGAACGATTACAGATTGGTATATACATTATGTGCATTACAGTATTGTTTATACTGTATGAATGATTACAGTATTGCTATATACAGTATGAACGAATACAGTATTGGTATATACTGTATGAACGATTACAGTATTGGTATATACAGTTATGTGCATATACAGTATTGTTATATACTACTTTATGAACGAATACAGTATTGCTATATACAGTATGAGGAATACAGTATTGGTATATACAGTATGAAGAATACAGTATTGGTATATACAGTATGCTGTACCAGCATTGTTATATACTGTATGAACGATTACAGTTTGGTATATACAGTATGCATGTTATACAGCATTGTTATATACTGTATGAACGATTACAGTATGGTATATACAGTAGTGTCATATACAGTTTGTTATATTACAGTATGACGAATACAGTATTGCTATATACAGTATGTAACGAATACAGTATTGTATATATCAGTATGAAGGATACAGTATTGGTATATCCATTATGTATGTATACAGTATTGTATATACAATATGAAGGAATCGTATTGGTATATACAGTATGCATGTATACAGCATTGTTATATACAGTATGAACGAATACAGTATTGGTATATACAGTATGAAGGAATACAGTATTGGTATATACATTATGTATGTATACAGTATTGGTATATACAGTATGAACGAATACAGTATTGGTATATACAGTATGTATGTATACAGCATTGTTATACACAGTATGAACGAATACAGTATTGGTATATACAGTATGTATGTATACAGCATTGTTATACACAGTTTGAACGAATACAGTATTGCTATATACAGTATGAAGGAATACAGTATTGGTATATACATTATGTATGTATACAGTATTGATATACAGTATATATTTACAGTATTTGTATATACAGTATGAAGGAATACAGTATTGGTATAACAGTATGCATGTATACAGCATTGTTATATACAGTATGAACGCATACAGTATTGCTATATACAGTATGAAGGAATACAGTATTGGATATACATTATGTATGTATACAGTATTGGTATATACAGTATGTTGTATACAGTATTGGTATATACAGTATGAAGGAAAGTATTGGTATATACCGTATGCATGCATACAGCATTGTTATATACAGTATGAACGAATACTTAATTGCTATTATCAGTATGACGAATACAGTATGTTATAAACAGTATGAAGGAATACAGTATGGTATATACAGTATCATGTATACAGCATTGTTATATACTTTATAACGATTACAGTATTGGTATATACAGTATGTGCATATACAGTAGTTGTTATATACAGTATGAACGATACAGTATTGCTATATACAGTATGAACGAATACGTATTGGTATTACAGTATGAAGGAATACAGTATTGGTATATACATTATGTATGTATACAGTATTGGTATATACAGTATGAAGGAATACAGTATTGGTATATACTTTCATGTATACAGCATTGTTATATACGATGACGAATACAGTTTGGTATATACAGTTGAAGGAATACAGTATTGGTATATCATAATGATGTATATTTGGTATATAGTTGAGAACATCATATTGGTTATACAGTATGTATTCACAGCTTGTTAACACGTAATGAACGAATACAGTATGGTCTATACAGTATGTATGTAGACCATTGTTATACACAGTATAACGAATACAGTATTGGTATATACAGTATGTATGTATACAGCATGGTTATACACAGTATGAACGAATACAGTATTGCTATATACAGTATGAAGGAATACAGTATTGGTATATACATTGTATTTATACAGTTGGTATACAGTATGTATTATAAAGTATTGGTATATACAGTATGAAGGAATACAGTATTGGTATATACAGTATGCATGTATACAGCATTGTTATATACATTATGACCGAATACATTATTGCTATATACAGTATGAAGAATACAGTATTGTTGTAATATACATTAGTTGTATACTATTGGGTATATACAGTATGTATGTATACAGTAATTGGTATATACAGTATGAAGAATACAGTATTGTATATACAGTATGCATGTATACAGCATTGTTATATACAGTATGAACGGAATACAGTATGGTATATCAGTATTGTATGATTGTTACAGAGAACGATACAGTATTGCTATATACAGTATGAAGGATACAGTATGGTTATATACATTATGTATGTATACAGTATTGGTATTACAGTATGTATGCATACAGTATTGGTAATACAGTATGAAGGCATACAGTTTGGGTATAATACAGTATGAGGAATCAGTATTGGTATATACATTATGAAGGAATACAGTATTGGTATATACATTGTATGTTGTTTACAGTATGGTAATAACAGTATGAAGGAATACAGTATTGGTAATATACATTATAAAGGAATACAGTATTGGTATATACAGTATGTATGTATACAGCATTTGTTTATATCATTATAGATACAGTATTGGTATATACAGTATGAAGGAATACAGTATGGTATATACAGTATGTATGTATACAGTATTGGTATATACAGTATTGAAGGATACAGTATTGGTATATACAATGTGCAATACAGTATTGTTTATATACAGTATGAACGAATACAGTATTGGTATATACAGTATGAAGGAATACAGTATGTATATCGTATGAAGATACAGTATTGGTATACAGTATGCATGTATACAGCATTGTTATATACAGTATGAAGGAATACAGTATTGCTATAACAGTATGAAGAATACGTGTTGGTATATACATTATGTTTATACAGTATTGGTATATACATTATGTTATATACAGTATTGGTATATACAGTATGAAGGAATACAGTATGGTATATACAGTATGTATGTATCAGCATTGTTAAAAAATACAGTAATAGATCAGTATTGGGTATACAGTATGAAGGAATACAGTTTGGTATAATACAGTATGCATGTAATCAGCATTGTTATATACAGTATGAAAGAACATAATATTGCTATATACAGTATGAACGAATACAGTATTGCTATATACAGTATGAACGAATACAGTATTGGTATATCAGTATGTATACAGCATTGCTATATACAGTATGAAGGAATACAGTATTGTATATACAGTATGCATGTATACAGTAGTGTTATATACTGTATGAACGATACATTATTGGTATATACAGTCATGCATTATACGCATTGCTAATACAGTATTGGTATACACAGTATGTATGTATACAGTATTGTTATATACGTTGAAGAATACAGTATTGGGTATATACGTATGCATGTATACAGCATTGCTATATACAGTATGAACGAATACATGTATTGGTATATACAGTAATTATTAATACAGTATTGCTATATACGTATGAACGATACATATTTGGTATATACATTTTAACAAATGCAGTATTGGTATAACAGTATGCATGTATACAGCATTGCTATATACATGTATGAAGGAATACGTATTGGTATAATACAGTATGCAATTTACAGCATTGCTATTACAGTATGAATGAAATCAGTACTGGTATATACAGGTATGTATGTTTCATTATTGCTATATCACAGTATGAACGAATCTATTGGTATATACTGTATGTATGTATACAGTATTGGTATATACAGTATGAACGAATACAGTATTGGTATATACTGTATGTATGTATACAGTATTGCTATATACAGTATGAAAGAAAACAGTATTGGTATATACAGTATGAACGAATACAGTATTGGTATATACAGTATGCATGTATACAGCATTGTTATATACTGTATGAACGAATACAGTATTGGTATATACAGTTTTAACAAATTCAGTATTGGTATAAACAGTAATGTATACAGCATTGCTATAATACAGTATGAAGGAATAACATATTGGTTATTACATGTAAATGCATGTATACATGATATACGTATAAGATACATTATGATGTAATAACATGCATTATCGTGCAGTATGGATACCAGTATGTATGTATACGAGTATATACGTCTGAATAAGTATGCGAGTATCAGATTGCAACAGATAAGAAACATTATTGGTATATACTAGTATGTATTAATACAGTATTGTATATCACGTATGAACGAATACATATTGGTATATACGTTTACAGATATGGTATAACAGTATGCTATGTATACAGTCATTGAAACATAGACAGGAATAGTTATGGATATACAGTATGAATCTAAGATCTAATTTCGTATGAATAATAACAGTATTGGTATATACAGGATTAGTTCATATACTGCTATACCAGACGAATCGTATTGGTATAATCAGACATGTAGTTGTCTACAGTATGAGATATTTACGTTGAACGATATACAGTATCATCTTCCGATAGTATACGTATACCTGTATAGTATCGCTATTACATTTAATGAAAACGTATGGTATACTAGAGATACATATTGTATAACGTATGTCAGTTAACGCTTGTATACTAGAACTACCGTGGTATAACAGTAGCGTATCGATGGTATAATAGTGTATCGTGTATAGTTTATACTGGATATAATATCAGTATTCTGTGGATTTTACAGAAGACAGTGGAAACTATGTACTATACTATTTTCCACAGTATGTACTCGTATTGTTATCATAGTATTGTACAGTTCTAGTATTTTGTACATAAAGTATAATCTGTAAAAAGTTTGGATATATCGGTATGTATACAGTATTAATACAGATGTCATATACGTATTTCTATTATTGTGCCACTTTTATCTTCCAGAAAATGAATTTCCTCTTGCAAGTTAAGCGGGTAAGGGATTTCAGGCAAGGCAATTAAGTTTAGTAGTGGGACATGGGGGCGTTAATAGTATTTTTATTATGGTGTTAATAATTAGACATGTGTGCGCTAAGAGGTAGGGGCCACATCGGAATCTGCCTACTGAATATGGGGGGAATAGGTTAGTTGTCCACCACATGGCCACAGAGCCGGTTTTTTATTTACCACAATGGATATACATGACATTTCACAATATCTGGCAATTGGCCAATTGGCCTCCCACTCTCCATTCCCTATTTTGATGCTAATTTTCAGTTTATCAAAGAATCCCTTCCGTGATTGGGTCATTTATCACATTATTGATCAACCTCCAACTGAATCTCAATTTCTTTAGAATTGCTGAAAAACTGCGCCTGGTGCGAGCTCGTCGGAGCGAGATGGATGTTAGAATCCATTTTCACCGGACTATGACATCACTAATGGCAATATCAGACATCATTGTTCCCCTTTCTAAATGAGATAACGATGGAATGATGATAACTGAGTGATTATAGTGGTGGATGGCCTGAAATTAGATTTGGGAGGTGCCTTTCAAATTAGAAGATGTGTAAATGGCACATTCCAAGGTAAAATCCCTTACCTTTTGTGTAATGGGTCACTTTACAGATGTTTGTAGCTAAAAGGTCTGGGGAGGTGAAGATTGTTCATAGATCCTGAACATCAAAAAACCTCCCACGTTTTATGGTCAGATGGGGATAGTGGAGCATAATGGACCTTCCATGGATCGGAGGTCTGTAATCCTTCTTGGGTGTGTTTAATGCAGCGTCTCTCAACAAAGACTCTTAAATAAATCAGAGCGCTATCAATAATAATAATAAATAGTAATAATAATAATAAATGTAATAATGATAATAAATATTAATCATAATGCAATAATAATAATAAATAGTAATAATAATACTAATAATTAAATAGCAATGATGATAATACTATAATAATAATAAATAATAATAAATAATAAATAGCAATAATAATAATAGCAATAATGATAATAATAATATTAATAAAATAGCAATATAATAATAAATAGCAATGATATAATAATAATAATAATAATAATAAATAGTTTATAATCATCAATAATTTGTTACTAATAAAATGTAATATGCACAGTGGCAAAGGTGTTCAAGGGGACATCACCCCCCATCACTTCCCTACCTTTGCATCAAGTTTGGCGTGGAAAATAGGTGTAGCTATCCGCTGAACAGCTTTTTGAGTTTGCTAACTTGCTATAGACCCTCAGGTCCTGTTCTATGAGTGAAACCAACAAGAAGGAATGGCTTTAAAAAATCTTAAACAGGCTGTTTTTTTGGCATCATATAATTTGGATTATATTTGTTTCTTCATTCATATCCACCAACAAAGTGTTAGCATTGAGCCAACTTCCCAAGATTGGTAGTGGACAGGTTTCAGGGCAGGGGTGCCCTTTCCCATCCCAGGCCAATGGTGGCACTAGTGGCAGCCCAGCCAGTAATGACTGCTTCCTTGGCTCCACCCCTGAATCTGTCCAAGGGCTGTCTCTCCATTCCACCAAGAACCACAATTGTAGTCCTGCCTACCCAATAGTCCCTGCGACTGGTATTTTTTTTAATGAACAGCTCTCTTGTTTCGCCCCCTATGTATTAAACCCCAAACTGTGATCATTAAAAGATCTTCCCTGACATGACAGCCATCAATGCCTGCTGTTCCCTAAACCGCCTCTTCTGAGCCTGTATGAGTTAATACAACTTTAATATAGGCAACCTTTATAAAAGGGGAGTGGAATGTCCTTTAAATGTGCATATTTTACTCATTCACCAGCTTAAAAATGATTACCAGACCTGACAACAGGTCTATTAGACGAGCTATAAAGTAAAATCCTTGAACAAGATCTCACAATACAATAACGACATAGTATTGTTGACTTTTCTCGCTGTGTGTATTACAAATCATTGTTTACAATAGCTGCTCCTGGATAGTTTAACATTCGGGAACACTTGAATCGGCAATGCAGGCTATTAATTTGCACTCGGTGACAAAGATTCCCTTGATTATTTAATGATTACAAGGCTGAATCCTTGTTACTGAGAGCAACAAAATAGAATCGGATCTTTGGATCCTTACTAATGGCTTGGAATATTCTGGAAAGAATGTTAGTGTTTTAGAGCTTTAGAGTATGTAAGCTGAAAAAATAAATTAATCTAGAATTAAATACATTTAAGTAGCACTTAATATCCCCCTCATTGACTATCCATGAAGCAGCATGCTCAGTAATCACTATGCACCACTTAAGAGGTAATTTCTCACCAATCACTGTCGCCATTCCAGGTACAGCAAAGCTGCACACAGCACAAGAGTTTATGATAATAAGGCACTTGATTGACACTTGAAAATATAAGATGTTTCAGACAGGATATCTAAAATAATAGGGGACAGATGAACAAATACATTTACGTGATAGTTGGGAAGAATAAAGTTTCCATTAATAGTCAACTTTAATATAAACATTTTTTCCAGTCAGTTTGGAGACCCTTTAAATATGATGATTGGGAATGTTCTATACAACAGTAATCTACATATCAGCCAAAACGTAACAACAAATCTATAATTGGTAAAAACAAAAAACTGGTTAAATGTCATTTACCGCTCCAACCCCAACTGATATATTTAGCACTTATTACCTGGATTATAACCAGATATTTAAGGATAATTATTGTCCCCATTCTGGCAGAGTAAGTTTTCCCCTCCCCTCCATGCTGTCAATAAGGCCGTTGTTTGCTGCTGCATCGCTACCAATGATTGACTGCTGATTCCCCTGCTGCTACCGCCCTCTATATAAGCTCAAGCTTAAAAAGCTCATTGAGCAATGAATGAGGCAGCATACCTTGCCAGAAAGTAATAGAACGTATCATTAAATATCTGGTTATAATACATGTAATAACTGGAAATTAGCAGCTGGGGCAGATAACTGATAAGGGTGACATGCCCCTCTAATTCCAAATATCAGTTGTAATTCAGTATAAAAATAAAGGGGTAAATATTCTAAACAGTTGGATTTAGATGTTCATTTTCTGTGCAATAAGAAACCCCAGCAGTAATTGTATTTAATTCCCCTGTTGATTATTTTCCATATGTTTGGAAGCTTCTGAACGTGTTATTTCTGTTCAGCTGTTGATGTAAATTGAAGTTCCAGAAATTTGTTTGACTGCTAAAACCTAGTTTTTCTATTTTAGCAACATTTCGAAAATGTACACTAGGGAATAAGGGTATCTGTTTATGTACTGTTCCATCAATTCATTAATCGGATTCTAAGGTTGCACAACAACATAGGAATTCCCACCCATGAGTGTACGTATTGTATTAATTGTTTTCTTTGTATTAGAAAATTAATGTGGCAGCGTCAGGGATGAATTTCTACTTTTCTGGTGTTTAAATTCACCCTTAATAGGGACTTGCCGGTCTCTGTGCTGCTCTGCTGGTTGGCCTATGCTGGGCTCCTACGATTGTAGACTCCTTCTGGGGCAGAGCTGAATGGAATGGAATGATTAGTTGGCTGCAAATATCAGATTCATTTTTAGCGGGTACACAACACATAGGGATTTTTATTCCGACTGTCTGTTACTGCTATGAACTGGCGCCGCGGCGAAAGACAACTTGCGGTCCATAGGAAAGTCATGCAATGAGCGCCCATGATTTACCACTACTGCGTCCCGATCGCCCTTTGTCCAATCCAGACAACCCCATTGGTCGCTGGCGATGACAAACTGCTTTTTTTTCCGTTTTCGATAACACAGAAATATTGGTCGGTTTTGGCCAAAATTCCTGCTTTGTGTAAGCCAGCCTAAGATTATAAAACACAATCTAGATGGAACAAATATAATTCTATCAAGTGCTCATATTAATTGTAACACTAAAAACTCAAATCAAGTCGAGAGTCTATCAGGTCCCCTTCCCTCTGACCCACTAATTCAGCGTTTGGCAAGATCCCGTTTTTACAAAACCAGCACATGCTGTTTCTGTTCCTTAAATACAGCACTCCACACCGCCCCTGTTCTGTCATTTAAAGCCACACTCACTCCACCGCCTGTTCTGTTTCCTTTAAAGCCAACACTCTTCAACTGCCTGTTCTGTTCCTTTAACAGCCCACTCCCAACGCCTGTTTGTTTTCCTTTAAACCACAACTCCCACCGCCTGTCTGTTTTCCTTTACCACAGCCACTCCACCTCCACGCCACCGCCTGTGTCTGTTCCTTTAAAGCCACCTACCTACTCACCCACTCCCCTGTTCTGTTCCTTAAATCCACCGCCACCGCTGTTTCTGTTTCCTTTAAAAGCCAACACTCCCACCCGCCGTTCTGTCCTTTAAAAGCCACACCTCCCAGCCCGCTGTTCTGTTCCCTTTAAAGAGCACACAACTCCACTGCCTGTTCCTTTCATTTAACACCACACTCCACCGCCTGTTCCTGTTCCTTTAAAGCCACCCCACCCGCCTGTTTCTGGTTCCTTTAAGCCACACTCCCACCCCGCCTGTTTCTGTTGTGCCTTTAAGCCACACTCCACTGCCTGTTCTGTTCATTTAAAGCCACCTCCACCCACGCCTTTCTTTTCAGTTAATAAAGCCGCACTCCACCGCCTGTTCTGTTTCATTAAATCCTCACTCCACCCCACGCCTTGTTCTGTTCATTTTAAAAGACCGCACTCCACCGCCATTTCTGCATTCATTTAATCCACATTCCAATCACCACCGCCTGTTCTGTTTCCTTTAAAAGCCACACGCCAACCACCGCCTGTTTCTGTTTCTTTAAAGCCCTCCCCGCTGTTTTTCAGAAAGCCACACTCCACCGCCTGTTCTGTTCATTTAACAGCCCCACTCCACCTCACTCTCGTTCGTTCATTTTACAGCACACCTCCACCGCCTGTTTCTGCTGTTCTCTTTTACAGCCCCACTACTCCACCGCCTGTTCTTTTCATTTACAGCCACACTTCCCCCCCTGTTCCTGTGATCATTTACGGCCACTCCACCGCCTCAGTCCAACCTCCCTGTTTGCATTTAAATCCATCAACTCCACGCCTGTTCTTTCCTTAATAAAATCAGCCTTACCACTCCACCCGTGTTTGATAAACACTCCACCGCCACACCCCCTGCCTGTTCTTTCATTTACGCCAGCCACACTCCACCGACTCTGTCTGCTGTTCACTTTCAGCCACACCCTGTCTCCCCCCGACCCACCCACCACCACCGCCTGTTCTGGTTTCATGTTACAGCCACACTCGACACCGCCTGTGCCTTCTCTGTTCATTTCAGCACAGCCACCACCGCCTCGTTCTCTGTTCGTTCTCAAGCCCACACTATCGCCCACTTCCAACCTGCCTGTGTCTGTTCATTTACAGCCACACCTCCACCACGCACCTTTCCTGTTCAATTACAGCCAGCCACACCCACCGCCTTTCGTTCTCTGGCTTCATTTCAGCTCACCTCCACCGCAGCCTTTTCTTGTTCTTTAAAGCCCACTCCACCGCCTGTCCTGTTCATAAAAGAGCCAACAATCCACCCCCACCGCTGTCGTTCATTTTTTTAAACACCTGTCGCAACATGCACCCATCCGCTTCGTCTTAACGAAAAACACCCCACGCCTTTTCGTTGGTTCATTTAAAGCCAACACTCCCCCTGCTGTACCAAGGCTTATGGAAAAGAGTTGTTCCAAAAGTTGTAATAAATATAAAATATTCAATCTGTAAGGTTTTCCATGGGTATAAAGGAATCACGAAGCTGGTGAGAGAGGTGTTACTTTGCTTGTCCTGTAACTTTGGTGTCTTGTCCTTAAATGTTTCGTAGTTCCTCGCGTTTACCCCCAGCAGCCCCACGTGTGCCCTTCTCCTCTTCCAGTGCCGTCGGTCAAAGTTCATTTCCCAACGTATTTATCACTTCGCTCTTAATCTTTTGGGAAACGTTTTTTCCCATTTGGGAAACCACAATCCCCGAGTATCTAATATCGATTTTTAATAAATGCGCCCCCCTCCCCTCAAAGATTCCGGGAAAAATTTATCACCTCAGCTGTTTAACAAGTTTACGACCTTTTACCCTTATAGTAGAATGAGGGTGGAGAATTAGCTTACGCGACCGATTGGCAATCAAATTATTAACTCTTCGTACTATATTTACAGATGGTCCCATCATCTCCCGACTGAAAAGATTACACCGAAATATAAAGCAAACAAGATCCCTGAATTGTACGGCTTTATACTTCTTCCGGCGTTGAATCCGTCACGGTGATTTCCGATATCACTTAAGCTTTCTCACTGCTTTCTCTAAAACCGGCAACGTAATGGAAGAAGATAGAGCCAGCCCGTAAAGTTCAGTCAGCCACATTATTATTGTATGGCCACTGTTTTTATCTCAGTTCACCACATTGCAAAGGAAAAAAAAAACGGCTTCATTTGTAATGAAAAATACTACAAAACTAGATCACGACACAGTTACATAAGGTGTTGATCCCGATTATACTATACAGGATAACACACGTTACTAAGGGTGGTATCCATATACTACAGGATAACGACAACTTCGAGTGTATCACTAACTAACGAACCGTTCATAAGGTGTGGATCCATTCACTACAGGATCAACGACACGTTACATAAGGTGTGATCCCATGATACTACAGGACAACAACGCACTAACATCCATAAGGTGTGATTCCCTATACTACAGGATCACGACCGTTACAGTAGACGGTGTGATCCCATAGTTCCACTAACAGGATAACACACTACAACATAAGGTGGATCCCTGTACTAACAGGACAACGACACCCTTACCATACAGGTGTGATCCCATAAACTAACAGGAATACTACACGTACACATCGATGGTATCCCATATACTACAGGAGAACACACATTCACATAAGATGTGAGCCCATATAACTACAGTAGACAACACTTACACTAAGGTGTGGATCCATGTACTACGGGTAACGACACATGACTAAATTGATCCATTCGGTGTGATCACCACCGTTACGAGGTATCCGATAAATACGTACACGATACAAAGAGTTCCCACTACATGATACACAGGGTGCCAGACTCGGCACATTACATAGGGTGTGATCCCATAGACTCAGGAAGACACGGTAACATAAGGTTGATCCCATGTACTCAGGACAACACACAGTGACCATAAGGTGTGATTCCCATATACTACAGGATAACGCCGTTACAATAACGGTTGTCTCCCATTACTACAGATAACACACGATTTACATAAGGTAGTGTCCATGTACTACAGGATTAACAACCTTACATTAGTGTGATCCCCATATACTACTAGCGATAACAACACGTTACATAGATGTGTGACCCATGTACTCCGATACACACTTACATAGGTGTGATCCAATCTACAGGATACAACACGTTACGAACGGGTGTGAATCCCATGTAAACTACAGGATAACAACACGTTACATAAGGTGGTACCCAGATGATACATACGGATAACAAACTTTACCAGTAAGGTGGATCCCTGACTAACTACAGGAATAACAACACTTACAACTACGGTGTTGACTCCCATGTACCATGATACCAACAGTTCTATACAGGTGTGATCCCATATACTACAGGTACAACACTTACACTAAGGTGTGATCCCATGTCTACTGATAACGACACTACATTAAGGTGTGATCCCATATACACAGGTAACAACACGTTACATAGATGTTTGATCCCATGTACTACATACAGGATACAACACGATTACATAAGATGTTGTCCCATCCCATATACTACGGATAACACACACAAGGTTACAAGGAATACTATACCGACCGATAAATGTTACTAGTGGGATCCCATGTACTACAGGATAACAACACCATTACATAAGAGTGCATCCCATATACTAACAGGATAACCAAACGTTACATAAGGCGGGATCCCATATACCGTAACGGTGGAGATCACCAATCGACCCGCGATTACATAAGGTGTGTCCCATATAAGCTAACAAGGATAACAAAACAATTAGCAATAAGGTCGTGATCCCAGTACTACGACGATAACAACACGGTATACTACAGGGGTGGATCCCTATCCGATCTACGAGACAACACGTTTACATAAGGCGGGAATCCCATATACTACAGTACTATAGGACAAAACCGTTACCATAGCAGGCTGGGATGCACCATATCCTACTAGAGCAAAAACAACACTGTTATAATGTGTGGGTATCCCATATACGTATACAGTGATATACCACAACGTTACATAATGGGATCCCATATCCGTAACTAAACAGGATAACAACACGTTACAAGGTGTGATTCCCATTACACATGGTCAGACACGTTTACATAACAGGCGTGGAATCCCTATACCGTACTACAGATAAAAACACTTACACACATAAGTGGATCCCATTGTACTACAGGATAACAACAATTACATCAGTGGATCCCATTACCACAGTATACAGCCCGTTACAATAATAAGGCGGGATCACATATACCGTAACTACATGATAAAAACCACGTTAATAAGGTGTGATCCCATGTACTACGGATAACAACACCGTTACTAAGGGTGTTATCCCATGTACTACAGTAAACAACACTTACATAAGGTTTTATCCACTGTACTACAAGTTAACGAACCACGTTACATATGGTGGGATCCCCTGTCACCATACAGGATAACGCCATGTTACATACGGTGTGATCCCCTAGACTACAGGATAATGGCATGGTTACATAAGTGTGATCCCATTACCTGACCAGGAATAACGACACGTTACATAGAGGTGTGATCCCATGTACTACATGGATAACAACACATTACATAAGGTGTGATCCCATGTATCTACAGGAAACAACTAGTTTACAACAAACATATTGGTTATCCCAATATACTAACAGGATAACACCGTTCATAATATGTACCCATTGTGCTACATGATAACTACACGTACATAAGGTTGGATCCCATATACTACAGAATAACGACAGTTTACAACATAAAGGTGTTCTCCCTATACTCCAGGATAACGACACGTTACATCGATGTGATCCAGTACTACATGATAACGACACGTTACATATGGGTGGGATCCCATATACTATATACAGATAATAACACATTACACAGGTGTGATCCCATGTACTAACAGATAACAACACATGACAATAAGGTGTGATCCCATGTCTCAGTATAACACACGTTACATAGGTGGTTATCCCATAACTACAGGATAATGTCAACTTTACCTAAGGTTGTGATCCCCATGTACTCCAGATAACGACATGTTACATATGGTGGGAATCCCATATACTACGGAATAACGACACGTTCATAGATGTGATCCCATGTATACGGATAACAACACGTTACATAAGATGTGATCCATGTACTACATGATAACGAAACGTTACATATTGTGTGATCCCTATACTAGCAGATAACGCAATTACATAAGATTGGTCCCATGTACTACATGATAACGCACGTTACATAGGTGTGATCCCATCATACTACAAGGATCCAACACGTTCATAAGATGGTGATCCCCTGTACTACAGAATACAATAACACTTTACAATACGGTGTGATCCCATGTCCTACAGGAATAACGTCACGTTACAATAAGGTTAGATCCCATATACTACAGGATAACGTCATATACAACAATAAGGTGTGATCCCACTTATACTACAATAAAAACGTCACGTTACATATGGTGTGAAATCCCATGTTACCTACATGATACGACACGTTACATAAGTTGGATCCCATATACTACAGGATAACGTCATATTACATAAGGTGTGAGCCCATCATACTACAGGATAACTCACGTTACATATGGTGTGAATCCCATGTACTACGATAACTACTGTCATCCAACATAAGTTTGATCCCATCTACTACAGGATAACGAACACGTTACATAAGAGGTGATCCCCTGTACTACAGGATAACAACAAATTACATAAGATTTGATCCCATTTACGACATGATAACGACACTACATAAGGTGTGATCCAATACCGTACTAAACAGGATAAACACACAGACAAGAGGTGGGTGATCCCATGTACTACATGATAACGACACGTTACATAAGGTGTGATCCCATATACTACACGATAACAACACATTACATAAGATGTGTTCCCATGTACTCACAGGTTTACGACACGTTACAAAGGTGTGATCCCATATAAGAACAGGATAGACCGTTTCAAAGATGTGATCCCCATGTACTACCGGATGACAACGTACATACAGATGTGATCCATGTACTACAGGATGACACTTACATAAGATGTGATCCCATGTCCTACAGATGACTGTTCCATAGATATGATCCCATGTACAACATCAATGACCACTTTACATACAGGTGATCCATGAACTACAGATAACTACACGTTACCATAAGATGTGATCCATATACCACAGTATACAAAACTTACATACAGGTATCTGGTGTTTAATGAGATCAACTGGACTTTAATTTTAGTTTCCTAAAGAGTTTCGTCTAGTCAATCCGACTGGCTTAGAATCTATGAGAGAAAAAAATGTGAACGTTTCTGTCCATTTTGAGGGACAAATAGTAATAAGGTTAACTGTAAATGACACAGAGACCCCGGGGAATGGGAATGTTCTGTCCTATTGAGGGCTAAAGTAGTAGGAGTATGTTACTGTAAATGACACAGAGACCAGGGTAACTGTGTCTGTGGGAACCCCGTAAATAGAACCAAGAACGTATTTTAAAGGGCATGTCCCCTGGAAGACTATAATTCTGATCACTAACTTGGCCCCCCTCTGTAAGTGTAATAAATCCTCACCGTCACCATCCCCAGCTCCAAATGGTTCTCCTGTAGCCGCCCCCCCAAAGTCCAAAAACTGCCCACAAGGAGGATAGTACAACAATATAGACCCTCTTCCTCCTGTACCTCCCCTCCGGGAGAAGTTTGGCATGTGCCTGCAGCCTCTCCGCCCCCCCCCCGTTCCCATCCTCCTCTCCCCACCCGTCTTGGGTCTCCCCCTCCCCCCCCCCCCTCCCCATGTAGAATCCTGTTGTATGTGGTATGGGATATGTCCCCCAGCCCCAACCGCTATAATGTTATATCCAGAAAACTCCCCTGATAATAGTTTATTTACCTTCCCTCTTCCCTTGGCCGTTGTTGAACTGCCGACAAGCTGCATCCGTTATTTGGATGTCTCCTCCGCCAAATCGCAGAAACGGCTGCCGGTCCCACCCCCCTGCTTGCAGTTCTGTGTAAGCAGAGGGCCCGGATTGTTGCGCCAAAGGATAGAGGGAATGTAAGTAAACTATCGGGGGAGTTTTCTGGATAAACCTTATAGAGTTTTGGGGGCTGGGGTAACTAGCCCTCCACACTAAAAGTTTTTTAACAGGTGGACATGCCCTTTAAAAACTATCTTTCCTTCACGATCGGGCTATTTTGAGAGTTTACCAATCGCTCATACTTTCGAGGGTTGTAACACGAAATCGCTCATTACTTTCGAGTGTTCCAAAAGACGATCATATCCTTTCGAGGGTTAACCAACATCAATCATTACTATTCGGGGTTACCGAAATCGATCATTACTTACTTTCAAGGGTTAACCCAAATTGATCTTACCTTTCGAGGGTTACCACCGAAAATCGATCATTACTTTCAGGGTTTTCCCAAATCAATCATTACTTTCGATTGTTATGTTCGCGGGTTTTGACAGTTTTTTTCCATTCGATATGTCTATTTCACTAATCAGTCTATTTCGATAAACATCGACAATTCGGAAAATCCGGGTTCCCGTGAACTCCTCCGGGAGTTACAAAAGTTTAGAGCTCCCAGAAACTTGAAACTCTCTATTGCGATTAGAAACCTAGTTCTAAATCCGACCCACATTACATCTCTAGTCCTAACTTAACCGTAGGACTGGAGATTAGCAAACTTTTTGCATACATACTTTTCAGACAGGACCCACCATATAGCTGGTTTCTCATTCCCCTCCAGCCCCTTTGCTTTTAAAATGGGAATGGCTATCCATCCAGTGCTATTTATATTAAAGGCATAGGAACGTCCAATTAAAGGGCCGTGTTTAGGGGGTGCTAATTTACCCCCCGCAGTGGGCCAGTGTGCAGATAATTATATTGTATGGGGCCCATGAATGTGCTTAAAATTTAATACTCTTATTTTAGTCTGTAGATTTGCAGCACTATTGACAATGTCAAAAAAATACACAAGAAAAATGACTAATATCCCCCCCTCCCTACCCTAACACCATACCTCTCACTCTCCCACACTATCACACTCTTTTGTACTTTATTTAATTGTGTATGATTTATAGAATGGTCACAATATTTTTCTTGATGGCGGAATCTTAAAAAAAAAAAAATTAAAACTCTTCTTAAACGTTGCTGTTTTCTACCCAAGAGTGGAATCTTCCACGGACATAAATCTGTAATTTTTTGCACCGCAACCAGATTATTATTAAACCTCAAGAGCGCATTTAATTATACCCCCAACTGAAATCTGTAGAAACT
Organism: Hymenochirus boettgeri; assembly: GCA_019447015.1. Lineage (NCBI taxonomy): Eukaryota > Metazoa > Chordata > Amphibia > Anura > Pipidae > Hymenochirus > Hymenochirus boettgeri. The sequence continues at coordinate 25,676,847 of CM033470.1, read as the reverse complement.
ATTTGGTTCATAACAAGAGGCCAGGTTCCTAAAATGTCTGTAAAAACCCCAAAAAATAATCAGCCAGAAGCTCAAATATCCGATTGAGGTATATAATAAAAAAACGGAAGATGTTAAAAAAACGGTTTATACTGGATGTCCAGTTTATTCACAGTCATTATATCTAAAAACTTTATTAGTTGGACAGGAACAGAAATGAACCCAGCTGATTTGGAACAAATTTATTTTATGCCTCTCATTTCACGCCCCGCAGTTGTATGACCCTGTTCTGTGGTTAAAGTCACAGTAACCCATGATACCTTGATGCAAAACGTGGTTAGCGGTGCTTCATCATCTGTGTCATTTATTGCTTGTCCTAATTGCTTCTTATTAAATGCCCGGAACCGTGGGCAAAGTATGAAAACAGGATGAATCAGAATATTTTCTGGTATCAGAATTTTGTTGCTAACAGCCAATATTTTAATCAGATCATCCATGTTACAGGCCAATCTTTAATCAGATATCGCACCCATTGTTACAGGCCAATATTTTAACAGATCTCCCCATGTTCAACTCCATATTTTAATATATCGCCCCATGTTGCCATCTGACAGATCATTCTTTTTTTCCTGCTAGAAAGCACAACCTATACGCGTGTTGTTTAAACACACATTCGGGAAATGCCTGGCCAGGTCACACATTGTAAGGCTTACCTTCTCATGTTCGCCCAATGTATATAAAACCTCTGAACCTGAATATCCCTAGGCTGTTCGGAGGTTTTCTGGTACTGTGCCCCTTCCATTCATATTCCTTGTTTCCATTGTTTTCATTAAGACTGCCAAACCCTATTGTTTTCAATTCACTGTTTTACTAGGATGCCTTTAAAGCCTTTTTATTTGCTGTGGTCCTATAGACACCCAATTTGTTCTCCAATAATCCTTGCGGTTTATTCCTTCCACTTGGTTTTCTCTTTCCAAGACTCCATTTTGTCCTTTCTGTGAGATCCATAACCCAAATGGCAGTTCAGTATATATTGCTGACATAGCAAAGCATTTCAGTCAAACAACAGTTGACTGAGTTTAACATTAAATGTAATCATCTGGGGGGGGGGAAGCTTCTAAAATTTCCCATTTTTTGTTTCCTTGTTCACCTCCTGAAAAATCAATTAATTATTAGGTATAATTGATATTTATCTATCATTCATTCCTCTATTTTTCCCTGGAGAATTACGTCAACACGAATTTGCTTAATGTGCCATAGAATGAAACCAGATCCACGTGATTGGGTTGGGGTTTTGGGCATAACAAAGTAATAATTCTGTCTATTACGTTAAGACCCACTGGCTTGAAGTTAGTTCTTGAAAGACGTTTCCCACTCCTGGTTTCGGAATCAGAGATGACGTTGTACAAGAATATGTGGCAATATAATACCCAATGGAAAGTCCCAATCAGCATAATTACAGCCATGTGTTAGGGACCTTCTTAATGCAAGGTATTGGTTGTTGAAGGTCCTACACAGCTGTTAATGCCTTATTGGGACTTTCCAGGGTATTATTGCCTACAGATTCTTGTACCAGTCCTTCTGATTTGAGAAACGACGACTTCATCTTCAAGAACAACCTTCTAGACGTGATCTCACTGATACCCACTGATATACCCTGCCTGGATGATGAAATATTAAACAAATTACCATGAACCTGGGATATGAAATAGTACAGATACCATACCTGGATGAATGAATATTACAGATATACCATGACCTGGATGAATGAATATTACAGAATACCATGACCTGGAATGGAATGAATATTACAGATATACCATGACCTGGATGATATGGAATATTATACAGAGTATATACCATGACCTGGATGGATGATAATTACAGATATACCGTGACCTGGATGAAATGAATATTACAGATATACCATGACCTGGATGGATGGATGAATATTACAGATATACATTGGACCTGGATGAATGATATACAGATATACCATCATATGACCTGGATGAATGAATATTACTAGATATACCATGCCTGGATGAATGAATATTAAAGATATACCATGACCTGGATGAATGAATATTACAGATATTACCTCATGACCTGGATGAATGAATATTACAGATATACACATGACCTGGATGAATGAATATTACAGATATACCATGACTGGATGAGGGAATATACAGATATTTACCATGACCTGGATGGATGAATATTAACAGATATACCATGACTGGATGAATGGAATATTACAATTTTACATGACCTGGATGGATGAATATTACAGAATATACCTTGACCTGGATGAATGAATATTACAGATATACCATGACCTGGATGGATGAATATTACGATATTACATGCCAGGGATAATGAATATAAAAGAAATACCATGACCTGATGATGAATATTACAGATATACCAATGGAATAGGATGGAATGAATATTACAGATTATACCGTGACATGGATGGAATAAAAGATATACAGACTATGTACATGGACTTCCGGATGAATGAATATTATTACAGGGATATACCATGACCTGGATGAAGGAATATCTACAGATTAATGCCCGTGACCTGGATGATATATACATATGATTACAGATATACCATGGACCGGATGAAATGAATAATTACCAGATATATGACCTATGAACCTGGATGAATGAATCTTACAGATATACCATGACCTGGATGATACGAATTATTACGATATACCATTGACCTGTGTGAATGAATTATTACAGATATAACCCATGACCTGGATGAATGAATATTAACAGATATACATGACCTGGATGAATGAATATTACAAGAGTATACATGACCTGGATGGATGAATTTTTACAGATATACCATGACCTGGATGAATGGAATATTTCAGATGTATACGTACCACCTGGATGGAATGAATAATTTACAGATATACTTGACCGGGAGAATATTACAGATATACCATGACCTGGGATGATGAATTAAAGAGATATACATGGACCTGATGAATGAATACGAAATTATACTGACCTGGATGAATGAATATTAACAGATATACCATGACCTGAGGGATGAAAATTTAAAAAGACCGTTCCTGACCAAGTAACACCTAGACTGTATGAATAATATTACAGGTTCCACCACTACATGGGTCTGTTAATGAAAAATTTAGTTCCTCTGATGTTTCTGTCAGATGGGACTATGAACAATTACAAAAAGGGTTCTGTTTGGCGCGATGGTGGAGTATTGCTGGCCGGAAGCGAATGAGCCATATAATATAAGACGGCAATTAAGCATTAAAACTGGACCTGGGGTGGTTGTTTCATGCTGATGGTATTGCCAGCCCTGAGATGAATGAGTATCAGTACGGACCTGGGATAATTATTGTGATAGGTATCTCTGGTGAACAGGTTGAATTCATTTCACCTTAATATATCCCTGCCTATTTCGGGGTCAAGGCATGAACAAGAATCTCTGAAGGGCCTTCAGTGGGTCTAAGGGCGATCATTCAATAACAGTAAATGGAAAGGAACAGGTGATTATTATAAAAGGGGTTGGGGGGCACTCTAAGCTCTATTGTCTCCAAACAAGGATGCCAAAAAATGTAAATTAAAGTGCCCATATAAATCACCGTCTCTGTTAAATGGGCAATGTTACACATCACGTATACACTATCCCTTTCAGCCAATATATTAAACACCCCCCCGCGCTCAATGGAGCGTAATAAAGTCTTCGAAAGCAACATCAAGTTTACTTCTGTAAAGCAAAAATCCCATATTTTAAAAAATTAATCAAATAACGACCGTTCGACCCTTTAAATGCCAGAGCAAATCAGCACAGGGAAACCAAGAAAAGAAAATCTAATCGGCTGGGGGCTTGGAATTCCTGTTTCCCTTATTGGATAAACTGATCTGCCAATGAATAGCCAAAAAAAAAAAAGACATTTCCTCACAATCCGTGGGACCTGCAATAACAAAATAAAACCAACAATAATTCGAAAGAAAAACCCCGTAAGACACAGAACGTTTCTTTGTGAGATCACGAAAAAAAAAATCTCATGTTAAGTGGCAACTTCCTAATGTAGCAGATTGAATATTAATCACCGGGTAGACATCTTATGATTAGCCTCATATAAATCCACAGAAGCCTAATCAGCCACTTTCCTGAGGAAATGGTCAAGCTCGAGGCCGTTGATCTGCTGGGGGATGAATCATTTAATTTCTTCTAAGACAAATCTGTTTTCCAAGTGGCATTTTAAATGTATTTTCTTTCATAGTCCGATGAAGCGGTTTTCCGTAGGAAAAATAATAGTTTTAATCTCTTCAAAAATTTCCTTCGTGCTGCAGTTACCCTTTCAAGTTTGTCAGCGCGAGCCAAGGAAAATGAAACGGAGCCCGGTGCCAAGAACAAGCTGTTACTTGAGCCTATTAGCTCAATGCCCTCATCACCTTATACGGCAGATCATAAGAGACTGTGTCTATCTCTATTTCCCTCATAAACTTGATTTCTGCTTTTGGGGTTTGCAGCCATTTTACATTTGTTTTTAAAAAAAAAAAAAGGAGACGTCCTGTGAGATATTTGCTGGCAGAGCGTTAGATGTGGTGAAGGCTTGTTAAGGGGTTTCAGCAGCTTCTAGCAGCAAGAAACCTGCATGAGGAAATAACTGGGGATAATGATTCCAAGTTCCAGTAGTGTAGAATAATATCCCAGGCTGCAAAATAGTTTTGTCCTTCCTTAACACTAGAAATACATATGAGGTTTTAAAACATTTAATTGTGGACACAAATAATTTTACATCGAGAACATGAATCCCTCTAAGGGGCGGGACTACACCTCAGGAGCCTGTAGGCACACAAAAAAAGCCTGGAACCCTTAGACCCACCCCTAAACACGACCCAGACCACACTATATATGGGGTCAGAGGGATGGGAGAGATTGACAGCCAACCCTCCAACCACAGAACCTCTAAGCACGTGCCTACTGTGTCCAATTGTAAATCAGGCCTGATCCCTCTAGAAGACTAGAGTTGCATATTGGCACTTGTGAAGGCACAGTGAAGGCCTCATTTCCTAGAGAATATTCTGTTCCTACACCCACATATTTTAATAATGACTTAAAGGACTTAAAATCCTTAAAAATAAAGTGAAATTAACTTTAAAATCTTTTTTGGAGAAAAATTAATTGATGATTAAAAAAGAAAGATCTTTAAGGGCATGCCCACCCATAAAAAGAAATTATAATTATACGACCTGGCCCCTCGCTGCTCTGCTGCTGACAGATGCTTTGCTTCCTGGTCGAGGCTGTCAGTCAAAGGTGCACCGATAACATCAACGGCCAATAATGATGGCCGCGACCAGGAAGCAGAGCGGCTATCAGTGTAGAGCCTCACTGCTTCTGTTTTTGCTTCAACAGAAGCCGAGGGGGGCCCCTAGACAGCGAAGGACCAGTCTTGTAAGAATGTTCCTTTGCGTCTTTGGGGAAGTAAAACAGATCTGGGGTTTGGGGGGGGGGGGTGCTTAACCTGTGTATGAAATGTCTTTTTATGGGTGGATATGCCCTTTAACATACTTAGCCAGGTAAAACATATAAAGAGGGTTCTCAAGGTCAAAACTAGAAGAGTCACTTATTTCTAAAACAATCAATAAAATGTCTCGGGCTGAGTATCAATTCAAACCATATAGCGGTTTTGTGGTATTATATCCAGGTGACTATCATTATGTTAAATTAGATGTGATGAGTAACACTACTATTATGAGTATAATATTTATTCTTTTTTTTTTTATTAATGGCAGAAGAAGAGATTTTCCACCGAAAGACCCAAAGTGAACAGACATGAACATCATCCATGTAAACTAGGACATGGATCTTTTGCCAGGTCATGTAGATTAGAACATTTGAGACGGATATTCAACAGTCCAGAGCTCGGGAGATAGAATTCCAAGCAGCTTTGGGAATTATAGGACAGTCGGGATATGATATTTATTTTTCTCAAGATAATTACAGAGGAAAGAAGTAGAAGAAGGGATCTTGTGAATTTAAGGTAGGAATTATGGGCTAGGACTTCACTACTTGGTAACTTGGAAACAATTTACTGTTAGGGGGAACTTGATACTTGAAGACACATAATATTATTTACATTGGGAAAATAGAGACTTTTGTTTTAACTTTTATTTCATGATCATAAAAAACAATACCCTACAAATGAAATGAATGAACAGCAACATAATGTATGCTAGGTAAGGAAACCGAGCTGTTCATGGTCAGTATTATCATTTAGATAAATATTCTAGATATAATGTCAGTATTGACTAATACAAGTATGTACGTATAGCACATTTGTATATACAGTATTGGTATATACAGTACATGTATACAGCATGTTTATATACTGTAGAACGAATACGATTGGTTATACAGTATGCTGTATACAGCATTGTTATATACTGTATGAACGATTACAGTATTGGTATATACAGTATGCATGTATACAGCATTGTTATATACTGTATGAACGATTACAGTATTGGTATATACAGTATGCATGTATACAGCATGTTTATACTGTATTGACGATTACAGTATGGTATATCAGTATGTGCATATCAGTATTGTTATATACGTGTATGAACGAATACAGTATTGCTATATAACAGTATGAACGAATACAGTATTGGTTATACAGTAGAAGGAATACAGTTTGGTATATACAGTATGCATGTATACAGAATTGTTATTATACTGTATGAACGATTACAGTATTGATATACAGTATGAACGAATACAGTATTGGTATATACAGTATGAAGGAATACAGTATTGGTATATACAGTATGCATGTATACAGAATTGTTTATTACTGTATGAACGAATACAGTATTGGTATAAACAGTATGAAGGTATACAGTATTGGTATATACAGTATGCATGGATACAGCATTGTATATACTGTTAGAACGATTACAGTATTGGTATATACAGTATGTGCATATACAGTATTGTTATATACTGTATGAATGATTACAGTATTGCTATATACAGTATGAACGAATACAGTATTGGTATATACTGTATGAACGATTACAGTATTGGTATATACAGTATGTGCATATACAGTATTGTTTATACTTATGAACGAATACAGTATTGCTATATACAGTATGAAGGATACAGTATTGGTATATACAGTATGAAGGAATACAGTATTGGTATATACAGTATGCATGTATACAGCATTGATATACTGTATGAACGATTACAGTATTGGTATATACAGTATGCATGATACAGCATTGTATATATGTATGAACGATTACAGTATTGGATATACAGTATTTGCATATACAGTATTTGTTATATACAGTATGAACGAATACAGTATTGCATATACATATGAACGAATACAGTATTGGTATATACAGTATGAAGGAATACAGTATTGGTATATACATTATGATGTATACAGTATTGGTATATACATGAGAAGGAATACAGTATTGGTATATACAGTATGCATGTATACAGCTTGTTAATACAGTAGAACGAATACAGTATTGGTATATACAGTATGAAGGAATACAGTATTGGTATATACATTATGTATGATACAGTATTGGTATAAAGTATTGAACGAATACAGTATTGGTATATACAGTATGTATGTATCAGCATTGTTATACACAGTATGAACGAATACAGTATTGGTATATACAGTATGTATGTATACAGCATTGTTATACACCAGTTTGAACGATACAGTATTGCTATATACAGTATGAAGGAATACCGTATGGTATATACAATTATGTATGTATACAGTATTGGTATATAAGTATATAGTTATACAGTATTGTATATACGTATGAAGGAATACAGTATTGGTATATACAGTATGCATGTATACAGCATTGTTATATACAGTATGAACGAATACAGTATTGCTATATACAGTATGAAGGAAACAGTATGGTATACATTATTATGTATACAGTATTGGTATATACAGTATGTATGTATACAGTATTGGTATATACAGTATGAGGAATACAGTATTGGTAGATACAGTATGCATGCATACAGACTTGTTATATACAGTATGAACGAATACAGATTGCTCTATATACAGTATGACGAATACAGATTGTTATATACAGTATGAAGGAATACAGTATTGGTAATACAGATGCATGTATACAGCATTGTTATTAGTATGAACGATTACCGTATTGGTATATACAGTATGTGCATATACAGTATTGTTATATACAGTATGAACGGATACAGTATTGCTATATACAGTATGAACGAATAAGTATTGGTATATACAGTATGAAGGAATACAGTATTGGTATATACATTATGTATGTATACAGTATTGGTATATACAGTATGAAGGAATACAGTATTGGTATATACAGTATGCATGTATACAGCATTGTATATACAGTATGAACGAATACAGTATTGGTATATACAGTATGAAGGAATTACAGTATTGGTATATACATAATGTATGTATACAATATTGGTATATACAGTATGAACGAATACAGTATTGGTATATACAGTATGTATGTATACAGCATTGTTATACACAGTATGAACGAATACAGTATTGGTATATACAGTATGTATGTATACAGCATTGTTATACACAGTATGAACGAATACAGTATTGGTATATACAGTATGTATGTATACAGCATTGTTATACACAGTATGAACGAATACAGTATTGCTATATACAGTATGAAGGAATACAGTATTGGTATATACATTATGTATGTATACAGTATTGGTATATACAGTATGTATGTATACAGTATTGGTATATACAGTATGAAGGAATACAGTATTGGTATATACAGTATGCATGTATACAGCATTGTTATATACAGTATGAACGAATACAGTATTGCTATATACAGTATGAAGGAATACAGTATTGGTATATACATTATGTATGTATACAGTATTGGTATATACAGTATGTATGTTATACATTGGTATATACAGTAGGAATACAGTATTGGTATATACAGTATGCATGTATACAGCATGTTTATATAAAGTATGAACGATACAGTATTGGTATAACAGTATGCATGTATACAGCATTGTTATATACAGTATGAACGAATACAGTATTGTATATACAGTATGAAGGAATACAGTATTGGTATATACATTATGTATGTATACAGTATGGTATTATTACAGTATGTATGCATACAGTATTGGGTATATACAGTATGAAGGAATACAGTATTGGTATATACAGTATAAGGAATTACAGTATTGGTATATACAGTATGAAGGAATACAGTATTGGATATACAGTATGTATGTAAGAGTATTGGATATACAGTATGAAGGAATACAGTATTGGTATATTACAGTATAAAGGAATACAGTATGGTATATACAGTATGTATGTATACAGCATTGTTATATACAGTATGAACGAATACAGTATTGGTATATACAGTATGAAGGAATACAGTATTGGTATATACAGTATGTATGTATACAGTATTGGTATATACAGTATGAAGGAATACAGTATTGGTATATACAGTATGTGCATATACAGTTTGTATATACAGTATGAACGAATACAGATGGTATATACAGTATGAAGGAATACAGTATTGGTATATACAGTATGAAGGAATACAGTATTGGTATATACAGTATGCATGTATACAGCATTGTTATATACAGTATGAAGGAATACAGTATTGCTATACACAGTATGAAGGAATACAGTGTTGGTATATACATTATGTATGTATACAGTATTGGTATATACATTATGTATATATACAGTATTGGTATATACAGTATGAAGGAATACAGTATTGGTATATACAGTATGTATGTATACAGCATTGTTAAATACAGTATGAACGAATACAGTATTGGGGTATACAGTATGAAGGAATACAGTATTGGTATATACAGTATGCATGTAATCAGCAGTTTTATATACAGTATGAAAGAACATAATATTGCTATATACGTATGAACGAATACAGTATGCTATATACAGATATGAAGAATACAGTATTGGTATATACAGTATGTTAACAGCATTGCTATATACAGTTATGAAGGATACAGTATTGGTATATACAGTATGCATGTATACAGTATTGTTATTACTGTATGAACGAATACAGTATTGGTATATACAGTATGCATGTTACAGCATGCTATAATACAGTATTGGTATACACAGTATGTAGTATACAGTATTGTTATATCAGTATGAACGAATACAGTATTGGGTATATACAGTATGCATGTATACGCATTGCTAATACAGTATGACGAATACAGTATTGGTATATACGTATTTGTTAGTATGCTATATACAGTATGAACGAATACAGTATTGGTATATACAGTTTTAACAAATGCAGTATTGGTATATACAGTATGCATGTATACAGCATTGCTATATACAGTATGAAGGAATACAGTATTGGTATATACAGTATGCATGTATACAGCATTGCTATATACAGTATGAATGAATACAGTACTGGTATATACAGTATGTATGTTTACAGTATTGCTATATACAGTATGAACGAATACAGTATTGGTATATACTGTATGTATGTATACAGTATTGGTATATACAGTATGAACGAATACAGTATTGGTATATACTGTATGTATGTATACAGTATTGCTATATACAGTATGAAAGAAAACAGTATTGGTATATACAGTAATGAAAGATTACATACAGTATTGGTATAACAGTATGCAGTATACAGCATTGTTTTACTGTATGAACGAATACAGTATTGGTATATACAGTATGCATGTATACAGCATTGCTATATACAGTATGAAGGAATACAGTGTTGGTATATACAGTATGCATGTATACAGCATAGTTATATACAGTATGAACGAATATAGTATTAGTATATACAGTATGCATGTATACAGTATTGTTATATACAGTATGTATACAGTGTTGGTATATACAGTATGTACGTATACAGTATTTGTGTACACAGTATGTACGTATACAGTATTTGTATTCATAGTATGTACATTTACAGTATTATTTGTACATAAAGTATAATCGTAAAAAGTATTTGTATATACGGTATGTATACAGTAATTATATACCGTATGTACATATACAGTATTTCTATTTAGTGCCACTTTTATCTTCAGAAAATGAATTTCTCTTGCAAGTTAAGCCGGGTAAAGGGATTTCAGGCAAGGCAATTACAAGTTAGTAGTGGGACATGGGGGCGTTAATAGTATTTTATATTATGGTGTTATAATAATTAGACATGTGTGCGCTAAGAGGGAGGCCAACATCGGATCTGCCTACTGAATATAGGGGGGGAATAGGTTGAGTTGTCAACCACATGGCCACAGAGCCGGGTTTTTTATTTACCTACAATGGAATATACAATGAACATTTCACAATATCTGGCAATTGGCCAATTGGCCTCCCACTCTCCATTCCCTATTTTGATGCTAATTTTCAGTTTATGCAAAGAAATCCCTTCCGTGATTGGGTCATTTATCACATTATTGATCAACCTCCAACTGAATCTCAATTTCTTTAGAATTGCTGAAAAACTGCGCCTGGTGCGAGCTCGTCGGAGCGTAGATGGATGTTAGAATCCATGTTTACCGGACTATGACATCACTAATGGCAATAATCAGACATCATTGTTCCCCTTTCTAAATTGAGGATAACGATGGGAATGATGATAACTGAGTGATTATAGTGTGGATGGCCTGAAATTAGATTTGGAGGTGCCTTTCAAATTAGAAGATGTAGTAAATGGCACGATTCCAAGGTAAAATCCCAGTTACTTTGTGTAATGGTCACTTTACAGATGTTTGTAGCTAAAAGGTCTGGGGAAGGTGAAGATTGTTCATAGATCCTGAACATCAAAAAACCTCCCACGTTTTATGGTCAGATGGGGATTAGTGGAGCATAATGGACCTTCCCATGGATCGGAGGTCTGTATCCTTCTTGGGTGTGTTAATGCAGCGTCTCTCAACAAAGACTATTTTAAATATCAGAGAGCGCTATAATAATAATAATAAATAGTAATAATAATAATAAATAGTAATAATGATAATAATAATATTAATCAATAGCAATAATAATAATAAATAGTAATAATAATAATAATAATAAATAGCAATGATGATAATAATAATAATAATAATAATAATAATAATAATAATAAATAGCAATAATAATAAATAGCAATAATGATAATAATAATATTAATAAATAGCAATAATAATAATAAATAGCAATGATAATAATAATAATAATAATAATAATAAATAGTTATAATAATCAATAATTTTACTAATAAAATGTAATATGCACAGTGGCAAAGGTGTTAAAGGGGACATCACCCCCCATCACTTCCCTACCTTTGCATCAAGTTGGCGTGGAAAATAGGTGTAGCTATCCGCTGAACAGCTTTTGAGTTTGCTAACTTGCTATAGACCTCAGGTCTGTTCTATGAGTGAAACCAACAAGAAGGAAATGGCTTTAAACATCTTAAACAGGCTGTTTTTTGGCAATCATATAATTTGGATTAATTTGTTCATTCATTCATATCCACCAACAAAGTGTTAGCATTGAGCCAACTTACCAAGATTGGTAGTGGACAGGTTTCAGGGCAGGGGTGCCCTTTCCATCCCAGGCCAATGGTGGCACTAGTGGCAGCCCAGCCAGTAAATGGACTGCTTCCTTGGCTCCACCCCTGATCTGTCCAGGGCTGTCTCCATTCCACCAAGACCACAATTGTAGTCCTGCCTACCCAATAGTCCTGCGGACTGGTATTTTTTTTAATGAACAGCTCTCTGTTCGCCCCCTATGTATTAAACCCCAAAACTGTGATCATTAAAAAGAGTCTTACCTGACATGACAGCCAATCAATGCCTGCTGTTCCCTAAACCGCCTCTTCTGAGCCTGTATGAGTTAATACAACTTTAATAGGCAACCTTTATAAAAGGGGAGTGGAATGTCCTTTAAATGTGCATATTTTACTCATTCACCAGCTTAAAAATGATTACCAGACCTGACAACAGGTCTATTAGACGAGCTATAAAGTAAAATCCATTGAACATGATCTACACAATACAATAACGAACATAGTATTGTTGACTTTTCTAGCTGTGTGTATTACAAATCATTGTTTACATAGCTGCTCCTGGATAGTTTAAACATTCGGGAACACTTGAATCTGGCAATGCAGCTATTAATTGCACTCGGTGACAAAGATTCCCTTGATTATTTAATGATTACAAGGCTGAATCCTTGTTACTGAGAGCAACAAAATAGAATCTGATCTTTGGATCCTTACTAATGGCTTGGAATATTCTGGAAAGAAATGTTAGTGTTTTAGAGCTTTAGAGATATGTAAGCTGAAAAAATAAATTAATCTAGAATTAAATACATGTAAGTAGCACTTAATATCCCCCTCATTGACTATCCATGAAGTCAAGCATGCTCAGTAATCACTATGCACCACTTAAAGAGGTAATTTCTCACCAATCACTGTCGCCATTCCAGGTACAGCAAAGCTGCACACAGCACAAGAGTTTATGATAATAAGGCACTTGATTGACAGCTGAAATATAAGATGTTTCAGACAGGATATCTAAAATAATAGGGGACAGATGAACAAATACATTTACAGTGATAGTTGGGAAGAAATAAAGTTTCCATTAATAGTCAATTTAATAAACATTTTTCCAGTTTGGAGACCCTTTAAATAATGATGATTTGGAATGTTCTATACAACAGTAATCTACATATCAGCCAAAACGTAACAACAAATCTATATATTGGTAAAAACAAAAAACTGGTTAATTGTCAGTTACCTGCTCCAACCCCAACTGATATATTTAGCACTTTATTACCTGGATTAATAACCAGATATTTAAGGATAATTATTGTCCCCATTCTGGCAGAGTAAGTTGTCCCCTCCCTCCATGCTGTCAATCAAGGCTGTTGCTGCTGACATCGCTACCAATGATTGACTGCTGATTCCCCTGCTGCTACCTCTATATAAGCTCAAGCTTATAAAAGCTCATTGAGCAGATGGAAGAGGCAGATACCTTTGCCAGAAAGTAATAGAACGTATCATTAAATATCTGGTTATAAATACATGTAATAAACTGGGAAATTAGCAGCTGGGGGCAGATAACTGATAAGGGTGGACATGCCCTCTAATTCCAAATATCAGTTGTAATTCAGTATATAAAATATAAAGGGGTAAATATTCTAAACATTGGATTTAGATGTTCATTTTCTGTGCAATAAGAAACCCCAGCAGTAATTGTATTTAATTCCCCTGTTGATTATTTTTCCATATGTTTGGAAGCTTCTGAACGTTTATTTCTGTTCAGCTGTTGAATTAAATTGAAGTTCCAGGAAATTTGTTTGACTGCTAAAACCTAGTTTTTCTATTTAGCAACATTTCGGAAAATGTACACGTAGGGAATAGGGGTCTGTTTATTGACTGTTCCATCAAATGCAATTATCGGATTCTAGGTGCACAAACATAGGAATTCCCACCCATTAGTGTACGTATTGGTATAATTAGTTCTTTGTATATAGTAAATTAATGTGGCAGCTCAGGGATGAATTCTACTTCTGGGTTTAAATTCACCCTTAGGGGAGCTTGCTCGGTCTCTGTGCTTGCTCTGCGTGCCTATGCTAGGGCTCCTAGATTGTAAGCTCTCTGGGGCAGAGCATGATAGGAATGGATAGATTAGTGCTGCAAATATATATTCATTTTAGGCTGGGTACACACAAGGGAATTTTTATTCCGACTGTCTGTTTACTGCTAGTGAACGGTCGGCCGCGGCGAAAGAACTTGCGGTCCATAGGAGATCTGCAAGATCGCCCATGATTTACCGACGCGTCCGATCGCCCATTTGTCCAATCCAGACAACAGCCATTGGTCGCTGGCGATGACAAAACTGCTTTTTCGTTTCGATACACAGAAATATTGGTCGGTTTGGCCAAAAAATCTGCTTGTGTGTAGCCAGCCTAAGATATAAATACACAATCTAGATGGGAACAAACTAATAATCTATCAATTGCTTCATAATATAATTAGTACAATAAAAAACAAATACAAGTCGAGGAGTCGGTCAGCCTTCCCTCTGACCCACTAATTCAGGTTGGAAGATCCCGTTTTACCAGCGACATGCCTGTTCTGTTCCTTTAAATCCACACTCCACCGCCTGTTCTGTTCATTTAAAGCCACACTCCACCGCCTGTTCTGTTCCTTTAAAGCCACACTACTCCACCGATAGTACTTACCTTCCCTCTATCCTTTGGCGCACAATCCCGGGCCCTCTGCTTACACAGAACTGCAAGCAGGGGGTGGGACCGGCAGCCGTTCTGCGATTGGGAGAGACATCCATCGGATGCAGCTGTCGGCAGTTCACAACGGCAAAGGATAGAGGGAAGGTAAATAAATAATATCAGGGGAGTTTCTGGATATAACATTATAGCGGTTGGGGCTGGGGGAACTAGCCCTACCACATACTAACAGGATTCTACACTGGGGAGGGGGGGGGGAGAGGGGGAGACCAAATCGGGTGGGAGAGGAAGGGATAGGGACGGGGGGAGAGGCCTGCAGTGCACATGCCAAACTTCTCCCGGAGGGGAGACAGGAGGCAGAGTCCTATATGGACTCTGCTATCCTCCTTGTGGGCAGTTTTTGGGACTTTGGGGGGGGCTACAGGAGAACCATTTGGAGCTGGGATGTGAGGTGAGGATTTTATTACACTACAGAGTGGGGCCAGTAGTGATCAGAATTATAGTCTTCCAGGTGGACATGCCCTTTAAAATACGTTTTGGTTCTATTTACGGGTTCCCCAGACCATTCCCCTGGTCTCTGTGTCATTTACAGTAAACTACTATTACTATTTATCCCTCAATATGGACAGAAACCTTCCCATTCCCGGGTCTCTGTGTCATTTACAGTAACCTACTATTATATCTTGTCCCTCAAAATGGACAGAGAAACGTTCACATTTTTTTCTCTCTAGACTTCTAAGCCAGTCGGAGGACTAGCGAAACGTTCTTTAGGAAACTAAAACTTCAAGTCCAGTTGATCTAATTGAATACAACAGATACACTGTATGTAAAGTTTTGTTATACTGTGGTATATGGGATCACATCTTATGTAACGTGTCGTTATCCTGTAGTACATGGGATCACATCTTATGTAACGTGTCATTATCCTGTTGTACATGGGATCATATCTTATGTAACATGTCATCCTGTAGTACATGGGATCACATCTTATGTAACGTGTCATCCTGTAGTACATGGGATCACATCTTATGTAACGTGTCATCCTGTAGTACATGGGATCACATCTTATGAAACGTGTCTTTATCCTGTATTATATGGGATCACACCTTATGTAACGTGTCGTAAACCTGTAGTACATGGGAACACATCTTATGTAATGTGTTGTTATCGTGTAGTATATGGGATCACACCTTATGTAACGTGTCGTTATCATGTAGTACATGGGATCACACCTTATGTAATGTGTGTTTATCCTGTAGTACGGTATATGGGATCACACCTTATGTAACGTGTCGTTATCATGTAGTAAATGGGATCACATCTTATGTAATGTGTTGTTATCCTGTAGTACATGGGATCACATCTTATGTAACGTGTCGTTATCCTGTAGTATATGGGATTCAAACTATGGTAACATCTCGTATCGTAGTCTGAGATCACTATAGTGTCATGGGCTCACACTTATGTAATTGACGTTATCCTGTAGTATATGGGATCTCACCTTATGTAACGTGTCGTTATCATGTAGTACATGGGATCACACCATATGTAACGTGACGTTATCCTGTAGTATATGGGCTCACACCTTATGTAATATGACGTTATCCTGTAGTATATGGGATCTCACCTTATGTAACGTGTCGTTATCTGTAGTACATGGGATCAACCTTATGTAACTAGTTGTTATTCGTAGTACATGGGATCACATCTTATGTAACGTGTTGTTATCCTGTAGTATATGGGATCACACCTATGTAACGTGGTCTTATCATGTAGTACATGGGACTCACATCTTATGTAAACTGGTCGTATCTGTAGTAATGGGATCACACAATATGTAACGTGTCGTTATCATGTAGTACATGGATCACATCTTATGTAACGTGTTGTTATCCTGTAGTACATGGGATCACATCTTATGTAACGTGTCGTTATCCTGTAGTATATGGGATCCCACCATATGTAACATGTCGTTATCCTGTAGTACATGGGATCACACCTTATGTAACGTGACATTATCCTGTAGTATATGGGCTCACACCTTATGTAACGTGTTGTTATCCTGTAGTACATGGGATCACACCTTATGTAATGTGTTGTTATCCTGTAGTAACATGGGATCACACCTTATGTAATGTGTTATTATCCTGTAGTATATGGGATCCCACCATATGTAACGTGTCGTTATCATGTAGTACATGGGATCACATCTTATGTAACGTGTCGTTATCCTGTAGTATATGGGATCACACCTTATGTAACATGTCGTTATTCTGTAGTATATGGGATCACACCTTATGTAACGTGTCGTTATCATGTAGCACATGGGATCACATCTTATGTAACGTGTTGATCCTGTAGTATATGGGATCACACCTTATGTAACTAGTTGTTATCCTGTAGTACATGGGATCACACCTTATGTAATGTGTTGTTATCCTGTAGTACATGGGATCACACCTTATGTAAACGTGTCGTTATCCTGTAGATATGGGATCACACCTTATGTAACATGCCATTATCCTGTAGTATATGGGATCACACCTTATGTAACATGTCGTTATCCTGTGGTACATGGGATCCCACCATATGTAACGTGTCGTTATACTGTAGTACATGGGATCACACCTTATGTAACGTGTTGTTATCCTGTAGTACATGGGATCACACCTTATGTAACGTGTTGTTATCCTGTAGTACATGGGATCACCACCTTATGTAACGTGTTTTATCCTGTAGTACGGTATATGGATCCCGCCTTATGTAACGTGCTGTTATCCTGTGGTACATGGGATCACACCTTATGTAATGTGTTGTTATCCTGTAGTACATGGGATCCCACCTTATGTAACGTGTTTTTATCCTGTAGTACGGTATATGGGATCCCGCCTTATGTAACGTGTTGTTATCCTGTAGTATATGGGATCACACCTTATGTAACGTGTTTTTATCCTGTAGTACGGTATATGGGATCCCGCCTTATGTAACGTGTTGTTATCCTGTAGTATATGGGATCACACCTTATGTAACGTGTTGTTATCCTGTAGTACGGTATATGGGATCCCGCCTTATGTAACGTTTTGTTATCCTGTAGTATATGGGATCACACCTTATGTAACGTGTTGTTATCCTGTAGTACGGTATATGGGATCCCGCCTTATGTAACGTGTTGTATCCTGTAGTACATGGGATCGCACCTATGTAATGTGTGTTATCCTGTAGTACATGGATCCCACCTATGTAACGTGTTTTTATCCTGTAGTACGGTATATGGGATCCCGCCTTATGTAACGTGTTGTTATCCTGTAGTATATGGGATCACATCTTATGTAATGTGTTGTTATCCTGTAGTACATGGGATCACACCTTATGTAACGTGTTGTTATCCTGTAGTATATGGGATCACACCTTATGTAACGTGTTGTTATCCTGTAGTACATGGGATCACACCTTATGTAATGTGTTGTTATCCTGTAGTATATGGGATCACACCTTATGTAACGTGTCGTTATCATGTAGTACATGGGATCACACCTTATGTAACGTGTTGTTATCCTGTAGTATATGGGATCACACCTTATGTAACATGTTGTTATCCTGTAGTATATGGGATCACACCTTATGTAACGTGTTGTTATCCTGTAGTACATGGGATCACACCTTATGTAACGTGTTGTTATCCTGTAGTACATGGGATCACACCTTATGTAACGTGTTGTTATCCTGTAGTACATGGGATCACACCTTATGTAACGTGTTGTTATCCTGTAGTATATGGGATCACACCTTATGTAACTGTGTTGTTATCCTGTAGTACATGGATCCACACTTATGTAATGTGTGTTATCCTGTAGTATATGGGATCACACCTTATGTAACGTGTTGTTATCCTGTAGTATATGGGATCACACCTTATGTAACGTGTTGTTATCCTGTAGTACATGGGATCACACCTTATGTAACGTGTCGTTATCCTGTAGTACATGGGATCACACCTTATGTAATGTGTTGTTGTCCTGTAGTACATGGGATCACACCTTATGTAACGTGTCGTTATCCTGTAGTATATGGGATCACACCTTAGTAACGTTTGTTATCCTGTAGTATAGGGATCACATCTATGTAATGTGTCGTTATCCTGTTAGTAATGGGGATCACACCTTATGTAATGTGTTGTTGTCCTGTAGTACATGGGATCACACCTTATGTAACGTGTTGTTATCCTGTAGTATATGGGATCACATCTTATGTAATGTGTTGTTATCCTGTAGTATATGGGATCACAACCTTATGTAACGTGTCGTATCCTGTAGTATATGGGATCACAACCTTATGAATGTGGTTGTGTCCTGTAGTACATGGGATCACACCTTATGTAACGTGTTTATCCTGTAGTATATGGGGATCACACTTATGTAACGTGTGTTATCCTGTAGTAGTAATGGGATCACACCTTATGTAACGTTGTTGTTGTCCTGTAGTACATGGGATCACACCTTATGTAAGTGTCGTTATCCTGTAGTATATGGGATCACACCATATGTAACGTGTCGTTACCTGTATATATGGGATCACACCTTATGAACGTGTCGTTATCCTGTAGTATATGGGATCACATTATGTAATGTGTCGTTATCCTGTTAGTATTTTTCAAATACAAATGAAGCCGTTTTTTTTCTTGCAATGTGTGAACTGAGATAAACCGTGGCCATAAATAATAATGGTGACTGAACTTTTACGGCCTGGCTCTCTCTTTCCATTACGTGCGGTTTAGAAAGCAGTGAGAAAGCATTTAGAGTGACTGAAATCACCTGACGGATTCCAAGCAGAATCATTAAAAAGCCGTACAATTAGGGATCCTTTGTTTTTTTATATTTCGGTGTTATCTTTCAGTCGGGATGATGGGACCCATCCTGTAAATTATTCATCGAAGAGTTAATAATTGATGCCAATCGGTTGCTGTAAGCTAATTCTCCACCCTCATCATACTATTAAGGATAAAGGTCGTAACTTGTTAACAGCTGAGGTGATAATATTTTTTTCCAGGAATCTTTGAGGGGAGGGGGGCGCCATTTATTTAAAAATTCGAATAGATATCGGGCGATTCGCGTGGTTTCAAATGGGAAAAAAGTTCCCAAAAGATAAGAGCGAAGTGATAAACGTTAGGAAACTGAACTTTGACACAGGACGCACTGGAAGAGAGAAGGGCACAAGTGGGGCTGCTGGGTAACGCGAGACACACGAAACATTAAGGTACAAGACACAAAGTTACAGGACAGCAAAGTAACACCTCTCACCAGCTTCGTGTATTCCTTTTAACATTGGAAACCTTACAGATTGAATATTTTTACTTTATACAACTTTTTGGAAACCTTTTCCAATAAGCCTTGGTACAGCAGGGGGGGAGTGTGGCTTAAATGAACAGAACAGGCGGTGGAGTGTGGGCTTTTTAAATGAACAGAACAGGCGGTGGAGTGTGGCTTTAAATGAACAGAAACAGGGGTGGAGTGTGGCTTAAATGAACAGAAAGGCGGTGGAGTGTGGCTTTAAATGAAAAGAACAGGCGGGTGGAGTGTGGCTGTAAATGAAACAGAACAGGCGGGGAGGTGGCTGTAAATGAACAGAACAGGGGGGGGAGTGTGGCTGTAAATGAACAGAACAGGCGGGGGAGTGTGGCTGTAAATGAACAAAAAGAACAGGCGGTGGAGTGTGGCTGTAAATGAACAGAACAGGCGGTGGAGTGTGGCTGTAAATGAACAGAACAGGCGGTGGAGTGTGGCTGTAAATGAACAGAACAGGCGGTGGAGTGTGGCTGTAAATGAACAGAACAGGCGGTGGAGTGAGGATTTAAATGAACAGAAACAGGCGGTGGAGTGTGGCTGTAAATGAACAGAACAGGCGGTGGAGTGTGGCTGTAAATGAACAGAACAGGCGGTGGAGTGTGGCTGTAAATGAACAGAACAGGCGGGGGGGGTGGAGTGGGCTGTAAATGAACCAGAACAGGCGGTGGAGGTGGCTGTAAATGAACAGAAACAGGCGGTGGAGTGGTGGGCTTTAAATGAACAGAACAGGCGGTGGAGTGTGGCTTTAAAGGAAACAGAACAGGCGGTGGAGTGTGGCTTTAAAGGAACAGAACAGGCGGTGGGAGTGTGGATTTAAAGAACAGAACGGCGGTGGAGGTGCGGTTTAAATGAACAGAACAAGGCGGTGGAGTGAGGATTTAAATGAACAGAAACAGGCGGTGGAGTGCGGCTTTAAATGAACAGAACAGGCGGGGTGGTGGAGTGTGGCTTTAAAGAACAGAACAGGCAGTGGAGTGTGGCTTTAAAGGAACAGAACAGGCGGTGGGATGTGGCTTTAAAGGAACAGAACAGGCGGTGGGAGTGTGGCTTTAAAGGAACAGAACAGGCGGGGAGTGTGCTTTAACTTTAAAGAACAGAACAGGCAGTGGAGTGTGGCTTTAAAGAACAGAACAGGCGGTGGAGTGTGGCTTTAAAGGAACAGAACAGGCGGTGGAGTGGAGTGTGGCTGTTAAAGGAACAGAACAGGCGGTGGAGTGTGGCTTTAAAGGAACAAACAGGCGGGGTGAGTGTGGTTTAAAGGAACAGAAAACAGGCAGGTGGAGTGTGGCTTTAAAGGAAAAGAACAGGCGGTGGAGTGTGGCTTTAAAGGAACAGAACAGGCGGTGGAGTGTGTTTAAAGGAACAGAAAGGCAGTGGTAAAGCCACACTCCACCGCCTGTTCTGTTCATTTAAAGCCACACTCCCCCCTGCTGTACCAAGGCTTATTGGAAAAGGTTTCCAAAAAGTTGTATAAAGTAAAAAATATTCAATCTGTAAGGTTTCCAATGTTAAAAGGAATACACGAAGCTGGTGAGAGGTGTTACTTTGCTGTCCTGTAACTTTGTGTCTTGTACCTTAATGTTTCGTGTGTCTCGCGTTACCCAGCAGCCCCACGTTGTGCCCTTCTCTCTTCCAGTGCGTCTGTGTCAAAGTTCAGTTTCCCAACGTTTATCACTTCGCTCTTATCTTTTGGGAACTTTTTCCCATTTGAAAACCAGCGAATCGCCCGATATCTATTCGAATTTTTAAATAAATGGCGCCCCCCTCCCCTCAAAGATTCCTGGGAAAAAATATTATCACCTCAGCTGTTAACAAGTTACGACCTTTATCCTTAATAGTATGATGAGGGTGGAGAATTAGCTTACAGCACCGATTGGCATCAATTATTAACTCTTCGATGAATAATTTACAGGATGGGTCCCATCATCCCGACTGAAAGATAACACCGAAAATATAAAGAAAACAAAGGATCCCTAATTGTACGGCTTTAATGATTCTGCTTGGAATCCGTCAGGTGATTTCAGTCACTCTAAATGCTTTCTCACTGCTTTCTAAAACCGCACGTAATGGAAAGAGAGAGCCAGGCCGTAAAAGTTCAGTCACCATTATTATTTATGGCCACGGTTTATCTCAGTTCACACATTGCAAGGAAAAAAACGGCTTCATTTGTATTTGAAAAATACTACAGGATAACGACACATTACATAAGGTGTGATCCCATATACTACAGGATAACGACACGTTACATATTTACATAGTATACATACATGGTATATCTGTAATATTCATTCATCCAGGTCATGGTATATCTGTAAATTCATTCCTCAGGTCATTGTATATCTGTAATAATCATTCATCCAGGTCATTGTATATCTGTAATATTCATTCATCCAGGTCATGGTATATCTGTAATATTCATTCATCGGGTCATTGATATCTGTAATATTCATTCATCCAGGTCATTGTATATCTGTAATTCATTCATCCAAGTCATGGTAATCTGATATTTCATCCAGGTCATGGTATATCTGTAATATTCATTCATCCAGGTCATGGTATATCTGTAATATTCATTCATCCAGGTCATGGTATTTCGTAATATTCATTCATCCAGGTCATGGTATATCTGTAATTTCATCATCCAGGTCATGGTATATCTGTAATATTCATCTTCCAGGTCATGGTATATCTGTAATATTCATCCATCCAGGTCATGTGTATATCGGTAATATTCATTCATCCAGGTCATGGTATATCTGTAATCATTCATCCAGGTCATTGTATATCTGTAATATTCATTCATCCAGGTCAAGGTATATCTGTAATATCATTCATCCAGGTCATTGTATATCTGTAATATTCATTCATCCAGGTCATGTATATCTGTAATATTCATTCATCCAGGTCATGGTATATCTGTAATATTCATTCATCCAGGTCATGGTATATCTGTAAATTCATTCATCCAGGTCATGGTATATTTGTAATATTCATCCATCCAGGTCAGGGTATATCAGTGGTATTCAGTTAGATCAACTGTACTAGAAGTTTAGTTCTTGAAGATGAAGCTAGTCGTTTCTCAAATCAGAATGACTTGTACAAGAATCTGTGTGGCAATAAATACCCTGGAAAGTCCCAATCAGCATATAACAGCCATGTGTTAGGGACCTTCAACAACCAATACCTTGCATTAAGAAGGCCTAACACATGGCTGTAATATGCTGATTGGGACTTTCCAGGGTATTATTGCCAACAGATTCTTGTACAAGTCATTCTTGTACAAGTGAAACGTTTCAAGAACTAAACCTCAAGACCAGTTGGTTTAACTGAATACAACAGATATTACTTTGTATGCAAAAACCCCAACCCAATCACGTGGAT
Source organism: Hymenochirus boettgeri (assembly GCA_019447015.1). Lineage (NCBI taxonomy): Eukaryota > Metazoa > Chordata > Amphibia > Anura > Pipidae > Hymenochirus > Hymenochirus boettgeri. The sequence continues at coordinate 25,652,795 of CM033470.1, read as the reverse complement.
CTGGTTTCATTTCTATGGAACATTAAGCAAATTCTGTTGACTTAATTCTCCAGGGAAAAGAGGAATAATGATAGATATAATATCAATATACATAATATAATTGATTTCAGGAGGTGAAAAATGGGAAATTAGAAGCTTCCCCCCCCCCAGATGATTAATTAATGTTAAACTCATCAACTGTTGTTTGACTGAACTGCTTTGTATGTCAGCAATATTACTGAACTGCCATTTGGGTTATGGATCTCACATTGAAAGGACAAAATGGAGTATTGGAAAGAGAAACAAGGGTAAGGAAAATAAACCTCAAGGATTATTGGAAAAATTGGTTTTGTCTATAGGACCATAGCAAATAAAAGGCTTTAAAGGATCCTATACAAACTAGTGAAACAATAGGGGTTTGTCAGTCTTAATGAACCATGGAACAAGGAATAATGAATGGAAGGGGCACAGACAGAACCTTCCGGAACAGCCTAGGATTCAGGTCAGAGGTTTTATTCTCACATTGGGCGAACATTAGAAGGGTAAGCTTACAATGTGTGACCTGGCCAGCATTTCCCGACTGTTGTTTAAACACACGTTATAGGTTGTAGCTTTCTAGCAGGAACAAAAAGAATGATCTGTCAGATGTGCAACATGGGGCGATCTGATTAAAATATGGCCTGTACATGGGAGATCTGATTAAAATATGGCCTGTAACATGGGGCGATCTGATTAAAATATTGGCCCTGTAACATGGGATGATCTGATTAAAATATTGGCCTGTAGATCAACAAATTTGTACCAGAAACTATTCTGATTTCATCCTGTTTCATCCTTTGCCCCAACGTTCGGCCATTTTAATAAAGAATGCAATTCGGACAATGCAATAATGACACAGATGAAGCCACGCTAACACGTTTTGCATCAATGTTATATGGGTTACTGTGACTTTAAAACACATGACAGGGTCATAAAACCTGCGTGAATGAGAGGCATAAAAATTCTGTCCAATCAGCTGGGTTCATTTCTGTTCCTGTCCAACTAATAAAGTTTTTAGATTATATGACTGTGAAAACACTTGGACATCAGTATAACCGTTTTTAACATCTTCCTGTTTTTTTATATATAAATCGGATATTTGAGCTTCTTGCTGATTATTTTGGATGTTTTACAGACATTTAGGAACATGCCTCTTGTATGACCAAATAGTTTCTACAAGATTTACAGTTGGGTGGGATTAATAAATTCGCTCTGAGGTTTAATAATAATCTGGTTGCGGTGCCAAAAATACATATTTATGTCCTTGGATCAGATTCACTCTTGGGTAGAAAACAGCAAACGTTAGAAAGATATTTAGATTCCGCCATCAAGATAAAATATTGTTGACCATGTCTATAAATAATACACAATTTAATAAAGTAAAAAGAGTGTGAGTATGTGTGTGAGCGTGAGAGTGTATGTGTTAGGGTAGGGAGGGGGGGATTAGTCATTTTCCTTGTGTCTTTTTTGACTTCATTAGTGCTGCAAATCTACATAGACTAATAATAAGATTATTAATTTAAGCACATTCCTGGGCCCCATACAATATTATATATCTGCACACTGGCACACTGCTGGGGGGTAATAGCACCCCCTAACACGGCCCTTTAATTGGAGGTCCTATGCCTTTAATTATAAAGCACTGGATGGATGCCCTATTCCTCATTTTAAAAAGCCAAAGGGCTGGAGGGAAGTGAGAAAGCCAGCTATATGGATCCTGTCTGAAAGTATGTATGCAAAAGTTTGATAATCCCAGTCCTAAGGTTAAGTTAGGACTAGAGATGTAATGTGGGTTCGAATAGAACTCGGTTTCTAATCGAATATGAGAGTTTCAAGTTCTGACTAAACTTTGTAACTCCCGGAGGATTTCACGGAACCCGGATTTTCCGAATTTCGATTTTTATCGAAAATAGATGATTATTGAAAATAGACCATTTCGAAATAAAAAAATCAAAACCGCGAACATAACCCTCGAAAGTAATGATTGATTTGGTAACCCTTGAAAGGAATGATCGATTTCGGTAACCCTCGAAAGTAATGATCAATTTTGGTAACCCTTGAAAGTAATGATCGATTTCGGTAACCCTCGAAAGTAATGATTGATTTTGGAACCCTCGAAATAATGATCGATTTTGGTAACCCTCGAAAGTAATGATCGATTTCGGTAACCCCGAAAGTATGATCGATTTTGGTAACTCTCAAAAATAGCCCGATCGTGAGGAAAGATAGTTTTAAAGGGCATGTCCACCTGTTTAAAAAACTTTTAGTATGTGGTAGGGCTAGTTCCCCCAGCCCCAACTGCTATAATGTTATATCCAGAAACTCCCCCGATAGTTACTTACCTTCCCTCTATCCTTTGGCGCACAATCCCGGCCCTCTGCTTACAACAGAACTGCAAGCAGGGGGTGGGACCGGCAGCCGTTTCTGCGATTGGTGAGAGACATCCAATCACGGATGCAGCTGTCGGCAGTTCACAACGGCAAAGGATAGAGGGAAGGTAAATAACTATCAGGGGAGTTTCTGGATATAACATTATAGCGGTTGGGGCTGGGGGAACTAGCCCTACCCATACTAACAGGATTCTACACACTGGGGAGGGGGGGGGAGACCAATCGGGGTGGGAGAGGAAGGGATAGGGACGGGGGGAGAGGCCTGCAGTGCACATGCCAAACTTCTCCCGGAGGGGAGACAGGAGGCAGAGTCCTATATGGACTCTGCTATCCTCCTTGTGGGGCAGTTTTTGGGACTTTGGGGGGGGCTACAGGGAAACCATTTGGAGCTGGGATGTGAGGTGAGGATTTATTACACTACAGAGTGGGGCCAGTAGTGATCAGAATTATAGTCTTCCAGGTGGACATGCCCTTTAAATACGTTTTGGTTCTATTTACGGGTTCCCCAGACCATTCCCCTGGTCTCTGTGTCATTTACAGTAACCTACTATTACTATTTATCCCTCAATATGGACAGAAACCTTCCCATTCCCCGGGTCTCTGTGTCATTTACAGTAACCTACTATTACTATTTGTCCCTCAAAATGGACAGAAACGTTCACATTTTTTTCTCTCATAGACTTCTAAGCCAGTCGGATGACTAGCGAAACGTCTTTAGGAACTAAACTTCAAGTCCAGTTGATCTAATTGAATACAACAGATACACTGTATGTAAAGTTTTGTTATACTGTGGTATATGGGATCACATCTTATGTAACGTGTCGTTATCCTGTAGTACATGGGATCACATCTTATGTAACGTGTCATATCCTGTTGTACATGGGATCATATCTATGTACATGTCATCCAGTATGTACATCGATTCTAGTACATTGATACATCTTATGTAAGTGTCATCCTGTAGTACATGGGATCACATCTATGAAACGTGTCTTTATCCTGTATTATTGGGATCACACTTATGTAACGTGTCGTAAACCTGTAGTACATGGGAACACATCTTATGTATTTTGTGTTATCGGTAGTATATGGGATCACACCTTATGTAACGTGTCGTTATCATGTAGTACATGATCACACCTTATGTAATGTGTTTTTATCGTAGTACGGTATATGGGATCACACCTTATGTAACGTGTCGTTATCATGTAGTAAATGGGATCACATCTATGTAATGTTGTTACCTGTAGTACATGGATCACATCTTGAAACGTGTCGTTATCCTGTAGTATAGGGATTCAAACTTATGTAACATGTCGTATCCTGTAGTAATGGGATCACACCATATGTAACGTGACGTTATCCTGTAGTATATGGGCTCACACCTTATGTAATATGACGTTATCCTGTAGTATATGGGATCTCACCTTATGTAACGTGTCGTTATCATGTAGTACATGGGATCACACCATATGTAACGTGACGTTATCCTGTAGTATATGGGATCACACCTTATGTAATATGACGTTATCCTGTAGTATATGGGATCTCACCTTATGTAACGTGACGTTATCCTGTAGTACATGGGATCACACCTTATGTAACTAGTTGTTATTCTGTAGTACATGGGATCACATCTTATGTAACGTGTTGTTATCCTGTAGTATATGGGATCACACCTTATGTAACGTGTCGTTATCATGTAGTACATGGGATCACATCTTATGTTAACTTGTCGTTATCCTGTAGTATATGGGATCACACAATATGTAACGTGTCGTTATCATGTAGTACATGGGATCACATCTTATGTAACGTGTTGTTATCCTGTAGTACATGGGATCACATCTTATGTAACGTGTCGTTATCCTGTAGTATATGGGATCCCACCATATGTAACATGTCGTTATCCTGTAGTACATGGGATCACACCTTATGTAACGTGACATTCCTGTAGATATATGGGACTCACACCTTATTGTAACGTGGTGTTATCCTGTAGTACATGGGATCACACCTTATGTAATGTGTTGTTATCCTGTAGTACATGGGATCACACCTTATGTAATGTGTTATATCCTGTAGTATATGGGGATCCCACATATGTAACGTGTCGTTATCATGTAGTACATGGGATCACATCTTATGTAAGTGTCGTTATCCTGTAGTATATGGGATCCACACCTTATGTACATGTCGTTGATTCTGTAGTATATGGGATCACACCTATGTAACGTGTCGTTATCAGTAGCACATGGGATCACATCTTATGTAACGTGTGTTATCCTTGTAGTAATGGGATCACACCTTATGTAACTAGTTGTTATCCTGTAGTACATGGGACACACCTAGTAATGTGTTGTTATCCTGTAGTACATGGGATCACACCTTATGTAACGTGTCGTTATCCTGTAGTATATGGGATCACAACTTATGTAACATGCCATTATCTGTAGTATATGGGATCACACCTTATGTAACATGTCGTTATCCTGTGGTACATGGGATCCCACCATGTAAAGTGTCGTTATACTGTAGTACAGGGTCACACCTTATGTAACGTGTTTTCTGTAGTCATGGGATCACACCTATGTAACGTGTTTATCCTGTAGTACATGGGATCACACCTTATGTAACGTGTGTTTATCCTGTAGTACGGTATGGGATCCCCTTATGTAACGTGCTGTATCTGTGGTACATGGGATCACACCTATGAATGTGTTTGTTATCTGTAGTACATGGGATCCCACACTTATGTAACGTGGTTATCCTGTAGTACGGGATATGGGATCCGCCTTATGTAACTGTTTGTATCCTGTAGTAGATAGGGATCCACACCTTATGAAGTGTGTGTATCCGTAGTAGGTCTATGGGATCCCGCCTATGTAAAACGTGTTGTTATCTGTAGTATATGGGATCACCCTTATGTAACGTGTTGTTATCCTGTAGTACGGTATATGGGATCCCGCCTTATGTAACGTTTGTTGTTATCCTGTAGTATATGGGATCACACCTTATGTAACGTGTTGTTATCCTGTAGTACGGTATATGGGATCCCGCCTTATGTAACGTTGTTGTTATCACTGTAGTAATGGGATCGCACCTTAGTAATGTTTGTTATCCGGTAGTATGGGATCCCACCTTATGTAAGTGTTTTTATCCTGTAGTACGGTATATGGGATCCGCCTTAGTAACGTGTTGTTATCCTGGTATATGGGATCACTCTTAATGTAATGTGTTATCCTGTAGTACATGGGATCCACACCTTATGTAACGTTGTTGTTATCCTGTAGTATATGGGATTCACACCTTATGTAACTGTTGGTTGTTATCCTGTAGTCATGGGAACACACCTTATGTAATGTGTTGTTATCCTGTAGTAATGGGATCACACCTTATTGTAACGTGTCGTATCATGTAGTCAGGGATCACCTTAGAACGTGTGTTATTGCTAGTATATGGGATCACACTTATGTAACTGTGGTTATCCTGTAGTATATTGGGATCACACCTTATGTAACGGTTTATCCTGTTAGTACAGGGATCACACCTTATGAACGTGTTGTTATCCTGTAGACATGGGATCACACCTTATGTAACGTCGTTGTTATCCTGTAGTACATGGGATCAACCTTATGTAACGTGTGTTAGTGTAGTATATGGATCCACACCTTATGTAACGTGTTGGTATCTGTAGTACAGGGATCACACCTTATGTAATGTGTGTTATCCTGTAGTATATGGGATCACACCTTATGTAACGTGTTGTTATCCTGAGTATATGGGATCACACATTTTGTACGTGTTGTTATCCTGTAGTACATGGGATCACACCTATGTAACGTGTCGTATTCCTGAGTACATGGGATCACACCTTATGTAAGTGTTGTTGTCCTGTAGTACATGGGATCACACCTATGTAACGTGTCGTTATCTGTAGTATATGGGATCACACCTTATGTAACGTGTTGTTATCCTGTAGTATATGGGATCACATCTTATGTAATGTGTCGTTATCCTGTAGTACATGGGATCACACCTTATGTAATGTGTTGTTGTCCTGTAGTACATGGGATCACACCTTATGTAACGTGTTGTTATCCTGTAGTATATGGGATCACATCTTATGTAATGTGTTGTTATCCTGTAGTATATGGGATCACACCTTATGTAACGTGTCGTTATCCTGTAGTATATGGGATCACACCTTATGTAATGTGTTGTTGTCCTGTAGTACATGGGATCACACCTTATGTAACGTGTCGTTATCCTGTAGTATATGGGATCACACCTTATGTAACGTGTCGTTATCCTGTAGTATATGGGATCACACCTTATGTAACGTGTTGTTGTCCTGTAGTACATGGGATCACACCTTATGTAACGTGTCGTATCCTGTAGTATATGGGATCAAACCATTATGTAAGTGTCGTTATCCTGTAGTATATGGGATCACACCTTATGTAACGTGTCGTTATTTAGTATATGGGATCACACCTTATGTAATGTGTCGTATCCTGTAGTATTTTTCAAAACAAATGAAGCCGTTTTTTTCCTTGCAAGTGTGAACTGAGATAAACCGTGGCCATAAATAATAATGGTGACTGAACTTTACGGCTGGCTCTCTCTTTCCATTACGTGCGGTTTTAGAAGGAAAGCAGTGAAGAAAGCATTTAGAGTGACTGAAATCAACCTGACGGATTCCAAGCAGAATCATTAAAGCCGTTACAATTAGGGATCCTTTGTTTTCTTTAATTTTCGGTGTTATCTTTCAGTCCGGGGATGATGGGGACCCATCCTGAAAATATTCAGAAGAGTTAATAATTGATGCCAATCGGTGCTGTAAGCTAATTCTCCACCCTCATCATACTATTAAGGATAAAGGTCGTAAAATTGTTAACAGCTGAGGTGATAATATTTTTTCCCAGGAATTCTTTGAGGGGAGGGGGGCGCATTTATTTAAAAATTCGAATAGATATCGGGCGATTCGCTGGTTTCAAATGGGAAAAAGTTCCCAAAAGATAAGAGCGAGTGATATAACGTTGGGAAACTGAACCTTTGACACAGACGCACTGGGAAGAGAGAGGGCACAACGTGGGGCTGCTGGGTAACGCGAGACACACGAAACATTAAGGTACAAAGACACAAAGTTACAGGACAGCAAAGTAGTAACACCTCTCACCAGCTTCGTGTATTCCTTTTAACATTGGAAACCTTACAGATTGAATATTTTTTACTTTATACAACTTTTTGGAAAACTTTCCAATAAGCCTGGTACAGCAGGGGGGAGTGTGGCTTTAAATGCAACAGAAACAGGCGGTGGAGTGTGGCTGTAAATGAACAGAACAGGCGGTGGGAGTGTGGCTTTTAAATGAACAGAACAGGCGGTGAGTGGGTTTAAATGAACAGAACAGGGGTGGAGTGTGGCTTTAAATGAACAGAACAGGCTGTGGAGGTGCTGAATGAACAGAACAGGCGGTGGAGGTGGCTGTAAATGAACAGAACAGGCGGGTGGAGTGTGGCTGTTGTAAATGAACAGAACAGGGGTGGAGTGTGGCTGTAAATGAACAGAACAGGCGGGGTGGAGTGTGGCTGTAAAAGAACAGAACAGGCGGTCGGTGGAGTGTGGCTGTAAATGAACAGAACAGGCGGTGGAGGGTGGCTGAAATGAACAGAACAGGCGGGTGGAGTGTGGCTGTAAAGAACAGACAGGCGGTGGAGTGAGGTTAAAGAACAGAAAAGGCGGTGGAAGTGTGGCTGTAAATGAACAGAAACAGGCGGTGGAGAGTTGATGATCAAACGGCGGTGGAGTGTGGCTGTAAATGAACAGAAAAGGCGGTGGGTGTGGCTGTAAATGAACAGAACAGGGCGGTGGAGAGTGTGGCTTAAATGAACAGAAACAGGCGGGTGGAGTGTGGCTTTAAAATGAACAGAAAAAGGGGGTGGGTGTGGCTTAAAGAACGAAAAGGCGGTGGAGTGTGGACTGTAAAGGAACAGAACAGGCGGGGGGAGTGTGGTAAATGAACGAGAACAGGCGGTGGAGTGCGGCTTAAAGAACAGAACAGGCGGTGGGTGGAGTGAGGATTTAATGAACCAGAACAGGCGGTGGAGTGCGGCTTTAAATGAACAGAACAGCGGTGGAGTGTGGCTTTAAATGAACAGAACAGGCAGTGAGTGGGTGGCCTTTAAAGGAACAGAACAGGCGGTTGGAGGTGGGCTTTAAAGGAAACAAACAGACGGTGGAGTGGTGGCTTTAAAGGAACAGAACGGCGTGGTGGAGTGTGGCTTTAAATGACACGTCGAAACAGGCAGTGGAGTGTGGCTTTAAAGGAACAGAACAGGGCGTGTGGAGTGTGGCTTTAAAGGAACAGAACAGGCGGTGGGGGAGTGTGGCTTTAAAGGAAGAAGAACAGGTTGTGGAGTGTGGCTTTAAAGGAACGAACAGGCGGGGTGGAGTGTGGCTTAAGGAACAGAACAGGCGGTGGAGTGTGTGCTTTAAAGGAACCAGAACAGGCGGTGGAGTGGGCTTTTAAAGAACAAACAGGAGGTGGAGTGTGGCTTTTTAAGGAACAGAAACAGGCAGTGGAGTGTGGCTTTAAAGGAAACAGCAACAGGCGGGGTGGTGGAGGGGCTTGGAATATGAGACAAGAACAGCGGGGATTGGATTAAGGACAGAACAGGATCGCTGGTAAAGGGATCTTTCAACCTGAATTAGGGGTAGAGGGAAGGCTGACGACTCCGTCGACTGTATTGTTTTTTATTTGGTAACTAATTTATATTATGAAGCAATTGGTAGAGTTATTAGGTTCCATCTGTTGTGATTTATACTTAGGATGGCTACACACAAGCAGATTTTTGGCCAAACCGACCAATATTTCTGTGTTATCGAACGAAAAAAGCAGTTTTGTTCGCCAGCGACAATGGTGTTGTTGGATTGGACAGACAAATGGGCGATCGGACGCGTCGTACATCTGGGCGATCTGCAGATCTCCTATGACCGCAATTTCTTTTCGCCGACGCGCCGGACCTGTTCACGTAGCAGTAAACAGGACAGTCGGAATAAAAATTCCCTTGTGTGTACCCAGCCTAAAAGAATATATATTTGCAGCACTAATCTATCCATTCCGATCATGCCTTGCCCCAGAGAGAGCTACAATCTAGGAGCCCTAGCATAGGCACGCGGAGCAAGCACAGAGACCGAGCAAGCTCCCCTAAGGGTGAATTTTAAACCCAGAAAGTAGAATTCATCCCTGAGCTGCCACATTAATTTACTATATACAAAGAACTATTATACCAATACGTAACTAATGGGTGGGAATACTATGTTTGTATGCACTAGAATCCGATAATTGCATTTGATGGAACAGTCAAAAACAGACCCCTATTCCCACGTGTACATTTTCCGAAAATGTTGCTAAATAGAAAAAACTAGGCTTTTAGCAGTCAAACACAAATTTCCTGGAACTTCAATTTAATTCAACAGCTTGAACAGAAAAAACGTCAGAAGCTTCCAAACATATGGAAAAATAATCAACAGGGGAATTAAATTAAATTACTGCTGGGGTTTCTTATTGCAAAGAAAATAACATCTAAATCCAATGTTTTTGAGATATTTACCCCTTTATTTTTATATACTGAATTACAAAGATATTTGGAATTAGAGGGCATGTCCACCCTTATCAGTTATCTGCCCCCAGCTGCTAATTTCCCAGTTTATACATTATTTATAACCAGATATTTAATGATACGTTCTATTACTTTCTGGCAAAGGTATCTGCCTCTTCCATCTGCTCAATGAGCTTTATAAGCTTGACTATATAGAGTAGCAGCAGGGGAATCAGCAGTCAATCATTGGTAGCGATTTGTCAGCAGCAAAAAGCCTTGATTGAACAGCATGGAGGGATGGGGACAACTTACTCTGCCAGAATGGGGACAATAATTATCCTTAAATATCTGGTTATTAATCCAGGTAATAAAGTGCTAAATATATCAGTTGGGGTGGAGCAGGGTAATGACAATTAACCAGTTTTTGTTTTTACCAATATATAATTGTTGTAAGTTTTGGCTGATATGTAGATTACTGTTGTATAGAACATTCCAAATCATCATTATTTAAAGGTCTCCAAACTGGAAAAAATGTTTATTAAATTGACTATACTCGGAAACTTTATTCTTCCCAACCTATCACTGCAAATGTATGTTCATCTGTCCCCTATTATTAGATATCTGTCTGAAACATCTATATTAGCTGTCAATCAAGTGCCTTATTATCTAAACTCTTGTGCTGTGTGCAGCTTGCTGTACTGGATGGCGAAGTGATTGGTGAGAATTACTCTTTAAGTGGTGATAGTGATTACTGAGCATGCTTGACTTCATGGATAGTCAATGAGGGGATATATAAGGGCTACTTACATGTATTAATTCTAGATTAATTTATTTTTCAGCTTACATATCTCTAAAGCTCTAAAACACTAACATTTCTTTCCAGAATATTCCAAGCCATTAGTAAGGATCCAAAGATCAATTTTCTATTGTGTTGCTCTCAGTAACAAGGATTCAGCCTTGTAATCATTAATAAGCAAGGGAATTTGTCACCGAGTGCAATTAATAGCTGCATTGCCAGATTCAAGTGTTCCCGAAGTTTAAACTATCCTAGGAGCAGCTATGTAAACAATGATTTGTAATACACACAGCTAGAAAAGTCAACAATACTATGTTCGTATTGTATTGGTAGATCAGTCAATGGATTTTACTTTAAGTCGTCTAATAGACCTGTGTCAGGTCTGGTAATCATTTTTTAAGCTGGTGAAGTGAATGATAAAATATGCACATTTAAAGGACATTCCACTTCCCTTTTATAAAGGTTGCCTATTAAAGTTGTATTAACTAATACAGGCTCAGAAGAGGCGGTTTTTTTAGGGAACAGCAGGCAGTGAGTGGCTGTCATGTCAGGGTGTAAGACTCTTTTAATGATCACAGTTTTGGGGTTTAATACATAGGGGGGAGAACAGAGAGCTTGTTCATTAAAAAAAAATACCAGTCCGCAGGACTATTGGGTAGGCAGGACATACAATTGTGGTCTTGGTGGAATGGAGACACCCTGGAAGATCAAGGGGTGGAGCCAAGGAAGCAGTCCATACTGGGAGTGTGGCTTTAAAGGAACAGAACAGGCGGTGGAGTGTGGCTTTAAAGGAACAGAACAGGCGGTGGAGTGTGGATTTAAATGAACAGAACAGGCGGTGGAGTGCGGCTTTAAATGAACAGAACAGGCGGTGGAGTGTGGCTTTAAATGAACAGAACAGGCAGTGGAGTGTGGCTTTAAAGGAACAGAAACAGCGGTGGAGTGTGGCTTTAAAGGAACAGAACAGGCGGTGGAGTGTGGCTTTAAAGGAACAGAACAGGCGGTGGAGTGTGGCTTTAAAGGAACAGAACAGGCGGTGGAGTGTGGCTTTAAAATCAGAACAGCGTTGGAGTGTGGCTTAAAGGAACAAAACAGGCGGTGGAGTGTGGCTTTAAAGGAACAAAACAGGCGGTGGAGTGTGGCTTAAAGGAACAAAACAGCGTTAGGAGTGTGGACTTTAAGGAACAAGAACAGGCGTGGATTGTGGCATCAATGGCGTGAAATATAGCTACGCCTGAACAGCTTTTGGCGTTTGCTAAGCTGCTATAGCCGCCAGTCTGTTCTATAGTGAAACCCAAGAAGGAAATGGCTTTAAACATCTTTTTTAACAGGTCTGTTTTTTTTGCGAATCTATAATTTGGATTAATTTGTTCATTCAGTCTATCCACCACAAGTGTTAGCATAAGTTGAGCCCACATTACCACCAGATTGGTATGACAGGTATTCAGGGCAGGGTGGCCCCTTTCCAGCCCAGGCCAATGGGTTGCACTCATGGCGAACCCGAGCCAGTAAATGGACTGCTTCCTTGGCTTCCACCCCTGATCTTCCAGGGCCGTCTCCATTCCACCAAACCACAATTGTAGTCCTGCCTACCCAATAGTCCCCTGCGGACTGGTATTTTTTTTAATGAACAGCTCTCTGTTTCGCCCCCTTGTGTTAAACCCCAAAACTGTGATCATTAAAAGAGTCTTACACTGACATGACAGCCCTCACTGCCTGCTGTTCCCTAAACCGCCTCTTCTGGCCTTGTATGTAGTTAATACAACTTTAATAGGCAACCTTTTATAAAAGGGAGTGGAATGTCCTTTAAATGTGCATATTTTACTCATTCACCAGGCTTAAAAATGATTACCAGACCTGACAACAGGTCTATTAGACGAGTTAAAAGTAAAATCCATTGACCATGATCTACCCATACAATACGAACATAGTATTGTTGACTTTTCTAGCTGTGTGTATTACAAATCATTGTTTACATAGCTGCTCCTTAGGATAGTTTAAACTCGGGAACACTTGAATCGGCAATGCAGCTATTAATTGCACTCGGTGACAAAAGATTCCCTTGATTATTTAATGATTACAAGGCTGAATCCTTGTTACTGAGAGCACACAAAATAAATCTGATCTTTGGATCCTTACTAATGGCTTGGAATATTCTGGAAAGAAATGTTAGTGTTTTAGAGCTTTAGAGATTTAAGCTGAAAAATAAATTAATCTAGAATTAAATACATTTAAGTAGCCTTAATATCCCCCCATTGACTATCCATGAAGTCAGCATGCTCAGTAATCACTATGCACCACTTAAAGAGGTAATTCCTCACCAATCACTGTCGCCATCCAGTACAGCAAAGCTGCACACAGCACAAAGTTTATGATAATAATGCACTTGATTGACCGCTGATATAAGATGTTTCAGACAGATATCCTAAAATAATAGGGGACAATGAACAATACATTACAGTGATAGTTGTGAAGAATAAAGTTTCCATTAATAGCAATTAATAAACATTTTTCCAGTTTGGAGACCCTTTAAAAATGATGATTGGAATGTTCTATACACATTAATCTACATATCAGCCAAAACTACAACAAATCTATATATTGGTAAAAAAAAACTGGTTAATTGTCATTACCTGCTCCAACCCCAACTGATATATTTAGCACTTTATTACCTGATTAAATAACCAGATATTTAGGATAATATTTCCCCATTCTGGCAGAGTAAGTTGTCCCCTCCCTCCATGCTTTCAATCAAGGCTGTGCTGCTGACATCGCTACCAATGATTGACTGCTGATTCCCCTGCTGCTACCTCTATATATCAAGCTTATAAAGCTCATTGAGCGATGGAAGACAGATACTTGGCCAGAAAGTAATAGAACGTATCATTAAATATCTGGTTATAAATAATGTAATAACTGGGAAATTAGCAGCTGGGGGCAGATAACTGATAAGGGTGGACATGCCCTCTCAATTCCAAATATCATGTTGTAATTCAGTATATAAAATATAAAGGGGTAAATAGTCTAAACATTGGATTTAGATGTTACATTTTCTGTTGCAATAGAAACCCCAGCAGTAATTGTATTTATTCCCCTGTTGATTATTTTTTCCATATGTTTGGAAGCTTCTGACGTTTTTTCTGTTCAGCTGTTAATTAAATGAAGTTCCAGGAAATTTGTTTTGACTGCTAAACCTAGTTTTTTCTATTTAGCAACATTTCGGAAAATGTACACGTGGGAATTAGGGTGTCTGTTTTATTGACTGTTCCATCAAATGCAATTATCGGATTCTAGGTGCACAAACATAGAATTCCCACCCATTAGTGTACGTATTGGTATAATAGTTCTTTGTATATAGTAAATTATGTGGCAGCTCAGGGATGAATTCTACTATTCTGGGGTTTAAATTCACCCTTAGGGGAGCTTGCTCGGTCTCTGTGCTTGCTCTGTCGTGCCTATGCTAGGGCTCCTAGATTGTAATCTCTCTGGGGCAGAGGCATGATGGAATGGATAGATTAGTGCTGCAAATATATATTCATTTAGGCTGGGTACACACAAGGGAATTTTTATTCCGACTGTCTGTTTACTAGCTAGCTATGAACGAGGTCGGCGCGCTCGGTCAGAGGGACATAGACATTTGCTGAGATCGCATAATGATCTCAAATCGCCCATCTGGCATAACTTCTGTACATGCTCAATCCTCCTTGTCGTGCCCAAATCAGTATTCGTCTGTGCGTCATGAAAACAACAATGACATACTTTTCTTCTAAGATCTGCAGAATTCATATTTAAGGTGGTAAATTGTGCCAAAATCACAAAAACCCCAAATACCGAATCACACCGCAAAAAAATCAATGGCGAGCAAACTAGTACTTGTTTTCATTGCCACATATCTTTTCATACACAACAAATGTCACGGACGAGTTCTGTCCTATCCATTAGTCCCGTTGTGTCACTGGCAATGTTATCAAGTATCCAATCTCCACCGCCGTTCTGTTCATAACGACACTCACCTCGGTTCCTTTAAGCCATCCCCGCCGTGACCTGGTCCTGCCACAGCCCTCAGCACACTCAGGCCTGTTCTGTTCCTTTGTAAAGCCACACGCCTCCACCGCCTGTTCTGTCCTTTAAGCAGCACACTGTCATTCTTCACCGCACTGCCGGCCGTGAGTCAAAGCCACACCTCCACTGCCTGTTCTGGTTAACCTTTGAAAAGCCACACTCCACCGCCTGTTGTTCCTTTAAAGCCACACTTCCACCGCCGTTCTGTTCCTTAAAGCCACACTCCACCCGCCTGTCTGTTCCAAAGCCACACCTCCACCGCCTGTTCTGTTCCTTTAAAAGCCCACACTCCACCAGCCTGTTCTGTTCCTAAAGCCACACCCCACCGCCGCTGTTCCTAAAGCCACACCCACCCGCCTGTTCTGTTCCTTTAAAGCCACACTCCACCGCCCCTGTTCTGTTCATTAAAGCCACACTCCCCACCGCCTGTTCTGTTCCTTAAAGCCAACCTCCACGCCTGTTCTGTTCTTTTAAAGCCACCATCCACCGCCTGTTCTGTTCCTTTAAAGACCACACTCCACCGCCTGTTCTTGTTCCTTTAAAAGCCACACTCCACCACCGCCTGTTCTGTTCTTTAAAGCCCACTCCACCGCCTGTTCTGTTCATTAAATCCTCACTCCAACCACCGCCTGTTCTGTTCATTTAAAGCCGCCTCACCCACGCCTGTTCTTTCATTTAAATCCACACTCCACCGCCTGTTCTGTTCTTTAAAGCCACACTCCACCCGCCTGTTTCTGTTCCTTTAAAGCCACACTCCACCGCCTGTTCGGTTCATTAAAGCCACACTCCACCGCCGCCTGTTCTGTTCATTTACAGCCACACTCCACCGCCTGTTCTTGTTCATTTACAGCCACTACTCCACCGCCTGTTCTGTTCATTTACAGCCACACACTCCACCGCCTGTTTCTGTTCATTTACAGCCACACTCCACCCGCCTGTTCTGTTCATTTACGCCACACTCCACCGCCTGTTCTGTTCATTTAAATCCTCACTCCACCGCCTGTTCTGTTCATTTACAGCCACACCCACCGCCTGTTCTGTTCATTTACCCACACTCCACCGCCCCTGTTTCGTTCATTACAGCCACACTCCACCGCCTGTTCTGTTCATTTACAGCCCCACTCCACCCACCGCCTGTTCTGTTCATTTACAGCCACACTCCACCGCCTGTTCTTCATTTACAGCCACTCCACCGCCTGCTGTTCATTTACAGCCACACTCCACCGCTGTTTGTTCATTTACAGCCACACTCCACCGCCTGTTCTGTTCATTTAAAGCCACCTCCACCGCTGTTCTTTCATTAGCCCCACTCCCCGCCTTTGTTCATTTAAGCCACACTCCCCCGCCTGTTCTGTTCATTTAAAGCCACACTCCACCGCCTTCTTTCATTAAAGCCCCACTCCCCCCTGCTGATACCAAGGCTTATTGGAAAGGTTTCCAAAAAGTTGTATAAAGTAAAAAAATATTCAATCTGTAAGGTTTCCAATGTTAAAGGAATACACGAAGCTGGTGAGAGGTGTGTACTTTGCTGTCCTGTAACTTTGTGTCTTGTACCTTAATGTTTCGTGTGTCTCGCTTTACCCAGCAGCCCCCACGTTGTCCCTCTCTCTTCCATGCGTCTGTGTCAAAGTTCAGTTTCCCAACGTTTATCACTTCGCTCTTATCTTTTGGGAACTTTTTCCCATTTGAAAACCAGCGAATCGCCCGATATCTATTCGAATTTTTAAATAAATGGCGCCCCCCTCCCCTCAAAGATTCCTGGGAAAAAATATTATCACCTCAGCTTAACAAGTTACGACCTTTATCCTTAATAGTATGATGAGGGTGGAGAATTAGCTTACAGCACCGATTGGCATCATTATTAACTCTTCGATGAATAATTTACAGGATGGGTCCCCATCATCCCGACTGAACGATAACACCGAAAATATAAGAAAACAAAGGATCCCTAATTGTACGGCTTTAATGATTCTGCTTGGAATCCGTCAGTGATTTCAGTCACTCTAAATGCTTTCTCACTGCTTTCTAAAACCGCACGTAATGGAAAGAGAGAGCCAGGCCGTAAAGTTCAGTCACCATTATTTTTATGGCCACGGTTTATCTCAGTTCACCATTGCAAAAAAAAACGGCTTCATTTGTATTTGAAAAATACTACAGGATAACAACACATTACATAAGTGGATCCCATATACTACAGGATAACGACACGTTACAATGTGTGATCCCATATACTACAGGATAACGACACGTTACATATGGTTGATCCCATATACACTACAGGATAACGACACGTTACATAAGGTGTGATCCCTGTACTACAGGACAACACACGTTACACATAAGGTGTGATCCCATATACTACAGGATAACACACGTTACATAAGGTGTGATCCCATATACTACAGGATAACGACACGTTACATAAGGTGTGATCCCATGTACTACAGGACAACAACACATTACATAAGTGTGGATCCCATATACTACAGATAACGACACGTTACATAAGGTGTGATCCCATATACTACAGGATAACAACACATTACATAGATGTATCCTATACTACGGATAACACCACTTACATAAGGTGTGATCCCATGTACTACTACAGGACAACACACATTACATAAGGTGTGATCCCATGTACTACAGGATAACGACACATTACATAAGATGTGATCCCATATACTACAGGATAACAACACGTTACATAAGGTGTGATCCCATATACTACAGGATAACGACACGTTACATAAGGTGTGATCCCATGTACTACAGGACACAACACATTACATAAGGTGTGATCCCATGTACTACAGGATACGACACGTTACATAAGGTGTGATCCCATGTACTACAGGATAACAACCCCGTTACATAAGGTGTGATCCCATATACTCACAGGATAACAACACGTTACATAAGGGTGTCCATATCTACAGGATACAACACATTACATAAGGTGTGATCCCATGTACTACAGGATAACACACGTTACATAAGGTGTGATCCCATATACTACAGAATACAACACGTTACATAAGGTGTGATCCCATGTACTACAGGATATACAACACGTTACATAAGGTGTGATCCCATGTACTAAAGATAACAACACGTTACATAAGGTGTGATCCCATACTACAGGATAACAACACGTTACATAAGGTGTGATCCCATATACTACAGACACGACATAAGTGATCAACAACGATAACAACCGTTACATAAAGTGTGATCCCATGTACTACATGATAACGACACGTTACATAAGGTGTGATCCCATATACTACAGGATAACAACACATTACATAAGGTGTGATCCCATGTACTACAGGATAACAACACGTTACATACATAGGTGTGATCCCATAACTACAGGATACAACACGTACATAAGGTGTGATCCCATGTACTACAGAATAACAACACATCTAATAAGATGTGATCCCATATACTACAGGATAACAACACGTTACATAAGGCGGGATCCCATATACCGTACTACAGGATAAAAACACGTTACATAAGGTGGGATCCCATGTACTACAGGATAACACCACATTACATAAGGTGCGATCCCATGTACTACAGGATAACAACACGTTACATAAGGCGGGATCCCATATACCGTACTACAGGATAACAACACGTTACATAAGGTGTGATCCCATATACTACAGATAACAACCGTTACATAAGGCGGGATCCCATATACCGTACTACAGGATAACAACACGTTACATAAGGTGTGATCCCATATACTACAATGATACAACACTTTACTAAGGCGGGGATCCCATATACCGTACTACAGGATAACAACACGTTACATAAGGTGTGATCCCATATACTACAGGATAACAACACGTTACATAAGGCGGGATCCCATATACCACTACAGGATAAAAAACACGTTACATAAGGTGGGATCCCATGTACTACAGGATAACAACACATTACATAAGGTGTGATCCCATGTACCACAGGATAACAGCACGTTACATAAGGCGGGATCCCATATACCGTACTACAGGATAAAAACACGTTACATAAGGTGTGATCCCATGTACTACAGGATAACAACACGTTACATAAGGTGTGATCCCATGTACTACAGGATAACAACACGTTACATAAGGTGTGATCCCATGTACTACAGTATAACGACACGTTACATATGGTGGGATCCCATGTACCACAGGATAACGACATGTTACATAAGGTGTGATCCCATATACTACAGGATAATGGCATGTTACATAAGGTGTGATCCCATATACTACAGGATAACGACACGTTACATAAGGTGTGATCCCATGTACTACAGGATAAAACACATTACTAAGGTGTGTCCCATTACACAGGATAACAACTAGTTACATAAGGGTGATCCCATACTACGGAAACAAACGTACATAGATGTCCCATTGCTACATGATAACGACACTTACATAAGGTGTGATCCCATATACTACAAAATAACGACATGTTACATAAGGTGTGATCCCATATACTACAGGATAACGACACGTTACATAAGATGTGATCCCATGTACTACATGATAACGACACGTTCATATGGTGGGGATCCCATATACTACAGGATTAAACACCATTACATAGGTGTATCCCATGTACTACAGGATAACAACACTTACATAAGGTGTGATCCCATGTACTACAGGATACAACACGTTACATAAGGTGTGAGCCCATATACTACAGGATAATGTCACGTTACATAAGGTGTGATCCCATGTACTACAGGATAACGACATGTTACATATGGTGGGATCCCATATACTACAGGATAACGACACGTTACATAAGTGTAGTTCCCATGTACTACGGATAACAACGTTACAATAGATGTGATCCCATGTACTACATGATAACGACACGTTACATATTGTGTGATCCCATATACTAACAGGATAACGACATTTACATAAGATGTGATCCCATGTACTACATGATAACGACACGTTACATAAGTGTGATCCCATATACTACAGGATAACAACACGTTACATAAGATGTGATCCCATGTACTACAGAATAACAACTAGTTACATAAGGTGTGATCCCATGTACTACAGAGATAACGTCACGTTACATAGGTGAGATCCCATATACTACAGAAAAACGTCATATACATAAGGTGTGATCCCATATACTACAGGATAACGTCACGTTACATATGGTGTGATCCCATGTACACATGATAACGACACGTTAACATAAGGTGAGATCCCATATACTACAGAAATACGTCATATTACATAAGGTGTGAGCCCATATACTACAGGATAACGTCACGTTACATATGGTGTGATCCCATGTACTACAGGATAACGACATGTTACATAAGTTTGAATCCCATATACTACAGGATAACGACACGTTACATAAGATGTGATCCCATGTACTACAGGATAACAACACATTACATAAGATGTGATCCCATTTACTACATGATAACGACACTTACATAAGGTGTGATCCCATATACCGTACTACATAAGGATAAACACATTACATAAGGTGTGATCCCATGTACTACATGATAACGACACGTTACTAAGGTGTGATCCCAATACTACACACATAACAACACATTCCATAAGATGTGTTCCCATGTCTACAGGTTTACGACACGTTACATAAGGTGTGATCCCTATAATACAGGATAAAGACACGTTTCATAGATGTGATCCCATGTACTACAGGAGACACGTTACATAAGATGTGATCCCATGTACTACAGGATGACACGTTACATAAGATGTGATCCCATGACTACAGGATGACATGTTACATGAATATGATCCCATGTACAACAGGATAATGACACGTTACATAAGATGTGATCCCATGTACTACAGGATAACGACACGTTACATAAGATGTGATCCCATAACCACAGTATAACAAAACTTTACATACAGTGTATCTGTTGTATTCAATTAGATCAACTGGACTTGAAGTTTAGTTCCTAAGACGTTTCGCTAGTCATCCCGACTGGCTTAGAGTCTATGAGAGAAAAAATTTGAACGTTTCTGTCCATTTTGAGGGACAATGTAATAGTAGGTTACGTGTAAATGACACAGAGCCCGGGAATGGGAAGGTTTCTGTCCATATTGAGGGATAATAGTAATAGTAGGTTACTGTAAATGACACAGAGACCAGGGGAATGGTCTGGGGAACCCGTAAATAGAACCAAAACGTATTTAAAAGGCATGTCCACCTGGAAGACTATAATTCTGATCACTACTGGCCCCACTCTGTAGTGTAATAAAATCCTCACCTCACATCCCAGCTCCAAATGGTTCTCCTGTAGCCCCCCCCAAAGTCCCAAAAACTCCCACAAGGAGTAGCAAGAGTCCATATAGGACTCTCCTCCTGTCTCCCCTCCGGGAGAAGTTTGGCATGTGCACTGCAGGCCTCTCCCCCCGTCCCTATCCCTTCCTCTCCCACCCGATTTGGTCTCCCCCCCCTCCCCAGTGTAGATCCTGTTAGTATGTGGTAGGGCAGTTCCCCCAGCCCAACCCTATAATGTTATACCAGAACTCCCCTGATAGTTATTTACCTTCCCTCTATCCTTGGCCGTTGTGAACTGCCGACAGCTGCATCCGTGATTGGATGTCTCTCGCCAATCGCAGAAACGGTGCCGGGTCCCACCCCCTGCTTGCAGTTCTGTGTAACAGAGGCCGGGATTGTGCGCCAAAGATAGAGGAAGGTAAGTAACTATCGGGGGATTTTCTGGATAAACATTATAGCAGTTGGGGCTGGGAACTAGCCCTACCACATACTAAAGTTTTTTAAACAGGTGGACATCCCCTTTAAACTATCTTTCCTCACGATCGCTATTTTTGAGAGTTACCAAAATCGATCATACTTTCGAGGGTTACCGAAATCGATCATTACTTTCGAGGGTTACCAAAATCGATCATACTTTCGAGGGTTACAAAATCAATCATTACTTTCGAGGGTTACCGAAATCGATCATTACTTTCAAGGGTTACCAAAATTGATCATTACTTTCGAGGTTACCGAAATCGATCATTACTTCAAGGGTTACCAAATCAATCATTACTATTCTTTCGAGGTTATGTTCGCGGTTTTGATTTTTTTATTTCGATAATGGTCTATTTTCAATAATCATCTATTTTCGATAAAAATCGAAAATTCGGAAAATCCGGGTTCCTGGAAATCCTCCGGGAGTTACAAAAGTTTAGTCAGAACTTGAAACTCTCATATCGATTAGAAACCGAGTTCTATTCGAACCCCCATTACATCTCTAGTCCTAACTTAACCTTAGGACTGGGATTATCAAACTTTTGCATACATACTTTCAGACAGGATCCATATAGCTGGCTTTCTCACTTCCCTCCAGCCCTTTGGCTTTTTAAAATGAGGAAATAGGGCACCATCCATGCTTTATATTAAAGGCATAGGACCTCTCCAATTAAAGGGCTGTTAGGGTGCTATTACCCCCCAGCAGTGTGCCAGTGTGCAGATAATATAATATTGTATGGGGCCCAAAGGTGCTTAATTAATAATCTTATTATTAGTCTATGTAGATTTGCAGCACTAATGAATGTCAAAAAAAAACACAAGGAAAAAGACTAATCCCCCCTCCCTACCCTAACACATACACTCTCACGCTCACACACTACTCACACTCTTTTGTACTTTATTAAATTGTGTATTATTTATAGATGGTCAACAATATTTTATCTTGATGGCGGAATCTAAATAATCTTCTTAACGTTGCTGTTTTCTACCCAGATGATCTGATCCAAGGACATAAATATGTATTTTGGCACCGCAACCAGATTATTATTAAACCTCAGAGCGAATTATTAATACCCCCAACTGTAAATCTGTAGAAACTATTTGGTCATACAAGAGGCATGTTCCAAATGTCTGTAAAACATCCAAAATAATCAGCAAGAAGCTCAAATATCCGATTTTATATAAAAAAAAAACAGGAAGATGTTAAAACGGTTATACTGATGTCCAATGTTTTTCACAGTCATTATAATCTAAAAACTTTATTAGTTGGACAGGACAGAAATGAACCCAGCTGATTGGACAGAATTTTATGCCTCTCATTCACGCAGGTTTTATGACCCTGTCATGTGGTTTAAAGTCACAGTAACCCATATAACATTGATGCAAAACGTGTTAGCGTGGCTTCATCTGTGTCATTTATGCATTGTCCGAATTGCATTCTTTATTAAAATGGCCGAACGTTGGGGCAAAGGATGAAACAGGATGAAAATCAGAATAGTTTCTGGTACAAATTTGTTGATCTACAGGCCAATATTTTAATCAGATCATCCCATGTTACAGGCCAATATTTTAATCAGATCGCCCCATG
Organism: Hymenochirus boettgeri; assembly: GCA_019447015.1. Lineage (NCBI taxonomy): Eukaryota > Metazoa > Chordata > Amphibia > Anura > Pipidae > Hymenochirus > Hymenochirus boettgeri. The sequence continues at coordinate 25,629,535 of CM033470.1, read as the reverse complement.
ACAGGCCATATTTTAATCAGATCTCCCCATGTTCCAGGCCAATATTTTAATCAGATCGCCCCATGTTGCACATCTGACAGATCATTCTTTTTGTTCCTGCTAGAAAGCTACAACCTATAACGTGTGTTTAAACAACAGTCGGGAAATGCTGGCCAGGTCACACATTGTAAGCTTACCCTTCTAATGTTCGCCCAATGTGAGAATAAACCTCTGACCTGATACCTAGGCTGTTCCGGAAGGTTCTGTCTGTGCCCCTTCCATTCATTATTCCTTGTTCCATGGTTCATTAAGACTGACAACCCCTATTGTTTTCACTAGTTTGATAGGATCCTTTAAAGCCTTTTTATTTGCTATGGTCCTATAGACAAACCAATTTTTCCAATAATCCTTAGGTTTATTTTCCTTACCCTTGTTTCTCTTTCCAAGACTCCATTTTGTCCTTTCAATGTGAGATCCATAACCCAAATGGCAGTTCAGTAATATTGCTGACATACAAAGCAGTTCAGTCAAACAACAGTTGATGAGTTTAACATTAAATTAATCATCTGGGGGGGGGGGAAGCTTCTAATTTCCCATTTTTCACCTCCTGAAAACAATTATTATTATATGATATTGATTTATATCTATCATTATTCCCTATTTTCCCTGGAGAATTAAGTCAACAAATTTGCTTAATGTTCCATAAAATGAAACCAGTCCACGTGATTGGGTTGGGGTTTGGCAAACAAAGTAATATCTGTTGTATTCGTTAAACCAACTGGTCTTGAGGTTTAGTTCTTAGACGTTTCACTTGTACAAGAATGACTTGTACAAGAATCTGTTGGCAATAAATACCCTGGAAAGTCCCAATCAGCTATTACAGCCATGTGTTAGGACCTTCTTAATGCAAGGTATTGGTTGTTGAAGGTCCCTAACACATGGCTGTTATATGCTGATTGGGACTTTCCAGGGTATTTATTGCCAACAGATTCTTGTACAAGTCATTCTGATTTGAGAAACGACTAGCTTCATCTTCAAGAACTAAACTTCTAGTACAGTTGATCTAACTGAATACCACTGATATACCCTGACCTGGATGGATGAATATTACAAATATACCATGACCTGGATGAATGATATTACAGATATACCATACCTGGATGATGAATATTACAGATATACCATGACCTGGATGAATATTACAGATATACAATGACCTGGATGAATGAATATTACATATATCAAATGACCTGGATGAATGAATATTACAGATATACCTTGACCTGGATGAATGATATACAGATATACAATGACCTGGTTGAATGAATATTACAGATATACCATGCCGGATAATGATATACAGATATACCTGACCTGGATGGATGAATATTACCAGATATACCATGACCTGGATGATGAATATTACAGATATACCATGACCTGGATGAATGAATATTACAGATATACCATGACCTGGATGAAAATTATACGAATATACCAGACCTGGATGAATAATATTACAGATATACCATGACCTGGATGAATGAATATTACAGAATACATGACCTGGATGAATGAATATTACAGATATACCATGACTTGGATGAATGAATATTACAGATATACAATGACCTGGATGAATGAATATTACAGATATACAATGACCCGGATGAATGAATATTACAGATATACCATGACCTGGATGAATGAATATTACAATATACAATGACCTGGATGAATGAATATTACAGATATACATGACCTGAGGAGTAAGATTACAGATATACCATGACTGGATGAATGAATATTACAGATATACATGTATGTATACTCATGTAATGTTCTAATTCTTTTGGATGCAATTAACACTTTACCTTGACTTACCCTTTAGCGTGCTGTAAAACTCGGGCTAACAAGTTCTATAAAAGTAACTATAATGTACAGTATGTTTCCTAAATTTCCACTTTGTCACCCTGTACATTGGAAATAGATTAGGGACGCACTAAATATTTATCTTTTATTTTTTTTACATTTATTTTGTTAAAAACCTTACCGCTGCTTTTATTTAAATGCCGACATTAAATTAATATAGAGCACAGTGAATTCTGTTTTTAATGTATTTGCTTCTATGAATACTTGGGACTCTATTATTGAATTTTAATCCATCACTTGAAAGGAATCCATTCATGTTGGGGAGCGATAGTTAAACTTGGCCATACTTAGTCAATACATCTTAAATTTCTAATTTATGGCTTGATAAACATGTCAGCGTGATGTGTTTGCTGCTGATTCTGAATATTTTATCATTATTGAGAAAAACAAATGCAAAACAACAGCAAAAAAAGAAAAAATATATTGGGGTTTTCCAGTAAAATAAGTTTTATTTAGTTAATTGTCCCTTTTTAAGAGTTAGATGGACCTGAGGGCACCTCAAGGAGATGTTAAGTCAACTTCTTCAACATTCCAGTTGCTTTTTATGGCCCTTTTTACATTGTTGAATTTCGTAATTCAGCTTTATTTTCTCATGTCCTGAAAAGGCCGAAGCTAAGCTATTAAAGAAGAAGTAAGAAAAACAAAGCAATAAACACTGACATGGAAAGTACAACCTGATATGTGATACTGTGGGAATAGATATGTTATATGGGATTTCAGCAGTTGAATACATTCGTTATTTTTTTGGGTAAGGATGTAATGTAGTTCGTCCCAAAACTTGTTTTCTCATGAAACCACCATTTTTGTGTGAAACTACCAGTTGCGATGAAGAAATTACCCGGATTTTCGGCCAAATTCTGTCATCAAAAACCAAAATTTCAATGTGGAACTTGATGAGATTCTGACATAGAGAGTGGTAAGAAAATACCCCAACATTTTCAACAGCAGGTGTAATAAAATGATTTATTAATAATAATATAATAAAGTTGAGTAGGAATCTTGAAGGCAACATGGACAATGTCTTCAAAATGTCCCAAACCCTTCTGGTTTTTCAGTAACAATTGTTTTGTTTGACTCTTTTTATCTTTTTGCTGACTAGGATACCACTGGAGTTTCAGACATTATAACGTTTATTGGTGGGTATGATTGACATGAACCAAAAACATGATATCTGTAATATTCCTTTATTCCAGGTCATGGTATATCTGTAATATTCATTTCCAGGTCATGGTATATCTGTAATATTCATTCATCCAGGTCACGGTATATCTGTAATATTCATTCATCCAGGTCATGGTATATCTGTATATTCTTCATCCAGGTCACGGTATATCTGTAATATCATCATCCAGGTCACGGATATCTGTAATATTCATTCGTGTAAGTTATGGTATATATGTTAAATCATCCCATCCGGTCACGGTATATCTGTAATATTCATTCATCCAGGTCATGTATATTATCTGTAATATCATTCATCCAGGTCATGGTATATCTGTATATTATTCATCCAGGGCATGGTTATCTGAATATTCATTCATCCCGGTCATGGTATATCATAATATTCATTCATCTAGGTCATGGTATATCTGTAATATCATCCATCCAGGTCATGGTATATCTGTAATATTCATTCATTCAGGTCATGGTATATCTGTAATATTCATTCATTCACAGGTCATGTTATATCTGTAATATTCATTCATCCAGGTCATGGTATATCTGTAATATCCATTCATCCAGGTCATGGTATATCTGTAATATTCATTCATCCAGGGCATGGTATATCTGTATATTCATTCATCCAGTCATGGTATATCTATAATATTCCATTCATCTAGGTCATGGTTATATCTGTAATATTCATCCATTCAGGTCATGGTATATCTGTAATATTCATTCATTAGGTCATGGTATATCTGTAATATTTCATTCATTCAGGTCATGGTATATCTGTATATTCATTCATTCAGGTCATGTTATATCTGTAATATTCATTCATCCAGGTCATGGTATATCTGTAATATTCATCATCCAGGTCATGGTATATCTGTAATATTCTCTATCCAGGTCACGGTATATCTGTAATATTCATCCATCCAGTCATGGTATATCTGTAATATTCATTCATCCAGGACTGTATATCTGTAATATTCATTCATCAGTATGTTGGTTATGTATATCATTCATCCAGGTAATGGTTATATCCGTATATTCATCATCCAGGTCATGGTATATCTGTAATATTCATCCATCCAGGTCACGTATATCTGTATTATATTTCATCCAGGTCATGTTATATCTGTAATATTCATTCATGCAGGTCATGGTGTATCTGTAATATTCATTCATCCAGGTCATTGTATAGCTGTATATTCATTCATCCAGGTCATGTTATATCTGTATATTCATTTATCCAGTTTGGTCTATCTGTAATATCTTCATCCAGGTTTGGTATATCGTTGTATTCATTCATCCAATTCATGGTATATCTGTAATATTTATTCATCCAGGTCATTGTATATCTGTTATATTCATTCATCCATTCATGGTATATCTGTAATATTAATTCATCCAGGCCATAGTTTATATCTGTAATATTCATTCATCCAGGCATGGTCTACAGTATCTGTAATATTTATTTATCCAGGTCATGGTATATCTGTTGTAGTCATTCATCCAGGTCATGGTATATTGTAATATTTATTCATCCAGGTCATTGTATATCTGTAATATTCATTCATCCAGATCACGGTATATCTGTAATATTATCATCCAGGTCATGGTATATTTGTAATATTCATTCATCCAGGCCATGGTATATCTGTAATATTCATTCATCCAGGTCATTGTATATCTGTAATATTCATTCATCCAGATCACGGTATATCTGTAATATTCATCCATCCAGGTCATGGATATTCGTAATATTCATTCATCCAGGCCATGGTATATCTGTATATTCATTCACCAGGTTATGGTTTATCTGTAATATTCATCCAAGTTATCGTATATCTGTATAATTAATCATCCATGTCATGGTATATCTGTTATTTATCATCCAGGTCATGGTATATCTGTAATATTCATTCATCCAGGTCACGGTATATCTGTAATATTCATTCATCCAGGTCATGGTATATCTGTAATAGTCATCCATCCAGGTCATGGTATATCTGTTATATTCATCATCCAGGTCACGGTATATCTGTAATATTCATTCATCCAGGTCATGGTATATCTGTAATAGTCATCCATCCGGTCATGGTATATCTGTAATATTCATTCATCCAGGTCATGGTATATAGTATATTCATCTAGGTCATGGTATATCTGTAATATTCATCCATCCAGGTCATGGTATATCTGTAATATTCATCTAGGTCATGGTCTATCTGTAAATTCACTTCTCAGGTCATGGTATATCTGTAATATTCATTCATCCAGGTCACGGTATATCTGTAATAGTCATCCATCCAGGTCATGGTATATCTGTAATATTCATTCATCCATCAGGCACGGTATAATCTGTAAATTCTTCACCAGGTCAGGTATTATCTGTATATCCATTCATCAGGCATGGTATACTGTAATATTCATTCATCCAGGCCATGGTATATCTGTAATATTCATTCATCCAGGTCATGGTATAGTCTAAATATTCATTCATCTAGGTCATGGTATATCTGTAATATCATCCATCCAGGTCATGGTATATCTGTAATATTCATTCATTCAGGTCATGGTATATCTGTAATATTCATTCATTCAGGTCATGTTATATCTGTAATATTCATTCATCCAGGTCATGGTATATTCTGTAATATCCATCATCCAGGTCATGGTATATCTGTAATATTCATTCATCCAGGGCATGGTATATCTGTAATATTCATTCATCCGGTCATGGTATATCTATAATATTCATTCATCTAGGTCATGGTATATCTGTAATATTCTCCTCCGGTATGGTATATCTGTCAATATTCATTCATTCAGGTCATGTTATCTGTAATATTCATCTTTCATTCAGGTCAGGGTATATCTGTAATATTCATTCATTCAGGTCTGTATATCTGTAATATTCATTCTCCAGGTCTGGTATATCTGTAATATTCATCATCCTCCAGGTCATGGTATATCTGTAATATTCATCTATCCAGGTCACGGTATATCTGTAATATTCATCCATCCAGGTCATGGTATATCTGTAATATTCATTCATCCAGTACTGTATATCTTAATATCTTCTCATCCAGGTCATGGTGTTCTGTATATTCATTCATCCAGGTATGGTATATCCGTATATTCATTCATCCAGGTCATGTATATCTGTAATATTCATCCATCCAGGTCCGGTAATATCTGTAATTTCATTCATCCAGTCATGTTATATCTGTAATATTCATTCATGCAGGTCATGGTGTATCTGTTATTCATTCATCCAGGTCATTGTTAGCTGATATTCATTCATCCAGGTCATGTTATATCTGTATATTCATTTATCCAGTTATGGTCTATCTAATATTCATTCATCCAGGTTATGGTATATTTCTTGTGTATTAATTCATCCAATTCATGGTATATCTGTATATTTATCATCCAGGTCATTGTATATCTGTAATATTCATTCATCAATCATGGTATATCTGTAATATTAATTCATCCAGGCCATTGTATATCTGTAATATTCATTCATCCAGGTCATGGTCTACGTATCTGTAATATTTATTTATCCAGGTCATGGTATATCTGTTGTAGTCATTCATCCAGGTCATGGTATATCTGTAATATTTATTCATCCAGGTCATTGTAATCTGTAATATTCATTCATCCAGATCACGGTATATCTGTAATATTCATCCATCCAGGTCATGGTATATTGTAATATTCATTCATCCAGGCCATGGTATATCTGTAATATTCATTCATCCAGGTCATTGTATATCTGTAATATTCATTCATCCAGATCACGGTATATCTGTAATATTCATCCATCCAGGTCATGGTATATTCGTAATATTCATTCATCCAGGCCATGTGTATATCTGTAATATTCATTCATCCAGGTTATGGTTTATCTGTAATATTCATCCAGTTATCGTATATCTGTATATTCATTCATCCATTGTCATGGTATATCTGTAATATTTATCATCCAGGTCATGGTATATCTGTAATATTCATTCATCCAGTCACGGTATATCTGTAATATTCATTCATCCAGGTCATGGTATATCTGTAATATCATCATCCAGGTCATGGTATATCGTAATATTCATTCATCCAGGTCACGGTATATCTGTAATATTCATTCATCCGGTTCATGGTATATCTGTAATAGTCATCCATCCAGGTCATGGTATATCTGTAATATTCATTCATCCAGGTCATGGTATATCTGTAATATTCATCTAGGTCATGGTATTCTGTAATATTCATCCATCCAGGTCATGGTATATCTGTAATATTCATCTAGGTCATGGTCTATCTGTAATCATTCATCTAGGTCATGGTATATCGGTAATATTCACCATCCAGGTCATGGTATATCTTAATAGTCATCCATCAGTCATGTTATATCTGTAAATTCATTCCTCCAGGTCATGGTATATCTGTATATTCATTCATCCAGGTCACGGTATATCTGTAATAGTCATCCATCCAGGTCATGGTATATCTGTAATATTCATTCATCCAGGTCACTGTATATCTGTAATATTCATTCATCCAGGTCATGGTATATCTGATTTATTTATTCATCCAGGTCTTGGTATATCTGTAATATTCATTCATCCAGGTCATGGTATATCTGTAATATTCATTCATCCAGGTCATGGTCTATCAACTGGACTTAAACTTTAGCTCTTGAAGATGTTTAGCTAGTTATAAGAGGTGTTATTGAAACTGCCCAGGGTTAGAGATGGCCAAACTTCATAAAGTTCGGTCCGTTTTTGAACTTTAGTAAAAGTTTGAAAGTTCAAATTCGGACACATTAAAGTCAATGGGGAGTGATAGGTCGAAAAATTGTGATTTTCGACAAACTAACAATGGTAACTTACTGTAAATGGCTGTGGCACCTGGGAAATGGTCTGGGGAACATGTCACTGTCACCAACATTTCTTAAAACACTTCTTAAACAAGAGCAGGCAATTTTCGGGTTTTGCGCAAGCTACATTCGAGGGTTACGGCCAATTCGAGGGTTACCGAATGATACTTTCGAGGGTTAGCGAAAATAGACCCATAAATTCGAGGGTTGCCGAAATTGAACAATACTTTCGAGGATTATTGAAAACGAACGATACTTTCAAGGGTCAGGGGCGTAGCTACCATGGGTGCAGGGGATGCGACTGCACCAGGGCCCTTGGCCAAGAAGGGGCCCCATCTTGTGTTAAGGTTCCAAAACTACCAGTCTGTGCACCAACTGTTTTACCAGTGATCTGTATTACAAAGCATTTATACTATTGTTTGTGTGCCAAGCATTTAACCAGTGCCTGGCTGTGTGCAGTGCCAGTTTCCCAACCAGTTTATCAGTGTCTGCATGCCAAGCATTTAACCAGTCTTTGTGCCAACTATTTTACCAGTGGTTATATACAAAGCATTTTACCAATGATTATTTGGTTTGCAGTGCCGATTTGTGTTTGCGGCACTGTTTGGGGGCCCATGCCCAAATTTTGCATCAGGGCCCATAAGTCTGTAGCTACACCACTGTCGAGAGTTACTAAAAATGAGCGATACTTTCAAGAGTTACCGAAAACGAAAGATACTTTCGAGGGTTACCGAAAATTGAAGGCTACATTCGAGGGTTAGCGAACCATACATTCTAGGGTTAGCGAAAACGATTTGTACATTCGAGGGTTACCGAAAACAAACAATACTTTCCAGAGTTAGCGAACGATACATTCTAGGGTTAGCAAACAGCCCCGTAAATTCGATAATTAGCAAAAATACAGCCGCGAGTCCGGAAAAATGAACTAGTTTGAACCAGAACTAGTTTGAATAGTTCGAGTTCATCCGAACTGAGTTCGGTTTTGTGTCCATCTCTACCCAGGGTAAGGTGTCAAAACACCATTGTACATGGAAGACAGTTGTTGTCAAACCCCCCACCACTAATCAGGCTAGGTTTCTTTATTTTCACATAAATGGCCTCCTTGACACCTCTCTTGAACCAGTCCTGTTCCTTTTCCAAGATGTTGATATTACAATCTTCAATCTTTGTGAAAATAAAAAAGCCAAGCCTGAATACAGGTGTGTGTGTGCATGTGTGTGTGTGTTGGGAGGTTCGACACCAACTGTCTGCCATGTAAAATCCTGTTTTGACACCTTACCCTGGGCAGTTCCTATAACACCTCTTAGCCTCAATACATCCTCACCTTCCATTCAGAAGGTCCCTAACACCTGGCTGTCACATGCTAATTGGGACTTTCCATGGTTGAATTGAGAAAGCCAGTCGGGTGACTAGCAAAACGTCTTCAAGGACTAAAGTCTAGTTGATCTAACTGATTACAACAGATATCTAGTTTGTAGCACAGGTAATAATGTGCTAAACATATCAATGAGGAATGGGGGTCAGGTAACTAACTATTTACCAGTTTTTTTTTTGTTTTAAGAATGGACATGCCCTTTAATCTGTTAGCACAAAGTTTAACATTTTGAATCTAGAACTTTAGCAGGTCAACCCTCTCTGCCCTAGTGTCTTCTATGTTTAATGCTAAATGTCTTTTATCTTCAAATGTTGACCACCTAGATGATTTATATCTGATATATGATATTTATCTTTCTTGAGTGAAGGAACATTCTACAAGTAAAAGACACAATTATCCCTTCAGGCTCAATGAAAAGTCTTCATTTCCGTAGAGGTTAACCTTATTCTGATTAACTTTTCTGGTTCTTCCATTAAATAAGAGGAAATGCTTCGACACCCAAATAACGAGCCATTTTATAGTTAATACAATAACCTAATCCATTTCTTCCCAGATTGAGTCGCCATAATTCATTTGGGGACTGTACATATTTGTTATACGTAATATGAAACGTTCCAAAATGAAATCAATAGAAATGTTTCTTGTTAATGAAGACGTACTGCTGTGTTATGTTTGGCTGTATACTTAATACCGCCGAAACCCTATTTATATTGTAAATTTCACCATGCCAGGAGACTTACAAATGGACATAACGTTGTGAGAAGTCCGAGGTCATTTAGGAAATGGGGCATTTTAGAGAAATGGAAAAAATACTTTAATGTTTTTTTCTTTTTTTTAAAGACGGAGAAACTTTGCTTTAAAGGTTATATCCACCCTAATTTTTTATTATATATATTGGAGGCCACCCCTGCAAACCCCCAACCGCCAAGTTAGATTTCTAACAAAAGCTCCCGCGGCTGTCTCTGCCCAGCCCTCTGTTTGCCGGAAGTGCAAACGGGCCAGACCAGCAGCCGCCTCTGTGATTGGTTGAGAGGCAGACATGCCTCCCGGATATTAACACAGCTGCGGGAACAAAGGATCGTAATTATGTTTTTGATGCTTTTTCCATGTATTTTTACTAACAGGCAGGGGTCGCCTACACCACAGAAAAGAACATTTAAAGGTAGGCAGTGAGGCAAGCATGGAGGGATCTGAAGTGTGGGAGGTAGATAAAAAAGGGCTCCCCTGCACATGCCTTAGTACTTCACCAAGGACAGGGAGCAGCTCCTATTCTTCAGTTTCCTGGACTTTGAATAAGCACTGTAGGAGAACCATAAGGAGCCGTGGAGTAAGGATTTTTTTAACCTACACAGTGGGGCCAATAGTGGGTTATATTTTATTTTTGAGGGTGGACATTCCCTTTAATGGTAACTAAACTAATTTTTTTAATGCTAACGTGAAAGCTTTTCTCCCCAGAACACTGTAAGATTTTTCTTTAGTATGTTTCATATAGTACATGTGAAAAAAAGATTATGTAACTGAGAAGGCTTCTATGTTGTTGCCAGTACAACTCACAGCCCATGTAGTCTTCAAAAGACTTGTGAGCATGTGCACATACTGGGCACACCCCAGACCCCAGTATTGACCGTCTCTATGCTATATTTTCTATACAGATATATCCGCACCAATATGGAAGTCCCTGGTAAGACTTTGAAAGCTGCTTGTTACCCTGCAGTTTGTTTACCAGTCAGCGTGAATTGTATACAGCCTTCCTGGGGCAATACAAAATAGTCAGCTCATTTTATTAACATTGTTTTTGTTTCCATTATGTTTCTAGAAACATATAAAGTTTCTACATGTACTAGTATAAATAGTAGCTCTGTTGGGATAGCGGTTTAAAGCTTTGCTTTTAGCATGTCAAAGTACATGAAGTTGCAGGTTCAATCCCTTATAGGTATACAGCTAGGGCACCAATTAAATGTGGAGGGCGCCATTACAAGTTTTTTTTTGTTTAAAAGACAAGGATCATTATCAGCCATAGAACAACAAGCTGTTACCAATCTAGTTTCCTGTGGCCTTCCTCTTTCCATAATCTTGTCTGTGTTTTCCAATCTATTTAAAGACTAATCTAAGAGGTGCTTGGGGGAAGTTTTAGTTGAGAAGGGTGCACCAGGGGAGACTAGCTTAGGGAACCAAAAAGGCCAGAACCAGTCCTGCTTACTTTTTATATTTACTAAAATGTTAAACATTTTGTTTCTTACATCCATGCTATATAAGAAATACACTGCAATAATTACTTTTCTTTTTTGTGTGAAAAGCAATGGAATGTATCATTGTTAGGGACAGGAGCATTTAAATATGTTTACACAAACATTGCATTGAAATCCCTGTTCCGTGTCAGGGAGAGGGAGCATCTTTATTTGCACCTTCCTTGTTTTGATCTGTTGAGTACTACAGAGCATGTGAAGAGAACTGCGTACATTTAGAAGGCTGTCACCCAGCTAAGGTGGATTATGGGAAGTGACTCCTAGTGCCCACAGTTTAATTTCATCCACCCCCCTGCAGCCACAGCAAAGGGAGAGGTAATACACAGCTTATTGTATGTTTGTGAATGTTCTCTGTCTATTGGAACAATGTTGTCTGGAGACTTTAGTTCCCCTTATATGGATAAATAATACAATATAACAGATCAGTAAACGTGTCTTTAAATAGGTCAGGAAAAAAAAAACCTGACTGAAAGAATAATAAATAATAAAAGAATATACATTTCTTAAAATCAGCATTTTCCAAGCATTAAAAATAGATGAAGGTGTAACCAATATTAAGAGGCAATACATGTGGACGGTGTGTGCCATTCGAGATGCTCTGCAAAAAAAAAAAAGGTGCAAAAAGACTTTAAATAAATAACATGTGGATGGGTAAGTTTCTTTTGGTTGTGAATCAGAACATTTGTTAAATCTCACTCCATCAATATTTTATGACTACGTACCTTTGGAGGTGTTGATTGGATTGAAATGGGATCGGCTTTCTGTTAGGCTGGCCATACACAGATCAAGGTTCCAACCCTTGTTATTCTTCCCTTCCCCACTGAAACCATAACCTCCAAATACCCATCCAAATACTGATTTACCTCCCCAGCATTTCTGATGTCAAATATTCAGCTGAGACTCCATGTCTTCTTGCCAGTTCTCACCACTTCCTCATAAAGCTGAACAAGCTTGTTATGAGCTTGCACACGTGCAGTGTAGAGATGGTTGGAATTCCAAAAAAAATGCAAAAACAGACCCATCGAAGTTAATGGGGCAAAAAAGTTCAGAGTAAATTTAAGGTATAAATAGCAATGGCAACTTTCAGTAGAAGTCTCAGGAACCTGTGGTAGTCTTTATTTTTGGTAACCCTCGAAAGCAACATTTTCCTAAGATTCCCTTGAAGTCACTTACCTGTCCAGGTCCCTCGCCTCCTGGATGCCGCCCTCTGCTCTTGTTTCAAGCTCGTTTCAAGCAAAAACAGGAGCAGAGGGTTTCTGCCCTTAAAGCCGCTCCACTTCCTGGTCGCGGCTGTCAGGCTATTAAACATGACAACATGTCGTGTCCTTTACTGACAGCCGCAACCAGGAAGTGGAGCAGCTATCAGCCACACTGCAGATGTGAAGGGGCGAGGGACTGGGTCAGGTAAGGAACTACAGGGGCATCTTAGGAAATTTGTATTAATGCGAAACTTAGGTTTTGGGGGTTGATCTTCAATCCTAGCTAAAGTTATTTTTACATTGGACTTGCCCTTTCATTGAATGATTATTAAAAAAATACAGTTCTGAGATCCAAAAGAATGGTTCTGACAGAACTTTGGATCGAAATGGACCCAGATACTATTCCTAATGTCGAGGAGGGGCCCAGCCAGCAGCAGTCATTTATTGGCAATGACAATATCCTCCACCACTGTGATTGAATACAGAAAGAAGACGAAGGAGGATTGGGATGGAAGATGACAGCAGGTTGAATGTCACTCAGCAGTCAGTTGAGCCAAAGTTAGAACTTTTCATTATTTCCATTTCCCCCACTAAAGCACACGAAAGAACTGTAGGTTTGAATCCAATTGCATTGAGGTTGACTTTCTAGACCGCCATCTTGGTTTGAATTATACACATTTGTACATTGATGCCAAACCGACCCAGTCATTTCCAAAAGTTTCCAGACTTCAGATGGATGGAAACAGTTGGTACCTGTCTATGAAGATGGTATTCCTGCATCAGATGTGTTTAGCATTGACTAGATGTCTTTATTATCATTACCTTCCATTATTTTTGGTCCCATTGAACAGTCTCCGTAAGCGATAGTTTTCTATAAAGATTACTATCTCTTTAAAGCTTTCCTGTGTGGGAAGTTCATGCGGTGAATTGATTTTGGTAGCGTTGTGGTTATGAGTTTGATACTCCGAGCAGACCAAATCATACTAGCTATCTATTGGAAAAACAACATAACATAAATAAAACACTCCATCAATGAAACCACAAGAGTAAACCAAGTGGGACACTTGTTAGCAGCTGATGTCAAAATTATTTAATTAGGAGCATAAAGCGAGTGTTCAGAGTGATACCTCAAATATGCTTCTTGTCACCACTGTGTGACTTCCATCCGCTCTGTCAATCATAATCCAATATACAATCCGTGTTCATTTCCATCGGGGCACTGTCTGAAAAGGAGACACACCGCAGATCACATGATGTCAACATTCTTATTAAGGTAAAAATAAGGTGAAATCCTTCTGTCTATTAAAGGGGAAGTTGGTGTGGATTTCAGTTCCCTTGGAATTTTGGATTTAAAATAGTGACATTGTTGGTCCTATGGAAATATGCCTTTAATGCAGGCTGTCACTTTTTGAATGACAATATATCTGCCTAATGTAACAAACACCAACATCTCTGTGGACACCAGAAATCCTCACCGAAAACTGAACTCTGAATCGAAGAAACTTTAACAGGGAGTTTCAATAAAAGTTCTTATTGTTAAAAATGGTGCTAATTTTGTCCTAACCAATCAGATCTTATTTAACATTTGAAAGCTAACATTTGATTGGTTGGGGCAAAATTAGCACCATTTTTTACGGTAAGAACTTTTATTGCATCTCCCTGACAGTAACATCTGACACGCGTTTCAGGTTGTTTCATGCAAGGATTAAGCCCCTGGGTCATATATATGTCTATGTAATGGAATCTTAGTTAAAGGGCCACTATACTGAACAATCTACTTTTCCTCATCCTAATCTTTAAATAAATTCAAACACTGTGGCCGTACACTACAAAAGGTCATGACGGTCTTAATTACCATAGTAGACTGACCGATACTTTGATAGACAGATGCACAATGTTAATTGTATGTAGATGTACCGTGCAAATTCAATTCGTTTCGTGATTTTTGTCTGATGTCATCTATTGTGAGGTTACAGTAAATTTACATTTAATCGAAACACTACAATCATTTTACCGATTGACTTACAAAAACAACTTTCCCGAACGTAATTACGATCTAATGGCGCATAATAAAATTGGGAAAATGTAAAATTTTTCATCCAATCAATGGAAATGTCAGACTGTATGTCAGATTGTACATAAAATTGGTTTAATGTATGGTCACCTTAAGGAAGATTGTATACAACCACTATGAGGACAGATTGTAAAGATCTTTTTTGTGATTTAAAGTTGGGTACACATCATACAATAATTCAGCCTGCAGCCACAATTGACCAGTGACCGTTTGTTCGTCCGAATCAAACGAACACATGATCGGATGAGCCGGAAAACCACGGCCAATAGTTCGGTCCTCAATGGACCGCATGCTTGGCTGTGGCTAACTGCTTTTGCCGCAACTGGCTGACCAGTAAGAAGCCTAGAACGGTCGGTTAGGAAGAAGGATTGGAATGTGTACCTAAGTTTAAATACATTTTGATCTCTTGGCTTTTCTGCCTCTTACCACATCATATAAGTGATAGATCCAAGTTCACATGTGATATCCCCAGTGGTGTTTAATGAAATGTGGGGCGTTTCCTTGCCAAATAATCAAACACCAGACTGCTGAGTTCTAACTGTACTTTGTGCTTGTGTACAGATACAGTATAATCTGCACTGTTAGTGCTGTGTGTTTGTATGATTATTGTACTGTACGGCTTTCCAAATAGAAACTGCCCAAGGCTGCAGGGCACAAATACCATAGCAAATTGCAAATGCAACTGTTAATTCACTTCTTATCTGTATTCCTAAGGGAATAAACAGACAGCAAGAGACCTAATAGATTTAAGTTTTTGGTGCATTGATACCCATTTACTTTGAATGGTTATTTTTATTGGTAACATACAGCACTGAAGAAGCTGAAATCATTGTTCCATTTAAGATGTTGTCACAATTTACAGCTCCTCAATTTATTCTGAGTGAAACTATAGAGCCCAGAATCCATTTTTATTAACTATGCAGCTTTGACCACCATCACATCTGGTCATTCAACCTTCGCACTGTAACGGATGGCACCGCAGGCGTTGGCATGCGTTATCGCCCACGTGTGCCCCTATTCGCAAAATATGGTTATCGCGTGTGTTCCAAAAATGGGATCGCAGTGCACCCAGTGTGGCTAGACCAATTGGCCATCACTATTCTGCACTTACGCATGGTACACACCATTCAATATTCCGCGGCGATGAAACCGATAGTTCAGTGTACGGTTGAAATCATTGCATAGTACTGAATCAGACAAACACACGATTGGACACATCCGAAAACAATGTCCAATCATGTGGTCCTATTTGGATTGCATGCTCGTTTACGCCAAACTGCCCGCCACAGCCACTATTGGCACAACCGACAATCCTTCCTCATGGCTGACCAGTTGGAACAGTCAATCAGGAGGAAATATTGCATGGTGTGTACCTACAGTCTTTCTTTTAAAATGCGTCCTGGATCAAACCTCTGGCTGCAGACTGTAAGTAACTGTATTGAGAGCAATGTTCAAACTTACTACTTCCAGTAACTTGAGCGGCACCCCCTGTTGCTCCTCCTCTGTCCTGGGGTCTGAGGCTGATCACTTAAAGCTGGGTACACACATTAACGATAAAGCCCCGATACCGTCGGATCCGACGGTATCGGGACTTTATCGTTACTGTGTGTACGCTCGTTTCCCGAACGAGCGCGCGGCCACCGAACGGCCGCCGAACGATCAGGTCGGCCGTACGCTCGTTCGGGAAAGTCCGAAAATTTCCATCGGCCGCGCTAGACTCCCTATAGAGGGAAACACACAGTCCCGAGCGTTCTCCTTATGAAGTTCATAGGGAGAACGCTCGGGACTGTGTGTATGCAGATCTTGCAGATCCTGTCTGTCATCTTTCAGAAATCTGTACTGTGTGTACCTAGCTTTAGACTTAATTCTGGGAAAGGGAGAAAGTACCTGGACAGACATAAAAAAATACAGGCAAAGATTGGTCACATGGCTACAAGCTGGTGAAAGCAGGAAGTATTTAAGAAGGTTACATTGTTAAACCTTTCCAACAATATACCTTCTCACAAGTTTTACCTAGAGATGTGATGCATGGTTTATTTTAAAGGTACAATGTTTTTATTTTAACCCTTTACTGATAGAATTGACCCATTCTTACCAGTTTCTCTTAATTGTAATGGGATGTAATGGGATTTCTAAAAAAAGCTTTTGGCAATTTCAGCATTTATTAAGAAGATTTTTAGGGAAATCCTTTTTAGCGATAATCAAACAGAACACATAGAAATCCCCCACATTGTGCCTTTATAGATAGGAGCAGGTAGACCGAAATGGCATCAATTACTTTTTATTCTGTATGATATTAAAGGAGATTTATTGTCATGCAGTAACTGACTCCTCCCACAGTCATTGTCACTGACAATTCTACCTTCTCTGACATTAGAGAACATATGTTAATGAAAAGGGGGAGGAGTTTAAAAGCAGTCAGCTACTGAATGAGAATAATTCTCCTTAAAGGAAATTTAAAAACTGGCCAGGAAATTTTTAAATTTTAACCCATGTGTACCAGCCCTACCCACAATAAAATGAATGTCAAGAGCAAGGAACCCCCCTTCCAGACCCTAATATCACAATACTTTGCTCTTGACTTGATGCTTTAAGGGAGATATTCAGCCCAAACTCAGACATCCTTGTCTTTATGGGTAACAGCTGTCAGTCACAGATGGTGATGAAACAACCAATCAGAGGAGACGCAAACTTTTAGAAGACGGACTGGAGGAGGTCAGGCTGGATATCTCTTTGCAGGAACGTCAGGTACAAAGGTAAGTATTGCAATCTTACGGTATGTGGGGATCCTAGTGCTTTACATGAATTTAATTGTGGCGGTAGACTTGCCCTTTAAGTTAACACTTTTTCATACACTCTCTAGATATTAAAATAACTTACCCTTTTCCCCATAGTTAATAAATTCTAAAGGAGAGACCATAGAGGGGAAAGGCAGCTTTATCTGGTGGTGTAATGGACGACATACACAGACGCATTTCATCCACTGATAGGCTACATTACACTTGGTTTCCCCTTGAGTGTATCTCAGTTCACAAATTTTGATTGATAGATTTTCTCAATTACATTGTGGCTTAGATTTTGTTCAAGGTGACCCAATAATGTACACTCAGAAATCCCCCCGATTCTTTCCCTTTCTTTAGTTTCCTACTTAAGCCTCAGAGTCATTGGTCATTTTGTCATAAACGTTTTGCTTCTCCTATTTATTACATGCTACCGCTCGGGGTTAACCCTTACCTGGAGAGAGCCGTATGGCTGACGTTGCGTGTGTTTTAGGTGGCTAGATGGCCAGTTGTTTTACAACTTGCCTGTCAGAGGATTCTGGGAATTGTAGTTCAACAATAGAAAGTGGACCATAACCTTGCAGGCTTTGGTGAACACATGTATTATTCTTATTTAATAAAAGGTTCAGTAGATTATTAAATGTCAAAATGTGCACAATATTCACTGCAAATTATATCATGGAAACCCACAGAACTTTCTATATTATATTATATCACAATAATACCACCATAAGGCGTTAGAATAACCAGACAGATCACTAGCTGGATGTAAAATTCTACAGGCAAGGAGAACACACACCTGGACAAACTTCTCCATTGTGAGATACGATTGGTTGTTCTGGCACCACCAATAACCAATAAGCATTAACAATTCACTTTTCACAAGTAATATTGACTATTCCAGGGTATCCTTAGTCTCCATTAATCTGTATGCACACGAAAGAAACTAACAGGGTTATTCAATAAAAGTTCTTATCGTTAAAAATGGTGCTAATTTTGATTCAATCAATCAGATGTCATTATTCAAATGTTAAATAATATCTGATTGGTTGGGGCAAAATCTGCACCTTTTTTAACAACATTCAGGGATATTCAATAAAAGTTCTTTACATTAAAAATGGTGCTAATTTTGCCCCAACCAATCAGATGTTAGCTTTCAAATGTTAAATAATACCTGATTGGTTGGGGCATAATTAGCACCATTTTTAACAATAAGAACTTTTATTGCATAACCCTGAACAACTTTTATTGTATCCCCTTTACCTTAAACACCAAAGTTGATATATCCAGCAGCTAATGAAGTCTTGGGGCCCTGAGTTAAACTTTTGGATCCTAAACCCCTCTTCCCTGATCAAAAGTCCCAGACTGTAAGAGGAGAACTGGGACTTTTAATTTGTTGAATCTTTTTTTTAAAAAGTCCTTCTGGTCTATAATAATATTCTAAATATGATTGACCAATAATATTGTTACAAACAAAAAATGATTTATAGCTAACCCCCAAGATTTATTCGATCGATGAACTTGCACTTGAGAGACGGTGTTTAAAAATATCATTGTTAATGGGTAGGAATGTGTTGCTGTCATTTCCGTAACACAGAAAGTATCCCGTACTTACATATTTAAAGATTCTACTTTTTTTCTTCCCATATCCTGTTTTGATCTAATGATCTTGTTCGATATTCATGATATTTATACAGATCTGCGGGTGATTGGTGGTTTCTTTGCTAGTTACGAAACCGCCTTTATTTGTGGCTTCTAAATTAATATTTTATACAGACTGCACAGCCAAACCTCAAGCCAGAATCTAATATAAAAGTCCTTGAGAAGATTTAGCCGGCATTGTGTTCTCTGACGCCTGTTCAACCAGCAAAAACCTCAATGCTCCCAGCCTGGGAGACGGCATCATAAATCTCTCCGTTCCAAAAATTAGAGTTGATTGATAAGAGGCCAGTTCTTAACTGTCATTTCTTATAGATGTGGAAGGACCTTTTAGGACCGGTGATAAAGTGACTTTGGGTCAGTTCTGACGAAAATGCTTCATAGACCTATTATTGACCAAAGTAGATAGTATTGATTGAGCTGTCAGGCTTATCATATTACACAATTATGATATTAGATTTGCATTTTTAATTCGTTTAGAGGGAATTGGGTTCAGACAATTACAGGCGACATATACTAAGATAGATCAAGCCAATACAAAACAATATGTATCTCTAGGAGAATCGGAGAGGGAGACATCAATGTCAGAAATACACAAGTTTTACTGAAAGAAACCATGACAAGACAACAAAAGAAATAGATTATCCTTTGTATTCTTTATTCGTACGTCTGGTAAGCCAAAGTGCACAAGGTCCACCCACTCGGTAGCCCGAGCCGTAATTACTGGTAAATAAAGAGTGAAGGGATTGTTCGCCCATAGGACGAGTTGCTAGAAATCTAAACTTGGCTTATTATAAAACTCCTTTTTATCGTTGGTTTTATTTATTTTTTCAAAAGCAAAGAAACGCGTGCAGACAAATTTTGTATTTTGGGGGAGATACAATATGGCCCTTTTCTGTCTAAAACCCACGTTAACCCCAAAAAATTTCAGGTTAACGTGGGTTTTAGACGGAATTTAGAGCACAGCGCCATTTCCAAATGTTTTTGGAAATAGCGCTGCGATAAAGATCCAAAACCCCTGCCGTTAAGTTTTGCGTAGCGCAAAACTTAGTGGTAAAGGTCGGGGAGCATTAAAGTAAGCTCCTTACCTTTGCCTGATCCCGCGATGCAATAACTGACATAATCTCGCGGGATCGGGCTAAGGTAAGTAACACGGAGGGGATTATTGGATCTCCCTGTTTGTTTCTAAATTGTTACAAAGACATCCTTACAATACACGGAATGTTACACAGGGGATTCCATACAAGACATAAAATATATAGAAGCGGATTTACCAAGAGCCACAATATATCTGCCGGAGTTACAATTCCGGTGCGATTCCTGTGCATTTAAGCATGAGATTTCTCCTTTTGATATACGAAATCGCATGCCATTGCGCATAAAAATGAGGATCGCATGCAATTGCAAACGAATACGCAATCGCATCGCACCCAAAAATGCGTGTTTTCGGTGCGTTGCCGCGATCCCTATTTTAGAAAAAAATCACGCAAGTGTGGCCTAGCCCTCATTGTTGTGGTTAGAGCGAGTTTAACTTTGAAAACAGCCCCTGGAAAAAACGAGCCCGATAATCCATAAATGACAAGTGCAAGTCAAGAAATTAGTTCCCTGTCCTGAAAAGCTTACAATCTAAATACAAAGCGCACTACTGTAAAATGTGTAGAAATTCTACGGAACTGAAAATTGGAAGTGAATGGAATTTTTGAGTTACGTTATGTTCTTCAAATTCCGGATCTGGGAATTTTCAAAAATCCGTTTCGCCTATTGTGTGACGCACTTTTGACTTTTCCTAACATTGAAACAACGGAATAACTGGTAGACTTTATTAGCCCCAAGCGTTTGTAACCATAAACTATGGGCTTGTTCACACTATTGGGTGCGCATATAAATGTATAAAATGTAAATCTATATCCTTTAAGGTGCATTTTTGCATTTAATGCATTGTACAGTTTGTTACATGCGAACAACTGTACATTTTTGTTGTTTCACTGGTGAATGTGCAGGTGTGTATTGCAATAAATATTAGAAAGAAACAGAAGCACAATGGGAATTGTAATGTAGAATTGGCAGTAAAGTGCTACATGAAATTTCCACATTTTTGATTGGCCAGCAAGATTAATAACATAATCCGATTGGACAATATAATATGTTCTGTAGGGGGTTGTCCGATGTTTGCTCCTCATTTTAGTCTGTTCTAATTGCTTTTAAAAGGCTACATTAAGGCTTATTAAGGTAAAATCACAAAGCTCTTAGCCTGTAGCAACTTCATATGATACCACAATGTGTGCTTTACATGGGGCTCAGCCTATTCACAGCTCCTAATGGCGACAATAAAATCACTTTAGCACAAGAGGTTTCCTTCCCCATCTCCAGTGAATGTTAATTTACTGGCAATTACGGTATTTACTATACACTTACATTCCCATTCATTTACACGCCTTTATGGCTTATTCTATGTCAATTATTGATGCGTCTACCCTCCATTCATTGGACTTCCTGCTCTCACAGCTAATTGGTAAGGTTTTAGTCAGGTGAGGATGGGATGCCATCGATAGCAAAGGGATCTGGGTTATTCTAAGGGCAATTTGCTCCGGTAATTACTACATCATCTTTATTTACCGTGCACAGCAGGAATTTATTTGGTATCCTGATTATGAAAAAGGCACCAAAGGATAAACAGCAATGCAAATGGATAGTTAGATGGCTGTACAGAACTAACAAGAATTGGTCTAAAGGGGGTGGAGTCAGACTTGCCCTTTCTGTCAATCAAGGAAGGTTGAATCAGACTTGTCCTATCTGTCAATCAAGAGAGGTGAAATCAGACTTGTCCTATCTGTCAATCAAGAGAGGTGAAATCAGACTTGTCCTATCTGTCAATCAAGGGAGGTGGAGTCAGACTTGTGCTATCTGTCAATCAAGAGGGGTGAAATCAAACTTGTCCTGTCTGTCAATCAAGGGAGGTGGAGTTAGTCTTGTCCTATCTGTCAATCAAGAGAGGTGAAATCAGACTTGTCCTATCTGTCAATCAAGGGAGGTGGAGTCAGACTTGTGCTATCTGTCAATCAAGAGAGGTGAAATCAGACTTGTCCTATCTGTCCATCAAGGGAGGTGGAGTCAGGTTTGTCCTATCTGTCAGTTAAGGGAGGTGGAATCAGACTGATCCTATCTGTCAATCAAGGGAAGTGGAGTCAGACTTGTCCTCTCTGTCAATCTAAGTTGGGTGGTATGACATCGTATTAAATAATTGTAATGGCTCGTTCATACTAGGAATGAAAAAAACGCAGTGCGTTTATTGACATTTCAATATGTTTTTACGTTAATGTGTTTTTGGCCACGTCATTGGACAGGACCAATGACATCACTGGAAATCCAAGGCATTATTTTCGAAAAATGGGCCGAAACGCAAACGTGTGCGTTCTTACCAGTTGTACCACCATTTTTAACGCATTTTAGATGGACAGAAATGCGTGCTGCAGTGCGTTTTTAAAACAGACTGGAATGGAACGGAATACAACGCAACAAGTGTGAATGATATTGTTAAATCCTATGGGGTTTTACTGTCTGCCCATTTTAAAATGCACCTGCGGATACAAACAGGGGTGTATCTGCAGGGGCCCGGCCCCCTCCAAGATTGGAGGCCGGACCCCTGATCCCCTCCTCCATCTCTGCAGCAAGTGCGACCAGTCATTTTTAAACAGCTAATGGCATGAATGAAAGAAACATATACGCTAGATCAGCTGTTTAAAAGACCGGACCCGAACTCCCGGAAGCGAAACAGATGATCACGCGTATGTTTCCTTCATACTTGCCATCAGCTGTTTAAAAACGGCTGGCCGCTGCAGAGATTGTGGGCTTGTGGCGGGCCCTGCTACCGTCCACGGTAGTTACGCCACTGGATACAAACTGATGTAGTGTGAACAAGCCCTAGGGGTAATAAACTACGCTGAATGCAGAGGCCCATACACAGACCATAGTAGATCTGATAACACGATACACATGCATACTGACAAGCAGCATTTTACCCATCAGGCTGAGGAGGAGCTGCCATGCTGCTGCTTTGTCTTTACCTGTGTTTTAAAGCCTTTCTCAATTTCAAGTACGTTCCTGACCTTGCTCAGTCTGAAGACTATAGAAATGTATATGTAAGGAAGTAATCCCTGTTTTGCTGTAAATAAGGATCCAGGCATGGAAGGCATAAATATTTAATTTATGAAAGGCCAGTGCACCCAACACTCCGCAGAGGATCAGATGGAGTGAAACGGTTCCCTGTTCTTACTCGATGTGACCATTAGATGGCGCTGCAAAATAGTTTTTTAACACTCATGCCTTATTCCTTGGCTACCTGGAAGTTGTTTTTTAAATATAATAATGATTCATTCCCCCAACCAGGGGCTTTACTACCAGAGGAGCAGGGGGAGCAACTGCAGGGGCCCCCGTGAGCTAAGGGGGCCCCATCTTCTTATTTTTCCTATGACAGTTATAGCCTCCTCACAGAAAGAACTCTAAATGGCAATAAATTAATGGTTCATCTAATCACCTACAGATCAATATCTGCCTTATAGCATGTAATAACTATATCTATACTTTTTACATTGCGCCTTTTACAGTTTAACTTTACCCCTCTCTACCACTCTCAGAGATAGATACAAAGTAGATCACTAAACAGAAACTCTATTTCACCCAGGGTAGAGCAAACTGAGCATGCTCAGACCACTAGCTTGTGGAGTGGGCGAGGCTTAAAGGGATTTGAATGATTTCACAGAAGAGTAACTTTGATTAGGCACTACCTAGAAAACAAGTGATCATTTTAATCAGCTGTTTCTGAGCAGAGAAAGTTTTTTATAGGCTAAAATTCTTCTTCAAAACTTCTTTAAAACTAATATTTATAGATCAGATCAGTTTAACAGCCTGAAGATAATTTAATGACAGTATTTAGTGATATTATTATTGTATGTAGCAATGCAGTTCCATGTTAATAATACAGATTTTTAATTCTTAAGAACAAACTGATCTGGTCCCTTAGAACTTTCTTGCTGGTGTTTGCTAATTTCCCAGCTATAGAGGAAGTGATCAGTCATGGAATTTCCTTGATCCAAGCACTAATTAACCGCTACCCTAGCTAATTAGAATAACAAACAATTAAAGTTTCCCTTAACTCTGACTTTACATTTAAGTTTGTTGTATTTGTTTTACTTTTTGAACAACAATGTGTTGACTCTTTTGTATAGTTGTCATTGTTGTGTGTAAATACATAACAGGTAGATTCAATAAAAGTTCTTATCTTGAAAAATGGTGCTAATTTTGCCCCAACCAATTAGATATTATTTAACATTTGAAAGCTAACATTTGATTGGTTGGGGCAAAATTAGCACCATTTTTAACAATAAGAACTTTTGTTGAATCTCCCTGATAATATTTTATATACAGTGTACAAATAATAAATTAAAGGACAACTATAATTTAAAAGTAAAAGTACTTAGGGCAGGGTGGTAGGATTGATTATTCCTACCACCTTATATTATTTTGTTAGGGAGCTATAGCATGTACAGGTTTTCCTCTGCCAGGCTAGTGTCCTGGAATTTCCTATATTAAAGATAGCGCTGAAGCATTGAGGAAGCCTGGCAGAAGCAGTTTTCTTGGTGCTCCTTTTTAATCATTTTGCCATTCAATGGTTGTTTCACAGTTGCATTTGTTTAGCTACAAGTCTATACAAAACAAATGATAGCAGAGGATGCTGGGATATGTAGTTTAAAATTTGGACCACTGGACCATACTTCTATATAAAAATCAATGATAAAGCAATAAAAAAATCTTTATTTCAGGGGGTAATAGGCATAATAAAAGTGCAAAAACGTCATACAAATGTAAAACATGGGATGGGGAGGATGTACCAATGGTTAATATATATATACACATAATTATTTACAAGTACTGTCCAAGGGAAAC
Organism: Hymenochirus boettgeri; assembly: GCA_019447015.1. Lineage (NCBI taxonomy): Eukaryota > Metazoa > Chordata > Amphibia > Anura > Pipidae > Hymenochirus > Hymenochirus boettgeri. Next base: position 25,604,299 of record CM033470.1, on the reverse strand, counting down.
AGTATGGCAGCTCCGACTTATATGTATCAATTGGCAGGATGGCTACTGCAATTCACACAAAAGGGAAAATTCTTGTCTGTCCCTGACACACTGGCAAATAGCTGATGCAGCAGCAATTTTTATAGTCGGGGGATGAAAATTTTCATTGTCTTTGCAAAATCATAAAGATTGGCGTTTGTATTTAAGACCAACTTGGTCCATCGTCTCTAATGAAAGAGTGAATTATGGGAAACCACTGAGAGAAACTCAGAGTTGAAGCCTCGGTATACCCGGTCCAAAATTTTCCCCCAATCCACTGGTCGTCACAATAGCTCAGACAGTTAGGTTAAAATATTGTCAGTTAAAGGAAAAAGTACTGCAGCTGATATTTCATCAGGAGTGATGGTGTAGCACATTAAAGGGCAAGTCCAGCCCTACAACAAAAACTTACATACAGTTAAATCACCCCCCAAAACCCTAAAGGTAATAGTTTGAAATGTGAAATATATAAGTCTAACCTGAAATCCTGCACAATGTCCTGTTTCCCCTGTTTCTGCTTCCTGGTTCTTCCAGTTAGTAACTGTCAGCTATGGATTTGACAGTTGACATCACAGCCAATGACTGAATGTTAATCCTCTGTCTGCCTCTTCTGAGCATGCCCAGGCTCAGTACAGGCTCAGTACAGGTTTCTAAATTGCTCAGTTTCCATGAGACATCCAGGCATAGCAGGCATACAGTAATGAATTCATAGGACAAACTATGATATATCAACATATTTTAAAGAGGCCATTCTTTCTAAAAGATGTTCTTATGAGGGTGGAGTTGTCCTTTAAAGTTCTGTCCCAATTTGAATGAAAGTTTGTCCCACATTGGCCTGTCACAACCGAAAATTACCATTGATATTTCAACCCTATTGATTGAAATTTCTGTCTTAGCAGTTGATCTGACCAAAATATCAGACCATTTGTACACAGCCTTATGGTTATAGGACAACTGTATGTTTGTTGCTCCAACCCCTTTTTGGCCCAGGGCCTAGCCAATGGAAAGACATGTTGTGCAAGAGTCATTTGTTCCCATTGGATAGAGGTAAGTGCGGAGTTCTCTAATTCAACAGATTTCTGGGTCTAACTTAGTTTTAACATTCAACTTTTCACTTTTTTGTGTATTTTCTAATCGGTGTATTTCCTAACTAAATATATTCTTGTGCAAAGTCAGTAAAATCTCTCCCCACTCTATAGCAATTTAGTGTCACTCCTCCCTCCCTCACAAGAAGAAACAAAGTAACTCATTGGACCTCTCTCTCTTTATCTTTCTATCTCTCTATTTCTCTCTCACCTTAAAAAGCATCTGTGCTCTCCAAACAAGTTAAGCTGGGTACACACATTAATGATAAAGGGCCAATCCTGTTGATACTGGTGGGATCGGTCCTTTTTTGGTAATGTGTGTACATCCATAATGTCAATTTCTGATGCCGGCAAATGGTCAGCATCAGAAGTGGTCGTTATGAACGGAAAATAACAATCGCGGTCGGTCCCCTGTACTAAAGCATAGGGAGTCATCTGCGATCGTTATGTGTATAGCAATCACCAGCAATCTCCCTACACATTATAGGGACAAATAGTCCGGCCTTGTGTACCCAGCCTTAAAGATTGGTACTGTGTGTACCCAGCCTTAGGATTAAATAAAATCCTTTCCATTGTAAAATGAACCCTGGATCACATCTCCAGGTGAAAACAGTGAGACGTTATATTGCTGGAAAGGTTTAGCATAATACCTGTCTGAATACTTCTGACTTTTTTCCTGCTTGTATCCTTGTGACCAATCTCTACCTGCAATATTTGTCCCCCCTCTCAACTGCCAGAGCTCATACTATAAGGAAACACTGCAGGCTTCTATTGAACTTCAGCCCGTTTAGAAACCATAGTTTCCCTTTAGGCCAACACGATTTGGATCCTAATTTGCACATTCCAGTGGGGTTCAACGTATCCTGCCCTACTGACTGCGTTGCAATCTGATCCCTTATTGTAACAAGTGCAATCATTATTTGGCGTGGAGCAAATGCGTTACAATTAAAGGGGATCTCCACTGGTAAAAAAAATGTGGTATTCAGTTTTATTTAAAGGACAACTCCACCCTCATAAGAACATCCTTTAGAAAGAATGGCCTCTTTAAAATATGTTGATATATCATAGTTTGTCCTATGAATTCATTACTGTATGCCTGCTATGCTTCTGGATGCCCCATGGAAACTGAGCAATTTAGAAACCTGTACTGAGCATTTACTGAGCCTGGGCATGCTCAGAAGAGTCAGATAGGGGATTAACATTCAGTTATTGGCTGTGATGTCAACTGTCAAATCCATAACTGACAGTTACTAACTGGAAGAACCAGGAAGCAGAAACAGGGGCAATAGGACATTGGGCAGGATTTCAGGTTAGACTTATATATTTCAGATTTCAGACTATCACAGTTTAGGGTTTTGGGGGGTGATTTACCTGTATGTAAGTTTTCATTTTAGGGCTGGACTTGCCCTTTAAGAACGGGAGGTAAAGGAGCTGTGTCTTACCTCCTGTTCTTCAATAAAACCTGCAGGAGCCGGGAGAGAAGGTAAGGTACTTACCCGATCGTTCACTCCTCCGCCGCATACTCTGACATAGTTCCTTACCAACGTTCCCGGCTCCTGAGCATTTTATTGAAGAACGGGAGGAAGACACAACCTCTCATTCTTCCATTAAACTGAATACTAAAAATGTTTTTTACCAGTGGAGATACCCTTTAAACTGAAACACATTGCCAAAATGGCCCCAGCTTTACTTGACCTTCCCTGGTACACAATGTAATCCTATCACAACCAGCCAACCAGAAATCTATAGTGTAGCTGGCAGCTCTAAATCAACATCCCTATAAATTCCTCACATTGCCGATAAAAAGTAAAGTAAATATTTAAATGTAATAAACCGTATAATTTACCGCCGGCCCTGGTCCGGTTCCAAGTCTGGTTCTCTCTCGCCGACCCACACAGGGTAAAGTTTCCAGTGAATTTCTCAATTGAATTTACATCCATTTTTCTGCAATTGGCAGATCTTACATTGAATTAGCAGATTGTTGCTTTTAACTAAACATCTAGACAACAGAACAGAAAGGATTTTATAAATAAGAGCTGTCACCTAAAGGGCAAGTCTCATCATTCGCTTTGTACAAAAACCTCTCTCCCCTCCCCCAAGGGACACTAAAAAAAGACAAATTGAATTAAGGAATCAATGGGGTCCAGACCATTTTAACTAACCTTTCCCTATAGCTATTTGGATGTTCACCTCTTAACGGGGGATCAGAAAATAGCAATGGGATTATTACAGATCGAGGGCTCCATCCCCTTGACTGCAAAATTATTTTTATTGATCCAAGCAACAGCTCGGAATTTTTATTATATTTAAATGGGAGAAATTTAGGCAATGGACATTTATACTGCAAGCGGAATGGTAGGGAATATTGAGTCGGGCAGGGCTTAAATAGGCGCCATACACCCTGATCCCTTGGGGGGAAACATTCTTTTTCCCTATAAGTTCTAATGAGGCTTTCAGAAACTAGGTCGGAGTCAAAAATTTTCTGGGCTCCACCACTAGGTAAGTTCAGGGGCCCCATAAGTCATAGCTGTACTCCCCATTATAGTGGCCCTACCTAGAGGCCATGAATTATTTTATTGATGGTGACATAATTATCCTACTGTTCTTATTTGTATTAACAGAACATGTGTAGCGATAGATAGGGCAATGTATTGAGAGCGGCTCTCAGTGCATAACAAATTGTTTAAAACCATTCCGCATCTTTAAACCCCCCATAAAAAGGGGGTTGAAGATTTCACCCTAAAGAGACGCTGTTGGCTTGATACGTCTTCACACCACAAGACCCCACAGGTTTGGGATACAACCTATTGTATTTATCATCATATTTCCACATTAGGTCCTACCCCATACAACTCACAATCTAAAGCTTTGTACACACGTGCGATCATGTGGCCCGACCCACAACAGTATATGGACGGCCATTTTGGGCGAGAATTGGTAAGTGTATGTTTGCTCGGTCTGGCATCATTGATGATCTGACCCAGTGCATTATCAATGATGTCAGACCAAATGGCCATTTTAGTCAACCGAGTGCCCATACATATAACCGATAATCCCCCGAAACTGACGTTCGTACACCATCGCAGGTTGGGCTACAAATCAACACCTTAAAGGATAACTATAATGTAAAAATTAACGTTTTAAAAATGGAATGTACCTGGGGCAGGGAGGTTGGATTGATTATTCCTACCTCCCAATATTGTTTCATTGAGGAGCTACAGCATGTTCACTTTTCATTTGCCAGGTTAGTTCTGGAATATTCCTGTATTAAAAATAGTGCTGAAGCCAGGAGGAAGACTGGCAGAATCAGTTTTCTTTGGGCTGGTGCTCCTCACGGAAACAAAATTGGGAGGTAGGAATTACCAGGCCTATATCCTTGTCCCAAGTACTTTTCTTTTTAACCGTTTTTAGGAAAACTATTTACACACAATAGTTATGCTTTAAGGGGAATATTTAGAAAGGTGTGGCCTCACCAATTCCAGACACCGTGCCTTTACCAACATTGCAGAATACTGATTGCTAATGGTGACCACAGATACTCCACAGCATTATTCTATCACGTGGTATCGCCCATATTTAATGGTTGCATTCTTTACCAACTTTTTACAACCACAGTTGGAAAAAAACGATGTGGGCAGAACCACTAATAACGATCTGTAAATTATGGGCATGTTGGGAATATACGGTGTGCCGGGTATAGATACGTCACTTGTGGTTTTGTCAGTGACCAATAATGGTACCGTGGGTTTATAAATACTCTATTATACACACTGTTTCCTTTAGTTCCATGTTAATAACCATCGCTACGTCAGTGGAGCCTCTGGATTCCCTGTTTTATTCCAGACAAGTGTCTTTTCCAGCGCTAGATAAACCTTTCATCTCACAGATAAAAACTTTTACATACACCTGTCAGTGGATTATTTAAATAGCTTTGATGATTTTTGGAAAAACAGGAAGGTTAACTCTGGGGAAAGACACGTGTATTTATCTGTAGAGTTGGGTGTATCAAAGGATTATTTTGTCCCGTTGACAGAAGTCAGAATCCAAGTCATTACTCAATAATGTATATATTATAAGAAACATTGTCAAATTCTAATCTTGCCAGTAATGTAAAAGTGTAATAATGTGTAATAATGCGGAGAATATGAAACTCCAGTAGATAGCACTAACCTATAGATTTATTTGGATCAGCACCACAATATTCGGTCACCCTGAAATATTGGATGGTGTGTTCTCAGCTTAAGCCACATGCTACCTTGTGAAGATTACAAGTTTTCTTTTTTTTATTGGACTGTAGGATAATTGGCTAGAGAGTTTAAGTGGGCATGTGCGAGAAACAAAAATGTCAGTGACTTAAACATTGGGTGTGTCTGTGAAAATGGAACGCTAGAATGTAAGGCATATAACCCACGTTAACAAGGCAAATTTCTCAACACCCATAACCAATAACCATAACCAATTTTTAAGTCAAAGTGCTCTGTCTCCTGGATCAGTTTTTTTTAAAGCTTTAGTTTACTTTAAATATGGACAGAAAAAGGATCCAGGCCTGTATAGAAAACTTCCATATTGATAATGTTATCAGCAGAGGAGAATATCAGCTATTAAGGTGATGAGAGCAAGAAAATCTGTACAGATAATTCTGCAATTGTACACAGCTCCAGCAGTTTCTCTTTACTCTAAACCTTCGGACTAGGGCCAGGGCCTCTCTAGATACATCCTGGTATCTAGCCTGGTATCTAGCCTGGTATCTAGCCTGGTATCTAGCCTGGTATCTGGCCTGGTATCTAGCCTGGTATCTAGCCTGGTATCTAGCCTGGTATCTAGCCTGGTATCTAGCCTGGTGTTCAGTTCACAGATATTTACTCATAGCTGCCCAGATGGTATAAAACTGAAATCCTATTTAATAACAGGTGCTAAAATTCTGCACCAACCAATTCGATTTTTTTAAACTGCAGTAAACTGATAAAAAGCCGGCATCTGATTGGTTTCTAATTAAAAAGCGAAGTGTCCAATTGCTGCTCTTATTAAATAAGCCCATTTTTGTTTAAAAAAACCCTGCCTCGGATAAAATAGTGTTGCGCTCTCTGCATCCGCTAGGTCTCTTAAAAGAAAATATATGCATCCCTTTGTAATCTATTAAAAGCCAACGCATTCTGAAAAATGATATCCCTTTGACCTTTGAAAGGTTTGTTATTTGCTTGACATAACCATTAGTTGAGAAATCAAATAGGTTTGTCTAAACATTATTCCGATGCTCTGTTTGGGCAGGAGAGGGCAGACAGCTGACCATGGGATTGCTGACAGTGATCAATTTAGTCTCGTGTCTTGTCACTTCCACCTCTCATTGGGCTATCAATCTCTTGATTGCCAGTTACCACAACCACTTTTTTTTTTGCTGTTCAGGCGCTTTTAACCCCAACAATAATCCAATTTAGAATTGATCAACGGGAACCTGTAATTGGTAAGCAAAACTACAGAGTCTGCAGCCGACCGCTGACCGCAATGTGAAGTTTTTATTTATCTATAAAGCGGACGGCAAACTTAGAAGGAGAGGGAAAAAAAATAGTTCAACCACAAGAGAAGATTCTTCTCTACCCAACACACTCAAGTTATTTTGAGGTTGATCTTAATTATTGTGAAATTTTCTTTGTGATTTTTGTTGCCAACAACATTTCCAAATTGCTTAAAGGGAAAGTCAACTCTCAGATCCATAATTACATATGATCTCCACTTTTTTTCAGTTGGCCAAACTAAATTATTTGTTTTTTTTAATCTTTTATGGATTTTTTCAGGGACTGTTTCTTTTCTAACAAAATTGAATTTGACCCAAAGCTTTAAGGCGTATGTCATTAGAAATTTCACGGCAGCCCCTTTTAATTTTGCTGCCTCATTTATGTGTTGGCAGCCATGACGGCTGAGGTAGGTCAAGATGTAGGAAGCACAATTGAAATTATAGGGAAAGCTGGAAGCAGATGGGTAGAAAGCAGAAGGAGAAGAGGAACAAGAGGTATAAGAGGACTAGGACAACTTCTAGGGTACTGAGAGTGTGGAAGCCGCCATTTTTTTCTCTTTTTCAAACCAAGGATTCTCATTAGTCATAGAGTAATAAGTTGTTACTAGAGATGGGATCTGGGCCCGACTTGGACCCCTTGGTTCCGAAATTGGAATGAGCCGTCCGAATCCGGGCCGTCTGGATTTCGGGACTTCAGAACCTATTTTCTACAATTATGGAACTTTCGAGGATTATCGAAAATACAATCAGAAACTCGAAACATTCGATAATCGAAAATTCGTTCCGTATTCGGAAATTTTCCTGAGATACGGAAACGAACAAAGCTGGAGAGTTTTGTCCATCTCTAGTTGTTACCTCTCTAGATCCTGTAGCCTCATTGTCTTCATACAGTAGGATAATCTTGGCTGAGTTAACATTTTTCTGACACTTTCGGGCCGATGTAGTAATTAAAAGTTACGTCTTACCTTACTGCAATCCCACAATGCTTTAAAGTCTTCGCGAGACTTGCTGTGGGATCCCAGTCAGGTAGACATAACTTTTTATATTTTTGATACATCGGCCCCATATGCCACAGTAGTAATGACGTTAAGATGAGCACAAAATTGTTGAGCATCTCAACTAAGCCTGTACTATATTCAAAAGTTTTTTGAAATGTCACGGCCAGCACGAAATGAGTTCAATACCCACACTAACTCGATACATCGGGTAGCTTGGAATTTGCACTAATTAACCACAAATATGCCCGATTGTATCGAGTACACAACAGTGATAGGATATTCAATGCAGTGCTCTGCACTCTTGATGCCAGTAAAATGGTCATTATACTAACGCTAAGTTGGTTGCCCTCTATCTGCATGCAAGAGTCAAGTGAAAGTTGTTTTTCCATCAATACAAAGACTTAAACAAGAGTTGGTTGTGGGGAAGTTTGAGTTTAGAAGGGGACAACAAGGGGACTTGCTTAGGCACCACAATGGCCCCGGTTCCTTACACCCCCATGTTTTTGAAAGAATACCCTGGTTCTAACAGCTGTATAATGTATTCATTTTGTTTCTGTGATTTTCAGGAGGTATAACATAAAGCTCACACAGTGCGCGTTGATTAATGGGAGCACGCTAATTATTATCCCATAAAATACACTCCACGGATTGACCTGAATGAGGGGATGGTTGGTTATTGAACTGTAATTGTTCCTCACCACTGTGGTCACCTTCTCATGGTCAGTTCAATAGATGCATAAAATGTAATTAAGCCACAAAGCTGTAGTGACAGTCAATGGATGAGAGTTTAATGACCTCAATAGAAATGAAAATAGGAGCATCTTTGTATTTTTGTTTTCAGTTCAAATTAAACCGGAGAGATAAAGACGCCACGAGGGAAGAATCCCCGGTTCACATTTCTATGGGTTCAGTTTGTATTGGCCCAAGTCAACACCAAGTGCAGAAAAATAGGAATATTCAAACTGCAGGTGCAGCAAACTTTATAGCGACCTTTATCTGTTTGTTATTAGGGATGGACTAGAACTCGAACCGGCGTTCCAGACGGATATTATTAGAACTCGAACCGGAGTTCCAGACGGATATTATTAGAACTCGAACCGGAGTTCCAGACGGATATTATTAGAACTCGAACCGGAGTTCCAGACGGATATTATTAGAACCGAACCGAGTTCCAGACGGATATTATTAGAACTCGAACCGGGATTCCAGACAGATATTATTAGAACTCGAACCAGAGATCCAACGGATATTATTAGAACTCGAACGGAGTTCCAGACGGATATTATTAGAACTCGAACCGGAGTTCCAGACGGATATTATTAGAACTCGAACCGAGTTCCAGACGGATATTATTAGAACCTCGAACCGGAGTTCCAGACGGATATTATTAGAACTCGAACCGATTCCAGACGGATATATTAGAACTCGAACCGAGTTCCAGACGGATATTATTAGAACTCGAACCGGAGTTCCAGACGGATATTATTAGAACTCGAACCGGAGTTCCAGACGGATATTATTAGAACTCGAACCGGAGTTCCAGACGGATATTATTAGAACTCGAACCGGAGTTCCAGACGGATATTATTAGAACTCGAACCGGAGTTCCCAGACGGATATTATTAGAACTCGAACCAGAGTTCCAGACGGATATTATTAGAACTCGAACCGAGTTCCAGACAGATGATATTATTAGAACTCGAACCGGCGTTCCAGACGGATATTATTAGAACTCGAACCGGCGTTCCAGACGGATATTATTAGAACTCGAACCAGAGTTCCAGACGGATATTATTAGAACTCGAGCCGGAAGGGAGTTCCAGACGGATATTTATTAGAACTCGAACCGGAGTTCAGACGGATATTATTAGAACTCGAAACGGAGTTCCAGACGGATATTATTAGAACTCGAACCAGAGTTCCAGACGGATATTATTAGAACTCGAACCAGAGTTCCAGACAGATTATATTAGAACTCGAACCGGCGTTCCAGACGATATTATAGAACTCGAACCGGCGTTCCAGACGGATATTATTAGAACTCGAACCGGCGTTCCAGACGGATATTATTAGAACTCGAACCAGAGTTCCAGACGGATATTATTAGAACTCGAACCAGAGTTCCAGACGGATATTATTAGAACTCGAACCGGAGTTCCAGACGGAATTATTTGAACTCGAACGGCGTTCCAGACGGATATTATTAGAACTCGAACCGCGTCCAGACGGATATTATTAGAACTCGAACCGGCGTTCCAGACGGATATTATTAGAACTCGAAACCGGCGTTCCCGGACGGATATTATTAGAACTCGAACCGGCGTTCCAGACGGATATTATTAGAACTCGAACCGGCGTTCCAGACGGATATTATAGAACTCGAACCGGAGTTCAGACGGATATTATTAGAACTCGAACCGGAGTTCCAGACGGATATTATTAGAACTCGAACCGAGTTCCAGACGGATATTATTAGAACTCGAACCGGAGTTCCAGACAGATATTATTAGAACTCGAACCGGAGTTCCAGACGGATATTATTAGAACTCGAACCGAGTTCCAGACGGATATTATTAGAACTCGAACCGGAGTTCCAGCGGATATTATTAGAACTCGAACCAGAGTTCCAGACGGATATTATTAGAACTCGAACCGAGTTCCAGACGGATATTATTAGAACTCGAACCGGACGGTTCCAGACAGATATTATTAGAACTCGAACCGGCGTTCCAGACGGTATATATATAGAACTCGAACCGGGTTCCAGACGGATATATTAGAACTCGAACCAGAGTTCCAGACGGATATTATTAGAACTCGAACCAGAGTTCCAGACGGATATTATTAGAACTCGAACCGACGTTCCAGACGGATTTATTAGAACTCGAACGGCGTTCCAGACGGATATTATTAGAACTCGAACCGGCGTTCCAGACGGATATTATTAGAACTCGAACCGGTGTCCAGACGATATTATTAGAACTCGAACCGGCGTTCCAGACGGATATTATTAGAACCGGAACCAGAGTTCCAGACGGATATTATTAGAACTCGAACCAGAGTTCCAGACGGTATTATTAGAACTCGAACCGCAGTTCCAGACGGATATTATTAGAACTCGAACCGGCGTCCAGACAGATAGTATTAGAACTCGAACCGGCGTTCCAGACGGATATTATTAGAACTCGAACCGGCGTTCCAGACGGATATTATTAGAACTCGAACCAGAGTTCCAGACGGATATTATTAGAACTCGAACCAGAGTTCCAGACGGATATTATTAGAACTCGAACCAGCGTTCCGAACAGATATTATTAGAACTCGAACCGGGTTCCAGACAGAAAATTATTAGAACTCGAACCGGGTGTCCAGACGGATATTATAGAACTCGAACCGGCGTTCCAGACGGATATTATTAGAACTCGAACCAGAGTTCCAGACGGATATTATTAGAACTCGAACCAGATTCCAGACGGATATTATTAGAACTACGAACCGACCGGAGTTCCAGACGGATATTATTAGAACAATCGAACCGGGTTCCAGACGGATATTATTAGAACTCGAACCGGCGTTCCAGACGGATATTATTAGAACTCGAACCGGCGTTCCAGACGGATATTATTAGAACTCGAACCGGGTTCCAGACGGATATTATAGAACTCGAACCAGAGTTCCAGACGGATATTATTAGAACTCGAACCAGAGTTCCGACGGATATTATTAGAACTCGAACCAGAGTTCCAGCGGATATTATTAGAACTCGAACCGGCGTCCAGACAGATATTTAGAACTCGAACCGCGTTCCAGACGGATATTATAGAACTCGAACCGGCGTTCCAGACGTGATATTATAGAACTCGAACCAGAGTTCCAGACGGAATATTAGAACTCGAAATTATTAGAACTCGAACCAGGCGTTCCAGACGGATATTATTAGAATATTAGAACTCGATTACCAGACAGGTTCCAGAACGGATATTATTAGAACTCGAACCAGAGTTCCAGATGGATATTATTAGAACTCGAACCGGCGTTCCAGACGGATATTATTAGAACTCTCAGACCGACAGACTTTCTGTTTTTCTGATCTTGCGGACGTTTTCTATAATTAACGAAAATACGAGGATTCTCAAATTTTCGAAAATCGATAACCCTCGACTTTAGCTTTCCATGACCCTAGAACATTCAGTACATTCAAGGGTTCTGTCTGAATTCAAGGGTTAACGAACACTACATTCGAGGGTTATCGACGTATTTGAGGGTTACGAACGCCGTATTTGAGGGTTACGAACGCCGTATTTGAGGGTTATCGGCGAATTCCAGGGTAAGCGAGCGCTATATTTGAGGGTTATTGCCGAATTCGAGGGTTACCAAATGCTGCATTCGAGGGTTATGGCTGAATTCAAGGGTTACCGAATGGCAATAACCCTCAAAATGTAGCGTTCGGTAACCCTCAAATTCAGCCATAACCCTCGAATGCGGCGTTCGGTAACCCTTGTATAATTGGTTCCCCCCTCGATATTTGGTTCCACCAATCAGTGCAGCCCAGTGGTGCTAAAAACATGTAGCCTGGGACACACCAATATTTTAACATTATTTGATAGCTAAGGCTATTACATACAAATATTGTCTATTACATACAAATATTGTCTATTACATACAAATATTGTCTATTACATACAAATATTGTCTATTACATACAAATATTGTCTATTACATACAAATATTGTCTATTACATACAAATATTGTCTATTACATACAAATATTGTCTATTACATACAAATATTGTCTATTACATACAGAAATACCAAATGCTGCTCAGGTCAAAATCAGTTGTAAAATATTGGGGTTGTACATTCTGTATTATTCTGTATATGGCCACCTAATGGCTGGGTTGCCTATATTATTCCTGGGAGTTGCCCTTGGCGTTATCTCTATCTATCAGATCCTTCCTGTTTCAGCCTTCAGGCCCCATGTCTGTTCTCAACGACTGTTTGTCCTGTGACCCTGCATGAATTCTATCTACACCAACCATTTGCCAGATAGTATTTCCATTGGTTCTTGTTCCTTCTTGGTTTTGAAAAAAATATATACAATGTTTTGTAGACAATTTCATCTAGAAATGTCTTAGTTCTGTGCTCCTTACTGTTGCCATTGCAATAGTGATGTTCACATTTCTGTTATTGATGCATCAGAATCAGTACCAAATTGTTTAATTCCACTTGTAGAATAATATCAATAATCCCAACATGGAAATCTTAGTTGCTAACGAGGCCCGAGGTCATTTTCTTACCTGATTAAAATGTCATGTGACTAACTGCTCTCTGCAGTTAACTGATCTTGCCATTTACATTGAACCAATCACAATAAGCCAGGTTTGAGTTTAGTTCTTTCTCCTAATCTACATAGAACATGTCGTTCCTGTAGTATGATTTCAGGTGACTAACCCTAATGAAATAACATTTGTTTATAACCATACTTACCAACGGTGCGACGGTTCAAGTGAATAATCATGATATCTTGATCCAGTGTACATGTTTATGTACTGGCTATCTAATTTAAACTCTGCCTTGAATCCTTAATTCCCAGGGTACTGTGATTACCATTACCTGTTAAGAGTGTAGAGTACACACATAATCACTAACGCAGAGGGATATTGGGCCAGAAGCAAAAGTAGATGCATCAATTAGCCGGAGACAATAATCGGGAGTAATACAAATGAATCACTGAGAGCTAATTGGTGTTTGTCATCAAGTGCTCATTTTCTTTGAAATCTTCAATAATAGCTTCACTCCTTTCCTTTCTATCCCAGCTTAATTATACATTGGAAGTGTTGATGATCTGCTGTTGAGAAGTGCTTTCTTTACCCCCCCTCTTTCTAGCCAACTGATGCACGACGTGTCATATAATTATGAACTGGCGCCTTGATCAAATGGGCCGTATTTCCAGTACAAACTTTGCAGAAGACTTGCCTTGACCTGGACAAGATAAGGCATGTCTTGTGGACTTTGAGTCTTTAAACATAATGAACATTTAGAGAGCCGAGAAAGATGTTTTCTTGTAAAGATGGAGTCAAACATTTCTTTAAATCAAAATAATTTTCTTCATTGTAAATCAATAATCATTACCATGTCGAAAAGCACCATTTTGCATTTGTTAAGTATTGGTCAATCAGTTATATAGTTCTGAGGAGGAATTTTGACAGGTTTCAGAATTGGGGCGCAAGGGCTGCTCCCCTAGTTGTAACACCTCTGTTTAGAATTGAAGGTGTAGTTTAAACAGAATGTAATGCAGTGGATCCTGTATCAGTGAAAACTTATAATGCAATGGGTTGTTTTAGGTAGAAAACAAAAGATACCACGGTTTATCTCTTCTGACTCTGACCCAGTTCTGAGACGGAACCCCTCGTTTCTGAAATCCGAACGTTCCGTCTGAAACTGGGTGGATCATTCAGATCTTCGAAGGTTACACAATGTATAAGGGTTATTTTAACCCTCTGTATTTTCAAGGGTTATCAAACTTTGAGATTACCTTCGAGGGTTACCTAAAATAAAGACGTACATTCGGTAACCCTAAAAAATGCGCCACAAAAAAACCCCATAGAAAGTACATTCCATTTTCGGACCTTTCCGTTTTTTCCCGAGATCCGTAAATCCGAAAACGGAACAAAACTTACAAGTTTTGTCCACCTCTAATAAGGAGATATGTTGCTATTCATTTATATAAATCAGTTATTGGTGGCATGTAAGCATGAATAATATGCTGTAAAAAGCATGTGTGCTAAGTGCCATGTGTGCCAAGTCTGCTCCGTATGCACTCGTCAGGTAGAGATTTGAAGACAATTGAAGTTTAATGTTGGTACCTGATGTTTTGACTCCTATCCCAACCTACACAAACCATACGAACCTTCCCATTATCTTTAATGAGACGTAACCAAAGGTTTTGTTATTTTAGTAAATTAGTTTATGTAGATGTCAGGAACGTACAGAGGAAAATCAGTTCATTGTATCCCCTGACATATTTTTGGCAATAACATAAACACATTTAAAAATTCACACATATATTTCTATTCTCCAGTCTGCAGGTTTCTATTCAATTTTAACAATTTGGATCTGACAGAGTTGTAGATCATTGACTGTCTATCCAACCTTTTGAAATGAATGCAAACCCCAAAAATATTAACTTTGAGGCTTTGTTCACACTACAGAGAGTTTTAGTGAGATCTCCTGTGGAAACGTTGCATTAAAAGGCTCTGCTCATAGGAGTGAATGGCACCGTTCACACCTACGAGCTGCGATACAGTGGTTCCCTGTAACGCGCTGCATGCAGCCAATTTGTGAATTTATTGAAAATAATGGCTGCGACTATGTGTTAATGCACTGGAACATAAATCGCGATATTCCGCTTCGTTAAAAAAACGCATCGTGTGAACGTAGCCTGAGTCTATTTAGGCAACAATCCTGTGCCTGACACTGTTGTCTAAAGGGTAAATGTGGTCTCCATCACTAGGTATAAACTCTCATAGTTCTCAAACAAGCCTAGCTTCTCTGGATCTTAAGTTATAGGCTTGTAAAGTTACACTTTTCAGACTGCCCTGTCTCTGTGTCTCTGTGACAGGCAAAAATGATCATTTCTGAAGCTAGTTACAAACCTGCAACCATTCTCTGTACTTTCTTTTACCTATGGACACCTTAAGGAGAAGTGAAAAAATAGTTTAAGGCTTGTCACTAGCTTTAAAAATAGTTTAGAAGTTTGAGGGTGGGGCTTATAATGCTCTGTCCCAGCAGTGGGCATTAGGGATGGCCGGTTCGCGGATCCGAACCCGGATCCGTCGCGGATTTATCCCATTCGCGAACGGCGGATTTTTCTGGATTTTCCGCCTTCCGAACCGCGGATTTCTCGTATTTTCGAAAAATTTCTAAAATATGAGAAATCTCGTAATTTCGAAAATTTTCGAAAATACGAGAAATCCACATATTTTCGAAATTACGAGGATTTCTCTGATTTTAGAAAATACGTATTTTCGAAATTACGAGGATTAGTCGTATTTTCGAAAATTTTCGAAAATATGAGAAATCTCGTAATTTCGAGGATATTTTTCATTTTAATGAAATTAATTTTTTCGAAAATTCGCGGATCCTCAAGCGGACCGGATTTTGCGAAGTTCGGATATCTCTAGTGGGAATGCTCCAACCTTAAACTTGGAGACAGTGCTGGTGATGTCACAGATCACAGTGCTAGCAGGAAAAAACTCCCTTTATACTGCTGTAACTTTGGATAGACTGAAGCTAGAAACATGATCCTGAAATCATTTTAAAGGTGGAAGTGTGCCCTTTTTAATAAAGGTGACTTGTATGGAGACCACAGTTCCCCTTTAAACAACACAAACAGGGAGATTCAATAAACGTTCTTATCGTTTAAAATGGTGCTAATTTAGCTCCAACCAATTAGATCTTATTTAACATTTGAAAGCTAACATCTGATTGGTTGGGGCAAAATTAGCACCATATTAAACGATAAGAACTTTTATTGAATAAGTCTGTTGTATTCAATTAGATCAACTGGACTTGAAATGTAGTTCTTGAAGACGTTTCGCTAGTCATCCGACTGGCTTTCTCAATTCAGAATGACTTGTACAAGAATCTGTGGCAATTATGTACCCTGGAAAATCCCAATTAGCATATCACAGCCAGGTGTTAAGGGTGTGATGGATAGTGGCTAAGAGGTGTTATAGGAACGCCCAGAGTAAGGTGTCAAAACAGCATTGTACTGGCAGACAGTTGGTGTCGAACCCCCCCACCCTCTTTAGGCGTGTTTCTTTATTTTACATAAATGGCCTCCTTAACACCTCTCTTGAACCAGTCACGTTCCTTTGCCAATATGTTAACATTACAATCTTCAAAGGTATGTCCTTATCCTTAAGATGCAGGTACACGGCTGAGCCTGACCCGAGGAATTGGCTTTCTTGCTGGGCCATACGTTATGCAGTTGCTGTTTGGTCTCCCCCAAATACAAATCAGAGCATTCTTCACTGACTGCACTGCGTATATGATGTCGCTTTTCTTGTGTTTCGGTATTGGGTCTTTCCGATGTACCAATTGCTGCCTCAGTGTGTTGTTTGGTTTAAACATGGTCATCCCATATGTAGCAGGGGTCTCAGAGAAATTAAGAAGAATTTTCAAAAAACATTGTATCCCTGTCTGCTTTAAACCAAACATCACACCCTTAACACCTGGCTGTGATATGCTAATTGGGATTTTCCAGGGTACCTAATGCCAAGATTCTTGTACAAGTCTTTCTGAATTGAGAAAGCCAGTCGGATGACTAGCGAAACGTCTTCAAGAACTACATTTCAAGTCCAGTTGATCTAATTGAATACAACAGATATTACCATGACCGTGGATGAATGAATATTTACAGATATACCATGACCTGGATGAATGAATATTACAGATATACCATGACTGGATGAATGAATATACAGATATACCATGACCTGGATGAATGAATATTACAGATATACCATGAACTGAGGATGAATGAATATTACAGATAGACCATGACCTGGATGGATGAATATTACAGATATACCATGACCTGGATGAATGAATATTACAGATATACCATGACCTGGATGAATGAATATTACAGATAGACCATGACCGGATGGATGAATATTACAGATAGACCAGACCTGGGATGGATGAATGAATATTACAGATATACCATGACCTGGATAAATGAATATTACAGATATACCATGACCCGGATGAATGAATATTACAGATATACCGTGACCTGGATGAATGAATATTACAGATATACCATGACCTGGATGG
This sequence comes from Hymenochirus boettgeri, assembly GCA_019447015.1. NCBI lineage: Eukaryota > Metazoa > Chordata > Amphibia > Anura > Pipidae > Hymenochirus > Hymenochirus boettgeri. The sequence goes on along the minus strand of CM033470.1, from coordinate 25,586,843 downwards.
ATGAATATTACAGATATACCATGACCTGGATGGATGAATATTACAGATATACCATGACCTGGATGAATGAGAACCTTCACAAGCATATTTTATTGAATAACCCTGAAAGTATTTTGTGTTTGTAGTTTCTCTGTGTTTCTTCCATTGGCCAGACAGTGTCCTACTCTGACTATTATCGGGATATACGTCAAATCAAACATAAACAATGAAACTTTAACATTTCTCTCTTTCTCTGTGTCATTTAAATATATATTATGGAGATTCAAAATTGTAAACGTAACTGGCTTGGTTTTTAATGAAACTCTCCATAATAACGGCACCGTCTTGTCAAATGTCTATTCATTTAATAAAAGGGCAAGTTCACTTTAATTTCTTCATTTCCAAAATGGTTAGGTCAGGGGTTATTTACTTTAAAGGGTATCTCCACTGGTTTTTGTAAGTTTTTTGAATCCATTTCTATTGAAGAACGGGAGGTAATGGAGCTGTGCCTTACCTTCCGTTCTTCAATAGAACAAGGAAGCCAGAGAGAAGGTAAGAAACTTACCCGCTCGCTCGCTCCCCCGGCGCGTAGTCTGACGGGTCCCGACGGACCTTGTCTTCTATGCACATGCGCAATCAATGCGCAATAGAAGACAAGGTCCGTCGGGACCTGTCAGACTACGCGCCGGGGGAGCGAGCGAGCGGGTAAGTTTCTTACCTTGTCTCCTGGCTCCTGTGTGTTCTATTGAAGAACGGAAGGTAAGGCACAGCTCCTTTACCTCCCGTTCTTCAATAGAAATGGATTCAAAAAACTCACAAAAACCAGTGGAGATACCCTTTAAGGAGAACTATAGAATAAAACACATTTTCCTATCAGGCCAGGGGATTTATTTGTAATGAAAGATATACCTATGTGAAGTCAGTAAATTCTTTACTTTTCTACTTTTCTCTGATCATGCTCAGTGGGCACCACCTGGGGAAAAAGAACCACCCAATCAGCTACATTGTTTCTTCCTACAGGTAAAAGAGTGGGGAAAAAACTCTGACCTGAACCCCTATTCATCTTCATCTCATCTAGTTCTTTGTATTTTATGGAAAGATGCAGTAAAGTAATAGATTATGAGATACACAATATATATGGACTATGATAAATCTCCATGATAAACGAATCCCTTATGGAATACTAGCAGAGTACCCAGCATTTCCCAGTACAAGATCCGATCCAAACGTGCATATTAAACTCAACAGACCCACACACGCAGCTTTTCAAACTCACTGTGGGTTAGCTGAGCCACAAATCTGGTAAAAATCAGGTGCCCGACAGGATGCAGCAATTTTACATGAACTATTCCGATTTTGCATTAGTTAAAGTCCGGGGTGGGTGGGTTAGTAGCTATGTCTTACCTCTCTTTCTTCATTTCTTTAATGTAATGGGAGCCAGAAACGAAGATAGAAACGTTACCCGCGAGTGGGATCCACCACTGGCTCCTGTTACATTAATTGAAGAACGGGAGGTAAGACATAAAAATACATTAAAATGCCACTTTAACACCCATTTCTTAACCTATCTTTTAAGATTACAGTATCAGAGTAATAAACTGGAGGGCTGAAAACACTGGCTTATGAACTGGAGGGCTGACTAACACTGGCTAATAAACCGTAGGGCTGACTAATACTGGCTAATAAACTGTAGGGCTGACTAACACTGGCTAATAAACTGTAGGGCTGACTAACACTGGCTAATAAACTGGAGGGCTTACAACACTGGCTTATGCACTGGAGGCCTGACAACACAGCTACTGAACTCACACAGTCTCTTTAAGGGAATGTACAGTGTGTAAATCAAAGTTGCAAAGCTGTACCTTTAAATCACACACTGTTACTTTTATTTTTCTAAGCCATTGGCAAAGTTTACCTTTCCCCCTTTACTTGCTGGCTCTTCCTGCTCCACTGAAATCTCACTCAAAGCACTAATCCTGAAAGACTTGCTGGAGGGGAATCTCATTTAGTCAGATACTAGCTGTTTATTAAAAGTGGACTGGAAAGAGGACTGGATTAGCAGAGTTCTGCTTCTATGTATATACTGCAATGATGTTTAAAGGGCTAACATTTAATCATCTAATATTTGAAGCATTGAGCTGCCTTCATCTATCAATGTATCCATAAAGGGTTTTTCCTTTGCATGTGTCATTTTGTTTTGCAAGCATTCATTTTACGTGAGTGTGGCATCTGAATTGTGTTTTCTGGGGGACATTGTGGGTCAATAATTAATTTTGGTTGATTGCAGTACTTTTAAATGTAGGGCTTTAAAGTTAAAGGGGAAGTTGATTTGATATGCTTTAAAGTGTATCACATCAACTTCCCCTTTAACATATATCACATCAACTTCCCCTTTAACATGTATCACATCAACTCACTCTTTTACATGTATCACATCAACTTCCCCTTTAACATGTATCACATCAACTTCCCCTTTAACACGTATCATGTCAACTTCCCCTTTAACATGTATCACATCAACTTCCCCTTTAACATGTATCACATCAACTTCCCCTTTAACACGTATCACGTCAACTCACCCTTTAACGCGTATTGCATTAATTTCCCTGTTAACGCGTATCGCATCAACTTCACATTTAACTTTAAAGTGTATCGTATTAACTTCCCCTTTCATATTAATGCAAATCAGATTAGCTTCCCCTTTAACTTTAAAGCGTATCACATTAACTTCCCCTTTAACAACAGGGTACAACTTCTCCCATTCATTTTTTTTTTAGGGTAAACAAAAATGTGGTCATTTTACAATTTCCCTTTAATAGTGACAATAATGCATTAAAAAGTACTGCAATCGACCAAATTGAATTATTGACACACAATGTCCCCCAGAAAACACAATCCCTGCTTCAAACTGTGATCACCATGAACAGCTTTCTGCCCAACCCCCAGTACAAGACACTTATCTTGGATTGGTCAGTTTACCTCTCAATCTTGACTCTGAGTGAACCACAAGTGAGAGGAGGAGACTTGCAGGGTTATTCAATAAAAGTTCTAATAGTTAAAAACTGTACTAATTTTGCCCCAACCAATCAGAACTTATTTAACATTTGAAAGCTAACATCTGATTGGTTGGGGCAAAATTAGCACCATTTTAAATGCTAAGAACTTTTATTGAATCTCCCTGGAAGTGTGTGGTCACATGACATTGTTATATCACATGGTCTGCTGCTCCTTATGATTGACAGCTCTATCCTTCTATCACAGTAGCAACAGAACAAAATGAAGCAAAGCATTGTACTGCCTTGTGACATTTGGAAAGCATGCAATTAACTGAGGAGATTCACCACCAGATGGCAGCACACTGGTTAATTAATTTAAAACATGCTGAGAAAAGGGGGTACAGAGGCATACATAAATACATACATACATACATACATACATACACACATGCATACATACATATATACATACATACATACACACATGCACACATAAATATATACATACATACATGCATACATACAAATATACATTCATATACACACACATATATACATACATACACACATACACACATACATGATACAGGTACATCATATGGTGGTTTTGATACGGTATTCATCTAGGGATTAGTGATACCGGGGAGGGTAACCATGGTACAATACGTTGTGATCAGTACATCATCGGATGATACAGGTACATCATACTGGATGGGCTATTATTAGTGATACAGGCTACCATCATACTGGTATTATTGATACAGTAATATATGGTATTGATGATACAGGTACATCATACTGGTTTTTGATACAGGTACATCATACTGGTATTATTGATACATGGTAATACCTTCTGGGTATTACTGATTACAGGTACATCATACGGGATTATTGATACCAGGTCATCATACTGGATTATTAATACAAGTACATCATACTGGCATATGATACAGGTTACATCATACTCGCGGTATTTATTAATCAGGTACATCATACTGTAGGATATGATACAGGGTACATCACTACTGGTATTATTGTTACAAGGTAATCATTACTGGTATTTTTTGATACCGGGTATGTACTACTGGGTATTGATACAGGTATCAATACTGGGTTATTGACATGTACATCATACTGGTATTATTGTAAGGTATCATACCATCTACGGTATTATTGATACAGGTACATCATACTGGTTGTTTTTGATACAGGTACATCATACTGGGATTATTGATACAGGTACATCATACGGGATTATTGATACACGGTACATCATACTGGTATTATTGATACAGGTACATCATACTGTATTATTGTAGGTACATATTCTTGGTATTGTTGATACAAGTACATCATACTGGCATATTGATACAGGTACATCATACTGGTATATTGAAAGGTACAATCATACTGGATTATTGATACAGGTACATCATCTGGGATTATGATACAGGTACATCTAATGACTGGATATTGATACATGTACGATCTACTGGATTACTGATAACAGGTACATCATCTGGGATTATTGATACCGGTACATACATAATGGATTATGATACCAGGATCATCATACTGGTATTTGTTACAGGTACATCATACTGGTTATTGATCAGGTAAATATCATGGTATTATTGATACAGGACATCATTACTGGCATTATTGATACAGGTACATCATACTGGTATTATTGTACCGGGGACATCATCTGGGATTATTGATACAGGTACATATCCTGGGATTATGATAAAGGTACATCATCTGGATTATTGATACAGTACTCATACCGGTATTATTGATACATGTACATCATACTGGTATTATTGATACAGGTACGTCATACTGGGATTATTGATACAGGTACATCATACTGGGATTATTGATACAGGTACATCATACTGGGATTATTGATACAGGTATATCATACTGGGATTATTGATACAGGTACATCATACTGGGATATTGATACATGTACATCATACTGGGATTGAATACGGACATCATACTGGGATTATTGATACATGTACATCATACTGGGATTATTGATACAGGTACGTCATACGGGATTATGGTTACAGGTCATCTACGGATTTTGATACAGTACATCTGGGATTATGATACAGGTAATCTATGGGATTTGATACAGGTAATCATACTGGATTATTGATAAATTACATCATACTGGGATTATTGATACAGGTACATCATACTGGGATTATTGATATTGGCAGAGCAGTGATTTACAGAGTCAGAGCAGGAGTTTGAATCTCCCGCTCACTCTGATTTTGATAACACTCACGATTGGCTGAGACTCTCCCTCTGCCTTTCATTAAAGGGCCAGCAAGAACAGAGCAGTGCACAGTAATTACATTTATTTAGAGAGAAATTCAGGGGGGGCAAGCGCCCTCCCTTGCCCTTATAGGCGGATGCCCATGTCGGTAACCCTCGAATGTAGGCTTTAATTTCGGTAACCCTTGAATGTATCGTGCGTTAACCTTTGAATCCGGCCATAACCCTCGAATGTAGTAAAAATTTGATGCAGAAACAGTTGCCCGATCATGGGGAAAGTTAGTGTTTAAATACGTTTTAGTGATACGTGTTCCCCAGACCATTCCTATTTCCCCAGAGCCTGAGTCCTAGTAAGTTTCCATTGCTATTTTATTTGTAAGTAACTAAAACTTTTCGAACTATTTTCTCCCATTGACAATGCGTCAGTTTTCGAAAACGACCAAACTTCCGAACTTTTACTGAAAAAGAAACCGAACTTCAGGAAGTTCGTCCATCTCTAGCAGGGAAGGGATCTGACAATGGACCAGTTTTTAATTTCAAGTGTGAACATGCAACCTAGGGATTGGTGCATGTTTAAAGGACCACTAAAGTTTCCACTATAATTGTCTGTGAGTTAGAAGCAAGTCATCCTGTCTCCAGTTTTGCAGGCATTAATGAGCGGATTGCTTTATTGCTTTAAAAAATGCTTTATAAAATTGGTTAGAAGCCATCACCATTTCTATCACAAAAAAAACAAACCAATAAAAAAATATTATTTCAGGTCTGGGGAGTCAGGCAGGGCCAGGGGTCAGCAAGTTGTTTAGGATTGTTATATGTCCTATATGCCCCTATTCCTGCAGGACAGTCTATTATCACATAATGTGGTCTTTAACCCTTTCCCCTACACGGCTGATTATCAATATGTATGTTAAATGGATAAGTCCCACCGTAATGGCTTTTATGGTTATGTTTGTCCCGTGAATATTTAATCATGGAATGGACCTTTATGGGCTCAGTCTCACCATTCACCACTTTTCCCAAATTGCAGAAAGTAATATACAGCCCTAGCCTCCATACTATCCCATCAACATGGTCGAACTGGACATTCTGGAACTGCCGTCATCAAATATTTACCGTGATCTGTTATTAACTGTTATCTTATATATAAAGTCATGTATGTGTGTATGTATGTATGTATGATATATGTGTTGTGTATATGTATGTATTATGTATGTGTGTATGTATGATGTATATTATTGTATATGTATTTGTATGTAATGTATGTATGTATGTATATATGTGTGTATATGTATGTATATATGTATGTGTGCATGTATGTATATATGTGTGTGTATATGTATGTATATATGTATGTGTGTATGTGTGTATGTATGTATATATGTGTGTGTGTATATGTATGTCTATATATGTGTGCTAGGTATGTATGTATGTATGTATGTATATTGTGTGTATATGTTGTATTATCTGTATTATGTGTGTGTATGTAGTATGTCATGTATATATGTGTGTGTATATGTATGTAGTATATGTATGTGTGATGTATGTATATGTATGATGGTATATATATATGTTTGTGTGTATATGTATGTATGTATTATGTAGGTGTGTATGTATGTAGTATGTTATATTGTGTGTATATGATGTACTATTGATTGGTGTATGTGGAATGTATGTATTATGTGTGTATCGTAGTGTATATATGTATGTGGTATGTGTGTTATGTTATGTATATATGTGTTGTGTTATGTATGTGTAGTATGTGATGTGTGTATGTTATGGTATGTATGTATAATGTGGTAGTGTACTATGTTGTATATAGTAGTGTGTTATGTGGTGTATGTGTTGGTATATATGTGTGTGTATATGTATGTATATATGTATGTGTGTATGTGTGTATGTATGTATATGTGTGTGTATATGTATGTATATATGTATGTGTGTATGTGTGTATGTATGTATTATGTGTGTGTATATGTATGTATATATGTATGTGGTATGTATGTATGTATGTATATAGTGTGTATATGTATGTTTATATATGTATGTGTGTATGTATGTATGTCTGTATATATGTGTGTGTATATGTATGTATATATGTATGTGTGTATGTATGTATGCATATATGTGTGTATATGTATGTATATATGTATGTATGTGTGTATGTATGTATGTATGTATATATGTGTGTATATGTATGTATATAAGTATGGGTGTATGGTGTGTATGTATATATGGTGTGTGTTGTATATGTATGTATATATGTATGTGTGTATGTGTGTATGTATGTATATATGGGTGTGTGTATGTATGTATGTATGATATGTATGTGTGCATGTATGTTGATGTATATATGTGTGTGTATATGTATGTATATATGTTGTGTGTATGTGGTATGTATGTATATATGTGTGTGTATATATGTGTGTATATATGTATGTGTGTGATGTATGTGTGTATGTATGTGTATATGTATGTATATATGTATGTGTGTATTTATGTATATGTATGTGTGGATATGTATGTATATATGTATGTATATGTATGTATGTATGTATGTATATATGTGTGTGTATATGTATGTATATATGTATGTATGTGTGTATGTGTAATGTATTGATATATGTGTGTGTATATGTATGTATATATGTATGTGTT
>CM033470.1:25407704-25578750 GCA_019447015.1 Hymenochirus boettgeri | reverse complement strand
CCCCCCATACATACATCATACATACATACATACATACACACACACACTACCTACATATATACATACATATACACACACATATATGCATACATATACACATACAACACAATACATACTATATACAACATATACACACACATATAATATACATCACAATCAATACATATTACATACAATACACACACATAATACATAAATACACACATACATATATACATACATATACACATACATACACACATACATATACACACATACAACACACACACACATATATACACACACATATATACATACATACACACATACACACATACATATTCCATACTATACACCATCATACATACATACATACATGCACACATACATATATACATACATACAACATACACACACACATATATACATACATACACACATACACACACCATATATACATAAATATATCCACACATATATACATACATACACACATACACACACTACATATATACATCCATATACACACACATATATACATACATACATACATACAACACACATACATATATACATACATATACCACACATATATACATGCATACATACATACACACATACATATCATACATACATATACACACACATATATACTCCCATCACATATACAACACCCTACATACATATACATACATATACACACATATATACATACACATACACACATACATATATACATACATATCACACACTATATACATATCATACACACATACACACATACATATATACATACATATACACACACATATATACATACATACACCACAACACATACATATATCATACATATACACACACATATATACATACATACACACATACACACTACATATATACATACATATACACACACATATATACATCACATACACAACACATCATACATATATACATACATATACACACACATATACATACATACACATACACACAACATATATACATACATATACACCACATATATACATACATACACACATACACACATACATATATACATACATATACACACACATATACATACATACATACATCCACACATACATACACATACATATCACACATATATACATCTACATACTACCACATACATTACTACACCATATACACACACATATATACATCATACATACATACACACATACAACTATATACAATACATATACACAACATATATACAACATACACACATACATACATACACACATCATACTATACAATCCAATACACACACATATATACATACATACACACATACACACCATACATATATACATACATTACCACACATATATACAATCATGCACACATACATATATACATACATATACACACACATATATACATACATACACACATACACACATACTATATAACATAATATATACATGCATCATACACACATACATATATACATACATATACACACACATATATACATACATACATACATACACACATACATTGACTTTTATATATATAGATTAACAGTTATAACAGATCCTGGTAATAATATTTGATGACGGCAGTTCCAGAATGTCCAGTTCTGACCATGTTGATGGGATAGTATGTGAGGCTAGGGGCTGTATATTACTTTCTGCAATTTGGGAAAAGTGGTGAATGGTGAGACTGAGCCCATAAAGGTCCATTCCATGATTAAATATTCACGGGACAAACATAACCATAAAGCCATTACGGTTGACTCTCCATTAACATTACATATTGATAATCAGCCGTTAGGGAAAGGGTTAAGACCACATTATGTGTAATAGACTGTTCCTGCAGGAATAGGGGTCATATGACATATAACAATCCTAAACAACTTGCTGACCCCTGGCCCTGCCTGACTCCCCAGACCTGAAATAATATTTTTTTATTGGTTTGTTTTTTTTGTGATAGAAATGGTGATGGCTTCTAACCAATTTTTAAAGCATTTTTTAAGCAATAGGCAATCCGCTCATTATGCCTGCAAAACTGGAGACAGGATGACTTGCTTCTAACTCACAGACAATTATAGTGGAAACTTAGTGGTCTTTAAACATGCACCAATCCCTAGTTGCATGTTCACACTTGAAATTAAAAACTGGTCCATTGTCAGATCCCTTCCCTGCTAGAGATGGACGAACTTCCTGAAGTTCGGTTTCTTTTTCAGTAAAAGTTCGGAAGTTTGGTCGTTTTCGAAAACTGACGCATTGTCAATGGGAGAAAATAGTTCGAAAAGTTTTAGTTACTTACAAATAAAATAGCAATGGAAACTTACTAGGACTCAGGCTCTGGGGAAATAGAATGTGTCTGGGGAACAACGTATCACTAAAACTATTTAACACAACTTTCCCCATGATCGGGCAACTGTTTCTGCATCAAATTTTTTACTACATTCGAGGGTTATGGCCGGATTCAAAGGTTAACGCACGATACATTCAAGGGTTACCGAAATTAAAGCCTACATTCGAGGGTTACCGACATGGGCATCCGCCTATAAGGGCAAGGGAGGGCGCTTGCCCCCCTGAATTCTCTCTAAAATAAATGTAATTACTGTGCACTAGCTGTTCTGCTGGCCTTTATGAAACAGAGGGAGAGTCCAGCCAATCGTGAGTTTTCAAAAATAGAGTGAGCGGAGATTCAACTCCTGCTCTGACTCTGTAACACTGCTTGCCAATATCAATAATCCCAGTATGATGTACCTGTATCATATCCCAGTTGATGTACATGTATCATAATCCCAGTATGATGTCCTGTATCATAATCCCAGTTGATATACCTGTATCAAAATCCCAGTATGTGTACCTGTACAAAAAATCCCAGTATGATGTACCTGTAACAATATCCAGTATGAGTACCTGTATCAATATCCCATATGATGTACTGTATCATAATCCCATATGATGTACCTGTATCAATATCCCGTATGATGTCATGTATCAATAATCCCAGTATGATGTACTCTTGTATCAATAATCCCAGTTGATAACCTGTATCAATAATCCCAGTATGATGTACCTGTATCAATAATCCCAGTATGATGTACCTGTATCAATATCCCAGTATGACGTACCGTATCAATAATACCAGTTGATGTACATGTACAATAATCCAGTATGATGTACCTGTATCAATAATCCCATAGATGTACCTGTCTCATGATCCCTATGAAGGTACCTGTATCATAATCCCAGAATGTACCGTATCAATAATCCAGTATGATGTACCTGTATAATAATCCAGTATGATTACCTGTCAATAATACCAGTATGATTTGTACCTGTATCATAATCCCAGTATTATGTACCTGTATCAATAATACCCAGTATGTATTAACCTGTAAATAAATATCCCAGTATGATGTACCTGTATCAATAATCCCAGAATAGTATTACCTGTATCAATAATACCAATATGTGTTACATGTATCAATAATCCCAGTATGATGTTTACCTGTATCAATAATCCCAGATATGATGTACCTGTATCATAATCCCAGTATGATGTACCTGTATCAATAATTCCAGTATGATGTACCTGTATCAATAATCAGTATGATGTACTTGTATCAAATACCAGTATTGTACCTTTATCAATAATACCCGTATGATGACCTGTATCAATAATCCAGTATGATGTACCTGTATCAATAATCCCAGTATGATGTACCTGTATCAATAATCCCAGTATGATGAACCTGTATAAAACCCATATGATGTACTGTATCAATAATCCAGTATGGATGTACCTGTATCAATAATACCAGTATGATGTACTGTATCAATAATCCCAGTATGATGTACCTGTATCAATAATCCAGTATGACGTACCTGTATCAAAACCAGTATGATGTACCTGTATCAATACTACCAGTATGATGTACCTGTAATCATACTCCCAGTATGATGTACCTGTATCTAATATACCAGTATGATGTACCTGTTCAATAATCCAGTATGATGTACTTGTATATAATCCCAGTATGATGTACCTGTATCAATAATACCAGTATGATGTACCTGTATCATAATCCCAGTAATGATGTACCTGTATCAATAATCAGTATGATGTACCTGTATCAATACTCCATTATGATGTACCTGTATCAAAATCCATATGTTGTACCTGTATCAATAATACCAGTATGATTACCTGTTCAATAATACCAGTATGATGTACCTGTATCAATATCCCAGTATGATGTACCTGATCAATAATCCCAGTAGATGTCCTGTATCAAAACCCAGTATGATGTACCTGTATCAAATACCAGTATGATGTACCTGTATCAATAATCCCAGTATGATGTACATGTATCAATAATCCCAGTATGATGTACCTGTATCAATAATCCCAGTATGATGTACCTGTATCAATAATACCAGTATGATGTACCTGTATAATAATACCAGTAATGACGTACCTGTATCAATAATCCCAGTATGATGTCCTGTATCATATACCCAGTATGATGTACCTGTATCAATAATACCAGTATGAGTACCTGTATCAATAATCCCAGTATGATGTACCTGTATCAATAATCCCAGTATGATTGTACCTGTATCAAAAATACCAGTATGAGGTACCTGATTAATCAATAATACCAGTATGATGTCCCTGTATCAATAATCCAGTATGATGTACTGTATCCAAACCAGTATGATTGTACACCTGTATCAATATACCAGTTATTTGTACCTGTATCAATAATACCAGTATGATGTAACCTGTTCAATAATCCCAGTATGATGTACCTGTATCAATAATCCCAGTATGATGTACCTGATCAATAATCCCAGTATGATGTACCTGTATCATAATACCAGTATGGTTGATGACTGTCTCAATAAACCATTATGTACCTGTATCAATAAACCAGTATGATGTACCTGTATCAAATCCAGTTGAGTACCTATCATAATCCCAGTATGATGTACCTGTATCAATAATCCCAGTATGGATGTACCTGTATCAATAATCCCAGTATGATGTTACCTGTATCAATAATCCAGTATGATGTACCTGTATCAAATATCCAGTATGATGTTACCTGTATCAATAATCCCAGTATGATGTACCTGTACAATAATCCCAGTATGATGTACCTGATCAATAATCCCAGTATGATGTACCTGTATCAATAATACCAGTATGATGTATGTATCAATAATCCTGTATGATTACCTGTATCATATACCAGTATGATGTACCTGTATCAATAATACCAGTATGAGTACCTGTTATCAATATACCAGTATGATGTACCTGTATCAGTAATCCAGTATATGTACCCTGTATCAGTTAATACCAGTATGATGTACCTGTATCAATAATCCCAAGTATGATGTACCTGATTAATAATCCCAGTATGATGTACCTGAATCAATAATCCAGTATGATGTACCTGTATCAATAATCCGTATATGTACCTGTATCAATAACCCAGTATAATGTACCTGTACAAAAAATCCATATCAATAATCCAGTATGATGTACCTGTCTTAATAATCCCGTATGATGTACCTGTATCAATATCCGTATGATGTACCTGTATCAATAATCCAGTATGATGTACCTGTATCAACATACCGTATGTGTACCTGTATCAATAATACCAGTATATGTACCGTACTTAAAAAATCCGTATCAATACCCAGTATGATGTACCTGTATCAATAATCCAGTATGATGTACCTGTATCAAAATCCGTATGATGTACCTGTATCAATAATCCCAGTATATGTACCTGTATCAATAATCCCAGTATGATGTACCTGTATCAATAATCCCAGTATGATGTACCTGTATCAATAATCCCAGTATGATGTACATGTATCAATAATCACAGTATGATGTACCTGTATCAAAATCCCATATCAATAATCCCAGTATGATGTACATGTATCAATAATCCCAGTATGATGTACCTGTATCAATAATACCCGTATAATGTACCTGTATCAATAATACCAGTATAATGTACCTGTATCAGAATCCAAGTATTATGTACCTGTATCAATAATCCAGTGATGTACCTGTATCAATAATCCCAGTATGATGTACATATATCAATAATACCAGTATGATGTACCTGCATTAATATCCCAGTATGATGTACCTGTATCAATAATCCCAGTGATGTACCTGCATTAATAATCCCAGTATGATGTACCTGTATCAATAATACCAGTATGATGTACCTGCATTAATATCCCAGTATGATGTACCTGTATCAATAATCCCAGTATGATGTACATATATCAATAATCCAGTATGATGTACCTGTATCAATAATCCCAGTATGATGTACCTGTATCAATAATCCCAGTATGATGTACCTGTATCAGTAATCCCAGAATGATGTACCTGTATCAATAATACCAGTATGATGTACCTGTATCAATAATGCCAGTATGATGTACCTGTATCAATAATACCAGTATGATGTACCTGTACAATAATACCAGTAGATGTACCTGTATCAATAATCCCAGTATGATGTACCTGTATCAATAATCCCAGTATGATTACCTGTATCAATATACAGATGTGTACCTGTATCAATAATACCAGTATGATGTACCTGTATCAATAATCCCAGTATGATGTCCTGTATCAATAATCCAGTATGATGACCTGTATCATAATCCCATATGATGTACATATATCAATATACCAGTATGATGTACCTGTATCAATAATCCCAGTATGAGTACCTGTATCAATATATCCCAGTATGAGTACCTGTATCATAATCCCAAATGATGTACCTGTATCATAATACCAGTATGATGTACCTGTATCATAATCCCGTATGATGTACCTGTATCAATAATCCAGTATGATGTACATATTCAATAATACCAGTATGATTACCTGTATCAATAATCCCAGTATGGATTCCCTGTATCAATAATCCCAGTATGATGTACCTTAATCATAATCCGAATGATGACCTGTATACATCAGTATGATGTACGTTCAAACACCAGTATATGTACCTGTATCAATAATCCAGTATAATTACCTGTATCATAACCAGTATGATGTACCTGTATCAATAATCCCAGTATGATGTACCTGTATCAATAATCCCAGTTATGATGTACCTGTCATCAATAATCCCAGTATGATGTACCTGTATCATAATACCAGTATGATTACCTGTCTCAAAATACCAGTATTATGTACCTGTATCAATAATCCCAGTATGATGTACCTGTATCAATAATCCAGTATGATGTCCTGTATCAATAATACCATTATATTTGTACCTGTATCAATAATACCAGTATGATGTACCTGTATCAAATAATACCAGTATGATGTACCTGCATTAATATCCCCATGATATGTACCTGATATCAATAATCCCAGTATGATGTACCAGATAATCAATAATACCCAGTATGATGTACCTGTATCAATAATCCCAGTATGATGTACCTGTAAATAATCCCAGTATGATGTATCATATAATCAATAATACCAGTATGATGTAACCTGTATCATAATCCCAATAATGATGTACCTGTATCAATAATCCAGTATGATGTACCTGTATCAATAATCCCAGTATGTGTACCTGTATATAATCCCAGTATGATGTACTCTATATCAATACTCCCCAGTATGATGTACATCAATAATAATACCAGTATGATGTACCCTGTATCAATAATCCCAGTATGATGTACCTGTATCAATAATCCCAGTATGATTGTACCTTATCATAATACCAGTATAGTACCTGTTACAAAAAATCCCATATCAATAATCCCAGTATGATGTACCTGTTCAATAATCCCGTATGATGTACCTGATTAATAATCCCGTATGATGTACCTGTATCAATAATCCAGTATGATGTACCTGTACTCAACAATACCAGTATATTTGTACCTGTATCATATACCCAGTATAATGTACCTGTTACCAAAATCCCATATCAATAATCCCAGTATAATGTACCTGGATCAATAATCCCAGTATAATGTACCTGGATCAATATCCCAGTAATGATGTACCCTTGTAATCAATAATCCCAGTATGATGTAGTACCTGTAATCCCATTAATCCCAGTTATGATGTACCTGTATCAATCAACAATACCAGTTATTGTATACCTGTAAATATAATAATACCAAGTATGATGTACTGTACCTGTATCAATAACCCCCAGTTTGCTGTACCTGTATCAATAATCCAAGTTATCTTTAACTGTATCAATAACCCCCAGTTTGCTGTACCTGTATCAATAATCCCAGATTGCTGTACCTGTATCAATAATCCCAGTTTGCTGCACTTGTATCATTAGTCCCAGTTTGCTGTACCTGTATCAATAATCCCAGTTTTCTGTTCCTGTATCAATAATCCCAGTTTGCTGCACCTGTATCAATAATCCCAGTTTGTTGTACCTGTATCAATAATCCGATTTTGCTGCACCTGTATCAATAGTCCCAGTTTGCTGTACCTGTATCAATAATCCCAGTTTGCTGTTCCTGTATCAATAATCCCAGTTTGCTGCACCTGTATCAATAATCCCAGTTTGCTGTACCTGTATCAATAGTTCCAGTTTGCTGTACCTGTATCAATAATCACAGTTTGCTGTACCTGTATCAATAACCCCCAGTTTGCTGTACCTGTATCAATAGTTCCAGTTTGCTGCACCTGTATCAATAATCCCAGTATGATGTACCTGTATCAATAATCCCAGTATGATGTACCTGTATCAATAATCCCAGTATGATGTACCTGTATCAATAATCCCAGTATGATGTACCTGTATCAATAACCCCCAGTTTGCTGTACCTGTATCAATAGTTCCAGTTTGCTGTACCTGTATCAATAATACCAGTTTGCTGTACCTGTATTCAAAGCCCCTACAACAATAACCCCCAGTTGGTGCTGTACTC
Organism: Hymenochirus boettgeri; assembly: GCA_019447015.1. NCBI lineage: Eukaryota > Metazoa > Chordata > Amphibia > Anura > Pipidae > Hymenochirus > Hymenochirus boettgeri. Next base: position 25,569,808 of record CM033470.1, on the reverse strand, counting down.
TGTTAGCAGAAATTCCCATGTTTTGCTGTTAAACGTATCGTAGTTCTACCCAGTTGCTGACCTGTATCAATAATCCAGTTTGCTGTACCTGTATCAATATCCAGTTGCTGTACCTGTATCAATAGTTCCAGTTGTGCTGTACCTGATCAATAGTTCCAGTTGCTGACCTGTATCAATAGTTCCATTTTGCTGTACCTGTATCAATAGTTCCAGTTTGCTGTACCTGTTCAATAGTTTCCAGTTGGCTGTACCTGATCAATAACCCCCAGTTTGCTGTACCTGTACAATAACCCCAGTTTGCTGTACCTGATCAATAACCCCCCAGTTTGCTGTACCTGTATCAAACCCCCAGTTTGCTGTACCTGTATCAATAATCCAAGTTATCTTTAACTGTATCATAACCCCCAGTTTGCTGTACCTGTATCAATCCCAGATTGCTGTACCTGTATCAATAATCCCAGTTTGCTGCACTTGTATCATTAGTCCCAGTTTGCTGTACCTGTATCAATAATCCCAGTTTACTGTACCTGTATTAATAGTCCCAGTTTGCTGCACCTGTATCAATAATCCCAGTTTGCTGTACCTGTATCAATAATCCCAGTTTGCTGTACTTGTATCAATAACCCCCAGTTTGCTGTACCTGTATCAAATATGCAGTTTTGCACTGTATCAATATTCCCAGTTTGCTACCTTTATCTATAACCCCCAGTTTGCTGTACTGTATCAATAATCCCAGTTTGCTGCACCTGTATCAATAGTCCCAGTTTGCTGTACCTGTATCAATAATTCCAGTTTGCTGTACCTGTATCAATAGTCCCAGTTTGCTGCACCTGTATCAATATTCCCAGTTTGCTGTACCTGTATCTATAACCCCGAGTTTGCTGTACCTGTATCAATAATCCCAGTTTGCTTTACCTGTATCAATAATCCCAGTTTTCTGCACCTTTATCAATTCCCATTTTGCTGTACCTGTATCAATAATTCCAGTTTGCTGTACCTGTATCAATAGTCCCAGTTTGCTGCACCTGTATCAATAATCCCAGTTTGCAGTACCTGTATCAATAATCCCAGTTTGCTTTACCTGTATCAATAATCCCAGTTTTCTGCACCTGTATCAATAGTCCCAATTTGCTGTACCTGTATCAATAATTCCAGTTTGCTGTACCTGTATCAATAGTCCCAGTTTGCTGCACCTGTATCAATAATCCCAGTTTGCATGCACCTGGATCAATAGTCCAAGTTTGCATGTCAGATCCTTAGTCTATCAATATCCCAGTTTTGCTGTACCGTGTATCAATAATCCCGTTTCTGGCACCTGTATCAATAGTCCCATTGCCTGTACCGTATCCCAATAATTACAGTTTGCTGTACCTGTATAATAGTTCCCAGTTTGCTGCCACCTGTATCAATAATCCCAGTTAGCGTACCTGTATCAATAATCAGTTTGCCGTACCTGTATCAATAGTCCAGTTGTGCTGCAACCTGTATCAATAGTCCCAGTTTGCTGCACTGTATCAATAATCCCAGTGTGCAGTACCTGTACAATATCCCAGTTTGCTGTACGTATCAATTAATCCCAGTTATTGGCACCTGTTACCAATAATCCCAGTGTTGCAAGTGTCGCATCAATGAATACCCAGTTTGCGTGTGTACCGTAACAATTAATCCCAGTTGACTCTATACCTGTATCAAAGTGCCAGTTGCTGTACCGTATCAAAATCACAGTTTGCATGTGTACTCTGTACTATCATAGTCCAGTTTGCTGCACCTGGTATACATAATCCAGTTAGCTGTACCGTTATATAATATCCCAAGTTCATGCCGCGTATCATAGTCCCCAGGTTTTGCGTGCAACATGTATCAATGTCCCAGTTGCGCACCTGTATAAAATCCAGTTTGCCAGTACCTGTATCTCATAATCTCAGTTTGCGGCCTGTATATCCGTGCTGACATCAATAATCACACAAGTTTGCTGTTTGCTACCTGTATCAATATCGATTTGTGTCACTGATCAATAGCCCCGTTCTGACCGGTGCTAACCGAGTGCCGTACCGTCTCAATAATCCCAGTTGTGGTTCTGTATCAATAATCCAGTTTGCTGCCTGTATCAATAATCCCAGCTTTGCGTGTACCTGTATTCAAATTAATCCGACTTTTGCTGCACCTGTGATCAATAGTCCCAGTTTGCTTGTACCTGTCATTCAATGTCCCAGTTGTGGACTATACATTTGATGTACTGTATCAATAATCCCAGTTGTGCTGACACTATATTGCTGCTGATAATCTAACGTATCAATATCCAGTTAGCTGTACCTTAATCAATAATTCCCAGTTTGCTGACCTGTAACAACCCTAGTAGCAGTTCGCACGTGTATCAATATACCCAGTTGAGATTGTTACCTTGTATCAATAATCCCAGTTGCTGCGTAATTATCCGGCTGTACGTCAATAATCCCAGTTGCTGTACCTGTAACATAATCCCAGTTTGCAGTACCTGTATCAATAATAAGGTACTTACTGGATACTTGTTATTGAATTCATCTGCGATGTGCGAGTGGTGCTTGTGGATAGTTACCTATATTATTTGGACTATACGGTATATCAAGTATTTTATGTTATCAAAGGGATTCTTCCCTGCAGCTAACTGATGCTGTTGGTGGGAATTCCCATGTTTGATATGGAGAAGACTCCTTCTTTGAACTCACTTTATTGCATATCTTGCGGTTTATGCCTATTGTACTATTGCTCCTATGTGTTCATGCTATGTAAGATGCATTTTCCCTGAATATTTTCTGTAACATAATGTGATCTGTTATTATTGTTTCTATATGCGATGGTTATGACAGGGGCGTGCCTTGTTTACGTTGTTATTGCCCGCCCATATTGTGAATGCAGCGGATGATGATGGCTACTAGATCTTGCATTCAGTACAGTCGAGTTTCTGATTGGGGATATCGGGGCAATGTCATGCCACTTTGATGTCATTATTGGAGACGGCACATGGCTTTTTAAAGACACTGTTGTACACACATCAAACGCGCTTGATGAGAAAGCTGGGTAAGCGAAACGCGTTCATCATCCTACAACTGCAATGTTTGATGTGATTCCTGTTGGAACAACTATATGTCACCCCTCTGCCAACCTGTGATACCCCATGGTGACTGGGTGACGGTGACAGGTTGATGCCAGACGGAACACAGAATTTCTCATAAATATTGGTTACAAATGCATGTGAATAAAGGAAGGAAAAATAGCCAGTTGGGGCAGATACACTGACGACGGAGTCACCAGTTTTGTTAGTTGGGGTTTCTAGTAATTTACATTATTCTAAATTAAACTGTCTGAGGAAATGTTTTAACTACCTATGTGATAGGAGTTCAAAGTTGTAACCTTTTAGCCCGCTTAACACAAGCCACCATCAAGCCCACCCACTTTAACACAGTGGCTTTGCGCCACGCCTGAATAAGTTGTCCCTATCAGTAGATCTCATCAGTTATTTCCTCTTTATCTTATTATCACCTTTCATTTGGCCGTTTTGTATCCAGTGATCCTTTGATTTGTTTCTTTCAAACAAAAGGATCTTTCCTGACTTCTCTATCTAAAGGTTACAAAAAAAAAATACAAAGCAAAGACAATTCACCTATTATATATTAAAAACTTGAGATCAAGCCGGAATGTTAGCTCTCACTATAGGGGGATTAGGGGGTTATCTTCGTTAGTTAGACCACCTGAGCAGAAGTTACTATTGAATAAGGAGGAAATCTATGTAGAAATCATCAGTGTTTTTCCTGATCCGATGCTTTTGAAAATCAGGAAACTTTCCATAATATGTTAAAAATGGGAACGTACCACAACACAATTAGTTTATCTTGCTGAAATATGGACCGTTTAAGAAGCAGGGAGGACCCTCGCTAGGATTCGATGTCTCCGTTTGGGACTGGAAAATCTGGCAATATATTGTGTAGGAGGTTATAAGGGTAAAATATGGGCTCAAGAGAAATATTCACTAGAATGAGACACAAAATACTACTATATGTATATAGGTTATATGGACAACCCCAGTTTGACATACGAAGAGAGCAGAGAGATCAGTGGTTATTCAAGGTAAACGTGGACAACACTATTACGATCGTAATTACGATCTGAAACAACCGATATTTTGAAGACAGAGGTACATGTTATTGTACTAAGATTGTACCATACCATATTGTTCGACCATTTAATTTGTTCATGATTAATGTTGAATGTCGTCCATGTGAGGTGAATTTTAACATTTACTCGGAAACTCAGAAAACACTTTAATAAATTTACCAATTGACTTAAAAAAACGACTTTCCCAATCGTAAGTACGATCATTTTACGAGCGAATTGCACATACTAAGATAATGTACAAGTTTTCGGCCAATCAATGGAAATGTTTCGGAGTGTACATAAAATCGGCCAATGTATGGTCACCTTAGATTCCGTCTCTCAGGGTGCCAGGAATATTGACAAATTGACAAGGTTGGGTGATTAATGTGGGGTAAAAAGTTGTTTATATGGGTGAAATTGAGCTTGAGCGGTGAGTAAATAATGTGATATTTTGGATGATTCTGATTGGTGCTAATAGACAAAACAATAGCCATTTTTTTCTCCTAATCATGTCTTGAGGACATAAGTTAAATCGCTCCACACATACCAGAGCCACCACTGAAGTTACAAAACAGGACAGTCATGAACTGAGCAGATCTTCGAAATGTAAAGTCCCATGTGCATGTCTCTCATTATGACATTTTCCTTTTGATCTTCAGATTCTACTAATTGCATCAGCGCTGATAGATGGAAACAGAAAAAAAGCCAGATTACCAAAAGTAATTATCTGAACTGGAAAGAGCCGACAGCTGGATTTGATTAATAACAGTTCTATTTACCCGTTGGGAAAACATGGACCTATTTTCCTTGCCTTTCTTGCACCATCCTGGCAATTCCTGATGTAGGACCAAACCATGAAGCTCTATGAATCAAGACTTGACCCCCGTTAACTAGGAAGTCCCCATCCCGTGCTGATGTGCCAAGTCACCCAGAGTTAGAACCCACTCGTTAATGCTGGTTGACAGTGGATTCGTCCTCATCTCGGATATGGTCATATACAGCTTTAGAATATAAACTTCGGCTGCTAGTCCATATAGTTAAGTTCCCATTGTTGGATCATTTTAAACTCTAGGGGGATGGGAAAGTTAAATTCATATGGAATAACCCAATCCTTACCCACATTGCTTCTTGCATTGCGACCATCCAAAAAAAAAAAAAAAGACACAGAGATCTGGACAGAGGATGTGTATGTTTATGGGGTTTTCAAACAAAAATAACAGTTTTTAGATTATCATTGCAAAAGTTGCTTATCGTAATCCTATCTTTCTGTGGGAGGTAGGACCTAAGTACTACATCTACCTTCCTTGTTTTAAAGATGGCCACGAAGGCCTTTACCCATTTAGTTCCACCGATCTCTTGGCAGTTTATTTACACCTATGTATAGTTATGGTATATATTTGTATTGTCCCTGGAAGGCTGTCAGCGGTGCTGGCCTAAGAAATAAAGTGAAGGTAACAAAGTAGTTTTCTTTAAAGTCTTGTAGGAACTTCCCATCTGGTGTGGGGACATCTGATAGAAGATATCTGCTACATAGAGCGAGGAATACGGGGTCCAGGGGGCATGGCCCATAGGTGCAAATGCTCACAAGGGTTTTTTTGAGACCACCATGGGGGCGATTTGACGGCACAACATGGAAGCCTTCTCAGTTACAGAAATCTATTTCTCTCATGTACATAAAGTGCATAAGTAAATTCACCACACACAACACAAACGCATGGAAAAATGACAATAAATTGCACAGCGAGTTTTTTAAAAGTTGCATGGGTTCTTTGTGTTTTAAGCATTTTAGGTAAATGGCAAAAATGCATAAAACTCCAGTTACTATAAGGGTGATTCAATGAAAGCTTCTTATCGTTTACAATGGTGCTAATTGCCCCAACTAATTCAGATGACGCTTATAAATGTTAAATAAGAATCTGAGTGGTTGGGGCAATTTAGCACCGTTTAAACAATCAGAACTTTTATTGAATCTCCCTGTAAGTTTCATTCTTCTTTCCCTAACCTGCTGCGGCAGAGTTACAAAAACGCCACACACCAAAAACTCCCAGTAGTGTGCCTGCCACTAAGGCAATCCCGATATGATATTTAGTCTTTTCCCCGAGGCATTCGTTCTAACACGCCGCAAAACAGCCATAACCCACCCACACCCACGTGGAGTGTGAACAAGCCTTTAGTTTCCAACACCCCCTGTTTCTACATGACTTTCTACGGATATTTAGCTGAATCTCCGCAGCACCTGCTGTGAAACTGCGAGCTGGTGCCCGCACCTAATTTCAATTTGATAATCAGCCGTGAGGGGGAAGGGTAAAGAAACACATTATGTGATAATAGGACTGTCCTGCAGGAATAGGGGCATATAGGACATATAAAACAATCCTAAAACTTGCGACCCCCCCGGGCCCCCCCCCTGCCTGACTCCCCAGACCTGAAATAATATTTTTTATGGTTTGTTTTTTTGTGATAGAAATGGTGATGGCTTCTAACCCAATTTTATATAAAGCATTTTTTTAAGCACTACAAGCAATTCCGCTCATAATGCCTGGCCCAAAAAGGAGGACAGGAGACTTGTTCTACCTCACAGACAATTATAGTGGAGGAACTTTAGTGGTCCTTTAAACATGCACCAAGCCCTAGGTTGCATGTTCACACTTGAAATAAAAACTGGTCCAGTGTCAGATCCCCTTCCCTGTAGGAGATGGACGAACTCCGAAGTGTCGGTTCTTTCAGTAAAAAGTTCGGAAGTTTGGTCGCTTTTCGAAAAACTGCGCATTTCAATGGGAGAAAAAGTTCGAAAGTTTTAGTTTACTTACAATAACTAGCATGGAAACGTACTAGGACTAAGGCCTGGGGAAATAGGAATGGTTGGGGAAACACGTATCACTAAAAGTATTTTAAACACTAACTTTCCCCATGATCGGGCAAACTGTTTCGCATCCAAATTTGTACTACATTAGAGGGTTATGGCCGGATTCAAAGGTTTTAACGCACGATACATTACAAGGCGTTACCGAAATTAAAGACTAAATTTCGAGGGTTAACGACAGGGCATCCGCTATAAGGCCCAAGGTAGGGCGCTTTGACCCCCCTGAATTTCTCTCTAAAACATGTAATTACTGTGCACTGCTATGTTCTGCTGGGCCCTGAATGAAGGCAGAGGAGAGTCTCAGCCAAATCGTGAGTGTTAAGTCAAATCAGGTGGAGCGGGAGATTCAAACTTCCTGCATGACTCTGTAAATCACTGCTCTGCCAATATCAATAATCCCAGTATGATGTACCTGTATCAATAATCCAGTATGAGTGTACGTATCAATAATCCCAGTATGATGTACCTGGTTCAGTTAATCCCAGATATGATATACCTGTATTCAAAATATCCAGTATTGATTTGTATCTTATCAAAAACCCAGTATGATGTCCGTTAACAAATCCGAATGAGTACCTGTATCAATAATCCCACAGTAGATGTACCTAGTTCAAATAATCCCGTATGATGTACCGTATCAATTAATCCAGTATGAGTACTAGTATCACAATTATATTTACCGTTCATAATGACCAGGATGATGTACATGTACAAATTCCAATAACAGTATGATTATACCTGTATCAATAATCCCAGTATGATGTCCCTGATCTAATCCAGTATGAGTAGTATAAACACTGTAGATACGTTCTATACAGTATGAGTACCGCAAATACCGATGATGTACATATAAATCCGTAGTACTGTAGCATTACGTACGAACTGACAAAAATACGAACTGTACAAATACCAGTATGATGTACCATGTATCAATAATACCATGAGTACTGTAATAGATACCGTGGACCTGTATCAATAGGTCCAGTGATTGATGATATAACCGTAGAGTACAGTATCATAAATATGAGTCCGTTCAGTAATCCAGAAGTGTACCTGTATAATACCATATGTACATATCATCCATTTAGTTAAAATCCGAATTGTACTGTATCAATAATACCAGTATGATGTACCTGTATCAAGATAATGCCAGTATGATTGTACCTGTATCAATAATACCCAGTATATTGTAACCTTAATCAATAATCCGCAGTATGATGTACCTGTTAATCAAAACTACAGTATGATGACCTGTATCAAAAATACCAGATGAGTACTGATCAGTAATCCAGAATAGTCTGTATCAATAATACCAGTATTGATGTACATGTATCAATAATCCCAGTATGATGTACCTGTATCAATAATCCCAGATGATGTACCTGTATCAATAATCCCAGTATGAGTACCTGTTAATAATACCAGTAATAGATGACTGTATCAATAATGCCAGTATGATGTACTTGTATCAACATACCAGTATATTGTACCTGTATCAATAATACCAGTATGAGGTACCTATCAATAATACCAGTATGATGTACATGTATCAATAATCACCAGTATGATGTACCTGTATCCAATAATCCCAGTATGATGTACCTGTATCAAAAAACCAGTATGATGTACCTGTATCAATAATTACCAGTATGATGTACCTGTATCAATAATACCCAGTATGATGTACATGATCACATAATCCCAGTATGATGTACCTGTATCAATAATCCCAGTATGGACGTACCTGTATCAAAAATCCAGTATGATGTACCGTATCAATAAACCAGTATGATGTACCTGTATCACTAATACAGTATGATGTACATGTATTAATAATACCAGTATGATGTACCTGATCAATATAATGCCCAGTAGAGTACTGTAGTAATAATCCAGATGATGTACCTGTATCAATAATCCCAGTATGATGTACCTGTATCAGTAATCCCAGAATGATGTACCTGTATCAATATACCAGTATGATGTACCTGTATCAATAATGCCAGTATGATGTACTGTATCAAACAATACCAGATATTGCCTGCAAATACATAGTGATGTACCTGTAATCAATAAACCAGTTATGATGTACCTGTATCAATAATCCCAGTATGATGTACCTGTATCAATAATCCAGTATGATGTACCTGTATCAATAAAAACCAGTATGATGTACCTGTATCATAATGACCAGTATGATGTACCTGTATCAATAATACCAGTATGATGTACCTGTATCAATAATCCCAGTATGATGTACCTGTATCAATAATCCCAGTATGACGTACCTGTATCAATAATACCAGTATGATGTACCTGTATTAATAATACCAGTATGACGTACCTGTATCAATAATCCCAGTATGAGGTGCCTGTATCAAAATACCAGTATGATGTACCTGTATCAATAATCCCAGTATGATGTGCCTGTATCAATAATCCCAGTATGATGTACATGTATCAATAATCCCAGTATGATGTACCTGTATCAAAAATACCAGTATGATGTACCTGTATTAATAATACCAGTATGATGTACCTGTATCAATAATGCCAGTATGATGTACTTGTATCAAACAATCAGTATATGTACCTGTATCAATGTATACCAGTATATGTACCTGTATCAATAATACCAGTATGATGTACCTTGTATCATAATACCAGTATGATGACCTGTATCAATAATCCCAGTATGATGTACTGTATCAATAATCCCGTATGATGTAACATGTATCAATAATCCCTAGTGATGATGTACCTGTATCAATAATACCAGTATGATGTACGTATTCAATAATCACAGTATGATGTACCTGTATCAAATCCCAGTATGATGTACCTGTATCAACTAATCCCAGTATGATGTACCTGTATAATAATCCCAGATGATGTACCTATCAATAATCCCAGTATGATGTACCTGTATCAATAATCCCAGTATGATGTACCTGTATCAATAATACCAGTATGATGTACCTGTATCAATATCCCAGTAGATGTACCTGTATCAACTAATCCCGTATGATGTACCTGTATCATTAATCCCAGTATGATGTACTGTATCAATCATACCAGTAGATGTACAGTATCAATAATCCCATGTATGATGTACACTGTATCAATAATACCAGTAGATGTAACCTGTATCAAAAATACCAGTATGAAGTAAAGACTGTATCAATAATACCAGTATGTGTACCGGTATCAGTAATCCCAGTATGATGTACCTGATCAGTAATACAGTATGATGTACCTGTATCAATAACAAGTATGAGTGTACCTGCATAATAATCCCAGTTATGATGTGACCTATATCAATAATCCCAGTATGGATGTACCTGTGTATCAAAATCCCAGTATGATGTACCTGTATCAATAATACAGTATAATGTACATGTTACAAAAAATCCCAAATTCAATAATCCAGTATGATGTACCTTATTAATAATCCCAGTATGATGTACCTGTATCAATAATCCCAGTATGATGTACCTGTATCAATAATCCCAGTATGATGTACCTGTATCAACAATACCAGTTATGGTGTACCTGTATCAATAATACCAGTATAAGACCTGTATTAAAAAATCCGATATCAATAAACCCAGTATGATGTACATGTATCAATAATCCTAGTATGATGTACCTGTATCAGAAATCCCAGTAGATGACTGTATCAATAAACCAGTATGATGTACCTGTATCAATAATCCCAGTATGATGTACTGTATCAATAATCCCAGTATGATGACCTGACAAAATCCCAGTTGATGTAATGTATCAATAATCACAGTATGATGTACCTGCTATCAAAATCCCATATCATAATCCAGTATGATGTACATGTATCAATAATCCCAGTATGATGTACCTGTATCCATAATACCAGTTTGTACTGTATCATAATACCAGTATGATGTACCTGTATCAGTAATGCCAAGTATGATGTACTGTATCAATAATAACCAGCGTGATGTACCCTGTATCAATAACCCAGTATGATGTACTATCAATTAATACGTAGATTCATGCATAATAATTGCTTGATGTACCTGTATAATAATCCAGTATGATGTACCTGCATTAATAATCCCAGTGATGAGTACCTGTATCAATAATACCAGTATGATGTACCTGCATTAATAATCCAGTATGATGGACCTGTATCAATAATCCAGTATGATGTACATATATAAATCCAGTATGTGTAACTGTATCAATAATCCAGTATGATGTACTATCAATAACCCAGTATGATTTACCTGTATCATAAGTAATCCCAGTTATGATGGTACTGTATCCATAATACCAGTATGAGTGTACCTGTATCAATAATGCCACCAGTATGAGTGTACTTGTATCAACAATACCAGTATGATGTACCTGTATCAATAATACCAGTATGATGTACCTGTATCAATAATCCCAGTATGATGTACCTGTATCAATAATCCCAGTATGATGTACCTGTATCAATAATACCAGTATATTGTACCTGTATCAAAATACCAGTATGATGTACCTGTATCAATATCCCAGATATGAATGTACCTGTATCAATAATCCCAGATGATGTACTGTATCAATATCTCCAGATGAGTAATTATATCAATAATACCCAGTATGATGTACCTGTATCAATAATCCCAGTATGATGTACCTGTATCAATAATCCCAGTATGATGTACCTGTTCAGTAATCCCAGAATGATGTACCTGTATCAGGAATACCAGTAGATGTACTGTATCAGTATCCCAGAATGATGTACCTGTATCAATAATCCCAGTATGATGTACATATATCAAAATACAGTATGATGTACCATATCAATAATCCAGTATGATGTACCTGTATCAATAATCCCAGTATGATGTACCGTATCAGTAATCACCAGAATGATGTACCTGTATCAACCATGCAGTATGATTGTAATGGTATCAACAATGCCAGTATATGTACGTTCAATAATACCAGTATATTTACCTGTATAATCAATACCAGTATGATGTACCTGTATCAATATACCGATATGTACCTGTATCAATAATCCCAGTATGATGTACCTGTATCATAATCCCAGTATGATGTACCTGTATCAATAATACCAGTATGATGTACCTGTATCAATAATACCAGTATGATGTACCTGTATCAATAATCCCAGTATGATGTACCTGTATCAATAATACCAGTATGATGTACCGTATCAATAATACCAGTATGATGTACCTGTATCAATAATACCAGTATGATGTACCGTATCAATAATACAGTATGATGTACCTGCATTAATAATCCCAGTATGATGTACCTATATCAATAATCCCAGTATGATGTACATATATCAATAATACCAGTATGATGTACCTGTATCAATAATCCCAGTATGATGTACCTGTATCAATAATCCAGTATGATGTACATAATAAAAATACAGTATGATGTACGATCAATAATACCAAATGATGTACCTGTATCAATAATCCAGTATGATGTACCTGTATCAATAATCCAGTATGATGTACTGCATAATAATCCCAGTATGATGACCTTATCAATAATCCAGTGATGATGTCCATTATATCAATAATACCAGTATGATGTACCTGTATCAATAATCCCAGATGATTGTACCTGTATCAATAATCCCAGTATGATGTACCTGTATCAATAATACCAGTATAATGTACCTGTTACAAAAAATCCCATATCAATAATCCCAGTATGATGTTACCAGTGTAGCTTTTATAATCCCAGTATGAGGTACCTGCATCAATAATCCCGTATGATGTACCTGTATCAGAATCCTTAGACTATCAACAACCAGTATATTGTACCTGTATCAATAATACCAGTATAATGTACCTGTTACAAAAAATCCCATATCAATAATCCCAGTATGATGTACCTGTATCAATAATCCCAGTATGATGTACCTGTATCAATAATCCCAGTATGATGTACCTGTATCAATAATCCCAGTATGATGTACCTGTATAAGTAATCCAGTTGATGTCCTGTTCAACAATACCAGTATATTGTACTGTATCAATAATACCAGTATGATGTACCTGTATCAATAATCCCAGTATGATGTACCTGTATCAATAATACCAGTATAATGTACCTGTTACAAAAAATCCCATATCAATAATCCCAGTATGATGTACATGTATTATAATCCAGTATGATGTACCCGTATCAATAATCCCAGTATGATGTACCTGTATCAATAATCCCAGTATGATGTACCTGTATCAACAATACCAGTATATTGTAGCTGTATCAATAATACCAGTAAAATGTACCTGTATCATAATACCAGTATGGTGTACCTGTATCAATAATCCCAGTATGATGTACCTGTATCAATTATCCCAGTATGATGTACATGTATCAATAATCCTAGTATGATGTACCTGTATCAGTAATCCCAGTATGATTTACCTGTATCAGTAATCCCAGTATGATGTACCTGTATCAATAATCCCAGTATGATGTACCTGTATCAATAATCCCAGTATGATGTACCTGTATCAATAATCCCAGTATGATGTAACTGGTATCAAGTAATCCCATGTATGAGTACTGTCTCATAATCCCAGTATGATGTACCTGATCAATAATCCCAGTAGAGTACTGTATCTAAGTTATCAGGAATATGATGTACCTGTATCAATAATCCCAGTATGATGTACCTGTATCAGTAATCCCAGTATGATGTACCTGTATCAATAATCCCAGTATGATGTACCTGTATCAATAATCCCAGTATGATGTACCTGTATCAAAATCATATAATCCCAGTATGATGTACCTGTATCAGTATCCCCGTATGATGACCTGTACAGTAATCCCGTATGAGTACTGTATCATAATCCCAGTATGATGTACCTGTATCAATAATCCCAGTATACATGTACTGTTACAAAAAATCCCATATCAATAATCCCAGTATGATGTACATGTATTATAATCTCAGTATGATGTACCTGTATCAAATCCCAGTATGATGTACCGTATCAAAATCCAGTATGATGTACTGTATCAACAATACAGTATATTGTACCTGTATCCAATAATACAGTATAATGTACCTGTTACAAAAAATCCCTATCAATAATCCAGTATGATGTACCTGATATTAATAATCTCAGTAGTGATGACCTGTATCAATCAATCCCAGTATGATGTACCTGTATCAATAATCCCAGTATGATGTACCTGTATCAATAATCCAGTATGATGTTACCTGTATCAATAATCCCAGTATGATGTACCTGTATCAACAATACCAGTATATTGTACCTGTATCAATAATACCAGTATGATGTACCTGTATCAATAATCCCAGTATGATGTACCTGTATCAATAATACCAGTATAATGTTACTGTTACAAAAAAATCCATATCAATAATCCGACAGTATGATGTACATGTATTAATAATCCCAGTATGATGTACCCGTATCAATAATCCCAGTTGATGTACTGTATCAATAATCCAGTATGATGTACCTGTATCAACAATACCAGTATATTGTAGCTGTATCAAATAATACCAGTATAATGTTACCTGTATCAAAAAATCCGATATCAATTATCCCAGTATGATGTACATGGTATCAATAATCCTAGTATGATGTACCTGTATCAGTAATCCCAGTATGATGTACCTGTTATCAGTAATCCCAGTATGATGTACCTGTATCAATAATCCAGTATGATGTACCTGTATCATAATCCCTCAGTATGATGATGTACTTTCAATAATCCCAGTATGATGACCTGTATCAGTAATCCCAGTATGATTGTACCTGTATCAAGTAATCCCAGTATGAGTGGTACCTGTATCAATAATCCCAGTATGATGTACCTGTATCAATAATCCCAGTATGATGTACCTGTATCAGTATCCCAGTATGATGTACTGTATCAGTAATCCAGATGATGTACCGTATTCATGAATGTACCTGTATCAAAATCCAGTATGATGTACTGTATCAATATCCAGTATGATGTACATGTGTACATGTATCAGTATCCCAGTTATGATGTACCCTGTATCAGTAATCCAGTATGATTGTACCTGTATCAATAATCCCAGTATGATGTACCTGTATCAAATAATACAGTATAAGATACAGTGTACAAAAAAATCCTAATCAATAATCCCAGTATGATGTACATGTATTAATAATCTCAGTATGATGTACCGTATCATAATCCCAGTATGATGTACCTGTATCAATAATCCCGTATGATGTACCGTATTCAACAATACCAATATTGTACCTGTATCAATAATACCAGTAAATGTTAACTGTTACAAAAAAATCCCAATCAATAATCCCAGTATGATGTACCTGTATTAATAATTCTCAGTATGATGTACCTGTATCAATAATCCCAGTATGATGTACCTGTATCAATAATCCCAGTATGATGTACACTGTATCAATAATCCCCAGTATGATGTACTGTACAATAATCCAGTATGATGTACCGTATCAACAATACCAGTATAGGTACTGTATCAATAATACCAGTATGATGTACCGTATAATATCCCAGTATTATGTCCTGTATTAATAATACCAGTATATGTACCTGTTACAAAAAATCCATATCAATAATCCCAGTATGATGTACAGTTTAATAATCTAGTATGATGTACCTGTATCAATAATCCCAGTATGATGTACCTGTATCAAATACCAGTATAATGTACTGTTCAAAAATCCCATATAATAATACCAGAGTACATGTATATCTCTCAGTATGATGTACCTGTTCAATAATACCAGTATGATGTACTGTATCAATATCCCAGTATGATGTACCTGTATCAACAATACCAGTATATGGACCTGTATCAATAATACCAGGAAATGTGAACTGTACAAAAAATCCCATATCAATAATCCAGTATGATGTACCTGTATAATAATCCAGTATGAGTACCTGTATCAATAATCCAGTATGATGTACCTGTATCTAATTAATCCCAGTAGGATGTACCTGTATCAATAATCCCAGTATGATGTAACTGTATCAATAATCCCAGTATGATGTACCTATCAATATCCAGTATATGTACCTGTATCAACAATACCAGTGATATTGTACCTGTATCAATAATACCAGTATGATGTACCTGTAACAATAACCCAGTATGAGTACCTGTATCAATAATCCAGTATGAATGCTACACCCTGTAACAATAATCCAGTATGACGTACCTGTATCAATAATCCCAGTATGATGACATGTATCAATAATCCCAGTATGATGTACCTGTATCATAATCCCGTATGATGTACATGTATCAATAATCCAGTATGGATGTACCTGTATCAATAATCCCAGTATGCATATACCATGTCTGAAATATCCCAGTATGATGTACCTGTATTCAATAATCCCAGTATGATGTACTGTATCATAATCCCAGTATACGTACCTGTATCAATAATACCAGTATGATGTACATGTATCAATAATACAGTATGATGACACGCGTATCAATAATCCAGTATGATGTACCTGTATCAATATCCCAGTATGATGTACCTGTATCAGTAATCCCAGAATGAGTGTACCTGTATCAATAATACCAGTATGTGTACCTGTATCAATAATGCCAGTAGATGTACTGTATCAAACATATACCAGATCATTGTACCTGTATCAATAAATAACAGTATGATGTACCTGTATCAATAATCAGTATGATGTACCTGTATTCAATATATCCCAGTATGATGTACCTGTATCATAACCCAGTATGATGTACCTGTATCAAAATAACACCAGTATGATGTACTGATACAATAATACCAGTAGATGTACTGATATCCATGAATACCAGTATGATGTACATGTATCAATAATCCCAGTTATGATGTACGTATCAATAATCCAGTATGAGTACCTGTATCAAATAATACCAGTATGATGTACCTGTATCAATAATACCAGTATGATGTACCTGTATCAATAAACCGGTATGATGTACCTGTATCAAATAAATACCAGTATGATGTACCTGTATCAATAATCCAGTATGATGTACTTGTATAATAATCCCAGTATGATGACCGTATCAAAATCCCAGTATGATGTAATGTATCAGTAATCCCAGAGAATGATGTACCTGTATCAATAATACCAGTATGATGTACCTGTATCAATAATGCAAGTTATGATGCTACTTGTATCAACAATACCAGTATATTGTACCTGTATCATAATAACCAGTATGATTATACCTGTATCAATAATACCAGTATGAGTACCGGTATCAATATCCCAGTATGATGTACCTGTATCAATAATCCCAGTATGATGTTACCTGTATCAAAAAACACCAGTATGATTACCTGTATCAATAATACCAGTATGAGTGTACCTGTATCAAAATACCAGTTGATGTACATGTATCAATAATCCCAGTATGATGTACCTGTATCAATAATCCCAGTATGACCTGTACCTGTGATTCAATAATACCAGTATGAGTACCTGTTAATCATGACCAGTATCTTTACCGTATCAATAATCCCAGATGATGTGGCTGTATACAATAATACCAGTATGATGTTAACTGTATCAATAAGAACCAGTATGATGTACCTGTATCAATAATCCCAGTATGATGTACATGTACATAATCCAGTAGTGAGTACGTATCAAAAAATACCAGTAGATGTACCTGTATTAATAATCCGTATGATGTACCTGTATCAATAATCAGTATAGTATGTATTATATGTATCACAATGCCAGTATATTGTACCGTATCAATTATACCAGTAATTGTACCTGTATCAATAATACCAGTAGATTGTTACCGTATCAATAATCCACAGTATGATGTACCTGTATCAATAATCCCAGTATGATGTTACCTGTATCAATAATCCCAGTATGATCTGTACCTGTATCAATAATCCCAGTATGATGTACAGTATCAATAATACCAGTATGATGTACCTGTATCAATAATTACCAGTATGATGTACCTGTATCAAAATCCCAGTATGATGTACCTGTATCATAATCCCAGGTATGATTGTCACTATGTGGATCAAATATCCCAGTATGATTGTACCTGTATCAAGAAATTCCAGTTGATGTACCTGTATCAATAATCCCAGTATGATGTACCTGTATCAATAATCCAGTATGATGTACCTGTATCAATAATCCCAGTATGATGTACTGTATCAAATACCAGTATTAGTACTGTATCAATAATCTCATATACCAGTATGATGTACATGTATCAATAATCCCGTATGATGTACCTGTATCAATTATACCAGTATGATGTACCTGTATCAAAAAATACCAGTATGATAGTACCTGTATCAATAATACCAGTATGATGTACCTGTATCAGTAATCCCAGTATGATGTACCGTGTATCAGTAATACCAGTATGATGTACCTGTATCAATAATCCAAGTATGATTTGTACCTGCATTAATAATCCCAGTATGATTACCTATATCAATAATCCCAGTATGATGTACCTGTATCAATAATCCCAGTATGATGTACCTGTATCAAGAATACCAGTTATAAGTACCTGTTACAAAAAATCCTTATCAATAATCCCAGTATGATGTACCTGTATTAATAATCCAGTATGACGGTAACTGTATCAATAATCCCAGTATGATGTACCTGTATCAATAATCCCAGTATGATGTACCTTGTATCAACAATACCAGTATGTGTACCTGATCAATAATACCAGTATAATGTACCTGTATTAAAAAATCCGATATCAATAACCCAGTATGATGTACATGTATCAATAATCCTAGTATGATGTACCTGTATCAGAAATCCCAGTATGATGTACCTGTATCAAAATCCCAAGTATGATGTACCTGTATCAATAATCCCAGTATGTGTGTACCTGTATCAATAATCCAGTATGATGTACACTGTATCAATAATCCCAGTATGATGTACATGTATTCCAATAATCCCAGTATGATGTACATGTAAAAAAATCCCATATCAATAATCCCAGTATGATGTACATGTATCAATAATCCCAGTATGATGTACCTGATCAATAATACCAGTATATGTACCGTATCCAATAATACCAGTATGAGTTGTACCTGTATCAGTAATCCCAGTATGATGTACCTGTATACAATAATCCAGCGTGTGATGTACCTGTATCAATAATCCCAGTCTGATGTACATATACAATAATACAGAGATGTACTGCATTAATAATCCCAGTATGATGTACCTGTATCAATATCCAGTTATGATGTACCTGCCATAATAATCCAGGATGATGTTACATATATCAATAATATAAACCAGTTATGCTGTACCTGCATTAATAATCCCAGTATGATGGTACTGTATCAATAATCCCAGATATGATGTACCTGCATTAATAATCCCAGTATGAGGTACACTGTATCAATAATTACCAGTATGATGTACCTGCATTAATAATCCCAGTATGAGTACCTGTATCAATATCCCAGTATGATGAACATATATCAATAATACCAGTATGATGTAACTGGATCAATAATCCCAGTATGATGTACCTGTATCAATAATCCCAGTATGATTACCTGTATCAGTAATCCCAGAATGATGTACCTGTATCAATAATACCAGTATGATGTACCTGTATCAATAATGCCAGTATGATGTACTTGTATCAACAATACCAGTATGATGTACCTGTATCAAAATACCAGTATGATGTACCTGTATCAATAATCCCAGTATGATGTACTGTATCATAATCCCAGTATGATGTACCTGTATCAATAATACCAGTATATTGTACCTGTATCAATAATACCAGATATGATGTACCTGTATCAATAATCCCAGAGATGATGTACCTGTATCATAATCCCAGTATGATGTACCCTGTATCAATAATCCCAGTATGATGTACATATATCAATAATACCAGTATGATGTACTGTATCATAATCCCAGTATGATGTACCTGTATCAATAATCCCAGTATTGATGTACCTGTATCGTAATCCCAGAATGATGTTACCTGTATCAATAATACCCAGTTATGATGTACCTGTATCAGTAATCCCGAAGATGTGTACCTGTATAAATAATCCCAGGTATGATGTACATATATCAATAATTAAGTATGATGACTGTATCAATAATCCCAGTATGATGTACCTGTATCAATAATCCCAGTATGATGTACCTGTATCAGTAATCCCAGAATTTGATTACTGTATCAACAATGCCAGTATGATGTACTGTATCAACAATGCCAGTTATTGTACTGTATCAAATAACAGAGATTGTACCTGTATCAATAATACCAGTATGATGACCTGTACAATTAATACCAGTATGATGTTGTACCTGTATCAATAATCCCAGTATGATGTACCTGTATCATAATCCCAGTAGATGTACCGTATCAATAATACAGTATGATTACTGTATCAATAATACCAGTATGATGTACCTGTATCAATAATCCCAGTATGATTGTACCTGATCAATAATCCCAGATGATGTACCTGTATCAATAATACCAGTAATAATAGATGTACTGTACAATATACCAGTATGATGTACCTGTATCAATAATACCAGTATGATGTACCTGCATTAATAATCCCAGTATGATGTACCTATATCAATAATCCCAGTATGATGTACATATATCAATAATACCAGTATGATGTACCTGTATCAATAATCCCAGTATGATGTAACTGTATCATAAATCCCAGTATGATTGTACATATATCAATAATACCAGTATGATGTACCTGTATATAATCCCATATGATCGCACAACACGTATCAAATATACCATATGATGTACCTGTATCAATAATCCCAGTATAGATGTACCTGCAATAATAATCCCAGTATGATGTACCTATATCAATAATCCCAGTATGATGTACATATATCAATATACCAGTATAGTACCTGTATCAATAATCCCAGTATGATGTACCTGTTCAATAATCCCAGTATGACTGTACTGTATCAATAATACCAGTATAATGTATACATGTTTACAAAAATCCATATCAATAATACCCAGTATGATGTACCTGTCATCAATAATCCCAGTATGATGTACCTGCATTGAATAAATCACCAGTATGATGTACCTATCAATAATCCCAGTATGATGTACTGTATCAACAATACAAGTATATTGTACATGATCAATAAATACCAGTATAATGTACCTGTTACAAAAAATCCCATATCAATAATCCCAGTATGATGTACCTGTATCAATAATCCCAGTATGATGTACCTGTATCAATAATCCCAGTATGATGTACCTGTATCAATAATCCAGATGATGTAAACTGTATCAATAATCCCAGTATGATGTACCTGTAATCAAATACCAGTAATATTGGTACCTGTATCAATTATACCAGGATGATTATTGTACCTGTATCATATCCCAGTATGATGACCTGTATCCAATAATACCAGTATAAGTACCTGTTACAAAAAATCCCATTCAATAATCCAGTATGATGTACAGTATATAACTCCGTATGATTGTACCCGTATCAATAATCCCAGTATGATGTACCGTATCAATAATCCCAGTATGATTGGACATGTATCAACAATACCAGTATATTTGTATCGTATCAATATACCAGTAAAAGGTACCTGTATCAATAATACCAGTATGGTGTACTGTATCATAATCCAGTATGATGTACCTGATCAATAATCCCAGTATGATGTACCTGTATCAATAATCCCTAGTAGTATGATGTACCTGTATCAGTAATCCCAGTATGATGTACCTGTATCAGTAATCCAGTATGATGGTACCTGTATCAATAATCCCAGTATGATGTACCTGTATCAATAATCCCAGTATGATGTACCGTATCAATAATCCCAGTATGATGTACCTGATCAGTAATCCCAGTATGAGGTACCTGTATCAATAATACCAGTATGATGTACCTGTATCAATACCAGTATATACCGATCATAATCCAGTATGATGTACCTGATATCAGAATATCAGTATGTGTACCGTATCAGTAATCCCAGTATGATGTACCCTGATCAATAATCCCCAGTATGATGTACCTGTATCAATAATCCCAGTATGATGTACCTGTATCAATAATCCCAGTATGATGTACCTGTACAGTTATCCCAGTATGATGTACCTGTATCAGTAAATCCCAGTATGATGTACCTGTATCAATAATCCCAGTATGATGTACCTGTATCAATAATCCCAGTATAATGTACCTGTACAAAAATCCCCATATCAATAATCCCAGTATGATGTACATGTATTAATAATCTCAGTATGATGTACCTGTATCAATAATCCCAGTATGATGTACCTGTATCAAATCCCAGTATGATGTACTGTATCAACAATACCAGTATATTGTACCTGTATCAATAATACCAGTATAATGTACCTGTTACAAAAAATCCCATATCAATAATCCCTGTATGATGTACCTGTAGTAATAATCTCAGTATGATGTACCTTATCAATAATCCCAGTATGATGTACCTGTATCAATAATCCCAGTATGATGTACCTGTATCAATAATCCCAGTATGATGTACCTGTATCAATAATCCCAGTATGATGTACCTGTATCAACAATACAGTATATTGTACCTGTAGTCAATAATACCCAGTATGATGTACCTGTATCAATAATCCCAGTATGATGTACCTGTATCAATAATACCATATAAGTTACTCGGTTACAAAAAAATCCCCCATATCAATAATCCCAGTATGATGGACATGTATAATAATCCCAGTATGTTACCCGTATCAATAATCCCATAGTATGATGTACCTGTATCAATAATCCCAGTATGATTAACCTGTATCAACAATACCAGTATATTGTAGCTGTATCAATAATACCAGTATAATGTACCTGTGATCAAAAAATCCGATATCAATTATCCCAGTATGATGTACAGTGTATCAATAATCCTAGTATGATGTACCTGTATCAGAATCCCAGTATGATGTACACTATAAGTAATCCAGTTATGATGGTACCATGTATAATAATCCCAGTATGAATTGTACCTGTATCAATAATACCAGTATGATGTCCTGTATCAATAAACCAGTATGGATGTACCTGTTACATAATGACCAGTATGATGTACCTGTATCAATAATACCAGTATATTGTACCTGTATCAATAATCCCAGTATGATGTACCTGTATCAATAATACCAGTATGATGTACCTGTATCAATAATCCCAGTATGATGTACCTGTATCAGTAATACCAGAATGATGTACCTGTATCAATAATACCAGTATGATGTACATGTATCAATAATCCCAGTATGATTGACCTGTATCAATAATCCCCGAATGATGTACCTGTATCAATAATCCCAGTATGATGTACCTGTATCAATAATACCAGTATGATGTACCTGTATCAATAATGCCAGTATGATGTACTTGTATCAACAATACCAGTATATTGTACCTGTTCAATAATACCAGTATGATGTACCTGTATCAATAAGACCAGTATGATGTACCTGTATCAATAATCCCAGTATGATGTACCTGTATCAATAATCCCAGTATGATGTACCTGTATCAAAACACCAGTATGATGTACCTGTATCAATATAACAGTATGATGTACCTGTATCAATAATACCAGTATGATGTACATGTATCATATCCCGTATGATGTCCTGTACAATATACCAGTATGACGACTGTATCAAAATACCAGTATGATGTACCTGTATCAATAATACCAGTATGATGTACCTGTATCAATAATACCAGTATGATGTACCTGTATTAATAATACCAGTTATGATGTACCTGTATCAATAATGCCAGTATGATGTACTTGTATTAATAATCCCAGTATGATGTACCGTATCAATAATCCCAGTATGATGTACCTGTATCAGTAATCCCAGAATGATGTACCTGTATCAATAATACCAGTATGATGTACCTGTATCAATAATGCCAGTATGATGTACCTGTATCAACAATACCAGTATATTGTACCTGTATCAATAATACCAGTATGATGTACCTGTATCAATAATACCAGTATGATGTACCTGTATCAATAATCCCAGTATGATGTACCTGTATCAATAATCCCAGTATGATGTACCTGTATCAAAAACACCAGTATGATGTACCTGTATCAATAATACCAGTATGATGTACCTGTATCAATAATACCAGTATGATGTACATGTATCAATAATCCCAGGATGATGTACCTGTATCAATAATCCCAGTAGACGTGACCTGTATCAATATACCAGTATGATTGTACTGTATTAATAATACCAGTATGACGTACCTGGATCAATAATCCCAGTATGATGTGCCTGTATCAATATACCAGTATGATGTCTGTATCAATAATACCAGTTGATACGAATAATAATGATGTACTGTATCAATAATCCCAGTATGATGTACCTGTATCAAAAATACCACATATGATGTACCTGTATTAATAATACCAAGTATGATGTACCGTATCAATAATGCCACATGAGTATGATGTACTTACAAAATGCAAGTATTTGTCCTGTATCATGTATACCGATATATTGACCTGGTATCAATAATACAGTATGATGTACCTTAAAAATCCCAGTATGATGTACCTTGTAATCAATAATCCAGTATGATGTACCTGTATCATAAATCCAGTATGATTGTACCTGTATAATAATACAATGATGTACTGTATCCATAATACAGTATGATGTAACTGTATCAATAATCCAGTATGATGTACCTGATCAATAATCCAGTATGAGTGTACCTGTATCAATAATCCCAGTATGATGTACCTGTAATCAATAATCCCAGTATGATGTACCTGTATCATAATCCCAGTATGATGTACCTGTATCACAATAATCCCAGTATGAGGTACCTGTAGCAATAAATACCAGTTGATGACTGTATCATATCCCAGCAGATGATGTACCTGTATCAAATAATCCAGTATGAGTGTACCTGTATCGTATGATATCCCAGTATGATGTTACTGTATCATAATCCCAGTATGATGTACGTATCAATAATCCCATAGAGGTACCTGTATCAATAAATACCAGTATGAGTGTACCTGTATCAAAAATACCAGTATGAAGTACCTGTATCAATAATACCAGTATGATGTACCTGTATCAGTAATCCCAGTATGATGTACCTGTATCAGTAATACCAGTATGATGTACCTGTATCAATAATACCAGTATGATGTACCTGTATCAATAATACCAGTATGATGTACGTATCATATCCCAGTATGATGTACCTGTTCATACTAATCCAGTATGATGTACCTGTATCAATATACCAAGTATGAATGTCCTGATTAATAATCCCAGTATGAGTACCTGATTCAATAATCCCAGTGATTTGTTACCTGTACCATAATACCTACCTGTATCCATGTATGTACCTGTATCAATAAACCAGTCTAAGTACCTGTATACAAACAAATCCATATCAATAATATACCCAGTATATAGATGTACCTGTATCAATAATCCTTCAGATATAGATGTACCTGTATCAATAATCCCAGTATGATGTACCTGTATCAATAATCCCAGTATGTGTCATGTTCAACAATCCAGTTGTGTGTACCTGTATCAATTATACAGTATATGTACAATGTATTAAAAAAATCCGATATCTTACAATAAAACCCAGTATGAGGTACATGTATCAATATCCTAGTAGGGAGTACCTGTACATTGTATCAGAAATCCCAGTAGATGTTACTGTAATCATAATCCCAGTATGATGTACCTGTATCAATAATCCCAGTATGATGTACCTGTATCAATAATCCCAGTATGATGTACCTGTATCATAATCCCAGTATGATGTACATGTATCAATAATCCCAGTATGATGTACCTGTATCAAAAAATCCCATATCAATAATCCCAGTATGATGTAATGTATCAATAATCCCAGTATGATGTACCTGTATCAATAATACCAGTATAATGTACCTGTATCAATAATACCGTATGATGTACCTGTATCAGTAATCAAGTATGATGTACCTGATCAATAATACCAGCGTGATGTACCTGTATCAATAATCCCAGTATGATTACATTATCAATAATACCAGTATGATGTACCTGCATTAATAATCCCAGTATGATGTACCTGTACATAATCCCAGTATGATGTACCTGCATTAATAATCCCAGTATGATGTACATATATCAATAATACCAGTATGATGTATGCATTAATAATCCCAGTATGATGTACTGTTCAATAATCCCAGTATGATGTACCTGCATTAATAATCCAGTATGATGTACCTGTATCAATAATACCAGTATGATGTACCTGCATTAATAATCCCAGTATGATGTACCTGTATCAATAATCCAGTATGATGTACATATATCAATAATACCAGTATGATACCTGTATCAAAATCCCAGTATGATGTACCTGTATCAATAATCCCAGTATTATTTACCTGTATCAGTAATCCAGAATGATGTACCTGTATCAATAATACCAGTATGATGTACCTGTATCAATAATGCCAGTATGATGTACTTGTATCAAAAATACCAGTATGATGTACCTGTATCAATATACCAGTATGATGTACCTGTATCAATAATCCCAGTATGATGTACCTGTATCAATAATCCCAGTATGATGTACCTGTATCAACAATACCAGTATATTGTACTGTATCAATAAATACCAGTATGATGTACCTGTATCAATAATCCAGTATGATGTACCTGTATCAAGATCCAGTATGATGTACCTTATCAATAATCCCGTATGATGTACATATATCAATAATACCAGTATGATGTACCTGTATCAATAATCAGTATGATGTACGTATCAATAATCCCAGTATGATGTACCTGTATCAGTAATCCCAGAATGATGTACCTGTATCAATAATACCAGTATGATGTACCTGTATCAGTAATCCCAGAATGATGTTTGTTACCTGTATCAATAATCCCAGTATGATGTACATATATCAATAATACCAGTATGATGTACCATGTATAAATAATCCCAGTATGATGTACCTGTATCAATAATCCCAGTATGATGTAACCTGTATCAGTAATCCCAGAATGATGTACCTGTATCAACAATGCCAGATGATGTACTTGTATCAACAATGCCAGTATATTGTACCGTATCATTAAATACCAGTATATTGTACCTGTATCAATAATACCGTATGATGTACCTGTTCAATAATACCAGTATGATGTACCTGTATTCAATAATCCCAGTATGATGTACCTGTATCAATAATCCCAGTATGATGTACCTGTATCAATAATACCAGTATGATGTACCTGTATCAATAATACCAGTATGATGTACCTGTATCAATAATCCCAGTATGATGTACCTGTATCAATAATCCCAGTATGATGTACCTGTATCAATATACCAGTATGATGTACCTGTATCAATAATACCAGTATGATGTACCTGTATCAATAATACCAGTATGATGTACCTGCATAAAACCCAGTATGATGTACCTATATCAATAATCCCAGTATGATGTACATATATCAATAATACCAGTATGATGTACCTGTATCAATAATCCAGTATGAGTACCTGTATCAATAATCCAGTATGATGTACATATATCAATAATACCAGTATGATGTACCTGTATCAATAATCCCAATATGATGTACCTGTATCAATAATACCAGTATGATGTACCTGTATCAATAATCCCAGTATGATGTACCTGCATTAATAATCCCAGTATGATGTACCAATATCAATAATCCCAGTATGATGTAATATATCAATAATACCAGTATGATGTACCTGTATCAATAATCCCCGTATGATGTACCTGTACAATAATCCCAGTATGATGACCTGTATCAATAATACCAGTATAATGTACCTGTTACAAAAAATCCCATATCAATAATCCCAGTATGATGTACCTGTATTCAATAATCCCAGTATGATGTACGCATTAATAATCCCAGTATGATGTACCTGTATCCATAATCCCAGTATGATGTACCTGTATCAACAATACCAGTATAGTACATGTATCAATAATACCAGTATAATGTACCTGTTACAAAAAATCCCATATCAATAATCCCAGTATGATGTACCTGTATCAATAATCCCAGTATGATGTACCTGTATCAATAATCCAGTTGATGTACCTGTATCAATAACCCAGTATGATGTACCTGTATCAATAATCCCAGTATGATATGTACCTGTATCAACAATACAGTATATTGGATGTATCAATAATACCAGTATGATGTACCGTATCAATAATCCCAGTATGATGTACCTGTACAATAATACCAGTATAATGTACCTGTTACAAAAATCCCATATCAATAATCCAGTATGATGTACATGTATTAATATCCCAGTATGATGTACCCGTATCAATAATCCCAGTATGATGTACCTGTATCAATAATCCAGTATGATGTACCTGTATCAACAATACCAGTATATTGAGTCGTATCAATAATACCAGTAAAATGTACCTGTATCAATAATACCAGTATGGTGTACTGTATCAATAATCCCAGTATGATGTACCTGTATCAATAATCCCAGTATGATGTACATGTATCAATAATCATATATGATGTCCTGTATCAGTAATCCCAGTATGATGTACCTGTATCAGTAATCCCAGTATTGATGTACCGTATCAATAATCCCAGATGATGTACGTATCAATATCCCAGTATGATGTACCTGTATCAATAATCCCAGTATGATGTACCTGATCAGTAATCCAGTATGATGTACCTGTATCAATAATCCCAGTATGATGTACCTGTATCAATAATCCCAGTATGATGTACCTGTATCAATAATCCCAGTATGATGTACCTGTATCAGTAATCCCAGTATGATGTACTGTATCAGTAATCCCAGTATGATGTACCTGTATCAATAATCCAGTATGATGTACCTGTATCAATAATCCCAGTATGATGTACCTGTATCAATAATCCCAGTATGATGTACCTGTATCAGTTATCCCAGTATGATGGTGACCTGATCAGTAACCCAGTATGATGTACCTGTATCAATAATCAGTATGTGTTACCGTATCAATAATCCCAGTATAATGTACCTGGTACAAAAAATCCCATATCAATAATCCCGTATGATGGCTAAAGTTATAATCTCAGTATGATGTACCTGATCAATAATCTCCAGTGATGGTACCTGATCAATAATCCCAGTATGAGTACTGATCAACAATCCAGATATGTACCGTATCAATCCAGTATAATGTACTGTTACAAAAAATCCCATATCAATAATCCCAGTATGATGTACCTGTATTAATAATCTCAGTGATGTACTGTATCAATATCCAGTATGATGTACCGTATCAATAATCCAGTATGTACCGTATCAATAATCCCAGAGATGTACCTGTATCAATAATCCCAGTATGAGTACCTGTATCAACAATACCAGTATATTGTACCTGTATCAATAATACCAGTATGATGTACCTGTATCAATAATCCCAGTATGATGTACCTGTATCAATAATACCAGTATAATGTACCTGTTACAAAAAATCCCATATCAATAATCCCAGTATGATGTACATGTATTAATAATCCCAGTGAGTACCGATCAATACCCAGTATGCTGTACCTGTATCAATAATCCCAGTATGATGTACCTGTATCAACAATACCAGTATTGTAGCTGTATCAATAATACCAGTATAATGTACCTGTATCAAAAAATCCGATATCAATTATCCAGTATGATGTACATGTATCAATAATCCTAATGAGTACCTGTATCATAATCCAGTATGATGTACCTGTAACAGTAATCCCATATGATGTACCTGTATCAATAATCCCAGTATGATGTACCTGTATCAATAATCCAGTATAGTCCTGTATCAATAATCCCAGTATGAGTACCTGTATCAATAATCCCAGTATGATGTACCGTATCAATAATCCCAGTAGATGTACCTGTATCAATAATCCCAGTATGATGTACATGTATCAATAATCCTAGTATGATGTACCTGTATCAGTAATCCCAGTATGATGTACCTGTATCAGTAATCCCAGTATGATGTACCTGTATCAATAATCCCAGTATGATGTACCTGTATCAATAATCCCAGTATGATGTAACTGTATCAGTTATCCCAGTATGATGTACCTGTATCAGTAATACCCAGTATGATGTACCTGTATCAATAATCCCAGTATGATGTACTGTATCAATAATACCAGTATAATGTACCTGTTACAAAAAATCCCATATCAATAATCCCAGTATGATGTACATGTATTAATAATCTCAGTATGATGTACCTGTATCAATAATCCAGTATGAGTACCTGTATCAAATAATCCCAGTATGATGTAACTGTATCAACAATACCAGTATATTGTACCTGTATCAATAATACCAGTATAATGTAACTGTTACAAAAAATCCCATATCAATAATCCCAGTATGATGTACCTGTATTAATAATCTCAGTATGATGTACCTGTATCAATAATCCCAGTATGATGTACCTGTATCAATAATCCAGTATGATGTACCTGTACAATAATCCCAGTATGATGTACCTGTATCAATATCCCGTATGATGTACCTGTATCAACAATACCAGTATATTGCCTGTATCAATAATACAGATGATGTACCTGTATCAATAATCCCAGTATGAACCTGGATTAATATACCGTAATGTACCTGTTACAAAAAATCCCATATCAATAATCCCAGTATGATGTACATGTATAATAATTCAGTATGATGTAACTGTATCAATAATCCCAGTATGATGTACCTGTATCAATAATACCAGTATAATGTACCTGTTACAAAAAATCCCATATCAATAATCCCAGTATGATGTACACTGTATTAATAATCTCAGTATGATGTACCTGTATCAATAATCCCAGTATGATGTAACTGTATCAATAATCCCAGTATGATGTACCTGTATCAACAATACCAGTATATTGTACCTGTATCAATAATACCAGTATAATGTAACTGTTACAAAAAATCCCATATCAATAATCCCAGTATGATGTACCTGTATTAATAATCTCAGTATGATGTACCTGTATCAATAATCCCAGTATGATGTACCGTATCAATAATCCCAGTATGATGTACCTGTATCAATAATCCCAGTATGATGTACTGTATCAATAATCCCAGTATGATGTACCTGTATCAATAATCCCAGTATGATGTACCTGTATCAACAATACCAGTAATTGTACCTGTATCAATAATACCAGTATGATGTACCTGTATCAATATCCCAGTATGATGTACCTGTATCAATAATACCAGTATAATGTACCTGTTACAAAAAATCCCATATCAATAATCCCAGTATGATGTACATGTATTAATAATCCCAGTATGATGTACCCGTATCAATAATCCCAGTATGATGTACCTGTATCAATAATCCAGTATGATGTACCTGTATCAACAATACCAGTAATTGTAGCTGTATCAATAATACCAGTATAATGTACCTGTATCAAAAAATCCGATATCAATTATCCCAGTATGATGTACATGTATCAATAATCCTAGTATGATGTACCTGTATCAGTAATCCCAGTATGATGTACCTGTATCAGTAATCCCAGTATGATGTACCGTTCAATAATCCCAGTATGATGTACCTGTATATAATCCAGTATGAGACATGTATCAGTAATCCAGTATGATGTACCTGTATCAATAATCCCAGTATGATGTACCTGTATCAATAATCCAGTATGATGTACCTGTATCAATAATCCCAGTATGATGTACCTGTATCAGTAATCCCAGTATGATTGTACCTGTATCAGTAATCCCAGTATGATGTACCTGTACAATAATCCCAGTATGAGGTACCTGTATCAATAATCCCAGTATGATGTACCTGTATCAATAATCCCAGTATGATGTACCTGTATCAGTTATCCCAGTATGATGTACCTGTATCAGTATCCCAGTATGATGTACCTGTCAAAATCCCAGTATGAGTGTACCTGTATCAATAATACCAGTATAATGTACCTGTTACAAAAATCCCATATCAATATCCCAGTATGAGTAATGTATTATAATACAGTATGATGTACCTGTATCAATAACCAGTATGATGTACCTGTATCAATAATCCCAGTATGATGTACCTGTATCAACAATACCAGTATATTGTACCTGTATCAATAATACCAGTATAATGTAACTGTTACAAAAAAATCCATATCAATAATCCCAGTATGATGTACCTGTATTAATAATCTCAGTATGATGTACCTGTATCAATAATCCCAGTATGATGTACCTGTATCAATAATCCCAGTATGATGACCTGTATCAATAATCCCAGTATGATGTACCTGTATCAAATAATCCAGTATGATGTACCTGTATCAACAATACCAGTATATTGTACCTGTATCAATAATACCAGTATGATGTACCTGTATCAATAATCCCAGTATGATGTACCTGTATTAATAATACCAGTATAATGTACCTGTTACACAAAATCCCATATCAATAATCCCAGTAGATGTACATGTATTAATAATCCCAGTATGATGTACCTGTATCAATAATCCCAGTATGATGTACCTGTATCAATAATACCAGTATGATGTACCTTATCAATAATCCCAGTATGATGTACCTGTATCAATAATCCCAGTATGATGTATGTACAACAATACCGTATATTGTAGCTGTATCAATATACCAGTATAATTACCTGTATTAAAAATCCGATATCAATTATCCAGTATGATGTACATGTATCAATCATCTAGTATGAGGTACCTGTATCAGTATCCCAGTATGATGTACCGATCATATCCCAGTATGATGTACCTGTATCAATAATCCCAGTATGATGTACTGTATCAATAATCCCAGTATGATGTACCTGTATCAATAATCCCGTATGATGTACCTGTATCAGTAATCCCAGTATGATGTACCTGTATCAATAATCCCAGTATGATGTACCTGTAAATAATCCCAGTAGAGTTACTGTATCAATATCCCATTATATACAGTACAGTATCCAGTAGATGTACCTGTATCAGTAATCCCAGTATGATGTACCTGTATCAATAATCCCAGTATGATGTACCTGTATCAATAATCCCAGTATGATGTACCTGTATCAATAATCCCAGTATGATGTACCTGTATCAGTAATCCCAGTATGATGTACCTGTATCAATAATCCCATTATGATGTACCTGTATCAATAATCCCAGTATGATGTACCTGTATCAATAATCCCAGTATGATGTACCTGTGTCAATAATCCCAGTATGATGTACCTGTATCAAAAAATCCCTATAAATAATCCCAGTATGATGTACATGTATCAAAATAAGCCTGACGAAGCTGGGTAACAGCGAAACGCGTAGCAGAGATGCATTGAAAGTGAAGTTATACTTCCGGGTTTTGAGACAGGTGAAGTGCCGGAGCTTGCTTTGCCCAAAGTGAACGTGGAAGCTGTGGAATAGTCCTTCTGCCCATATAATTGGGACCTAAAGAGGTGATCTACTTTTGGAGGACAATCATTACCCAGCCGTCCTCTTTCTGGATCCCAAGAGCCATTGAAGCCACGGACGTGAAAAGCATTTAAGTCCGGGGGACCAGCTTGACGGGAAGTCCGCTAAAACGGTCGCGGCTACTATCACGGTGCAGTGTCCTCTAAACCTACCTTCTGCATTTGGTTTTGGTGTGCGCACACCGACGGAAATTCAGCAATCCTTGTACTTGACTTTTCTAGGAATTCCTTCCAGCTGGAGGGTTGTTTCACTGAAACGATATTTAGGTCGTTTTTTATATTATATTATTGCCACATTTGAACCCGAAACTTTTATCTATAGCTAATGCTCATATTTATGGGATTATGTAATTAAGCTTTTTGTGGCTTTTCATATTTATTATTTGTGTACATTTTGTAGCTGGACAGCTTTATATGTATTGTCAAGTGTTTTTGATAAATTGTTTCTTTACATATTTAGCTATTTCCCTGCATTTATTCACCAGTTGGGTTCTATTCTTTATGGTATGAATCAATAATCCCAGTATGATGTACCTGTATCAATAATACCAGTATGATGTACCTGTATCAATAATCCCAGTATGATGTACCTGTATCAATAATACCAGTATGATGTACCTGTATCAATAATACCAGTATGATGTCTGTATCAATATACCAGTATGATGTACCTGTATCAATAATACCAGTATGATGTACCTGTATCAATAATACCAGTATGATGTACTGTACAAAGTACAGTATGATGTACCTGTATCAATAATACCAGTATGATGTACCTGTATCAATAATACCAGTATGATGTACCTGTATCAATAATACCAGTATGATGTA
Source organism: Hymenochirus boettgeri (assembly GCA_019447015.1). Taxonomy (NCBI): domain Eukaryota; kingdom Metazoa; phylum Chordata; class Amphibia; order Anura; family Pipidae; genus Hymenochirus; species Hymenochirus boettgeri. The sequence goes on along the minus strand of CM033470.1, from coordinate 25,535,283 downwards.
CCTGTATCAATAGTACCAGTATGAGTACCTGTATCAATAATACCAGTATGATGTACCTGTATCAATAGTACCAGTATGATGTACCTGTATCAATAATACCAGTATGATGTACCTGTATCAATAATACCAGTATGATGTACCTGTATCAATAGTACCAGTATGATGTACCTGTATCAATAATCCCAGTATATTGTACCTGTATCAATAATCCCAGTATGATGTACCTGTATCAATAATCCCAGTATGATGTACCTGTATCAGTAATCCCAGTATGATGTACCTGTATCAATAATCCCAGTATGATGTACCTGTATCAATATACCAGTATGATGTACCTGTATCAATAATACCAGGATGATGACCTGTATCAATAATACCAGTATGATGTACCTGTCAATAATACCAGTATGATGTACGTATCAATAATACCAGATGATGTACCTGTATCAGTAATACCAGTATGATGTACCTGTATCAATAATCCCAGTATGATGTACCTGTATCAATAATCCCAGTATGAACTGTATCAGTAATCCCAGAATGATGTACCTGTATCAATAATACCAGTATGATGTACCTGTATCAATAATGCCAGTATGATGTACTTGGATCAACAATACCAGTATATTGTACCTGTATCAATAATACCAGTAATTGTACCTGTATCAATAATACCAATATGATGTACCTGTATCAATAATACCAGTATGATGTACCTGTATCAAAATACCAGTTGATGTACATATATCAATAATACCAGTGATGTACCTGTATCAATAATCCCAGTATGATGTACCTGTATCAATAGTACCAGTATGATGTACCTGTATCAATAATACCAGTATGATGTACCTGTATCAATAGTACCAGTATGATGTACCTGTATCAATAATACCAGTATGATGTACCTGTATCAATATACCAGTATGATGTACCTGTATCAATAGTACCAGTATGATGTACCTGTATCAATAATCCCAGTATATTGTACCTGTATCAATAATCCCAGTATGATGTACCTGTATCAATAATCCCAGTATGATGTACCTGTATCAGTAATCCCAGTATGATGTACCTGTATCAATAATCCCAGTATGATGTACCTGTACCAATAATACCAGTATGATGTACCTGTATCAATAATACCAGTATGATGTAATGTATCAATAATACCAGTATGATGATACTGTATCAATAATACCAATAGATTACCTGTATCATAATACCAGTATGATGTACCTATCTACCGTATACATAATATCCCAGTATGAGTACCTGTATCAATAATCCCAGTATGATGTACCTGTATCAGTAATCCCAGAATGATGTACCTGTATCAATAATACCAGTATGATGTACCTGTATCAATAATGCCAGTATGATGTACTTGTATCAACAATACCAGTATATGTACCTGTATCAAAATACCAGTATATGTACCTGTATCAATAATACCAATATGATGTACCTGTATCAATAATACCAGTATGATGTACCTGTATCAATAATACCAGTTGATGTACATATATCAATAATACCAGTATGATGTACCTGTATCAATAATCCCAGTATGATGTACCTGTATCAATAATCCAGTATGATGTACCTGTATCAGTAATCCCAGAATGATGTACCTGTATCAATAATACCAGTATGAGACCTGTACACATAATGCAGATGATGTACCTGTATCAATAATACCAGTATGATGTACCTGTATCAATAATCCCAGTATGATGTACCTGTATCAAATATCCCAGTGATGATGTACCTGTATCAATAATACCAGTATGATGTACCTGTATCAATAATCCCAGTATGATGTACCTGTATCAATAATCCCAGTATGATGTACCTGTATCAATAATACCAGTATGATGTACCTGTATCAATAATACCAGTATGATGTACCTGTATCAATAATCCAGTATGAGTACCTGTATCAATAATCCCAGTATGATGTACTGTATCAATAATCCCAGATGATGTACCTGTATCATAATACCAGTATGATGTACCTGTATCAATAATCCCCGTATGATGTACCTGTATCAATATCCCAGTATGATGTACCTGTATCATAATACCAGATAGATGTACCTGTATCAATAATACCAGTATGATGTACCTGTATCAATAATACCAGTATGATGTACTGTATCAGTAATACCAGTATGATGTACTGTATCAGTAATACCAGTATGATGTACCGTATCATAATACCAGTATGATGTACCTGTATCATAACAGTATGATGACCTGTATCAATATCCCAGTATGATGTACCTGTATCAATAATACCAGTATGATGTACCTGTATCAATAATCCCAGTATGATGTACCTGTATCAATAATACCAGTATGATGTACCTGTATCAGTAATACCAGTATGATGTACCTGTATCAATATCCCAGTATGATGTACCTGTATCAATAATACCAGTATGATGTACCTGTATCACATAATACAGCAGATGTACCGTATCAATAATACCAGCATGATGTACCTGTATCAATAATACCAGTATGATGTACCTGTATCAATAATACCAGCATGATGTACCTGTATCAATAATACCAGCATGATGTACCTATATCAATAATACCAGTATGATGTACCTGTATCAATAATACCAGTATGATGTACCTGTATCAATAATCCCAGTATGATGTACCTGTTTCAATAATAGCAGTTTGCTGTACCTGTATCAACAATCTCAGTTTGCTGTACCTGTATCTATAACCCTCAGTTTGCTGTACCTGTATCAATAGTTCCAGTTTGCTGTACCTGTATCAATAGTTCCAGTTTGCTGTACCTGTATCAATAATCACAGTTTGCTGTACCTGTATCAATAATCACAGTTTGCTGTACCTGTATCAATAACCCCCAGTTTGCTGTACCTGTATCAATAATCCCAGTTTGCTGCACCTGTATCAATAACCCCCAGTTTGCTGTACCTGTATCAATAGTTCCAGTTTGCTGCACCTGTATCAATAATCCCAGTTTGCTGTACCTGTATCAATAGTTCCAGTTTGCTGTACCTGTATCAATAATCACAGTTTGCTGTACCTGTATCAATAACCCCCAGTTTGCTGTACCTGTATCAATAGTTCCAGTTTGCTGACCTGTACAATAATCCCAGTTGCTGTACCTATCAATAACCCCCAGTTTGCTGGTACCTGTATAAATTCCAGTTTGCTGGCACCTGTATCAATAATCCAGTTTGCTGTACCTGTATCAATAAACCCCAGTTGCTGTACCTGTATCAATATCAGTTTGCTGTACCGTATCAAATACAGTTTGTGTACCTGTATCAATAATCCCAGTTGCTGTATCTATATCAATAACCCCCAGTTTGCTGTACATGTATCAATAATCCCAGTTTGCTGTACCGTATTAATCCATTGCTGACCTGTATCAATGTTCCAGTTTGCTTACCTGTATCAATAGTTCAGTTTGCTGTACCTGTATCAATAGTTCCAGTTTGCTGTACCTGTATCAATAGTTCCAGTTTGCTGTACTGTATCAATAGTTCCAGTTTGCTGTACCTGTATCAATAGTTCCAGTTGCTGTACTGATCAATAGTTCCAGTTTGCTGTACCTGTATCAATAACCCAGTTTTGCTGTACTGTATCAATAACCCCAGTTTGCTGTACCTGTATCAATAACCCCCAGTTTGTGTCCTGTATCAATAACCCCAGTTTTGTGTACCTGTATCAATAATACAAGTTATCTTTACTGTATCAATAACCCCAGTTTGCTGTACCTGTATCAATAATCCCAGGATTGCTGTACCTGTATCAATAATCCCAGTTTGCTGCACTTGTATCATTGTCCCAGTTTGCTGTACCTGTATCAATAATCCCAGTTTTCTGTTCGTATCAATAATCCCAGTTTGCTGCACTGTATCAATAATCCCAGTTTGTTGTACCTGTATCAATAATCCGATTTGCTGCACTGTTCAATAGTCCCAGTTTGCTGTACCTGTATCAATAATCCCAGTTTGCTGTTCCTGTATCAATATCCCAGTTTGCTGCACCTGTATCAATAATCCCAGTTTGCTGTACTGTATCAATAGTTCCAGTTTGCTGTACCTGTATAATAATCATGCTGTACTGTATCAATAACCCCAGTTTGCTGTACCTGTATCAATAGTTCCAGTTTGCTGCACCTGTATCACATAAATCCCAGTTTGCTGTACCTGTATCAATAACCCCCAGTTGCTGTACCTGTATCAATAGTTCCAGTTTGCTGCACCTGTATCAATAATCCCAGTTTGCTGTACTCTTATCAATAACCCCCAGTTTGCTGTACCTGTATCAATAGTTCCAGTTGCTGACCTGATCAATATACCAGTTGCTTTACCTGTAGCAATAATCCCAGGTTGCTGTCTCTATATCAATAACCCCCAGTTTGCTGTACCTGTTCATAATCCCAGTTTGCTGTACCTGTATCAATAATCCCAGTTTGCTGGACCTGTATCAATAGTTCCAGTTTGCTGTACCTGTATCAATAGTTCCAGTTTGCTGTACCTGTATCAATAGTTCCAGTTTGCTGTACCTGTATCAATAGTTCCAGTTGCTGTACCTGTATCATAGTTCCAGTTGCTGTACCTGTATCAATAGTTCCAGTTTGCTGTACCGTATCAATTCGTTCCAGTTTGCTGTACCTGTATCAATAACCCAGTTTGCTGTACCTGTATCAATAACCCCCAGTTTGCTGTAACCTGTATCAATAACCCCAGTTTGCTGTACTGTATCAATAACCCCCAGTTTGCTGTACCTGTATCAATAATCCAAATTTATCTTAACGTATCAATAACCCCCAGTTTGCTGTACCGTATAAAATCCCAGATTGCTGTACCTGTATCAATATCCAGTTGCTGCACTTGTATCATTAGTCCCAGTTTGCTGTACACTGTATCAATAATCCCAGTTTACTGTACCTGTATTAATAGTCCCAGTTGCTGCACTGACAAATAATCCCAGTTTGCTGTACCTGTATCAATAATCCCAGTTTGCTGTACTTGTATCAATAACCCCAGTTTGCTGTACCTGTATCAATAATGCAGTTTCTGCACTTGTATCAATATTCCCAGTTTGCTGTACCTTTATCTATAACCCCCAGTTTGCTGTACCTGTATCAATAATCCCAGTTTGCTGCACCTGTATCAATAGTCCCAGTTTGCTGTACCTGTATCAATAATTCCAGTTTGCTGTACCTGTATCAATAGTCCCAGTTTGCTGCACCTGTATCAATATTCCCAGTTTGCTGTACCTGTATCTATAACCCCGAGTTTGCTGTACCTGTATCAATAATCCCAGTTTGCTTTACCTGTATCAATAATCCCAGTTTTCCTGTATCAATAGTCCCAATTTGCTGTACCTGTATCAATAATTCCAGTTTGCTGTACCTGTATCAATAGTCCCAGTTTGCTGCACCTGTATCAATAATCCCAGTTAGCTGTACCTGTATAAATAATTCCAGTTTGCCGTACCTGTATCAATAGTCCCAGTTTGCTGCACCTGTATCAATAGTCCCAGTTTGCTGTACCTGTATCAATAATTCCAGTTTGCTGTACCTGTATCAATAGTCCCAGTTTGCTGCACCTGTATCAATAGTCCAGTTTGCTGCACCTGTATCAATATCCAGTTGCAGTACCTGTATCAAAATCCCAGTTTGCTTTACTGTATAATAATCCCAGTTTTCGCACCTGTATCATAGTCCCATTGCTGTACCTGTATCAATATTCCAGTTTGCTGTACTGTATCAATAGTCCAGTTTGCTGCACCTGTATCAATAATCCCAGTTTGCTGTACCTGTATCAATAATTCCAGTTTGCCGTACCTGTATCAATAGTCCCAGTTTGCTGCACCTGTATCAATAGTCCCAGTTTGCTGCACCTGTATCAATAATCCCAGTTTGCAGTACCTGTATCAATAATCCCAGTTTGCTGTACCTGTATCAATAATCCCAGTTATCTGCACCTGTATCAATAATCCCAGTTTGCAGTGTCTGCATCAATAATCCCAGTTTGCTGTACCTGTAACAATAATCCCAGTTTGCTATACCTGTATCAATAGTGCCAGTTTGCTGTACCTGTATCAATAATCACAGTTTGCTGTACCTGTATCAATAGTCCCAGTTTGCTGCACCTGTATCAATAATCCCAGTTAGCTGTACCTGTATCAATAATCCCAGTTTGCCGTACCTGTATCAATAGTCCCAGTTTTGCTGCACCTGTATCAATAGTCCCAGTTTGCTGCACCTGTATCAATAATCCCAGTTTGCAGTACCTGTATCAATAATCTCAGTTTGCTGTTCCTGTATCAATAATCCCAGTTTGCTGCACCTGTATCAATAATCCCAGTTTGTTGTACCTGTATCAATAATCCGATTTTGCTGCACCTGTATCAATAGTCCCAGTTTGCTGTACCTGTATCAATAATCCCAGTTTGCTGTACCTGTATCAATAATCCCAGTTTGCTGCACCTGTATCAATAATCCCAGTTTGCTGTACCTGTATCAATAATCCGATTTTGCTGCACCTGTATCAATAGTCCCAGTTTGCTGTACCTGTATCAATAGTCCCAGTTTGCTGTACCTGTATCAATAATCCCAGTTTGCTGTACCTGTATCAATAATCCCAGTTTGCTGTACCTGTATCAATAATCCCAGTTAGCTGTACCTGTATCAATAATCCCAGTTTGCTGTACCTGTAACAATAATCCCAGTTTGCAGTACCTGTATCAATAATAAGTACTTACCTGGACTCCTTGTTATTTGAATTCTCTGCGATTTGCGACTTGGATGCCTTGTGGATAGTTACCCTATATTATTTTGTGACTATACGGTATTGCAGTTTATTTATGCTATCAAAGGATTCTTCCCTGCAGCTAATGATGCTGTTGGAATTTACCATGTTTGATATGGAGAAGACTCCTTCTTTGAACTCACTTTTATTGATATCTGCTGTTTATGCCTATTGTATATTTCTCCTATGTGTTCATGCTATTTAAGATGCATTTTCCCTGCATATTTTCTGTACATAATGTGATCTTGTTATTATGTTCTATATATGCGCATGTGTACTGACAGGGGGCGGCCTGTTTACTTTGTTATGCCCGCCCATATTGTAATGCAGCGGACTGATGATTGGCTAGATCTTGCATTCAGTACAGTCGAGTTTCTGATTGGGGATATGCGTGGCAATGTCATGACACTTATGATGTCATTATTTGGAGACGGCCACATGGCTTTAAAGACCACTGTTGTAGCACACATAAACGCTGCTGAGAAAGCTGGTGTAGCGAAACGCGTTCATCATCCTCAACTGCAATCTGTTTGATGTGATTCCTGTTGAACAACTTATATGTCACCCCTCTGCCAACCCTGTGATACCCCATGGTGACTGGTGACAGTGACAGTTGACTGCCAGACAGGAACAGAATTTATCATTAAATATCTGGTTACAAATGCATGTGATAAACTGGGAAAAATAGCAGTTGAGGGCAGATACACTGACGACGAGTCACCAGTTTTTTGTTTAGGGGTTTCTAGTAATTTACATTATTTCTAATTAACTGTCTGAGGAAATGTTTAAATACCTATGTGATAGGAGTTTCAAAGTTGTAACATTTTAGCCACGCTAAAACCAAGCCCACCATCAAAGCCACACCCACTTTAACACAGTGGCTTTGCGCCACGCCTGGAAATAAGTGTCCCTATCAGTAGATCTATCATTTATTTTCCTCATTTATCTTTATTATCACCTTTCATTTGCGTTTTGTATCCAGTGATCCTTTGATTTTTTTTCTTTTCAACAAAAGGATCTTTCCTACTTCTCTAAATCTAAGGTTACAAAAAAAAATACAAAGCAAAAGACAATCTACATATTATATATAAAAACTTGAGATCAAGCCAGAAATGTTAGCTCGTCACTATAGGGATTAGTGGATTATCTTCTGTTAGACAACCCTGAGCAGAAGTTACTATTGGAATAAGAGGAAATCTATGTAGAAATCCTCAGTGTTTCTTCCTGATCCGATGCTTTTGAAATCAGGAAACTTTCCATAAATATGTTAAAAATGGGAACGTTACCAAAACCACAATTAAGTTTATCTTGCTGAAATATGGACCGTTAAGAAGCAAGGACGACCCTTCGCTAGGATTCGATGTCTCCGTTGGACTGAAAATCTGGAATATATTGTGTAGGAGGTTATAAGGGTAAAATATGAGATCAAGCATGACATATTCACTAGAATGAGACACAAAATACTCCTATATGTCTATAGGTTATATGTAACCCCAGTTTGACAATACGAAGAGCAGCAGAGAGATCAGTGGTATTCAAGGTAAAAGTGGCCATACACTATTACGATCGTAATTACGATCTTAAACAACCGATATTTTGATAGACAGATGTACAATGTTAATTGTACTAAGATGTACCATACATATTGTTCGACATTTAATTTGTTTCATGATTAATGTTGAATGTCGTCCATTGTGAGGTTACATTTTTACATTTAATCGGAACTTCAGAAAACACTTTAATCAATTTACCAATTGACTTAAAAAAACGACTTTCCCAATCGTAATTACGATCGATTTTACGATCGAATGTCACATAATAAGATCATGTACAATTTTTCGGCCAATCAATGGAAATGTCGGATTGTACATAAAATCGGCCTAATGTATGGTCACCTTTAGATTCCTTCTCTCAGGAGTGCCAGGAATATTGACAAAATTGAAGTTTTGGGTGATTAATGTGGGGTAAAAAGTTTTTTATATGGGTGAACATTGAGCTTGAGCGGTGAGTAAATTTACTGTGATATTTTGGCTGATTCTGATTGGTTCTAATAGACAAACAATAGCCATTTTTTTCCTCCTCACTCAATGTCTTGAGGACATAAGTTAAATCGCTCACACATACCAGAGCCACCACTGATTACACACAGGACATTCATGTAACTGAGCAGATCTTCTAAATGTAAAGTCCCATGTGCATGTCTCTCATTATGAACATTTTCTTTTGATCTTCAGATTCTAATTGCATCAGCGCTGATAGATGGAAACAGAAAAAGCCAGATTACCAAAGTCATTATCTGAACTGGAAGAGCCGACAGCTGGATTTGATTAATAAACCAGTTCTTATTATACCCTTTGGGAAAACATGGACCTATTTTCCTTGCCTTTGATCCATCCTTGGCAACTTCCTGATGGTAGGACCAAAACCCATTAAGCTCTATGAATCAAGACTTGACCCCGTTAACTAAGGACTGTCCCCATCCCTTGCCTGTATGTGCCAAGTCACCAGAGTAGACCCAATCGTTAATGCTGGTTGCCCGTTGATTTCTCCTCCTCTGGATATGGTATATACAGCCTTTAAGAATATAAAACTTAGGCTGCTAGGTCCATAGTTAAGTTCACATATGTTGGATCATTTTTAAACTCTAGGGGATGGGAAATTAAATTCATATGGAATTAACCCAATCTTACCCACATTTGCTTCTTGCATTGGACCATCCAAAAGACACAGAGACTGGGCACAGAGGATGTATGTTTATGGGGTTTTCAAACAAAAATAACAGTTTAGATTATCATTGTCAACAGTTTGCTTATCGTAATCCTATATTTCTGTGGGAGGTAGGACCTAAGTACATCTACCTCCTTGTTTTAAAGATGGCCACGAATGCCTTTCCCATTTTTAGTTCACCGCTCTTGGCAGTTTATACACCTATAGTATAGTATATGTGTATACTATTTTGTATTGTCACTGGAAGGCTGTCAGCTGTGTGCTGGCTAAGAAATAAATTGCAGGGTAACAAGTAGTTTTCTTTAAAGTCTTGTTAGGAACTTCCATATTGGTGTGGGGACATCTGAATAGAAGATACTCTGTACATAGAGAGAGTGAATACTGGGGTCAGGGGCATGGCCAATAGGTGCACATGCTCACAAGGGTTTTTGAAGACCACATGGGGGGCGAATTGTACTGGCATCAACATGGAAGCCTTCTCAGTTACAGAATCTATTTCTCTCATGTACATAAATGCACTAAGTAAATTCACACTACACAACACAAAACGCATGAAAAAATGCAATAAATTGCACAGCGATTTAAAACGTTTTTGCAATGGGTTCTTCTGTGTTTTAATGCATTTTTAGGTTAAATGGCAAAAAATGCATAAAAACTCCAGTTACTATCAGGGTTATTCAATGAAAGTTCTTATCGTTTAAAATGGTGCTAATTTTGCCCCAACTAATCAGATGTAAGCTTATAAATGTTAAATAAGATCTGATTGGTTGGGGCAAATTTAGCACCGTTTTAAACAATAAGAACTTTTATTGAATCTCCCTGTAAGTTTCATTCTTCTTTCCCTAAACTGCTGCAGGCAGAGTTACAAAAACGCAACACACAAAACTCAGTAGTGTGAACTGCACTACGAAATCCCTATATGATATTTATGTCCTTTTCCCCCGAAGGCATTCGTTATAAAAACGCAGCAAAAAGCAATAAAACACGTGGAGTGTGAACAAGCCCTTAGTTTCCAACAAACATGTTTCTAATGAATTCTAAGGATATTTAGCTGAATCTCAGCAGCACCTGCCCTGAAACTGCTACTTCTCCATATTACTTACCCTTACTTACCCTTTGTATTGTAGGTATCTGGATCTGTTTCTGTTTCCATGCCTGTTCACTCTCCCTTAAGTGAGTTAAGTAAAATATTACTCTATCCCTCCCTGGGGAGCAGTTTGCATTTGCTCTTAAATTGAGTGATCTTTAGATTTCTGATAAAGGGGGTCTAAATTGTGCAAAGTGCTTAGCGTCAGCTTTTATCTCCAAATGGTAAATAAGAATGGGAGAAAAAGAAAGAGGGAGAGGGAGAGATCCATTAGCAATCAATAGGACTTGGGAGATTTCTTTTCCCGGCGCTTTTAACTTTTTCATGTTTGGAGGGATCATTGTTTCAATTGGGTATATTGTGTGTTTGCCAGGAACTTGGGGAATGAATTTTAAAGTGTGTGTCACTGCTCTAACCCACAGCAACTTAAAGGGCAACTCCACACTCATGCTGACATCTTTTATAAAGAATGGCCCCTTTAAAATATGTTCCCCTACTGGAATCATTAGCAAATGTTCCGTTATGAAAAAGGGTAATGTGTGTTAATGGCTATATTTGTTCACGCCCCTTTATCAATTTAGTGAGCTGGTTATGAGCTTGAGCATGCTCAGAAGAGGCAGCTAGGGGATTAGCAGTCATTGGCTGTGATATCAGCTGTCAAATCCCTGACTTACAGTTGCTAATCGGAAGAACCAAGAAGAAAAGAAGAAGAAAGAGGGGCAACAGGACATTGTGCAACATTCAGTTTAGTATTTTATATTTCAGCTTTCTAACTATTGTAGTTTTGAAGTAGAGTTGGCCGAACTTCCTAAAGTTCAGTTCGTTTTTAAATTTTCCAACTTTAATAAAAGTTGAATAGTTCAATATTTTGAAAACGGACCCATTAAAGTCAATGGGGACAAATAGTTTGAAAAGTTCTGAAAAAATACAGATAAACTATCAATGGTAACTTACTGTAAATGGCTCTGGGCCCTGGGAAATGGTCTGGGGAACATGTCACTATCACCAAAACATTTTTCACAATCGGGATATTTTCGAGCTTCTGCATTGAATTTTCGAAGGTTACTGAAAACGAACGCCACATTTGAGGGTTATCGTCGAATTTGAGGTATACTGAACGCCGCATTCTAGGGTTATAGAGCGCTAAAGTCAAGGTTGACGATTCGTGAATTCGATAATCATCAAACTTTATATAATTATTCAAAATTAATCCTCGAGTTTGGAAAGTCTCAAAGTTCATAGTTCGAAGAGTCCGAGAAAGTCCGAGTTTGTACGAACTCAGAAAATCCGTCTCGAACTCGGGTTCCAGTTCTAGTTCATCCCTATTTTGGTGTTTGGGGGGTGATATGCAGATTTATTATTTTTCATTTGATGGCTGGACTTGCCCTTTAAGTTGTATGCATGTATATACTGTAATAAAATTAAAGGCCACTGGGTGCTATGGAAACTTTGGGCCATGATACTACATAACCAAGGCTGGGTTCAGAGCAGAACAATAGGTCCTATAACCCTTGCCGAGAAATATTTAGCAAAAAAGTACAAATTGCATGTGTGCAATAGATTATCTTTACTCTTTGTACCGGGATGTCATCAAATGGGGGGATGTATCTGTATAACTTCTCCCTGCCCTGTACCCTGCAGGACTGTTCCTACCTTTACTAGAGTACTAGAGACCTTCATGGTCAGCTGCAACCCACTAACCTACACCTAAACCGCAACCCAAACTACTGCCATCCTGCTGCTGCTGTCCCTTTCCTACCTTCACAGACCGTAAGTGACATTAGACCTTACATGTAGCGATGGACCAAAACCAAATTTCGAACCCGAGTTCGGGCTGAACAGTTCAGATGAGTTCGAACTATCTGAACAAGTTTGTACTTGAACTAGTTTGGTTTTCTGAACTCGCGGACTTATTTTTCAAAAAATCAAACGTTTTAAGAATCTCGAATGTACCAGGATTTCCGAACATTCAGTAAGCCCCGGACGGCCTCCAAATGCCCGTGAATTCTCGATTCTTGACAATCCCGCTCATGGGGCTTTAGAAGGACCATTGTGGCGCTTACAAGGTAAGTGCCCCTGTGGCATGTGCACTACCCCCGTTTTTTGCAGTTCTGTTCCCCAGACCATCTCCCAGGGCCCTGAGGCATTGACAGTAAGTTACCATCACTGTGTTTCAGGAAAGTTCATCCGAACTTTTCAAACTATTTTAGCCCCATTGACTTCAATAGGTCCTTTTCCGAACTTCCGGATTTTTTACTTTTACTGAAGTTCGGAAACGAACCGAACTTCAATAAGTTTGTCCGTCTCTACTTACCTGCACCCAACCACAGCAACGTACTCTGCACCCAACCCACCCGAATACCCCCTGGGTAAACCAAACCCAACATGCTTTATACTATTTAAAGGGCTAATGAGCCTACAGCACCCCCAATACGGTGCAATTTGGAAAGAACCTTTCAATAGATCTGAAGTTGATAAACGTGGGGCTAATACCTGACATGCAGTCGCACTGTATCCACGAGGTGAGGAGGCTGAAGGCTTAGAGGTTTGTGCTAATTCATTGACTCTCTTTATCCAGCCAGAATCACTTTCTATGTGGTTTACCATTCCACTTACTGAGGGGAATTTATGGTTTTGAATAATCTGCAAAGGAAGAAACTGATAATTGTTCTTGGACCATAATAATTCCCCAACCCCAAGACTCCATAGCCGTGTAGGTTACAGGTAGGGTCTGGGTGTCCGTTTACTGACAGATTCCTGATAATGGAACATTTACTCTTCTTGGAATTTCTCTTTATCCCACGACCAACACTTGTCCTTGCACAACCTTTAGCGATGGCTGGGCTGTCACATATCAGTTTCATGTTGCTTCATTACACTGTAAACTGTAAACCGATCTCAGTCTTTCCCATAATGTAAGGAAAGAAACGGCCTTACAAAAGGAAAAATTCAAAAAAAAAAACCCATCCCAATTGATTTTAGGCAAACGTAACCTCTCCGAGGTACCAAAAGAATCTTGTAATAACCCACAATGGTTTGTGGCATGGAGTTTCCTTTCCTAGGTAGTAAATATTGTAGAAGCAGCTCCACAAACAAGTGATTCTTACAGATAATTAATATGTCATTGGGTCTAAGTTGAAGCAATAAAATAAATAGTTAAAGGGCATGTCAGTTTTGCTATAAATGTTAATCACCCCCCCCACCTACCTTTCACATTACTAATGTATTCCAAAGATGCCCCTGACGTCTCTTACTTGACCTGGTCTCCACTTCCGGGTTCCAGCTGTCAGTAAAGGAGCGACGTGACATCACGCCCAATCACCTGACAGCCGCGACCAGGATGTAGAGCGTCTGTCTGCATTATGGTCGAAACGAGCTTGAACCAGGAGCAGGGGGCGGCACCCAGGCGTCGAGGGACCGGGTCAGGTAAGACGACAGGGACATCTTTGGAATATAGAAGTAATGCAAAAGCTAAGTTTGGGGAGGTGATTAACATTTATAACTAAACTTTATTTTTGACTGGACCATTTACCATTCTCCCAGGAAGATCCATCAATATAAATATCATTAATGGGAGAGGCGATTTTTGTGTGTCTCTCTTTGTAACAGCATGTAATCTTGCTTAAAGGGTCACTATACTCACTGAAACAACTTTACATTATCTGAAACTACAATTCAGGACAAGTAAAATGGTGGTACTCACATATTTATCTGTGCTTGCTTTGTCATTAAATTATTAATGTTTAGTGAGTGCTCCTAATTCCCCCCCCTCCTTTACTCACTGCCTTCTTGTAGTGTCTGCGACACTTATAAGCTCTGCACAGCCTCACCATGGACACTGCTCTGCTCACACATCTCCCCCTCCCTCCCCCTTTGTCTTTGACAGGATCTGCAAGTCGTGAGCGTTCTCCATATACACAGCATAGGGAGGACGCCATACACAGTGGACGCCACACAAACGGTCTTTATCGGTACCGTGAGTACCAAGCTTTAGTCTCTACCAGGAAGATTCCTGTACCTAATAGCAGGGGCAGAAAACAGGGGAGAGTCTATTAATTGGGGAACTGATTGGGGGACTGATAGAGTTGGGGATGGTCCGGGAACAGGTTGAGTTTGTGTGGGCTACAGTTACACAGAGAAGCCCTGATACCAACAAAAGAGCTGCTTATTAGGGATGAAGTCCGGTTGTGACTTTGAACTAACGGGGCAGAAAGATCAGAATTTTCACATTAAGGAACTTTCCCCAGTTTTTCGCTAATTATTGAATTTTTTATACCGAATAATCTAGAATCATGAAATTTACACGGTGACTTGGAGAAAGATCAAACACTTTGTTCTAAATACGATAACTATGGATTCTGAATATGGGAGATATGGGAGCCCTAGATAAAGTTTGGTTGTATGTACGTGTTCCCCAGACCATTTACATTCACATGCTATTCTATTTCTACATTAAATTAAATCAGAACTTTTTTTTTAATCCCATTGACTTTATGGGTCGATTTTTACATTTTCAATATTTCTCAAAAAATCCGTTCTCAGAACAGAACTCTTCTCAATCAAACAGCTCTACTGCTAATCAGTCTCTCCAGGTTCCCGTTATAGGCTATGAACCAGTCAATACATCGTAACTCTATAATTACTATTATCATTTTATGACCACCAGGGATGTAACTACCAGCGGAGCAGGGCGAGCAACTGCAGGATGGCCCTGACCACCTCTAGAGAGATAAAAGCAGCATCCAGCTATCACAATGATGGGAACCTTCAATAAAAAAACACAGTCCAAAGTCAAAAAAAAATTTTCCACTCTAATTTGGTTTGGATTTTCAGAATTTCAATATCTTTGGTGGAACCGCTGGCAGAACAAAAATCTGGCCAAGTTTATTCATCTCTACATTTCATCATATCCTTGGAAGGCTGGTGAAGGATCCAAAGAACGAACCTCATGACCAAAGCTCAACCGCTATCAGCTGAAAAACTGCTGGAGAAGATGTCCTCCAGGATCTCCAAAGAAGGAAACCACCACCTCCACCAGGGAAACCACTAGAACTGCAGAGACTCCTAGTGTCCTGCTTTGCTGTCCTTCATTTGGGGGATAGTAGAAACAGCTGTCAATTTAATAATTCATTGTCTCAGATGCCTAACCAAATGTATCCTGCTAATCTGAGACACTCACTGGCAGATAAATCATTGACAAGGATGGATACTCATATTCTGATATTAGATAGCTCAGCCAAGCCATTCAATGTGATCAGCACCAGTTTTTAATCTCTCTATTATTCGTAGGTAGAAATGCACCAAATCCTAGAAAATCTCATTGAAACATTGAAATTTAGGAAACACCTCCCACATTGAAAATCTTAATGTCTGTCTGCAAGAGTTCAAAAGATCCTGTTCATGGGATCATAGTAACTCCATTTGGAGAAAGAGACAAAATCAATGAGTTCCAACCTCTCAGGATTACAGTGTTACACTAATCCCAGCACAGAGGTCATAGCTCCATTCCCCAGGAACATAGACATTAGTGTACATCATTGCATTTATCTGAGAGTCCCCCAGAGACATGAAGCACATGCACTCAACTTTCCTGAACCAAAGCACCAAAATAGCATTATCTTTATTATGCAGAATAATCTTTGGTTTCCAGACATTAAATATAATTTGAGTGTGTGTTAGTGGCTATTAATATATATACGGCAGTTTATAGTGCTCTATACGGCACCCCAGACCAGGAGGAAGTTTTTCAAACTTTTGCTTGGACTCTCTCTGTAAGCAAATGTTTATCCTCCTTTATTATAAACACAATATATTGGTTAGCCCAATATTTTATCACATTAAGCTTTTAAAACCCATGGCCCATTAGTAATTATGCCATGTATTATTTATTAATTAGACCTCATTAAATTTTCATATTTTAATATTCCGTGTCCAAGCATATTTCAAGCATATTTCTTTATGAATAGAATACAGGGAGAAATTCTATCTATCTATCTATCTATCTATCTATCTATCTATCTATCCATCTATCTACCCATCGACTATCTATCTACCCATTGACTATCTATCTATCTATCTATCTATCTATCTATCTATCTATCAATCTATCTATCTATCTATCTATCTATCTATCTATCTAATCTATCTATCCATCTATCCATCTATCTATCCATCTATCTATCTATCTATCTATCTATCTATCTATCTATCTATCTATCTACCCATCGACTATCTATCTATCTATCTATCTATCTATCTATCTATCTATCTATCTATCCATCTATCTACCCATCAACTATCTATCTATCTATCTACCTTCCTACCTACCTATCTATCTATATATCAATCTATCCGTCAATTATCTATCTATGTATCTAATCTATCTATCTATCTATCTATCTATCTATCTATCTATCTATCTATCTATCTATCTATCTATCTATCTATCTATCTATCTATCTATCTATCTATCTATCTATCTATCTATCTATCTATCTATCTATCTTATCTGTATTGCATGTGTGATACTCAGTGGGTACAGGAGGAGGAGGCAAGATGACAGTCCCCCATGGGACAAATTTGAAGCTGGGTACACACTGTCAGTTCCTTCCTCCTGACTGACTGTTCAGCCAGGAGGATGGACAGTCGTCCGCTGCCGACAGTTAGCCACGACTGAGCGTGCGGTCCAGATGAACGAATGGTCAGTAGTGTTTGAAAAAACATGCAATTTTTTCAACCCGATCGACCAATATACTGAACTATCCATCGATTGTGACAAAATATTGCATGGTGTGTACACAGCTTAAAACCACATATCTTCACTAGTAATGGACCAGAACTCAGGTTCGAGTTCGGGTCGAACTTTGTGAGTTTGGACAAACTTGAACAATTCAAACTAGTTTGGTTTTCTCGTACTCGCGGTTGTATTTTCGATAACAATTTCATCTACGAGCCGTTTGCTAACCTTAGAATGTATAGTTCGTTTTCGGTAACCCTATAATGTGTCGTTCATTAAACCTCAAATAATTAGTGAATTTATGAGCGATTTGCTAACCCTAGAATGAATCATTCGGTAACCCTTAAATGTATTGTTCATTTTCGGTAAACTTGGAATGTAATGTTCGTTTTTGCTAACCATCGAATGTATCGTTCACTAACCCTGGAATGTATCATTCGCCAACCGTAGAATGTATCGTTTACTAACCCTAGAATGTATCGTTCGCTAACCCTAGAATGTATCGTTCACTAACCTTAGAATGTATCATTCGGTAACCTTAGAATGTATCGTTCACTAACCCTAGAATGTATCGTTCGCTAACCCTAGAATGTATCGTTCACTAACCTTAGAATGTATCGTTCGGTAACCCTAGAATGTATCGTTCACTAACCCTAGAATGTATCGTTCGCTAACCCTAGAATGTATCGTTCAGTAACCCTAGAATGTATCATTCGCTAACCCTAGAATGTATCGTTCGGTAACCCTAGAATGTATCGTTCGGTAACCCTAGAATGTATCGTTCGCTAACCCTAGAATGTATCGTTTGGTAACCCTAGAATGTATCGTTCGCTAACCCTAGAATGTATCGTTCGGTAACCCTAGAATGTATCGTTTGGTAACCCTAGAATGTATCGTTCGGTAACCCTAGAATGTATCGTTCGCTAACCCTAGAATGTATCGTTCGCTAACCCTAGACTGTATCATTCGGCAACCCTAGAATGTATCGTTCGCTAACCGTAGAATGTATCGTTCGCTAACCCTAGAATGTATCGTTCGCTAACCCTAGAATGTATCATTCGGCAACCCTAGAATGTATCGTTCGCTAACCCTAGAATGTATCGTTTTGTAACCCTCGAATGCAATGTTCGTTTTTGATAACCATCAAATGTATAGTTCTATTTTAGGTAACCCTCGAATTGGCCGTAACCCTCAAATGTAAACCCGTCAATTACATGATTGTGGGGAAATGCCACAGCCATTTACAGTAAGTTACCTTTGATAGTTTATCTCTTATTGATCCGAACTTTTCGAACTATTATTTCCCCATTGACTTTAATGGGTTAGTTTCCTAACGTCCAGACTTTTACTGAAGTTTGCCCATCTCTAATCTTCACTGTTCATTGTTCGTTATTCCTTGTACTGAACCCTGTGTCACATCTCTAGGTTTAGCATTATAACTTCCTAAACACTTTTCTGCTTTCACCAGCTTGTACACATGTGACCAGTCTTTTGCCTTCAAGTAATAGGCTTACCCTATCAACTGTCAATTGAGACTGTCTAGTTACTTCAGAGCTTTCAGTCTTATGTGAGCAAGGAGCAGAGGTTCAGGAGCTGTCACTCAAGCAGTAAATCTGAACATTATCCTGATTAGAATTCCTCACAGGCTGCAGCCAGTGATATGATCCAGGGCTCATTTTAAAGGAAAGACTGCAGGCTTTTATTTAACCCTAACTTGTTCAGGGTTAGGAAGGGAATCTTTAAGAAGGGAATGTGCAGACTTTTTTTTACATAGACTTTATAACTCTGGCAAACAGCTTATTAGTCACAGAGAGTTGTAAGAATTAACCGGAATTTACACATGCATAGTATTAAATTCCTATTGGTTTACTGCCATGTTAACAGTTATTATCTAATAATCACCTACCTGTTCTTACTGGCCTTATAACAGAGCTACTTACAGTAAATCTTAAGCTACTTACTAACGTGCGCAAACAACGATTTCAGCAATAACTTTATTCAACGTTTGTTAACTACATCGACCGCTCCACTGGAAGTCGAACCTATAGTCCTAGACGTATGGAGGCAAAGCTTTTATTGTAAATATGATGGAAATTGAAATTGTCAGTCCATTAGTAAGCCCCGCCCCCTCTCCATTCTTTTACTAGACGCTTGCGGAAAAAGTCCTTCTATTATAAAGGAACAATCAATGCTGAGAACATTCGCTATCAATAATTCATATTTGTTACAGCTCAGTGGCTTTAAAAATTATGAGCCGTGCGCGCGGCCGATTTAGAAGGGGAAGCGAAGGCGCTTTATGATGTAAAATGGAATGCCCTTAATATACGATGTGTTTTGTATGCAAAGAACTAATTTATCAATCACACAACAGTTATATTTATCGTACGGATATAACCCCCCCACACTTTAATAAAGCCCGGACCCTGTTTTACCACTCATTAATATTTCATGCAAGCATTTCCAAATAATGATATAATGTGATCCATAAATCAGAAATTTCTGGTTATAAACTACTTTGCTTTATGGTTTGTTTTATATTAGAATGAGACTTGAGTATTTTTACCATTAGCCGCAGATAATTTTGTCCGCGTCCCACCTATCACCTGCATCCAATCGAAACCTTGGGAATACGAAAAGTTATGTCTGTATTATTAATTCTGTTTGTAATTATGGCGGCAGCATTATCCCATTCATTGGTTTATGCAGGCCTAATGGCAGCGCGCAGCTTTCGAAAACAATAACATTTTAGAGATTAGGGGTAATAAACTTGTAGAAAACAAAGGTTCAGGCAGATACTCAACAAGCTTTATTAGTAGCGAGATTGCGGAGTGAAAGTTTGGTAGAAGAAAAGGGAAATAAAAATATACTTAAAGGAACAATATGCTATTAAGTACATTATTAATGAAAGGATGTAACTGTGTAGTTACGTAAATGATCTGGGATATAGGACAGAGTACTCCGACCTCCGAATCGTGTCCAGCTGTCATAAATTGCTCTATGCACTTATAGTTTCTGTATCCCCTGTATCCATGCGTGGTGAATGTACAAATAAGCGAGTCAACTGAAAATACACAAAGCAATTCACATCTGACCACTTGGCACCTGGGCAGGAACAGGAAGTAAGAGTACACTTTCCTACCTCCAGAATATTTACCTGTGCAACTAATAAGTATGCTGCTCTTTTCAACAAAAAAACATAGTTAATAGTTAACAAATATGATAGTTATTATAGTTTAACACAGAACTGCGGGACCCCCTATTAGAAGTGCCACAAGGGCTCTTCTAAGAGCCAACGCACGGGGATCCTGTTTTCAAGCTGCAGGATCCTAAACAAAGGTGTTTGTCTGTTCCGCTAGGGTACTTCTAAGTGCTGGGGAGGGGGGTCCTGGTTCAAGCTGCAGGACCCCCTATAATTAGCTTTAAAGGGACATTGTTTGCATGCAGTAACTGGCAGATATCTGTCTCCTATTCCCTTTATTAACATATACTTGCTAATGTCAGAGAATGGTCAGAGAGTCAGCGACTCTAACTGTGGGAGGAGTCAGAGAGCTGTCAGTTACTACGTGATAATAGTGTCCCTTTAAAAAGGAAAACACATTCAGGGAGATTCAATAAAAGTTCTTATCGTTAAAACTGGTACTAATTTTGCCCCAACCAACCAAATATTAGTAAACATTTGAAAGCCAACACCTGATTGGTTGTGGGAAAATTTGCACCCTGATTATGTCAAGGAAGATACATGGATTGAAGTGGATTGTATCATAAAAGAATCTTTTTAAAGGAAAGTCCAACTATTTCCTTTAACATGATCTGCTAAAAGTTTATTGGCCCCATCTCATGAGTGAAAGAAATTCATTAGTAAATGATTCTGGTTTTAATGAAATAATTGGTTATGCTTAAAAACAAACAGTTACGGTAAAGAATTACTTATTCAGAGGTTTACTGCAGAATCCTAAAGGAACCACAGTTGCCCAACGTAAAGGATATACAGACACATTTATCTCCAGTCATGGAGAGTAATTTATTTTAATGCATTTGTGGTTAGAAATCACTTAAAACATCACTTTAATTTTATTTTGAGTAAGGAAAAAAGTCCAATTTCATCAGAACATTAATAGTATCAATCATGACGGAGATTAAATTATTATTATTTTTATACCATTAGCGTAAAAACCCCCATGTGGCCCGAAATGAGTTACTGCAATTCGCCATTTTGAGTATCCAATTCGCCATTTTGAGAAGAGTTAGAATCTTTGTTGGACCGCAATGCACCATGTCTTTTAAGACTTGCCAATCAGTGGTCTTACACATGGGGGGGAGATTTACCCAGAGCGATTTAACCCACCTGTTAAACAAAAAAAAAAAAAAATGGTTGTCAGTTATCTGCCCACAAACCATTCTGCTATTTCTACCAGTTTATTTCATGCATTTGTAAGTAGGTATTTAATGGTATTCTTATCTGGCAAAGATATCTTTGCTCAATGACCTTTTTATCATCTTGACACATGCAGAGGAGGCAGCAAGGGAAACAGCAGTCAGTCATTGGCAGTGATATCAGTCACAACCATGATTGACTGCATGGAGGGAGGAGCCAGCTTCCTTAAATATCTGGTTAATAATGTAGGTAATAAAGTGCAAAAAATAGTAGTTGGGGCAGGTAACTGACACACACACACTCACACACACACACTAAAATGAAAATTCCCAAAATGACAATTTACAAATAAAAGTACAATAATAAAATGGAATATATTTGCTCAGAACAAGCTGCTCCATGCCAATAGAAATGCTATTAATTCACACAGAGATGCAAAAGTGACTTGAGCTTTGTGCAGCAATGGCGTTTTGTCTTTTATATTTAAACTTGCCCTTTTAGTTATTGTCTCTTCCAATCAGGACGTTCGATACAGTTCAGAATTCAGATTTGAAAAATTGCAGCTCAAATTTTATTTGTTATAATTTCTTAATTTAAAAAAAAAAATTGCCCTACAAATTCTTGACTTCTTATATACAAAGCTGATCACAGTCACCACTTGCATTTACTGATC
Organism: Hymenochirus boettgeri; assembly: GCA_019447015.1. NCBI lineage: Eukaryota > Metazoa > Chordata > Amphibia > Anura > Pipidae > Hymenochirus > Hymenochirus boettgeri. The sequence goes on along the minus strand of CM033470.1, from coordinate 25,512,870 downwards.
AACTTAAATGAATGAATTCAGCCATGGCCTGCAACTTATACAATGTGAAAAATGCTAAAAGCTTGTTGAGTCGCAAAGGACAATGGGAACATCTAGAGATGACTATGGGAGGAAATTAGGTGGGAGGGCTGACCTAAAATATATATGTCACATGGAGGGTGGTAATATATGTGCCAGATGCCCCCAAACAATGACTAGTACATGCAAGTCGCCCACAGTGATTGGTACATATAAGTTGCCCACAGTGACTGGTAGACATAAGTTGCTAACAGTGACTGACACATGCAAGTTGTCCACAGTAACTGGTACATATAAGGTGCCCACAATGACTGTTATATACAAGTTGCCCACAGTGAATAGTATGGTACATTCAAGTTGCCCACAGTGACTGACACATACAATCTTCCCACAGTGACTGGTACATGCAAGCTGCCCATAGTGACTGATACATAAAAGCTGCCCATAGTAACTGGTACATATATGTTGTCCACATTATTTACTTAATCTCATCTTTCGCCTATAGGAATATCTCTTACAGCTAGCCAGTAGCCATTCATGGATCCACATGGGTGTAACCATCCGATTACTTCCTGATCATACACTTTGTGACACTTTGCAGCAATGACCTTGAGCAGCTTTCAGCTAGAGATCTACTAAATACCCGGCAGTCACAAGAGATGGAAAGTTTTCCTTAATGCCCCCATTCGAATGGGCAAACAGGAATTGTGACAGGAATTGAATCAATCAAAAGAAATTGATCCACTTATGGCTAGCTGACTGTGCTCACTTATCTGCTTTTTTATTTTGTGTGCAAACAATGCAAACAGTATGTGATGGATAGACTATTCAAACTAGTTTCGAACTCGCGGCTCTATTTTTGTATTTACAAATTTATAAGCCGTTCGTTAACCCCAGAATGTATCGTTCGTTAACCCTCGAATGTAATGTTTGTTTTCGCAAACCATCCAATGTTTTGTTCATTTTCGGTAACCCTCGAATGTAATGTTTGTTTTCGGTAACCCTCGAGTGTAGCCTTCGGTTTCTGGTAACCCTCGAATAAATCGTTCCTTTCGATGACCCTCGAATGTAGCCTTCGACTTTCGGTAACCCTTGAATGTTTCGTTTGAATGTATGTATAGCTCTATGCGTGTGAAGGTTCTTATTCATCCAGGTCATGGTAAGTCTGTTGTATTCAATTAGATCAACTGGACTTGAAGTTTAGTTCTTGAAGACGTTTCGCTAGTCATCCGACTGGCTTTCTCAATTCAGAATGACTTGTACAAGAATCTGTGGCAATTATGTGCTATGCCATACGTTGATGCAGTTGCTGTTCAGTCTCCCCCACATACAAATCAGAGCATTCTTCACTGCACTGCGTATATGATGCCCAGCACAGAAGAGCCAATTCCTCGGGGCAGGACTCAGCCGTGTACCTGCATCTTAAGGATAAAGGACATACCTTTGAAGATTGTAATGTTAACATATTGGCAAAGGAATGTGACTGGTTCAAGAGAGGTGTTAAGGAGGCCATTTATGTGAAAATAAATAAACCAAGCCTAAATAGAGGTGGAGGGGTTCGACACCAACTGTCTGCCATGTACAATGCTGTTTTGACACCTTACTCTGGGCGTTCCTATAACACCTCTTAGCCACTATCTAATCACACCCTTAACACCTGGCTGTGATATGCTAATTGGGATTTTCCAGGGTACATAATTGCCACAGATTCTTGTACAATTCATTCTGAATTGAGAAAGCCAGTCGGATGACTAGCGAAACGTCTTCAAGAACTAAACTTCAAGTCCAGTTGATCTAATTGAATACAACAGATATGTATAGCTCTATTTTCGGTTACCCTCAAATTGGCCATAACCCTTGAATGTAGCTTACACAAACCCAACAATTGCCCGATAGTGGGGAAAGAACAGGGCTAAATACCGAGTGGCGTTATCGACTATTTGTGTCTTAAAGTCATGTTAACCAATGTACCAAGCCTTAACTTGACTTTAAGTCACAAAACCTGGGTACACACACAACAGATCATTGAATGATGACAGACAGGATCTGCATACACATAGTTCTGAGCATTCTCCCTATGAACATTATATACACATCATATGCACATCATAGGGAGAACTCTCGGGACTGTGTGTTTCCCTCGGCCGCGGCCAACTCCTCTATAGGCTCCTTAAGACGCAATCTCTATCGCCAGCAGGTTAAAGATTCACAAAAGGCAAACTCCATTCACAATACGCTGAGAGCCCAAAGGGGGCGATAAAGAGCGATAGCGACTCTCGGAAGTGTTTAAACAGGTTTTTGTGATAGTGACATGTTCCCCAGACCATTTCCCAGGTGCCACAGCCATTTACAGTAAGTTACCATTGATAGTTTATCTGTTATTGATCCAAACTTTTCAAACTATTAGTTTCCCATTGACTTAAATGGGTTCGTTTCCGAACTTCTTAACTTTTACTGAAATTCGGAAACAAACTGAACTTCAGTACATTCGGCCATCTCTAGTATTGAGCTGCCATGCTGCTTATTTTTTATGAAGAGATTAAATTGTTGTATCAAGTGTCAGATGCAATATTGTCCCATAAGACTCAAACGTTGCATGTAAATTTGTTAATAATTATTATTCTATTTTATTTCTCATATTATCTGACACCAAGTCACGGTGGGAGTCGTTTCCTAAACATCTGGAGTGTCAAGGTTCGACATCACTGTTCCGTTTCTGCCATGGGATTCTACCCCCGGTAATGTGCGTCTTATTAAACCTGCCACATGCTTGGAATCTTCGCCAGGCTGCGCTCCGTTCCAAATCCCTAACAACCTCTTTAGGACTTGACAATCTATATACAGGCATAATAGTCTTTAATGGATGAGTAAAATAACCCAATTACTTATAAATGATAAACAGCCAAGGGAACCAACATAGATGATAATAATTAATATCAGATCAGATATCGTGTTTTAATTACTCTCTCTCTCTATTCCCCCCGTCCTGAACTTGTACCAATGCTGCTACTTGCTGCTTATGCAGAGTGAAATCTCGACTCAGTGCCAGATCTGTCATACTCTGCCAGTTAGCCATGTGATTTCCAAGCTCAGCGCTCCCCATGCCAAAGTCAGTTTGTGATCAACAAAGAAAAACAAAGTGTTCGGCCGCTAAGATGCCTAAACCACAGATAAAATACTTTCTCAAACACAGGAACTTTATTAAAAGGCAAGTTCACCCCTTAAATTAAAAATAAAAAATGATATGAGTAAATTATCACCCAAAACTGCAATAGTTGAAAAATTTGAGAGATGTAAGTCTGACCCATATTGCTGCCTGGTGTTCTGTTACCTCTCTTTCTGCTTCCTGGTTGTTCCAGTTAGCAGCTGTCAGCCATGAATGTAGCAGATAACATTGCAGCCAGGGAAGGAAGTTTGCAAAAAAAATATGCATATATATATATATATTTTTTTTTAAGCAGTGAACATGGCCTTTTAGGCCTTTTAGTCTACTTAATACATTTTAAGGGTAGGGTAAAAGCTGTGTTTCTCTATCCTGCTACCAGCTCAGTAAGATACAAAAATGAATTCTGGAACGTAGTCTGGGGGAACAAAAAGCTAATTGGTCTAGGGGATAGACAGACAGTAAGATAATAAAAAGATAGATCGATAGATAGATAGATAATAGATGATAGATAGATAGATAGATAGATAGATAGATAGATAGATAGATAGATAGATAGATATGCAATAGATATATAGGAGATAGAGAGATGCATAGATATATAGCTGATAGACATATAGACAGACAATAGATATATACTGAAGATAATAGATAGATAGATAGATAGATAGATAGATAGATAGATAGATAGATAGATAATATACAGACAGACAAACAGACAGACAGACAGATTATATAGGAGATAGAGAGATGCATAAATATATAGATGATAGACAGATAGACAGACAATAGATATATACTGAAGATAATAGATAGATAGATAGATAGATAGATAGACAATAGATAGATGATAGATAGATAATAGATAGATAGATAGATAGAGAGATAAATTGAGAGATAGATAGATAGATAGATAGATAGATAGATGATAGATAGATAGATGATAGATAGATAGATAATAGACAGACAGACAGATAGGCAGACAGACAGACAGACAGACAGACAGACAGATAGATAGATAGATAGATAGATGATAGATAGATGATAGATAGATAATAGATAGATAATAGACAGACAGATAGATAGATGATAGATAGATAGATAGAATAAATAGATGATAAATAAATAGATAGATAGATGATAAATAAATAAATAAATAGATAGATAGATAGATAGATAGATAGGTAGATAGATAAATAGATAGATAATAGATAGATAGATAGATAAATAGATAGATAGATAGATAGACAATAGATAGATAGATAGATAGATAGATAGATATAGATAGATAGATATAGATAGATGATAGATAGAACGATAGATAGATAGATAGATGATAGATAGATAGAAAGATAGATAGATGATAGATAGATAGATATATAGATAGATGGATAGATAGATGATAGATAGATAAATAGATAGATAATAGATAGATAGATAGATGATAGATAGATAGATAAATAGATAGATAATAGATAGATAGATAGATAGATAGATAGATAGTTGATAGATAGATAAATAGATAAATAGATAGATAATAGATAGATAAGATAGATAAATGACAGATAAATAGATAAAACAAGCCAGGACTAGAGATGTAATGTGGGTTCGATTAGAACCCAGTTTCGAATCGAGTCTGAGGGTTTTGAAGTTCAGACGAAACTTTCGGAACTCCCGAATTTCACGGAACCCTGATTGTTTGAATTTTCGATTCTTGAGTTTCAAACATTTCTAGCCAGGACTAGAGCAGAATCAGGTGCTATTTTAATGTTTTATGTGAATGGTTTAATCTGCCCCATAATAAAATCTTTTAGGGTCTCAAGTCTTTTTATGTATTAACTTTATTTGTCACTCTTTGATGTGACAAGAAAACAAATTTGTCCAATTTGACCAGAACATTTTGACCAGAACAATATTTAATCCAATCAAGTTACATTAAAAAGAGGAACTGGGCAGCGCGTCACACTCTGAGGTTAATTCCAGCACATTGATGCCTGAGATTCTCTCCCCATCCCTGTGCCAGCCAGTAAATTGACTAAATGTGATAATATTCCAGGAAATATTTCTAAAGGATTTATATGGGAATAACGTTGAAATATGAATTTATATTTCCCATTAGAAATTAAAAGTATCAGTCAGGATTTCTGAACGTTTCAATTTATTCCAGTTAACCTCAAATTGGTTATTTTCCGAGACGAGACCCCTTTGGGGTGTGAATTTATAAATTCTGGTTGTGGAAAATTTTGCACCAAAGCATGATGGGATCTGTACGTACAATAGAATACATACAGGACATATCACAGGAAAGGTACCAGACATCCCTGTTATACATCAGCAGGCAGCTTTGTGTGTGTATGCTGCTGTATGGCACAATATTAACCAAAGAAGATTGTTACGGTTAATAGTGAACAAGATATATTACATGGTTTTCACCATTCTACGCGGCAAATGTATTAACCCGTGGTGCTGTAAAGTTCCAATACCCGGGGGTTATTGTAAAATTCCGACGCAGTTGTACAAATATGACCGCAGTTATACATCTATGTCCGTCGTCGGACCGCAATGGTATTGTATAGGAGATCATAGAGTTACGATTGTGATTATAATTGTGCGATCACAATCATAATTTTACCAGAGGCAATTAGAAATGTATCATCGCGATTACGAACGGTAAAGGTGCGATATCATGAAATAGCGATAATGTTTAGTAAACTCCCTGAATTTGCCTGATTATAATGCGCTATACCTGCCTTAACTAGCACATATGGCATAGGTCTCCAACCCTGTGGCCTGGTATTGCATTATACGGTAATTCAATAAAATCCAATTTCCCCAATGTTTAATGACATCTGGCGGATCCCCAATGCACCCTAAAGGATCCATATAAATGGCCACCAATCCTCTGACTTAATAACATCCTAATCTAGTAAACACAGATCATATTTGTCTATGTATCAACTTGATAAAATGACACAAAAAAAACAATTTCTTCCTCGTTCATGACAGCCAAGCTGCTGAAAGTGAATCCAATGTGCAACCACAAGTTGCAGTGTGGGAATTAATGTTGTCATGATTGGTTTCTGTCCACAATGTCATTACAGCAATACAAATTAAATTACAATTACAGCAGATGATTAATTAGGCTGCGATTTCTTGCTCAGAAGGCTTTCCCATTGGCGGGATTCGTTTAACGGAAGGCTGGGGAATCCATGTTCCAAATTAGTTCCTAGGAAATAATAAGAAATCTGATTGGACAATGAAACAGGAGAACTTTAAACCAACATAGTCACCACAGGACCATATTTGCGGACATGTGAGAAACTGGAAATGTCATTGAATATCCCTGTGAAGTTTGTACACTGTTAGTAAAATAAATGTAGTGGAACATGATACATGAATCAATTATACAAAGAGGAAGGAGCCTCATGTTGCCACCTTTATCTTGTGAAGACTTCTAGGAAATGCTTGTGAAGGTTCTCATTCATCCAGGTCATGGTATATCTGTAATATTCATTCATCCAGGTCATGGTATATCTGTAATATTCATTCATCCAGGTCATGGTATATCTGTAATATTCATTCATCCAGGTCATGTATATATGTAATATTCATCATCCAGGCCATGGTATATCTGATAATATCGGTATATATGTAATATTCATTCATCCAGGTCATGGTATATCTGTAATATTCATTCATCCAGGTCATGGTATATCTGTAATATTCATTCATCCAGGTATGGTATATCTGTAATATTCATCCCTCAGGTCATGGTTATCTGTAATATCTTCATCCAGGTATGGTATTCTGTAATATTAATCATCCAGGTCATGGTATATCTGTATATCATCACCAGGCATGGTATATCTGTAATATTCGTTCATCCAGGTCGTGTATATATGTAATATATTCATCCAGGTCATGGTATATCTGTAATATTCATTCATCCAGGTCATGGTATATCTGAATAATCATTCATCCAGGTCGTGGTATATCTGTAATATTCATTCATCCAGGTCATGGTATATCTGTAATATTCATTCATCCAGGTCGTGGTATATGTAATATTCATTCATCCAGGTCATGGTATATCGTTAATATTTACTCATCCAGGTCATGGTAATCTGTAATATTCATTCATCCAGGTATGGTATATCAGTAAATTCATTAATCCAGGTCACTGTATATCTGTAATTCATTCCATCCAGGTCATGGTATATATGTAATATCATTCCCAGGCACGGTAATCTGTAATATTCATCATCCAGGGTCACGGGATATCTGTAATATTCATTCATCCAGGTCACGGTATATCTGTAATATTATCATCCAGGTCATGGTTAATATGTAATATTCATTCATCCAGGTCATGGTATATCTGTAATATTCATTATCCAGGTCATGGTATATCTGTAATAGTCATTCATCCAGGTCATGCGTATATCTGTAATATTCATTCATCCAGGTCATGGTATATCTGTAATATTCATTCATCCAGGTCATGGTATATCTGTAATATTCATTCATCCAGGTCATGGTATATCTGTTGTATTCAATTAGATCAACTGGACTTGAAGTTTAGTTCTTGAAGACGTTTCGCTAGTCATCCGACTGGCTTTCTCAATTCAGAATGACTTGTACAAAAATCTGTGACAATTATGTACCCTGGAAAATCCCAATTAGCATATCACAGCCAGGTGTTTAGGGCGTGATTGGATAGTGGCTAATGTGTTCCTATAACACCTCTTAGCCACTATCCAATCACGCCCTTAACACTTTGTAACCATGTATGGTCACCTACAGTAGTGTTTGCAGCCTTGTGTAATCATTGTAACCATGCATGGAGAGCTGGATAATAATTCATACGGTTACTTAAAGGACATGTCCACCCCCAGAATTGACATCTGTGTGAGAAGCTGGTTTTCTTCCGGAATCAGTCTTGGTTGTGATGGTGACATTCCGAGCAAATACTGACTCGGGCCTTAATCAGAGAAAGCTCTCTAAGCTTACAAGAGAAGAAGGTGGGGAAGGTGAGTATAGATTTTTATTCTGGTGTGAACATGCCCTATAAGCCTTGTATGGTTACTTACTGTAGGAAATGTGTGTAGCATTGTATAGTCAGTTAGGTATTAACGTTAGATGTAAATCTATATAACCAAGGATATAACTGTAGCCTTGCATAGTAATCTAGAAGGGATTTAAAGGATATCGCCACCCCCAAAATAATTTTTCTCTGTAGTGTAGTTGTCCCCCCCCAACCATAAATGCCAGGGTTATAACTTAAAAAAAGCCCAGAAATCTACTTACCCACCTTCATTCCCTCGGCCTCTGCCTCTACTGCTCTTCCGTTCCCAGAAGTAACAGTAGGGGCCGGACTGGCAGACGCATCTGTGATTGGCTGAGAGTCAGCCACTGAGGAGGGAACGAAGGTGGGTAAGTCTATTTCTGAGCACTTTTTAATGTTAAAACCCTAGCGTTTAGGGTTGGGGGGGGGGCTACACTTTATTGTAAGGAATCATGCAGCCACTGAGGGATACAGAGGGTGGGGGGGAGGGGGGGAGAGCTCTTCTGCACATGCAAGGAAGTTGCAGGCACCTAATGACACACAAACGGCTCCTACTCTTCACTTTTCTGGACTTTCTGCAGAAACTGCAGGAGAACCATAAGGAGCAGAGGAGTAAGGCAAGGATATTTGAATACTGCTGGGGCCAGCAGTGGGGCTAATTTTTAGATTATGACCATTTATACAATCTGGTAAAGTCACCAGTAGCAGGTTATTTCGATTTGCATAATCACCTAAGTAATAGAATGTTCTGGAGGGCTAGTTTGCCTTTCCTCCTCTGTATTAGATGTTGTGGGCAGTGAATGCGCAGGAATGTGGGTAACCACAATTCCCAGGACAGACAACAGACTAACAGATGCAGCATTCAGCTGAAATGTGTTTATTTTATCTTAAAACAAGAAAACAAAATAAAGAGCGAGATATTTTAGGATGTTTATAAATTCTGTGGTGTTCGGATTATTTTGATTCGTCCATAAAAGCCATTTCACCATTTAAAGGGAAAGTTCACCCCTCAAATAAAAAAATAGTCCATAGGTAAATCACACCGAAACCCCAAAACTGCAATAGCTAGAAAACGAAAAGCTAACTGGGAATGCTGCGCTATGTTGGAGATCTTTCTGCTTTGGGGTCGTTCCAGTTCCAGCAGCTGTCAATCATGAATCTAGCAGCCGCCTCCTCTGAGCATGTACACAGACACTGGATAAATGCTTGGCACACAGACAGTGGTAAAAATGCTTAGTACACGGACTACTGGTGAAATGTTTGGCACACAGACACTGATTATTTGGTTGGAAAACTGACACTGGTAAATGGTTGGCACAGACACTGGTAAAATGCTTCCAAACTGAAACTAGAATAATGGTTGGTACACAGACATTGGACAAATTGGACGTGGTTAGTGGCACTTCATGCACAGACAATGCAAACCATTTGCAACTTCCTATTTGCCAACCATTTTAACCATGTCTGTGGGCCAATTTGGCATACAGAAGACACTGGTAAAAAAGCAGCAGCCAGGCAGCTGGGCTGGCACAAAGACAACTAGTGTGTGAATCCAAAGCTGCAGCAGGTACTCACCTGAACTGAATGTGAACCAGCCACTGAAAAGGAGCTTTGGAGGAAAGTGGCTGATTGAGCACTTGCAGCTCGGTAGGTTAGAAGCAGTCACTGTGGTGTGTGCGCCCCCCTGACCTGACCTCAGTACATCCTTACCAATTTCCTGACAGCGGGTGGCACGCACTGGCCCCGAGTTTAGGCACGCCCAGTCTCGGACTGGACCATTGGGGCCCACCAGGAAATCTGAGACCAGGGGCCCACCAGGACAAGTTTAGGGGCCCACCTAACATTTCACATTATCACTCATTTACATATCTATCTTACTCCTACTGTTTATTATATAAGTATTTACTGTCCCTTTGGGTCTGTATTAACATTTTGCAGTTTTCTCTCTTTTCTTGGGAAAATGTGCTGTGGGTTCACCGGGGAATTACCCTGTAACCCTGTGGGCCAGTGGACACTGGACACGCCACACGTAGTTGCTCTAGTGGAAGTGAAGCGAAGCGGAGCATTAGATCGGAACGTATGTGATATAAAGTATTGATCTTTGTAGTAAAAAACTGGATGTTGTGGGCCCCCAGGTACACGGGCCTAGTCGCAATTGAGTCCTTAGTTACCGTGATACCTACACCAGTGATTAAATTGCATGTCCGACCTCTTAAGAAAATGTAGCCACTTTAGCCAGACCCCCTTTTCATTATACTTACAATGTCGGACTGGCCCACAGAGTTACAGGGGAATCCCCGGTGGGCCCACAGCTCATTTACCCAAGAAAACAGAGAAAACTGTTAAAATGTAAATACAGAACTAAATGGACAATAATCAACAATAAGAACCATTAGGAGTAAGATTAATATGTAAATAAGTGATAATAGAGATTTGGAATGTAAGTTGGGCCCCTAAAACAAAACCAAAAAGACCCCAACAACCAATGATTAAAAAGGGGAATACAGTTTTATTCATAGACTCCCAATGATTAAATACACCAGCTATGTTAACATTTCTAAAACCTCTACGTTGGCTGGCCAGCCACAATACCTACAAATTACATTCAAACTTCAATAGTTATAAAAAATTCAATAATGCACCTAAATAACCCTGTACCACAACGTAATCTTGCGACGTCTATATTTGCTGCAGTACCGACTCTCAATGGTTTCAATTTTCAGCACCACAGTGTAATCTACCAATGATTTTTAAATTAATATGTACAAAATGTGGTTGCTAAATAATCTTATAACTTGGTGAATTGAGGGTTAAGAGGCTGATTAAGAAGTTTAGTTATTGTATATAGGATCAGGGGGTAATATACCTTTACGGGAGGAGGAGGTAGGTGAATGGGGAGGATACAACACCAGCTATATAAGTCTGATTATAGGAAGTGATGTTTAATATTTGATGAAGCCTTTTGGTGAAACGCGTTGCGAGTTATTATAAAGTTTTATATACCCTAGTGCCCTGTTATAAGTGACTTCAGATACAGAGGAGATTGCCCTTTAAGAAATCAAGTGGTCGAGTAAGATGCAGAGCAGACGTCATCCCAGCGGGACGCTAGTGAATGGAATCCGTTTTGTAGTCTTGTTGGGATCTAGACTATTAGCCCGTTTAATTTAATAGGAGAGCTTACTATAATTTTACTGAGTGGGCCCCTAAACTCATCCTAGTGGGCTCCTGGTCTTAGATTTTCTGGAGGGCCCCAACAATCCACTTTATACTTACCTTTCCCATAGACGTTTGTAGCATTACTGGCCAGACCCGAAGAGAAAAGGTTGGGTTGCGGGAGTCCCCATAAGTGGGTACATTTTCTTACAGAGGGTGGACATGATGCTCTTTAATAGGTCAGAAAAACAGTTAAAAACTGTTACATAATGAGATTATTTTGATAATCACTTTTTACCATTTTATAAATTATAACCAGGCCTGTGCAAACCAAGACAATCTAACATTAGAGCACGGTAGGTGTGTACCATGTTGAATAAGAAACCCTTTCTAGTCTACTAAAAGGCCCCGTGTTTTCATGTAGTAATCTAGATAAATAACAATTTCACTAGGAAATGAATTGCCTTTTATTTGCATTTTTCTTTTTAATTCACTAAATCGCATCCCTTCCTCCTTGGGAATTATTGGAGGAATCATCTTATTACAAACTTTATCAGCCTTTCAACAATATTATGTTTATCCTTGAACCCGTTTACAGAGCCAAGCCAATATTCTCACTACATATCACGCTTCTCAGATAGATCAGTTTCCTAATTAGCAGAATATAGAAGGTTTGAGGCAGCCCAACGGCCCATTGGGGATTTTCTGCTGGTTTGATATGTTATGGATTACGCGCATCTTCTAAAAATATACGTTTTCTAGAGCGTGCAGGCGGAAGGCGGTAGACAAGGTAATCGTAGGTTGGATGTAATGAACGTTTCCGACTTTGCGAACAGTAAAATGAATTATTGTTCTGCTCTGTATGATTTTCTGTTCCAAGGACTTTCCCAATTATTTATTTTTTGCATTGGATATTATTGGGGAAATGTTTATTAAAGGGCATGTCCACCCCAAAATTTAACTTTTGATATGTGGTAGGGCATGCTCCCCCAGGCCCCAACCGCATTAATATAATTGTTAGAAAGTCCCCCGATTCTTACTTACCTGCCCTCTCTCCCCTGCTGCAGTGTTCAGGCCCTCTGCTTGCATGGAATTGAAAGCAGGGGGCGGGACCGGCAGCCGCGTCCGTGATTGGCTGAGAGGCAGGGAGGGCTGCACTGAGCATGCCTCAACCTTGATGAGGTTGAGGAAGTCTCAGGCACAGCATGAGTCACACACTGCTCCTACACAGCAGTTTCCTGGACTTTGGAAGGGCACAGCAGGGGAACTATTTTGAGCAGAAATGTAAGGTAAGGATTGTTGTAAACTACTTGATGTGGCCAGTAAGGGGTTAAATTTTAGTTTTGGGGGTGGACATGCCCTTTAAGTATCAATGTGAACGTCATGGCTATTAGAACATTTCCACAGGTAACTGTTATAGAGTCTCTGGGGCTGATGCAGTATCCGATATTTTTGGCCGAAACTAGCGCAAAAGTTAGCGTGGAATTTGAACTAATATTGCGCTGCCTGCAGTATTTCCAAAAAGAGCGTAGACCCGGCCTGGGCAAATGAAGGCTTGTTGGCTGTCCAAGACCGGCCCTTTGCCAAGACCTGTACCCCAAAAAATCTTCTTGTGATGAAAAATAATATTAATTGATTGTTTCAAGGTGGTTTTACTAAAAAATAATGGGATGATAAAATGATCAATTTAATTAATAGATCTAAATTATTACATACCTACTGGTCCGTCTAATTAAAAAACATTCTAATATTAATTTAAAAATCCGGTTCACTCAGGAGAGCTGGGGAGAAAGATTAATGTGGCTTGGGGGTGATTTCTCCATCTACAAGTTTGAATGGGGGCGAACATGCCCTTTCATCTTTTTATAATGCGATCAAATTAATGTCAAGAAGAATTAAGTTGAGCCTATTGTTCTGGCCCTTCACAATAGTCCAGGTTTTTCCCGTGGCCCTCTGGGAAAATTAATTGCCCTTCCTTGGCATAGACTATGTAGTGATGACTTGGATTAGCACAACAATTATGTACAGTAGTACTAAAAAAGTTACGTCTCGTTATTGGCCCGTCTGTGCTTTACGCTACACTTGTGGATAAAATGGGATTTCTCATTTATGGTTATTTAAGCTGAAGCAATGTGTCTTCATCTGGCTCTACGTTTATTCCCCATACCCTCTGGATTTATGGGATATTATCTCTACTTGTTGGTCAACATCAAGCATTGTTATGTGAATGCAAAGTTCCTTTGCGAATCTGCCGATGTTCTGTTATCGTAGCGAATGCGATTTGAAAAAAACAGTCAACGCATGTGCACACAGTGTTAGCCAAGGAAAATTCCACCCGGGAACCAAGCTACTGTGGCCTAGACCTTAGCGTCCAATTAGAAGTTTGCTTTCATTTTTTTCTTTAATAGTGGACAATTAAAAGCTAACAGCTAATTGGTTACTTTGGGTGATCAGCATGCGACAGTGGTTTGCCCGTTATAACATATGTTATGCAAAAAAGAACTAGAATATTTGATTCAATCAATAAACCAATAGCAATATCAGATTATACATTACAATAAGAACAATATTATTAACAGTAAATGCTTCTGAGGACAGTTCCCGTCCTTTTAACTTGTAATATATTTTAAATTTATGTTTTAATTTTTTTTAAAAATGGGTTTCCCTGTAGGTGAATTGCTGCACTTAACCTATAACATATTATTCTGGTGTGGCCGTATATATCCTGTATGTATACTGTTCTTGTTTTATAAGTTGGTTTTTCAGTAAATCCCTTTAGCTTAAAAAAATAAAATGTAATAATACACTTACACTAAGTGCTGGATAATGATTGCTGGAACTTGAATTAGCCAACGTATGAAAAGAGAAAGTCAAAAAAAAAAAGAGAGAAGCTTCTTAATTGTAATAGAAAAAAAAATCCCAAACTTCCAGCGCTCCGAGATGCCGGCATGAAATTTTAATATGTTTATCTCAAACATTAATTGTTCATTCATGATATTAACGCATTTGGCATGAAGCAGCGCGCGGTGCCTGTTTGTGGATAAGGACGGCGTCTGGATACAGTCTGTTTCTTACTAAACACAAGGCGCTGAATCGGACAAATCCGACAAGGAACATCTTTAAGGGAAGGAATGTAATAATAAAAAAAGGGAAATTTTCCGTTGGTCTGAGCAAAGCGATTTAGAAGCATTTGGTTAATTACAGAGAAAGCAACTAATTTGTAGGACAGGAAGGGTTAGAAGGGGTCTTTAATTTGTAACGAAGGGGGAACGGTGCTTTGGAACTTCCAGTAATGCCATATCCTTGAGATTACTGCATGTAAACCACAGAAAAGCGGTTTACATTTCCAGCATAAGAGCCGGAGTGGGGCAGCCTGCCATAGAGCTTCTATTTGGCTTTCTTTAAAGCCCCTAAATGGAATCCACATTAACTGTTTGGAGCCAATGGGGACAGGACATAACTTTTTTTTTTAGATAGGAGTAGATAGGAGACAGATGGAAAATCTTATGTGTTTTGGGGAAGGGAATGGAGAGAAAGACGGGGGATTCTATTTGGAACGAGGGGATGGAGAAGGGAAAGTGGGGCAATAAGGTGCCTCCTGTGAAGCTGGATCAGAACGAAGAACACATGTATAGGTAAGTATTACAGCAGATCTAGCGTAAATCCAGGGGCGAGTACCTTACAGTTTAGGTGGGTACTATTGATAGGAGGATAAAAGGGATGGTATGGGGTCTACAATTGCACTAAGGCCTATGTAATAAAAGTCTTATCGTTAAAAATGGTTCTGATTTTGCCCCAACCAATCAGATGTTAGATACCATTAGAAAGCAAACATCTGATTGTTTGGGGGCAAAATTAGCACCATTTTTAACAATAAGAACTTTTATTACATAGGCCTGTAAGTGTTTAAATACCCCCATGGCCAACCCCCATCCCATTAAAACCACCAGGGTTAAAACTTAAACAATTAGGTCCTTGCCCCTGGGTTTTGGAAATTTATATTAGCTCCACCCCCACTTTTGGCCTGGGACCCAAGCAATGGGAAGGTGCCATCTGGGACTAGGTGGCTTACAAACAGGTCAGTAATCAGAATTTCACTGCATATTTCCCACCGATAGAGGCAAACCACAGGGGTAAGAGGGGTGAGCTGGGTATCCTGAAGGGGGTATCGTTGTCCTATCAATTTTTTGTTTCAAAATTTTTTTTTTAATTTTTAAAACTCTGAAGTTTTTGTTGAGAAAATCAAACAATTCAAAAATCAAAAACTCCATTTAAAAAACGAAAATCCTATGGATAATTCAAAAAATGCTATCAGAAGCTCGAAATTGGCGATTACAAATTCTAAAACATTTAGGGTCAATCAGATCTTTGATATGTTCCATGGAACCTTGGAACTAAGTGCTAGGATATCTTCTGCTTTACCTACACTGTATATTGTACATATACATGGATCTTTATGTTTAAGGTCTGTTGGCCCTGAACGAAAACGTATTCATTATAAATACCTCGTCTCTAATTCCCTTAAACATCCACTTAATCCTTTTCTATTTCCTGTGTCTCTGCATTGTATTGGGCTCTGCTCCCTTAACTACAGTAGAATGTCTTGGAGAACATCCCCGTCTCATAGACCAGCACTGATTGGCTTTGATCTGGGCGCTCTGTGTTTAACGTTACTGATCTGTTCTTTGTAAATAAGGCCTGCAGCCTTTTGATGTAAATTACTTCCAGTAAGTTACGAGGTTCACTCAGCAGTTTTTAAAGTCAGGAAGCCTCACGGGAGACTATTTAACTGGTCATCTGAGACCCAACAATGTAAGGCACGGCTGAATTTCTTCCCAGTACGCTCAGTTACTTTGGACGATCTCTTGAGTGCTCTTTCTATCTATTTTCTAGATGCTCAGCAAAGCTAATTCATGTCTTGAATTTATATAATGAAATAATATGGCAGCCTGTTGGCTAAGCAAGGACATATTTCAAAATGCAATTTGAACACATTCCTGCGTCGTGTCTGTTATTATGCCGCGTAGAGCTATTAGATGCCAAATTAATTTTACTTTAAAAGGAAGGTATGTTCTTAACAAACAATAATGCAGTGGGTCCTGTTCCATCAAACAAGAGGTCGAGTACATAAGGATGGCTCATTGACTGTTGGTTAATAGAGTCCTTAAAGGGTAACTGTGGTTGAAGAATGACTTTCGGTAAATTGACAGGAATTGCTTTCCTGAGTATTTTTGCAATTTATTTTCTGTATTTTTTTTTACATAGTTCTGAAGATATTTACATTTTTATGTGTGATATGGTAGCAGCATCACCAGATCCCCTGCACTTCCTGCTCAGAAACCATGTGGCAGTCCCTCTTTCCAGTGTCTCCTCCTCCTTGTGGGCCCCCATGACCCCTCCCCTTGAAGTCCCCTTGAAACCCTCTGTGGCCCTCCCACTTCTTCAGTAATTGTAACTCGATCTCTTCCTGCTTTCTTCTGCTTTCTCTTGCACTGAGCATGTGCCAACCTCAGATTAGAAGGAGGAACTGGTATTTGTGACTGCAGATTCAGAACCCCCCTGATTTCTTCATATCTTGGGCTGTGCTGCAAATAGAGAGGTGGTTGATGGCTTATTTTAAAGGTATGAACATGTCCTTTCATTTAAAATCAACTTATTTGGAGACCACAGTTCCCCTTCAATGCTATCAATGGAAAAAGTAATTGCTCTTGTTATATTGTGTGTAATATAGAGAGTTTTGCTTTGTGTTTTTATTTGAACCTGGGGGGATAAGACCCAGCCGCTTACAATAACACTTCTGAATTAGCTTTAACTCCTAATCTTATGTATCACTTGAAAGAACACACAAACAAGGTGATTATGGGTGAAACAATCCGCCACAGTTTATTTTCATTTTAACAATATTCCCCAAGGCCTTTCTGGCCAACTTATATTTTTATTGGGCACCCTTGCAACCTCCGTCATTGCTTGATGTTATTAAGGTGTTGATCAAATCTTGGATGCCAACTTCTGTGTTACCAGAGGGCATGTAACAGCTCACACTAGTCCACTTCCTGCAAGGATGCCCCCACCACCAAACAACTGTGACTCCAACTTAACCAAACATGCCAAGGGGGAGGATGGGAGTGGAACGCTGGTTCCTCTGGTCACTAGCAAACACAAAATGGCACCAGTGACCATGAGGTGGGGCTTTATATAGCCCCACCTCGCGGACGCCGCATGGGTTGGCATCACCGCGCACAGCGCTGCCTCTGAAATCCCCGGTCTCGCGCGAGCCAGGGTACCCCCAGCACCAAGTCCCGTGGCACAGAGACTAACGTCACTATGTGCGCGACCACTACGCTGGTACAAGCAACACATGTTGTGAATTTTAAAGACCCTTTATTAAGGATCATCCCTCCCATAAACACATGGGGCAAAAGAAACCAGTAAAAAGCTATCATCTGGTTGGTTGTTGCAAATTAATAGTATAGGCTTTTTAGTTGGTGAGAACTAATAAAATGTATTACTGTAAAGTTATTCCATACATATAAAGCTCTAATGTTAATGTCCCATCAGGTTATTTCATCTTGGCCACTAAGGTGACCAACTCTCTGGTTTAAAACCATCAATAGATAGAGATAGACACTGAATCAGATGAACGGATGATCAGATGTGTCGGAAAATCACAATTGATCGCGTGGTCCTCTATGCACCACACGATCAGTTGCAGCTAACTGTCAGTCGCGGCTAACTGTCGGATGTGGCTACATTTGCCACAACCTATAGTCCTTCCTCCTGGTCGACCAGTCGGAAGTGCCAAACAGTCGGTCAGGAGGAAGGATTATGTGTGTACCCACCTTTAATCATTTCTACCTCCTCCATTCCCACAAAATCCCCAAGACTACTCTAAAGGCTCAGGCACCTCCTCTTCGAGCCAAGAACTCTTTAAGAAATTAAGGCAATCTACTGGTGTTCTAATCTACTGGTGTTCTAATTACTGGTGTTCTAATCCACTGGTGTTCTAATCTACTGGTGTTCTAATCTACTGGTGTTCTAATCCACTGGTGTTCTAATCTACTGGGTTCTAATCTACTGGTGTTCTAATCCACTGGTGTTCTAATCCACTGGTGTTTAATCCACTGGTGTTCTAATCTACTGGTGTTCTAATCCACTGGTGTTCTAATCCACTGGTGTTCTAATCTACTGGTGTTCTAATCTACTGGTGTTCTAATCCACTGGTGTTCTAATCTACTGGTGTTCTAATCACGGTGTCTATCTATGTGGTCTATACTTGTCTTTTAATCTACACGTGATCTAATCCACTGGTGTTCTATTTACTGGTGTTTTATTTACTTGTCTTTTAATCTACAGGTGTTCTAATCCATGGTGTTCTAATCTATAGATTTTGAGTTCTAATTACAGGTGTTTTAATCTACTAGTGTTCTAATCCACAGGTGGTCTAATCTACTGGTGTTCTAATCTACTGGTCTTTAATCTACTGGTGTTCTAATCTACTGGTCTTTTAATCTACTGGTGTTCTAATCCACAGGTGGTCTAATCTACTGGTGTTCTAATCTACTGGTCTTTTAATCTACTGGTGTTCTAATCTACAGGTTTTCTAATCTACTGGTGTTCTAATCCACAGGTGGTCTAATCTACTGGTGTTCTAATCTACTGGTCTTTTAATCTACTGGTGTTCTAATCTACAGGTTTTCAATCTACATGTTTTCTAATCTACAGGTTTTCTAATCTACGGTTTTCTAATCACAGGTGTTCTAATCCACTGGTGTTCTAATCTACTGGTGTTCTAATCCACAGGTGGTCTAATCTACTGGTGTTCTAATCTACTGGTCTTTTAATCTACTGGTGTTCTAATCTACTGGTGTTCTTATCCACAGGTGGTCTAATCTACAGGTGTTCTAATCTACAGGTTTTCTAATCAACAGGTTTTCTAATCTACAGGTGTTCTAATCCACTGGTGTTCTAATCCACAGGTGCTCTAATCTACATGTGTTCTAATCCACTGGTGTTCTAATCTACTGGTGTTCTAATCCACAGGTGGTCTAATCTACTGGTGTTCTAATCTACTGGTCTTTTAATCTACTGGTGTTCTAATCTACTGGTGTTCTTATCCACAGGTGGTCTAATCTACAGGTGTTCTAATCTACAGGTTTTCTAATCAACAGGTTTTCTAATCTACAGGTGTTCTAATCCACTGGTGTTCTAATCCACAGGTGCTCTAATCTACATGTGTTCTAATCCACTGGTGTTCTAATCTAACCATTTTGCTAATCTACAGGTTTCTAATCTACAGGTGTTTCTAATCCACTGGTGGTCTAATCTACAGGTGTTCTATCTACAGGTTCTAAATTCTACAGTTTTTCTACTCTACAGGTTTTCTTCTAATCTACAGGTGTTCTAATCCACTGGTGTTCTAATCCCAGGTGCTCTAATCTACATGTGTTCAATCCACTGTGTTTTCTACTACTACTGTGTTCTAATCCACAGGTGGTCTAATCTACTGGTGTTCTAACTACTGGTCTTTTAATCTACTGGTGTTCTAATCTACTGGTGTTCTTATCCACAGGTGTCTAATCTACAGGTGTTCTAATCTACAGGTTTTCTAATCACAGTTTTTCTCAATCTACAGGTGTTCTAATCCACTGGTGTTCTAATCCACAGGTGCTCTAATCTACATGTGTTCTAATCCACTGGTGTTCTAATCCACTGGTGTTCTAATCTACAGGTGTTCTAATCTACAGGTGTTCAATCTACTGGTGTTCCAATCTACTGGTGTTCTAATTCACTGGTGTTCTAATCGTCGTGTGTTCTAATCTACAGGTGTTCTAATCCACTGGTGTTCTAATCCACTGGTGTTCTAATCTACTGGTGTTCTAATCAACTGGTGTTTTAATCTACTGGTGTTGCACAGATAAACATGATTATCTTAGAATATCTCCTATCACGGAGAAAAGGAAAGTACTAAAAGACTAAGATGTCTCAGATATCTGTGGTTAAATCCCCAGACCATCCATCATTTCACCCTTTGTAATGAACCAACTTTGTGATTGTCATGTTGTGTGCAACCACTTCACAAGGGCAAAGTTCGGCTAAACAAACCACAGGCAATGTAAGACAGTCTGTCATCTCAAAATTCATATGGGAGTATAATGTACCCTCCGTGTTACACAAACCCAGTAATTATGTCTGCAAGCAGCAGGTTGAGATTAACTTGAAGCTCTCTGCATGCAGCCAACCTCCCAACCAGCGAATGCTGATTGTAATTTCATGTACGGAATCAGTTGTGTGTCGTTAATAATAATGCATGCAACCACAGTAAAAACACGCGTGTGCGTGTTGGCCAACAACTTATTTTACTTTACAATCCAATCACTAAAGCTAAACAAATGATTTGAAAATAAAGAGATGGTGAAGGATTCTCTGAATACAGAAAGGCTAATGGAGACCCCAAACTCTGCCATTGGGCTGAACTCTCTTTGACAATACTCTTAATTGTTAGTTTTGTCTACATATCTGATGTCTGTACCTGAGTATGGCCAAGTATACCAAAGTACAAAAGGATCCTGCACACTCCCAATGTAGCATTAGCAATGTTCAGTTCTGGGTGCCCCAGCGTAGCGGCAAGCTCACATATATAGAAAGAGAATGCTGTGCACACCAGTCTTATTAGCAATAGGTGTTTATTACCACATACCAGTATGTGTCTGATGAAGGCGTGAGTAATATCGCCGAAACGTTACATGGTGTTATACTGATGTGGTAATAAACACCTATTGCTAATAAGACTGGTGTGCACAGCATTCTCTTTCTAAATATAGCCAGGTAGGTATGTTCTGGAAGAAGTACCTGGTGGAAGAGTCAATGTGAAGGAGATTGTCTATGTCCAGACAGGCTAATAGGTTCCAGTTTTCCAGCCGCAATGCAGTAAGTCTCGCTAAGGTGTTTACAGCATCTCAGTCAGGTAAGTAGCTGGAGATTTTAGTACTAGATCGGCCCAATTATCTTGTATGGAGGGGTCATAAATAAGTCGTATTGTGGCTGATTTTGCATTTACGTCTTCCAGACCCACAAACACGTCCATCACTTTTTACATTTACTGATCACTGCTAATTATTGAAAGAAGCACATGACTCTCCCTAGGTTAGTTCTGCAGGAAACTCTCATTAGGTGAGTCCAGCAACACGTACCATTGGCCTAGCGCACAAACAATCCATCCCAAGAATGCAGGTTATAGACTGTAAGGTCCCTTTGTCTAGTTATAGAACTTTCTAGGGTTACAGTGATAATGTTGGACTCCCAATGCATGTGTCCGTGTGAAATTGTGTTTATCTTATATCTATGTGGGTCTATTAGGCTAGGTACACACGAGCAGATATTTCACGGCGATCAAGCAATATTTCTGTTTTTTGGTCGGTCAAGATGAAATATCAGATGTCGGTAATTTACAGTCTCTCTTGGCCAACTGGTCAATAGCGGTGAACGACTGGACATGTACCTAGCCTTAGATAGACCCAATAATGTTTTAGTTCTGCAAATAGAGGTACTGTTAACCACACGTTACTCCTACCTAGTACCTACCTTGTCCAAAGTCCACCTACCACTTTCAGGAAGTTGGCGCCATGGGAGAAGGTCAGTGCTGCAGGAATCGGGACATTCCGGAGTTTTTATTTCAGGGTCTTAAAATGGCTCCACTTCCCCCCCCATTATTGACATAAATATTCACACAACTTACACACTTTGTGCACATCACAACATCAACCGATTTGTTTGTTTGCGGCGACTCGAATCACAACAAACAACAATCCCAATCATCCAATCTTGAAACTTTTTTGCAAAGAGCCATAATGGAAGCTTGGAGTTGTGGTCAAGTCAATTAGCCGTTGGGTATTACGGAGACCTTTGTTGATTGCGGTTGCACGGTACGTATGGTAAGTGCATTAAGGGATATTTAACAACACGGGATGGGCGAGTTGCTGTCTCCTTTAATGGCAGATCCCTATGCTGGATATCCATTATCGCTACTACTTTGCACTAACACGGTGTGTTTTTTTTGCTCAGGTGCAGGATGGGTAGAACATAATAATATTGCTAAGACAGGTCTTAAACACGTACAGTACACATTAGGTTTGTCATTGAGATCTCTGCCTTTCCCCATGGCTGACTCCAGCAGACTCTTCTAATAAATGAGACCAAGAGGGAGCCCAGATGACAGGGTTCAGGCCCCGCCGTACAATAAAAGGAACCTCACAGGGGGATTGTAGACTTAACATCCTGACAGAAACTACTCAACCCGAACTGAATCTCCTGGCAAGACGGAGTGTCCCAGTGTCAGTGTGTGCAGGCAGAGCCCACGACTCAGGGCCCGTGTTGCTAAATACATTAGTGCTTATGGGCAATTATTACGCAGGAATTAATCTGCTGGGGCGCACTCTCCACTCTGTGTACTGCCTGGATTCAAACCAGAGACAACAATTAGAACGATCCGAAGAAACACACTTGAAAGGATGTCTCAGAGTAGAACTGGGGAGGTGGAAAGGATCCGGCAATATATTGTATTGTTATTACAGGAATGTCTATACCTAATACCAGACCATTGGACATTGGGCTTATAATTACTGAGTGTAAGCTAGAAATAGAACTGTGTATTAGTTACCCTTATATATTATATATAGTTTATAATCACAGATAAAGAGATAGATATAGATAGATAGATAGATAGATAGATAGATAGATAGATAGATAGATAGATAGGTAGGAGATAGATAGATAGATAGGAGATAGATAGATAGATAGATAGATAGATAGATAGATAGATAGATAGGTAGGAGATAGATAGATAGATAGGAGATAGATAGATAGATAGATAGATAGATAGATAGATAGATAGATAGATAGGAGATAGATAGATAGATAGGAGATAGATAGATAGATAGATAGATAAACGTGGCAACTAGTTAGGAAACATACTGTGTGGTCTAATCCACTGGTGTTCTAACCACTGGTGTTCTCATCTACTGGTGTTTCTAATCCACTGGTGTTGCTATCCAACTGGTGTTCTAATCTCTGGTGTTCTATCCACTGGTGTTTCTCATCACCTGGGTTCTAATCACTGGTGGCGATCCACTGGTGTTCTAATCCCTGGTGTTCTAATCTACTGGTGTTCTATCCACGGGTGTGTCTAATCACTGTGTTTCTAATCTACTGTGTCAATACACTGTGTTCTATCTCTACTGGTGTTCTAATCCACTGGTGTTCAAACCACTGGTGGTTCTAATCTCTGGTGTTTCTAATCCACTGTTGTTTCTAAATCCACTGGTGTTCGAATCTACTGTGTTCTAATCCACTTGTGTTCTAACTAACTGGGTTCTAATCTACTGGTTTTCTAATCCACTGTGTTCTAAATCTCTGTGTTCTAATCCACTGTGTTTCTACTTTACTGGTGTCTAATCTACTGGTGTTCTAATCTACTGGTGTCCTAATCCACTTGTGTTCTAATCTACTTTTGTTCTACTCCACTGTGTTCTAATCTACTGGGTGTTCTCATCCACTGGGTTCTAATCCACTGGTGTTCTAATCATACTGGTGTTTCTAATCCACTGGTGTTCTAATCCACTGGTTTCCTATCTACTGGTGTTCTAATACACTGGTGTTCTAGTTCTGATATCTACTGGTTTCTAATCCACTGGTGTTTCTAATCCACTGGTTTTCTAATCTACTGTGTTCTAATCCACTGTTTTCTAATTCCCCAACCCCTGGGGGTTGGTGTTCTAATCTACTGTGTGTTCTAAATCCACTGGTGTTTTCTAATCTCTGGTGTTTCTATCTACTTTGTTGTCGATCCCCTGGTGTTCTAATCTACTGTGTTCTAATCACTGGTGTTCTATTTACTGGTGTTCTAATCTACTTGTGTTCTTAATCTACTGTGTCCCTCATCCACTGGTTTCTATCTCACTGGTGTTCTATCCACTGTGTTCTAATTACTGGTGTTCCAATCTACTGTTGTTCTAATCCCACTGGTGTTCTAATCCACTGGTGTTCTAATCTACGGTGGGTCTAATCCACTGGTGTTCTATTTTACTTGTCCTTTATCTACAGGTGATCTAAATCCACTGGTGGTTCTATTTACTGGTGTTTTATTTACTTGTCTTTTATCGCCAGGTGTTCTAATCCACTGGTGTTCTAATCTACTATTTTTGAGTTGTGCTAACTTAATAGTGTTTAATCTCTGTGTTTAATCTACTGGTTTTTCCAATCTACTGGTGTTCTAAGCCACTGTGGTGCTAATCTAAGTGTTCTAATTCACGGTGTTCTAATCCACGGTCACTAATCTACATGTGTTCTAATCCACTGGTTTCTACTCCACTGGTGTTCTAATCTACAGGTGTTCTAATCTAACTGGTGTTCTAATCTACTTGGTTTTCTATCCACATTTTGTTTCTCATCCACTGGTGTTCTAATCCACTGGTGTTTCTAATCTACTGGTGTTCTGATCTACTGGTGTTCTAATCCACTGGTGTTCTAATTTACTGGTGTTCTAATCTACTGGTGTTCTAATCCACTGGTGTTTTAATCTACTGGTGTTGCACAGATAAACATGATTATCTTAGAATATCTCCTATCACGGAGAAAAGGAAAGTACTAAAAGACCCATAACCACTAAGATGTCTCAGATATCTGTGGTTAAATCCCCAGTACCATCATCTTCACCCTTTGTAATGAACCAACTTTGTGATTGTCATGTTGTGTGCAACCACTTCACAAGGGCAAAGTTCGGCTAAACAAACCACAGGCAATGTGAAGACAGTCTGTCATCTCAAAATTCATATGGGAGTATAATGTACCCTCCGTATTACACAAAAAACCCTGTAATTATGTCTGCAAGCAGCAGGTTGGAGATTAACTTGAAGCTCTCTCACGCATCCAACCTCTCCACCACGAATGCATTTCGCGGCTAACTGTCGGATTTGGCTACTTTTGCCACACCTATAGTCTCTTCTTCCTGGTCGACCAGTCGGAATGCCGACAGTCGGTCAGGATGAAGGATTGTATGTGGTACCCACCTTTAATCATTTCTACTCCTCCATTCCCACAAAATCCCAAGACTACTCAAAGGCTCAGGCACTCCTCTTCGAGCCAAGAACCTTTATAAATTAATAGCAATCTACTGGTGTTCTAATCTCCTGGTTGTTTCAATCACTGGGTTCTAATCCACTGTTGTTCTAATCCACTGGTGTCTAATCTACTGGTGTTCTAATCCACTGGTGTTCTAATCCACTGGTGTTCTAATCTACTGGTGTTCTAATCCACTGGTGTCTAATCCACTTGTTTCTACTCGACTGTGTTTCTAATCCACTTGGTGTTCTAATCCGCCGGTGTTCTATCTACTGGTGTTCTAATCCACTGGTGTTCGAATCCACTGGTGTTCTAATCTACTGGTGTTCTAATCCCTGTGTTCTAATCTACTGTGTTCTAATCCCTGGTGTTCTAATCCAACTGGTGTTCTAATCTACGGTGTTCTAATCCCTGTGTTCCTAATCCACTGGTGTTCAAAATCTACTGGTGTTCTAATTCCTGTGTTCTAAGCTACTGTGTTTCTAATACTACTGGTGTTCTAAATCCCTGGTGTTTCTTCATCTTACTGGTTTCTAATCCACTGTTGTCTAATTTACTGGTGTTCTAATCTACTTGGTGTTCTATCTACTGGTGTGTTCCTATCCACTGTGTTCTAATCGACTGGTGTTCTAATCCACTGGTGTTCTATCCCTGGTGTTCTCAATCTACTGGTCTTTTAATCTCTGGTGTTCTAATCTACAGGTGTCTCTAATCGACAGGTTTTCTAATCTTCAGGTTTTTCCTAATCTACAGTGTTCTAATCCACTGGTGTTTCTAATCCACAGGTGCCCCTAATCTACATTGTTCTATCTCACGGTGTTTCTAATCCACTGGTGTTCTAATCTAACGGTGTGGCTAATCGACGGTTGTTCTAACTACTGGTGGTTCTAATCCCCTGGTGTTCTAATTTACTGGTGTTCTAATCTACTGTTGTTCGAATCCACTGGTTCTAATTCCCTGGTGTTTCCTAATCTACTGGTGTTCTATCCACTGTTTTCTTTTACTCTTTTAATCTACAGGTGATCTAATCCACTGGTTTCTAATTTTTTACTGGTGTTTTCTTACTTGTCTTTTAATCTACAGGTGTTTCTAATCCACGGTGTTCTAATCTACTAGATTGTGAGTTCTAATTATAGATGTTTAATCTACTGGTGTTTTAATCTACTGGTGTTCCAATCTACTGGTGTTCTAATCCACTGGTGTTCTAATCTACAGGTGTTCTAATTCACTGGTGTTCTAATCCACAGGTGCACTAATCTACATGTGTTCTAATCCACTGGGTTCTAATCCACTGTTTTCTAATCTACATGTGTTCTAATCTCTGGTTTTTCTAATCTACTGGTTGTTCTAATCCACTGTGTTCTAATCCACTGGTGTTCTTATCCACTGGTGTGTCTAATCTACTGGTGTTCTGATCACTGGTGTTCTAACCATGGTGTTCTAATTACTGTGTTCTATCTACTGTGTTCTAATCTACTGTTTCTAATCCACTGGTGTTCTAATCTACTGGTGTTCTATCCACTGGTGTGTCTAATCTACTGGTTTCTAATCTACTGGTGTTCTAATCACTGGTGTTCTAATCCCTGGGTTCTACTCTACGGGTGTTCTAATCCCCTGGTGTTCCTAATCTACGGTGTTCAATCTACTGGTTGTTCTAAGCTCTGGTGTTCTAATCCACTGGTGTTCTAATCTACTGGTGGTTCTATCCACTGGTGTCTATTACTTGACTTTAATCTACAGGTGATCTAATCCACTGGTGTTCTATTTCTGGTGTTTTATTTACTTGTCTTTTAATCTACAGGTGTTCTAATCCACTGGTGTTCTAATCTACTAGATTTTTGGTTCTAAATTATAGATGTTTAATCCTACCGGTGTTTTAATCTACTGGTGTTCCAATACTGGTGTCTAATCCCAGTTGTCTAATCTACTGGTCTTTTAATCACTGGTGTTCTAATCTACATGTGTTCTAATCTACGGTTTTCTATCTACAGTTTTTCTAATCACGTTTCTAATCACTGGTGTTCTAATCCACAGGTCTCTAATCTACATGTGGTTTCTAATCCCCTGGTGTTCTAATCCACTGGTTTTCTATCTAACAGGTGTTCTAATCTCTGGTGTTCTAATCCACTGGGGTTCTAATCCACTGGGTGTTCTACTCCACTGGTGTTCTAAGCTAAAAGGTGTTCTAATTTCACTGTGTTCTAATCCACAGGCGCACATCACATGTGTTCTAATCCACTGGTGTTCTAATCCACTGGTGTTCTAATCTACAGGTATTCTAATCTACTGGTGTTCTAATCTACTGGTGTTCTAATCCACTGGTGTTCTAATCCCTGGTGTTCTAATCCACTTTGTGTTCTAATCACAGGTGTTCTAGATCTACAGTGTTCGAATCCACTGGTGGTTCTAATCTCTGTGTGCTATCCACTGGTGTTCTAATCTACTGTTGTCTATCCACTGGTGTCTAATCTACTGGTGTTTGAATCACGGTGTTGCCAGATCACAGATTATCTTAGAATTATCCTATCATGGAGAAAAGAAAGTACTAAAAGACCCATACCCACTAAGATTTCCTCAGATATCTGTGGTTAAATCCCCAGTACCATCAATCTTCACCCTTTGTCATAACAACTTTGTGATTGTCCATGTTGTTGCACCACTTTCACAGGGCAAAGTTCGGCTAAACAACCCAGGCAATTGAAGACATTCTCATCTCAAAATTCATATGGGAGTATAATGTACCCTCCGTGTTACACAAACCCAGTAATTATGTCTGCAAGCAGCAGGTTGAGATTAACTTTAAGCTCTCTGCATGCAGCCAACCTCCCAGCCAGCGAATGTCAGTCGCGGCTAACTGTCGGATGTGGCTACTTTTGCCACAACCTATAGTCCTTCTTCCTGGTCGACCAGTCGGAAGTGCCGAACAGTCGGTCAGGAGGAAGGATGTATGGTGTGTACCCCCTTAATCATTTCTCACCTCCTCCATTCCACAAATCCCCAAGACTACTCTAAGGGCTCAAGGCACCGTCTCTTCCGAGCCAAGAAACTCCTTTAAGCAAATTAAGAGCAATCTACTGGTGTTCTAACTACTGGTGTACTATCTACTGGTGTTCTAATCCACCTGGTGTTCGAATCCACTGGGTTTAATCTGTACTACTGGTGTTCTAATCCACTTGTGTTCTAAGCCCTGGTGTCTTAATCTACTGGTGTTCTAATCCGACTGGTTTCTAATCACTGGTGTTCTAACTACTGGTGTTCTAACCACTGGTGGTTCTAATCTACTGGTGTTTCTAATCCACTGGTGTTCTAATCCACTGGTTCTATCTACTGGTGTTCTAATCCCCTGGTGGTCTAATCCTCTGGTGTTTCTAATCCTTTGGTGTTCTAATCCACTGGTGTCTACGCTACTGGTGTTCTAATCACTGGGTTCAATCCACGGGTGTTCTAATCTACTGGTGTTCTAATCCACTGTGTTCTAATCTACTGTGTTCTAATCTACTGGTGTTCTAATCACTGGTGGTTCTAATCTATCTGTGTCTAATCTACTGGTGTTCTAATCCCTTGTGTGTCTAATTGTACTGGTGTTCTAATCTACTGGTTTCTAAATCACTGGTTCCTAAGCCACTGGTTTTCTAATCTACTGGTGTTCTAATCCCCCTGTGGTTCTAATCACTTTGTGTTCTAACCCTGGTGTTTCTATCCACTGGTTTCTAAATCTACTGGTGTCTAATCCCTGGTGGTTCTATTTGACTTGTCTTTTAATCTCAGGGATCTAATCCCACTGTTGTTCTATTTACTGGTGGTTTTTATTTACTTGTCTTTTAATCTACAGGTGTTCTAATCCACTGGTGTTCTAATCTACTAGATTTTGAGTTCTAAATTATAGATGTTTAATCTACTGGTGTTTTAATCTACTGGTGTTCCAATCTACTGGTGTTCTAATCTACTGGTGTTCTTATCCACTGGTGTTCTAATCTACAGGTGTTCTAATTCACTGGTGTTCTAATCCACAGGTGCACTAATCTACATGTGTTCTAATCCACTGGTTGGTTTCTAATCCACTGGTGTTCTAATCTACAGGTATTCTAATCTACTGGTGTTCTAATCTACTGGTGTTCTAAATCCACTGGTGTTCTAATCCACTGGTGTTCTAATACCACTGGTGTTCTAATCCCTGGTGTTCAATCTACTGGTGTTCTAATTCCACTGGTGTTCTAATTTCTGGTGTTCTAATCTACTGGTGTTCTAATCTACTGGTGTTCTAATCCACTGGTGTTCTAATCTACTGGTGTTCTCATCCACTGGTGTTCTAATCTACTGGTGTTCTATCTACTGGTGTTCTAATCCACTGGTGTTCGAATCCACTGGTGTTCTAATCTACTTTGTTCAATCCACTGGTGTTCTATTTACTTGTCTTTTAATCTACAGGTGATCTATCCACTGGTGTTCTATTTACTGGTGTTTTATTTACTTGTCTTTTAATCTACAGGTGTTCTAATCCACTGGTGTTCTAATCTACTAGATTTTGAGTTCTAAATTATAGATGTTTAATCTACTGGTGTTTTAATCTACTGGTGTTCCAATCTACTGGTGTTCTAATCCACAGGTTGTCCTAATCTTACTGTCTTTAATCTAACTGGTTTTCAATCTACAGGGTTTAATCTACGTGTTCTAATCCTACAGGGTTTCTAATCTACAGGTGTTCTAATCCACGGTGTTCTAATATCCACAGTTGCTCTAATCTACATGTGTTCTAACTCCACCTGGTGTTCTAATCCACTGGTGTTCTAATCTACAGGTGTTCTAATCTACTGGTGTTCTAATCCACTGGTGTTCTAATCCACTGGTGTTCTAATCTACAGGTGTTCTAATTCACTGGTGTTCCGAATCCAAGTGCACTATCTACATTTCTATCCACTGGTGTTCTAATCACCTGTGTTCTAATCTACAGTGTTCTAATCTACTGGGTTCTAATCCACGGTGTTCTAATCCACGTTGTCTAATCCACTGTGTTTCTATCCCACCTGGTGTTCTAATCTACAGGTGTTCTAATCTACAGGTGTTCTAATCCACTGGTGTTCTAATCTACTGGTGTTTCTAATCCACTGGTGTTCTAATCTACTGGTGTTCTAATCCACTGGTGTTCTAATCTACTGGGTTTTAATCTACTGGTGTTGCACAGATAAACATGATTATCTTAGAATATCTCCTATCACGGAGAAAAGGAAAGTACTAAAAGACCCATACCACTAAGATGTCTCAGATATCT
The DNA here is from genome assembly GCA_019447015.1 of Hymenochirus boettgeri. Lineage (NCBI taxonomy): Eukaryota > Metazoa > Chordata > Amphibia > Anura > Pipidae > Hymenochirus > Hymenochirus boettgeri. Next base: position 25,482,087 of record CM033470.1, on the reverse strand, counting down.
GTGGTTAATCCCCAGTAACCATCATCTTCACCCTTTGTAATGAACCAACTTTGGTGATGTCATGTGGTTTGCCAACCACTTCATCACAAAGGGCAAAGTTCGGCTAAACAAACCACCAGGCATGTGAAGACAGTCTGTCATCTCAAAATTCATATGGGAGTATAATGTACCCTCCGTGTTACACAAACCCAGTAATTATGTCTGCAAGCAACAGGTTGAGTTTACTTGAAGCTCTCTGCCTTCGCCAACCTCCCAACCAGCGAATGCTGATTGTAATTTCATGTACGGAATCAGTTGTGTGTCGTTAATAATAATGCATGCAACTCACAGTAAAAACACTCGTGTGCGTGTTGGCCAACAACTTATTTTACTTTAGCAATCCAATCACTAAAGCTAAAAAATGATTGAAATAAAGAGATGGTGAATGATTCTCTGAATACAGAAAGGGCTTAATGGAGACCCCAACCTCTCCATTGGGCCTGAACTCTCTTTACATACTCTTAATTGTTAGTTTTGTCTACCTATCCTGATTCTGTACCTGAGTATGGCCAGTATACCAAAGTACAAAAGGATCCTGCACACTCCCAATGTAGCATTAGCAATGTTCGTTCTGGGGTGCCCCGCGTAGGCGCACGCTCACATTTATAGAAAGAGAATGCTGTGCACACCAGTCTTATTAGCAAGAGGTGTTTATTACCACTACCAGTATGTGTCTGATGAGGTCGTGAGTAATATCGCCGAAACTTTACCTGGTGTTATACTGATGTGGTACATAACACCTATTGCTAATAATACTGGTGTGCACACATTCTCTTCTAACTATTTAGCCAGGTAGGTATGTTCTGGAAGAAGACCTGGTGGAATATCAATGTGAAAGGAGATTGTCTATGTCCAGACATGCTAATAGGTTCCGAGTTTTTCCAGCCGCAATGCAGTAAGTCTCCGCTAAGGTGTTTTTTTTACAGCATCTCAGTCAGGTCAGGTAGCTTAGATTTAGTACTAGATCGGCCCAATTATCTTTGTATGAGGGTCCCCTAAAATAGGCGTATTGTGGTGATTTTGCATTTACGTCTCCAGAGCCAAAACACGTCCACTCACTTTTTTACATTACTGATCACTGCTAATTATTGAAAGAAGCACATGACTCTCCCTAGGTTAGTTTCTGCGGAAACTCTCATTAGGTGAGTCCAGCAACACGTACCATTGGCCTAGCGCAACAAACATCCATCCCAAGATGCAGGTTATGACTGTAAGGTCGCCTTGTCTAGTTATAGCACTTTCTAGGTTAGCCGTGATAATGTTGACTCCAATGCTGTGTCCGTGTGAACTGTGTTTATCTTATATCTATGTGGGTCTATTAGGCTAGGTAACACACGGCAGATTTTCACGCTATCAAGCATATTTCTGTTTTTTGGTCGGTCAAGATGACATATCCAGCTGTCGGTAATTTACAGTCTCTCTTGCCAAAGCTGGTGCATAGCGGTGAACGACTGACATTTACCTAGCCTTAGATAGACCAATATGTTTTAGTTCTGCAATGAGGTACTGTTAACCACCGTTTACTCCTACCTAGTACCTACCTTGTCCAAATTCCCCTACCCCTTTTCAGAAGTTGGCCGCATGATAAGGTCAGTGCTTGTCATGAATCGGGACATTCCGGGTTTTTAGTTCAGGGTCTTAAAATGCTCCACTTCCCCCCCCATTATGACATAATCTTCACACAACTTACACCTTTTGTGGCACATCACAACATCAACCGATTTTTTGTTTGCGCGACTCGAATCACAACAAACAACATCCCAATCATCCAATCTTGAAACTTTTTTGGCAAAGAGCCATAATGGAACTTTGGAGTTGTGGGTCGTCAATTAGCCGTTGGGTATACGGAGACCTTTGTTGATTGCGGTTGCTACGGTACGTATGGTAATTGCTTAAGGGTATATTTAAACAACACGGGATGGGCGAGTTTGGCTGTCCTCCCTTTAATGGCAGATCCCTATGCTGGATATCCATTATCGCTACTACTTTGCACTAAACACGGTGGTGTTTTTTTTGCTCAGGTGCAGGATGGGTAGAACTAAGAATATTGCTAAACAGGTCTTAAACACTTACAGTACACATTAGGTTGGTCATCGAGATCTTGATGCCTTTCCCATGCGACTCCAGAGACTCTTCTAATAAATGAGACCAAGAGAAGAGGGAGCCCAGATGACATGTTCAGCCCCGGCCGTACAATAAAAGGACCTCACAGGGGATGTAGACTTAACACACTGACAGAAACTACTCAACCCGAACTGAATCTCCTGGCAAGACGGAGTTTCCCAGTGTCAGTGGTGTGCAGCAGAGCCCACGATCAGGGCCCGTGTTTGCTAACTACATTGTCTTATGGGCAATTATTCCGCATAATTAATCTGCTGGTGCGCACTCCTCCACTCTGGTGTACCTGCCTGGATTTCAAACCAAGACCACATTAGAACGATCCGAAGAACACACTTGAAGGATGTCTCAGAGTAAGAACGGGGAGTGAAAGGATCCGGCAATATATTTTATTGTTTATTAAGGAATTTCTATACCTAATACAACCATTTGGGACATTGGCGTATAATTATGAGTGTAAGCTAGAAATAGAACGTGGTATTAGTTACCCTTATAGATTATATATAGTTTATAATCACAGATAAAGAATAGATTAGATAGATCGATAGATAGATAGATAGATAGATTGAAGATAGATAGAATGTGAAGGAGATAGATAGATAGATAAGGAGATAGAAGATAGATAGATAGATAGATAGATAGATGATAGATAGGTAGGAGATGATAATAGATGGAGATTAATTAGATAGATAGATAGATGATAATAGATAGATCGATAGATATATCTATAGAATATAGATAGATAGATCTAATAGTTATGATAGATAGATGATAGATAGATAAGCAGAGTTAATAGATAGATAGATAGATAGTTAGATAGATTAATAGATATAATATAGATAGATAGATAGATAGATAGATAGATAGATAGATAGATAGATAGATTCTATATACTAGTGATATGTAATAGATAGATCGAAGATAGATGCTCGCCGCGCCGCTCGCTCGTTCGCTCGCTCGCTATCTGCTCGCCTCCTCGCTCGCTCCTCGCGCGCTCGCTGCTCGCTGCTCGCTCGCTCTCTCGCTCGTCGCTCGCTCTGTTCCCGCTCCGCTCTCCTCTGTCCTCTCTCGCTCGCTCCGCTCGCTCGATCCGTCCTCGCTCGCTCGCCCGCTCGCTCCGCTCGCTCGCTCGCTCGCTCTCTCGCCTTCCCTCGGCCGCTCTCTCGCTCTCGCTCGCTCGCTCGCACCGCTCCCTCGTGCCGCTCGCTCAGCTTCATCGGTCCTCGCTTCCCTCGCCCGCTCGCTCGCTCAGCTCCTCGCTCGCTCGCTCCCCCGCCGCTCCCTCGGCGCTCGCTCGCTCCTCTCGCTGCTCGCTCGTCGCTCGCTTGCATCGCTCGCGCTCCCTCGCTCCAGCTACTGCATCGCTCGCTCGCTCGCTTCCGCTCGTCGCCGCTCCGCTCTCGCTCGCTCCTCGCTCTCTGCTCGATGCTCATCGCTACTCTCGACTCCTACGCTCGCCTCGCTCGCGTCAGCTCGCTGTTCTCTCGCTCGCTCGCTCCGCTCGCTCGGTCTCGCTCGCGTCCTTGTCCTCGCTCGCTCGCCCGCTCGTCTCTCCGCTCTCGCTCGTCTCTCGCTCGCCCGCTCTCTTTCGCTTTCCTCCGGCGCTCCGCTCGCTGCTCGCTCGCTCGCCCCGGTCCTCGCTCGCTCAGGTCGCAGCTCCTCGCTCGCGTCGCTCGTCCTCGCTCGCTCGCCTCGCTCTCCGTCCCTCGCTCTCTCTCTCCCGCCCGCCGGCGCTCGCTCGCTCGGCTCTTCAGCTACTCGCTCGCTCGCTCGCTCGCTCGCTCGCTCGTCCCTGCCTCGCTCGGTCCTCTCGCGCCCGCTCCTCGGTCCTCGTCTCGCTCGCTCCGCTCGCTCGCTCGCTCGGTCCTCGCTCAGCTCGTCTCGCTCGCTCGCCCGCCCGCCGCCGCCTCGCCCGCCCGCCCGGGCGCTCGCTCAGCTCCTCTCCTCTCCTGCTCGCTCGGTCCTCGCTCGCTCGGTCCTCGTCTCGCTCCTCCTCGCCCTCGCTCCGCTGACTCTCGCTCGGCTCCTCGCTGCTCGCTCGCTCCTCGCTCGCGACCTAGCTCTCTCTCTCGCTCGCTCGCTCGCTGCTCGCTCCTCGCTCGCTCCTCGCTCGGTCCTCTGCTCATCTCCGCTCGCCCTCGCGTCGCCTTCGCCTCGCCTCTCGCCTCGGCGGTCCCTCGCTCGCTCCTCGCTCGCTCGGTCCTAACCCTCGCTCGCTCGCTCGCTCGCTCGCAGCTCCTCGCATCGCTCCTCGCATGGCTACGGTCACTCGCATAGCTCCTCCTCTCATAGCTCGATCGCTCGCTCGCAAGCCAGACACAGACCGACCTCCGATTCGATCGCTCAGCTCGCTCCGCTCGATGCTCGCTCGCTCGCCCGCCTCGCTCGTCTCGCTCGCTCCTCGCCTCGCTCAGTCATCTCGCTCGGTCTCCCCGCTCGTCGCTCGCTGTCGCTCGCTCTCGCTCGTCGTCCTCTCTGTCCCTCGTCCGCCCGCTCGCTCCGCTCGCTCCGTCCTCGCTCGTCCCTCTCTGCCGCTCGCTGCTGCTCTCTGCTCGGTCCGCTCGCTCGCTCGCTCGGCGCCTGCTCGCTGCCTCGCTCCTCGTTCGCCGGTTCCCCCGCGTTCCGTCCCTCTCCGGTCCGCGTCCCGTGTCCGTTTCCTCTTCCCTCCCTCCTTGCACGTCCCGTGCCCCTGTTTCTGTTTCCCGGTAATAGATGATATCATATAGATAATCGGAGATAGATAGATAGATAGATAGATAATAGGTGATGATAGATAGAGAGAGAGAGACAGAGGCCACATCTACCATTACGCAGAGTGAGACACTTGTCTCAGGCGGCACCCTTGCACTGAACAAGAAGGTGGCAGACAGGCAACAGTGGTTAGTTTTTAGCTTTAGTTTATTTTGTTAGGTTAGACAGTAGGTTAGTTAGTGGCGCCATAATTTAGTACAGCCAAAATGTCCTGTATAACAGTTCCATAGTAACATAGTATGGAGGTTGTATAAGACATACGTCCATCTAGTTCCAACCTTTATACCCTACCCATATTCTGTATAACAGTTCCATAGTAACATAGTATGGAGGTTGTATAAAGACATACGTCCATCTAGTCCAACCTTTATACCCTACCCATAATGTCTGTATACAGTTCCATAGTAACATATATTGGAGGTTGTATAAAGACATACGTCCATCTAGTCCAACCTTTATACCCTACCCATAATGTCTGTATAACAGTTCCATAGTAACATAGTATTGGAGGTTGTATATAAGACATACGTCCATCTAGTCCAACCTTATACCCTACCATAATGTCTGTCTAACAGTTACATAGTAACATAGTATTGGAGAGTGTATAAAGACATATGTCCAATCTAGTCCACCTCATACCCTACCCATAATGTCGTATAACATTTTACATAATCACATAGTATTGAGGTTATAAAGACATACGTCCATCTAGTCCACCTTTTATACCCACCCATAATATCTGTCTAACAGTTACATAGTAACATAGTATTGGAGGTTGTATAAAGACATACGTCCATCTAGTTCCAACTTATACCCTACCCATAATCTGCATAACAGTTCATAGTAACATAGTTGGGTTGTTAAAGAACGACACGTCTATCTAGTCCAACCTTAGACCTACCCATAATGTCTGTCTAACAGTTACATAGTAACATGTATTGGAGGTTGTATAAAGACAAACGTCCATTTAGTCCAACCTTTTATACCCTAACCCTATGTCTGTATAACAGTTACATAGTAACATAGTATTGGAGGTTGTATAAAGACAAACGTCCTTTAGTCCAACCTTTATCCTACCCATAATGTCTGTCAACAGTTACATAGAAACATAGTATTGGAGGTTGTATAAAGACAAACGTCCATTTAGTCCAACCTTTATACCCTACCCATAATGTCTATATAACAGTTACTATAACATAGTATTGGAGGTTGTTATAAAGACATCACGTCCATCTAGTCCAACCTTTAACCCTACCCAATGTCTTATAACAGTTACATAGTAACATAGTATTGGAAGTTGTATAAAACATACGTCCATCTAGTCCAACCTTTATACCCTACCCATATGTCTGTATAACAGTTCAATAGTAACATAGTATTGGAGGTTATATAAAGACATACATCCATCGAGTCCAACTTTATCCCACCCATAATGTCTGTATAACAGTTACATAGTAACATAGTATTGGAGGTTGTATAAAGACATACTCCATCTAGTCCAACCTTTATACCCTACCCATAATGTGTCTGTATAAAGTTACATAGTAACATAGTATGGGGGTTTGTATAAAGCATACCTCCATCTAGTCCAACCTTTATACCCTACCCATAATGTCTGTATAACATTTACATAGTATCATAGTATGGAGGTTATAAGACATACGTCCATCTAGTCCAACCTTTATACCCTACCCATAATGTCTGTATAACAGTTACATAGTAACATAGTATTGGAGGTTGTATAAAGACATACATCCATCTATGTCCAACCTTTATACCCTACCCTAATGTCTGTATAACAGTTACATAGTTCATAGTATTGGAGGTTGTATAAAGACATCTCCATCTAGTCCAACCTTTATACCCTACCCTAATGTCTGTATAACAGTTACATAGTAACATATGTATTGGAGGTTGTATAAAGACATACGTCCATCTATCCAACCTTTATAACCCTACCCATAATGTCTGTATAACAGTTACATAGTAACATAGTATTGGAGTTTTATAAAGACATACGTCCATCTAGTCCAACTTTATACCCTACCCATAATGTCTGTATAACAGTTACTATACATAGTATTGGAGGTTGTATAAGGACATACATCCATCTAGTCCAACCTTTATACCCTACCCATAATGTCTGTATAACAGTTACATAGTAACATAGTATTGGAGGTTATAAGACATACGTCCATCTAGTCCAACCTTTATACCCTACCCATAATGTCTGTATAACAGTTACATAGTAACATAGTATTGGAGGTTGTATAAAGACATACGTCCATCTAATCCAACCTTTATCCCTACCCATAATGTCTGTATAACAGTTACATAGTAACATAGTATTGGAGGTTGTATAAAGACATACGTCCATCTAGTCCAACCTTATACCCTACCCATAATGTCTGTATAAGAGTTACATAGTAAATAGTATGGAGGTTGTATAAAGACATACGTCCATCTAGTCCAACCTTTATACCCTACCCATATGTCGTATAACAGTTACATGTATCATAGTATGGAGGTTGTATAAAGACATACGTCCATCTAGTCCAACCTTTATACCCTACCCATAATGTCTGTATAACAGTTACATAGTAACATAGTATTGGAGGTTGTATAAAGACAATACATCCATCTAGTCCAACCTTTTATACCCTACCCATAATGTCTGTATAACAGTTACATAGTAACATAGTATTGGAGGTTGTATAAAGACATACGTCCATCTAGTCCAACCTTTATACCCTACCCATAATGTCTGTATAACAGTTCACATAGTAACATAGTATTGGAGGTTGTATAAACATACTTCCATCTAGTCCAACCTTTATACCCTACCCATATGTCTGTATAACAGTTACATAGTAACTAGTATTGGAGGTTGTATAAAGACATACGTCCATCTAATCCAACCTTTATACCCTACCCATAATGTCTGTATAACATTACATAGTAACATAGTATTGGAGGTTGTATAAAGCCATACGTCCATCTAGTCCAACCTTTATACCCTACCCATAATGTCTGTATAAGAGTTACATAGTAACATAGTATGGAGGTTGTATAAAGACATACGTCCATCTATCCAACCTTTATACCCTACCCATAATGTCTGTAAACAGTTACTAGTAACTAGTATTGGAGTTGATAAAGACATACTCCATCTAGTCCAACCTTTATACCCTACCCATAATGTCTGTATAACAGTTTACATAGTTCATAGTATTGGAGGTTGTATAAGACATACGTCCATCTAGTCCAACCTTATACCACCTACCCATAATGTCTGTATAACAGTTACATAGTAACATAGTATTGGAGGTTGTATAAAGACATACGTCCATCTAATCCAACCTTTATACCCTACCCATAATGTCTGTATAACAGTTACTAGTAACATAGTATTGAGGTTGTATAAAGACTACGTCCACTAGTCCAACCTTTATACCCTACCATAATGTCTGTATAACAGTTACATAGTACAGGTATTGGAGGTTGTATAAAGACATACGTCCATCTAATCCAACCTTTATACCCTACCCTAATGTCTGTATAACAGTTACATAGTAACATAGTATTGGAGGTTGTATAAAGACATACGTCCATCTAGTCCAACCTTTATACCCTACCCATAATGTCTGTATAAACAGTTACATAGTAACATAGTATTGGAGGTTATAAAGACAACGTCCATCTAATCCAACCTTTATACCCTACCCATAATGTCTGTATAACAGTTACTAGTAACATAGTATTGGAGGTGGTATAAAGACATACGTCTCATCTAGTCCAACCTTTATCCCCTACCCATAATGTCTGTATAACAGTTACATAGTAACATAGTATTGGAGTTGTTATAAACATACTATCTATGTCAACCTTTATACCCTACCCATAATGTCTGTATAACAGTTACATAGTAACATAGTATTGGAGGTTGTATAAAGACATACGTCCATCTAGTCCAACCTTTATACCCTACCCATAATTGTCTGTATAACAGTTACATAGTAACATAGTATTGGAGGTTGTATAAAGACATACGTCCTCTAGTCCAAACTTTATACCCTACCCATTATGTCTGTATAACGTTACATATAACATAGTATTGGAGGTTTGATAAAGACATACGTCTATCTGTCCAACCTTTATACCCTACCCATAATGTCTGTCTAACAGTTACATAGTAACATAGTATTGGAGGTTGTATAAAGACATACGTCCATCTAGTCCAACCTTTATACCCTACCCATAATGTCTGTATAACCAGTTACATAGTAACATAGTTTGGAGGTTGTATAAAGACATATATCCATCTAGTCCACCTTTATACCCTACCTATAATGTCTGTCTAACAGTTACATAGTAACATGTAATTGGAGGTTGTATAAAGACATATGTCTTCAAGTCCAACCTTTATACCCTACCCATAATGTCGTCTAACAGTTACATAGTACATAGTATTGGAGGTTGTATAAAGACATACGTCCATCTATTCCAACCTTTATACCCTACCCATAATGTCTGTCTACAGTTACAGTAGACATAGTATTGGAGGTTGTATAAAGACATATGCTTTCAATGTAACTGTTATACAGACATTATGGGTAGGGTATAAAGGTTGGACTTGAAAGACATATGGCAGGAATGGACCAAACGGCACACTTGCGATTGATTAAAGGTTCAAAAATCCAACGCACATGGTGGGAATTGGTTCCTGCCATTTTCATTAAAATAAAGTGTCATTGCAGATCAGAAAATGCAAGTGGATAGGGCCCCAAGTCTCCTTAGCGGACCCCCAATGCAAAAGCTTTGAATGGTTGCAGCGTGTTGTAGGGGGGCCCTAAAACCATGTTTTTTCAGCTGCCCCCCCGACTTTAACTGGCGCTGTCCATAATTACTCTTAACACAGACCCCCGTAATCTTCCCACCAATCAGACAATTTAAAGAAACAGTAACACACACCCGTACGTGCCAATCCACTAACAGCTGCTGTTATGGTTCCTTTATTTTTAATTACCAAGTTGGATTTGTGTTATGGATTTAGCGAGGAGCGAGCGACTGCACGAACATGAATCTCTCCGTGTTCTGTAGATAAATGTAGTGGGTGACATTAAGGAGGATATTATTTCACTATGAAAATCACTATGGGCAGCTCCCACCTTGGGTTACCATGCATAAAATACCATTTCCATGTATTAGTTTACCTGTGTTGTTATTGCTATAATTGTTTTGGTCCCTTATATACAAAACCCAAATCTACACTTTCAGTCATTTATTATTTAATGTAACACAAAGGAATTTACTGCTGAAGTTTACTTTGCCTTTAAACTAGATGCTGTTGAACGTTCCTCTTATGCCCACCCCTCTGGTCCCACCACTACGTCCTAGTATTTGTCATTGGCCGGTGCCTTGCAGCTGCTGTTAGATGATGGTGCTGTCAGTCACTGGTACAACCAGGAAGTAGGTCGGTTACTGGACCGTGTAGAGAGAGACAGGAAGGTAAATACATGTATGTGTTTGTTGGTCTGTGTGTTGTAGCTTTGTAGTTTATTATTCCCCACCATGACATGTCTACCCAGTCAACTAAATACCCCACACACTACATTAGTGTGTGCAATCCTAGACCTCTAACTGTTCGTAAACTACAATCCTTCTGCATAGGGAATGCTGGGAAATTTAGTACTACAACAGCTGATTGGTGTGGGGGGGTCAAAATGACTGTAGGAGGGTTCATGTTAGAAAAATAAATATTTAACTGTGGTTGATGTCTGGTATATTGTGTGTGTACACACACACACTCTCTCCTTAACCTCTCTTTCTTCTCTCTCTCTTCTCTCGGGAGATGTATAAAAGTTCTTAACGTTAAAAATGGTGCTAGGTTTGCCCCAACCAATCAGATGTTAGCTTTCAAATGGTAAATAACATCTGATTGGTTGGGGCAAAATTAGCATCATTTTAACGTTAATTATTACATCTCCCAGTTTTTCTTCTGTCTACATGCGCGATCCATTTCAGTCGGGACCTTTCAGACTACGCAGCAGAGGAGCGAACGATCGGGTAAGTTCCTTACCTTCTCTCCTGGCTCATGATTGTTTTATTGAAGAACGGGAGTAAGACACAAGCTTCTTTACCACCCGTTCTTCAAAAATGAATTCCAAAAATGTGTTATTATGGTGGAGATACCCTTTAAGGCGAGTGGAGGGGTCTGTGCAGGAGATGGTTCTGAGATGAGCTAGGGTGCGGGCGGGAAGAGCGAAGGAATTTAAATGTTACATTGTGTTGTTTAATGGGGAGCCAGGTCCGGTACGAGAATTTGGGATCCCGTTTATTGAGAGCAAAACAATATGTGTAGCAGAGTTTAGTATGGACTAAAGGGGAGAGAGGTGGGGAGCAGGTACAACCATTAAGTAGTAGGTTGCAATAATCCAGTTGTGATAGGATGAGAGCATGAATAAGCATAGCAGTGGGCGGTAGGAACAACATCCGCGGATCTTCGCTATATTGCAAAGGAAAGGCGTCAGGTTTTTTGCAACACAGTTAATGTGGCTAGAAAAGGAAGAGTAGTCAATATTATCACCTCTAGCAGCGTGACGATTGGATGGGGAAAATGGTGGTATTGTCAACAGAGATGGGACAACTAGGTTTAGGTGGAAAATTATTAAGTTAGTTTTTAAGATTTAATTTAAGGGCAGCGTCGTGACATCCAGGAGGAGATGGCAAGGACATGTGATTGGATGTGAGGAGTTAGCTTAGGGGTGGACAAGTAGAGTGTGTAACCTTCAAATGTAGCAAGTGGAAACCCAACAATTGCCCGATCGTGGGGGAAGGAAGTGTTTAAAGGACATGTCCACCCTAAAAATGAAGTTTGGCCATAGGTTAAACCATGTTTCTGTAGTGTAGGACCCCTATCCCACCTCCAGGATCTATTGTCCCAAGAATATCAGGATGATACTTACAATCCTTTGTTCCCTTGGTGTTCAGTAAAGCCGTCGCCGTGTCCGTGATTGGCTGCCTCTCAGTCAATCACAGACGCGGCTGCCGGTCCGGCCCCCTGCTTGCAGTCCCAGCAAGCAGAGGGCTGAGGAGCTTCGGGGGAGTGAAGGAATGTTAGTATCATTCTGATATTCTTTGGGACAATCGAACCTGGTGGTTTGAGGTGGGATAGGGGACCCTACACTACAGCAAAAAACATTTTTAAGGGTGGAGATAACCTTTAATGGGTTTTTTTCCGAACCTCTGAACTTTACTAAAGTTTGGAAGTGAACTGAACTTCAGTAAGTTCGGCTATCTCTAGTCACAAATAAGCTGCATTTGAGCGTCTTGTATGTATAAAGGTTATACCCTCCTTAAAGGATATGTACACTGAGAGATTAGTTTTTTAAATTGCCCATTACCGGAAACTATAATTCTTCCCAACTGTCACTGTACCATTTTTTTATTGATCTTTCGCCTATTTCTTTAGATATCCAATCAAAAGATCTTACATTTCAGCTGCCTTAGTATCATCAACTTTTCTGTTATGTATAGTTTTGCTGTAGCTGGAATGGTGACAGTTGGTACGTGAACTGCATGGTGGAAATTCCCTCTCCTATGCTGCCTCATAGGGATTATTGAGCATGTTTGCCCTCATAGAGAGTCAGAGGGACTCTGGCCAGGGGGCTGAGGGACTGAGCTTGAGCAAAACAAGTACTGGATTGAAGTCACACAGCTACTTACATGTATTTATTTATAGATTAAAATGAGGCAAAGTCATTTTTTCAGTGTACAATTCCTTATATTCTTTTGCATGCAACATTATTTTTTGCTTTCTCTCTTTTAATTATTTCTTTCTCTCTTTTTAGCAACAATAACCATTTCTAGATCCATGCATGACATTTTTTTTATCTGAGTAACCCCATCTCAAGCCTCATGCTTCAACTCAGAGCATACGAACATGACCTTGAAGAAAGCCGTGAGCTCAACTTTGCTGTTACCAGAACAATGTCCATCTCCTCAGCGTTTGCTGGCTCAACCAAGATACAAAGAGGTTATCGACATACCTTGTGGATGGGGATTCCAGAGACCCCTCTAATTAATGCCGCCTCTAAGGGATTGTTGTAGTGTCTCAAAATCCTTTTGAACTGCGGAGCGGATGTGAACAGATACAATGTGAAAGCCCAGTCCCCTATGTTTGGCAGTCAGGGAAGGCCACTTAGAGTGTGTCCAAGAATTATTAAAAGCCGGTGTGAATCCCAATAGGAGTATTTTCAATAGGTTTTCCTCTGTACAAGTTGCTGCTATGAAGGGTAATGACAGGATTCTCGTGGAACTCTTAAATTATGGAGGTGAAATCAACATGAGGTTAAAGCCTTCTGACATTCCAGAAACTATAAGGACGTCCCATGGACCTTTATTTATTGCAGTTGTCTATAGTCATTTAAACTGTTTTAAGACTTTGCTTCTTTATGGGTCTGATCCGATTATAACTGCCCAGACCTGGAGCTTTTACAGATGCTGAAAAACCCAGAACTATCATGGAAATGTGTCTGAAAAGTGGCCAAAGGGCCCCGTTTGTCAAATTGCTCATAGAATTCGGAGCCATAATGCACCTAATAGATGAGTGTTATTAAGCAAATAATGTATATGAAGCTCTGGAGGTTTTTCTACAGGGAAAAGGTAAACAACTTTGTATTTGAAAGGAAAATAGGTGTATTCAGGGATTTTTAACTGGTGTGCCTACATATTTTTTGACAACTACAAATCCTAGCATTGCTCAATTACAGAGGGGAACCAGAATGCTGGGAGTTGTATTTTTAAACTCTGGGCACACTGTTTTCAGAATCCCTGGCCTAAGTAAAAATTACCATCAAAACATTGGTCGTTAGAACATTTACAGCGGAGAGCAAACTGCACTGCCAGGCCTAGCAGATCGAAGTAAAGTCCAGTCTGCCTCAATACTACAGGAAACAGAGTCCCAGAGACAATCCGTAGATATAATATTCTAAAGGCTGCCATACATGTAAAGTTTTGGGGTGATGCAATTAATGTCCCTGTCCCGAATTACCTGCACTAATTCCCACAATGATGAAACACTTTGTCTGTGAGCGGTAAGTTGAGATCTTTTGTGGGGCTTCGATTGAAAAGGTGCCAAAATCATCATTAACAAGGGCGATTTACCATGGGGTGCTTTGTGGACGCATCACTCTCTTAATGGGTTAAGTTACGCTACCGAATTTACGATTAGTGTTCTCTTAGCCCCTAGGGACTCTAGAGAGACTCATGCAGCTTATTCACCGAAGCTCTCATTAAATGTGCAGCCTTACGCACCACTTCCGCCCCTCCTCCAGGGCAGATTAAGGTGCACATTTAGGGACACCGGACAGCTCAGTGCAATGGGGGGACTTCTTTCATATATTATAATTGGTGCGCGTGCTACGTAGTTGCACACTGATTATAAGGTTATTATAAGGATATATAAACCCTTAATGGGTAAATATGAGAAGCATTCGCAACATTGTAATTAGTGTATAAAAGGAACTGTATGTTATGAAAGCTTGCTATGGTTATCATCTCAGAATTCCGTACTAGTGCAACTACCGCAAATAGTTACTGGTTCAAAATTTGTTTTGTTTGTTGTCAACATTTTTCTAGTTCTTTCTATTGTCTTCTGCACTCGTCCGAGGACCTTAATGTCTCAGTGTCGTTTGTCCATAAGAAGCATCTAAGACACGTTAGAAAAATGACCCTCATTCATCAGCTTGACGTCCCCCAAACTGATCCGATATTTAAAGCATGAAACATGAGAGCGATCGGATCTCTGCAAGGATAGCGGTGACTTTTACATGGTTAATTAATACATTGTTACATACATGAAGGATTCAGGCTGTTATGAATGTAAATGGAGAGGTGGGAGTATTAATGTGTTATAAAGTTCACGTTTAAGTGAAAATCATTATGGTGCACACACATCACCACAGGTTTTGAATTAATGTTAGTATCATCCCACATCCAATTACTGAAATAGGCAAACTAGGTAAGAAATTAGCCAACATCACCAAACCCCAGTTACTGACCGTTCACCAATCGGTACCTGGGGTTTTTATACCACTTACAGAAGAATGGTATTCCGCCCCTTTGTCAGTCATGGGGCACGACATTCATGGATTTGATGGCCACTAGGCACAGAGAGGTCTGTCTCTGCTGGTTGCTAGGAACTCTTTGCCGAAGCTAAAGTGGATTTAGCTTCGGCAGCACAAGCAACTTTGGAAGAAAATCTATCATGAATAGATTTTTGTATCAGCAGCAATTGGTGTCCCGACCTTTTATGAGCTTTTCAAATCCCTTTGTGACCACTGCCCGTGTAGGACCACGGACCATTTCTGTCATGCCCTATGGACAGAAAGCCAAGATATTTCGTTATTTATGTATATGTACTTGCAAAACAGGAGCCCCTTCAGCGGATCCTTCAGATGTCAGTACTCAAACACCTCTAATGCCCTTCCCCTGAATGGGTCAGGCTCAAATCCTTGAAGAATCAATCAGTTAGGCTGAATGAAGAAGTGGCGTATGTGCCACAAAACGCATAGGACAGGGCTAGCCTGGTCTCTTGCGGAAATGTTATTGTCCATTATATGTTTTTAGAGTGATGAAATAAAGTGTAAGTTTTTATTTAACATTTGTATGTTGGTAGCCCCACATTTTCCTCAAGGATTTGTGTATAAGGATGTTGAAATATGAATTACCACTTTCATTTCTTAGCGCCCGACTAAGGCAACAAAGGCAGCTAACACACTCTCTATAATTGTCACTTAGTAAAACCATTTGTCTCTCAGCCTCTTACTGTAGAAATCATTTATAGAACATTTCTGAGCACTGGCAATCTATGATGTCACTGCTGGATTCTGGTGTTGCCCCTTCCTGGTGGTCCTGGACCAAACATTCCTTCTGCACATGCTAACTGGTACCTTGTGTTTGTTTCCCACTCCCCTTATGCTAAGCAGCATGTAACAGTTGACCTCAGTGTCTCCACCTGCCAGTGTCTTCCAGCCATCATAGCAGTAATATTTAACTGATTTTCCTGCTCAAACAGTGGGGGAAGGTGTTAACCCTTTTCATATGTATTTATGAAGCAACCTGTTAACTCTTTATATTTGTGAGCATTTCTGAAAGAGACTGTCTTTTTATGTGTTTATTTCTGCACTCTACCATTTATATTGGTGTATTGCTGCATATACATTTAGAAGTATAATGTAAGCTCCATTGATTTCAGTGTAACTATACAGCATGTATTAATGCAATGGCACTTAGCACTGCAGTAGGTCAATATCCTGACGCTGTGGCCCGACTTGAGCGCACGGGAAACGCACAATCGCAATGAGTGTGATCATGCGTACTTCTGAGGAAGGCGTTGCGCTGCTACAATTGTCCCTATTGGAGTGCATGCCATATGGGCCAAAACCCTAACCACCATGTTTAAATCTTAAAAAGGTGACCAGAAACATACTTCCCAACCTTCGTTCAATCAGCCTCTGCCTCTAATGTTACTTCCAGGAACGGAGTAGCATTAGGGGCTGGACAAGCATGGGCATCTGTGATTGGCTGAGAGTCAAAGGAGAAGTTCAATGTAAATACATATACTTTTAAGAAAAAAAGAGCAGTATTGATGGGTGGATTCAGTTGCTCAGTAGAGATCTGAGCATGTTTGCCCCATCCAACCGCCAATCAGTAGAAATTACTGTTAGGAACATTCCAAGGTAGTGGTGCATCCTGGGAAAGAAGGACAGTTACAGAACCTGCAATTTCAGCTCACTAATGTCAACAGCTGGGAACAGCAAGGGTATAAATTCAACTGATTTTTCAAAATGAAGGAGAATATGTGGAATAACTAGGTATGTATAATATAACTAAAAAATCTAAAAAATATTTTCCACTGAATTTTCCCTTTAAATTTTAGTGTTGGGGTGGACATGGCTTTAAAGGGCATGCCCACCCTTCTAAAAAAATTTCCACTACCATAAAATTTCCATATGGATGTATTCCTTCCCCCAGCCCCTATAAAGATTTTCAAGAAAGTCCCCCAATAGTTACTTACCCCTCTCCTCTGCCGCACTGCCCGGCCTTCTGCTTGCATGACACTGCAGCAGGGGACCAGACCGGCAGCCGTGTCCCTGATTGGCTGAGAGGCAGCCAGTCACCACGCGGATGCCGGCTGCTCAGAACGCCGGGGAGAGAGGTAAGTAGAGTTTGGGGGACTTTCTTAAAAACTTTTATAGCGTTGGGGCTGGGGGAAGGAATACTATCATATGACAAGGTTTTTTTATGGTAGGGGGAGGGATAGCAAAACGGGAGGGAGGCCTGCAGTGCGCATGCTAAACTTCTCGCGAGGGGAGACAGTAGGCATGGACCTCTGCTATCCTCCTGGTGGGATAGTTTTGGGACTTTGGGTTGGATTACAGGAGAACCATTTGGCGCTGGGTGTGTAAGGTAAGGATTTTATTACACTACAGAGTGGGGCCAGTAGTGGGTTAAATTATAGTTTTGGGGGTGACATGCCCTTTAATAAAGCTTCAGACTTTAATCCAAAGCTCAACTGCCTGTTGAGCTTCGTATAGAACTCGGATACAGTGAGAGGAGGACACATTCTATTCATACACACGGTGGCTCATGGTTAACACTGATGCCTTGCAGCATTAGGTCCTGAGTTCGATTCCATCCTTGGACACATCTGCAAGGAGTTCTCCCTGTGCTTGCGTGGGTTTCCTCCGGGCACTCTTGTTTACCCCACAATCATAAAGACATAATAATAGTGTTGTATGTGTCAATTAAATGTGCTTAGATTGTAAGCTCTTCGGGGCAGGCCTGATGTATACATGTAATTGTAAAGTGCTACGGAAGATGTTAGCGCTATATAAATCCACAATAATAATAATAGTCCAATCTTTTTAGCCTACCTATATGTCTGTCTTCATTTACAATATTTACAGTCCAACCTTTATACCCTACCCATAATGTCTGTATAACAGTTACATAGTAACATAGTATTGGAGGTTGTATAAAGACATACGTCCATCTAGTCCAACCTTTATACCCTACCCATAATATCTTTTGAAGGGCTAGGCCACACTATACGCGTTTGCACATGCGATCGCCCTTTCTAATGCATTTGATTTAACAGAAATCGTGGGAACGCAAAAAGTTCCTGCGATTTCCAATGCGTTGCGTTTACCATTCTGATTCGGCTTTGGAAGCGCATGGGATCTCCATTTTTAATCGCAATCACATGCGCTTCCATAATCAGAATGGGGAATCGCAAGTGCAAAAACTCCCCTCTCCACAAATGCAAATTGAAAGTGTTCACTATACTCCTTCAGTATCTAACTGATATCAGGCTCCT
The DNA here is from genome assembly GCA_019447015.1 of Hymenochirus boettgeri. Classification (NCBI taxonomy): domain Eukaryota; kingdom Metazoa; phylum Chordata; class Amphibia; order Anura; family Pipidae; genus Hymenochirus; species Hymenochirus boettgeri. The sequence continues at coordinate 25,463,798 of CM033470.1, read as the reverse complement.
CCCCCAGTCATTGTCACTGACACTTCTCCCACCTCTGACATAGGCGAGTATATGTTAACGTTGGTGTTAATTCACGCAGGTGTAATAAATCAGTAGCACAATTAAACTTGAAATATTAGGCTCTAGATCCTTTTTTTTTTTAAATCATTTGAAAATGTTTTTTTCTGTTGTCCACAGGAGGAGTCATGAACTCTCCATGTTGTCTAAATCCGTTCTCCTCTCCAGCCAAACCAACTCCTGCTACAGCGTAATATCGTTTTAATTGTATATTTTATGCAGCGTTGCTGGTTGAGAGTATTGCTCTGGGTTCAAGTCCTTACCCATCATCACAAGTAACATAGCATAGATTAAATGCAAACGTTAAACACCTCATCACCCAAATGCATTTTACTTTTGTCTGAGTAGGAACGAATTCCTTTCTGGCCGGTACTTGGTGCCCCATTGTCTGAATTCCCTGTAATAAGGTTGAGTCAGTGTGATAATTGCACAAATTATACTTTATAACATTTCTTTCCCCTTGTAAACTCTTTCAAGACAATAGTCTAATGTGCAGGTTTAATTAAGGGACTGAAATCAAGAGATTTGGACCCATGTTATCTTGCTATGCTATACTGCATGACATTCCTATGACATTAGCTCAGGGGCACTTCTAGGGTTTTTGCTGCCTGAGGCAAACTTTAGAATTCCGCCTTTGACCGTACTGATTCCGCCTTTGACCGCCAAATTAAAGTGGGCGTGGTTATGTTGGTGGGCGTGGCTTTGTCGGTGGGCGTGGCTAACATTTTAAGATTTTGAGCTTCCCTGAGGCCACTGATTCAATCCAGCCACCCCCCCAAGCTTGGGACCTGGCTGGCTGTAGTCATATGTAGTAGAACTGAAGATTGAATAATAGAAGAACTTAGAAGACACTACTACACTAGAGTTAGTTTAGTTTTTTTTTTTAAAGTACTTGTCACTTACACTCTTCTTGCAGCAGGCTTGCACTCTTCTTGCAGCAGGCACCACCAGGCTGCTGTGGACTTGGTGGACGGTCGGTCTGCAACTGCTCCTCGCTCCTCCCCAGGCTTTTTTCACACTGTGGCTCTCAGTGCAGAGTGAGGTGCTGGGCTGGCCACTCCCTCCAGTTTTGCCGCGCCGGCGCGCAAGTCCCGGAAGTTGCGCGCGCGGGCAGCGCGGCGCGGGCGCTGCGGCCAGTAACAGGTGCTGTGCTGCTGACGTGACCATGGACCACCAGTGACTGTCTGTCCCGGCCAGACATGCTTTACCCGCCGCCAGCGAGCGGCGCCGGTTAGTACTGTCTACAATGAATTTTTTTTGTGTGTTATTTTGAAATTGGCGCCTTTGGCAGAGTGCCGCCTGAGTCACATGACTCAGTGAGCCTCATTATAGATGCGGCCCTGCATTAGCTGGTGTTATGTGCTTACTATATATACTTGAGGATATAAGTACTTTGTGGACTGATTATTGTAAAGCTGGGTACACACACTACAGATCTTGCAGATTCTGTCTGTCATTTTTCAAAGACCTGTATAGTATAGTATATATAGAGTATATATATATATATAGTATACCCCCGATAGTACTGTTGGATCGGGGGTTTATCGGCACTGTGTGTACCCAGCTTCAGACTGACAGGAAGGCTTTGGGAGGAGAGGCTGATCGAACTTTTATAAGATAATCAGTGAAATTCTAGATGGCCAATCTGACAAACATCCATCCATTCATAGGCTGTTTTACCATAGGGGTAAACAGAGTAATTGCCCCGGGCAGTGCCCCATGTGCCAGGACCCTCCAATATTTCCCCTTTACCAGATACACTTACAGAAACCACATAGTGCAGAGCTGCAGGGAGAGGATAATGAAGTGAACATGATCTTAGCACAAGGAAAAGGGGATTGTTGGGGGGAGATGGCTCTAATGCATCGGATTTAAAGACGTGCGTTTGCGTTTGAGTCTTGTCCACGCTTGTCCACGATTGTCACGTTTACTATTTACTGCTGTGGGTAAAACGCGTTAGCAGTGTGTTTGTGTCAGGTTGTCCGTGCTTTTTTCTGCTTTCCCATAGACTGGAAAGCGGCCAGGACTCAGGAATGGACACAAACGGGCACACTTGCGATTGATTAAAGGTTCAAAATGCAACGCACATGGTGGGAATTGGTTCCTGCCATTTTCATTAAAAATAAAGTGTCATTGCAGATCAGAAAATGCAAGTGGATAGGGCCCCAAGTCTCCTTAGCGGACCCCCAATGCAAAAGCTTTGAATGGTTGCAGGCGTGTTGTAGGGGGGCCCTAAAACCATGTTTTTTCAGCTGCCCCCCCGACTTTAAACTGGCGCTGTCCATAATTTACTCTTAACACAGACCCCCGTAATCTTCCCACCAATCAGACAATTTAAAGAAACAGTAACACACACCCGTACGGTGACCAATCCACTAACAGCTGCTGTTATGGTTCCTTTATTTTTAATTACCAAGTTGGATTTGTGTTATGGATTTAGCGAGGAGCGAGCGACTGCACGAAACATGAAATCTCCGTGTTCTGTAGATAAAATGTAGTGGGTGACATTAAGGAGGATATTATTTCACTATGAAAATCACTATGGCAGCTCCCACCTTGGGTTACCATGCATTAAAATACCATTTCCATGTATTAGTTTACCTTGTGTTGTTATTGCTATAATTGTTATGGTCCCTTATATACAAAAACCCAAAATCTACACTTTCAGATCATTTATTATTTAAATGTAACACAAAGGAATTTACTGCTGAAGTTTACTTTGCCTTTAAACTAGATGCTGTTGAACGTTCCTCTTATGCCCACCCCTCTGGTCCCACCTACGTCCTAGTAATTTGTCATTGGCCGGTGCCTTGCAGCTGCTGATTAGATGATGGTGCTGTCAGTCACTGGTACAACCAGGAAGTAGGTCGGTTACTGGAGCCGTGTAGAGAGAGACAGGAAGGTAAATACATGTATGTGTTTGTTGGTCTGTGTGTTGTAGCTTTGTAGTTTATTATTCCCCACCATGACATGTCTACCCAGTCAACTAAATACCCCAACACTACATTAGTGTGTGCAATCCTAGACCTCTAACTGTTCGTAAACTACAATCCTTCTGCATAGGGAATGCTGGGAAATTTAGTACTACAACAGCTGATTGGTGTTGGGGGTCAAAATGACTGTAGGAGGGTTCATGTTAGAAAAATAAATATTTAACTGTGGTTGATGTCTGGTATATTGGTGTGTGTACACACACACACTCTCTCTCTTACCTCTCTTTCTCTCTCTCTTTCTCTCGGGAGATGTATTAAAAGTTCTTAACGTTAAAAATGGTGCTAGGTTTGCCCCAACCAATCAGATGTTAGCTTTCAAATGGTAAATAACATCTGATTGGTTGGGGCAAAATTAGCATCATTTTTAACGTTAATTATTACATCTCCCAGTTTTTCTTCTGTCTACATGCGCGATCCATTAGTCAGTCGGGACCTTTCAGACTACGCAGCAGAGGAGCGAACGATCGGGTAAGTTCCTTACCTTCTCTCCTGGCTCATGATTGTTTTATTGAAGAACGGGAGGTAAGACACAGCTTCTTTACCACCCGTTCTTCAAAAAAACTGAATTCCAAAAATGTGTTATTATGGGTGGAGATACCCTTTAAGGCGAGTGGAGGGGTCTGTGCAGGAGATGGTTCTGAGATGAGCTGAGGGTGCGGGCAGGGAAGAGCGAAGGAATTTAAATGTTACATTGTGTTGTTTAATGGGGAGCCAGGTCCGGTACAGAGATTTGGGATCCCGTTTATTAGAGAGCAAAACAATATGTGTAGCAGAGTTTAGTATGGACTAAAGGGGAGAGAGGTGGGGAGCAGGTACACCATTAAGTAGTAGGTTGCAATAATCCAGTTGTGATAGGATGAGAGCATGAATAAGCATAGCAGTGGGCGGTAAGGAACAACATCCGCGGATCTTCGCTATATTGCAAAGGAAAAGGCGTCAGGTTTTTGCAACACAGTTAATGTGGCTAGAAAAGGAGAGAGTAGTCAATAATTACCTCTAGGCAGCGTGACGATTGGATGGGGAAAATGGTGGTATTGTCAACAGAGATGGGACAGGACTAGGTTTAGGTGGAAAAATTATTAAGTTAGTTTTTGAAAGATTTAATTTAAGGCAGCGTCGTGACATCCAGGAGGAGATGGCAAGGACATGTGATTGGATGTGAGGAGTTAGCTTAGGGGTGGACAAGTAGAGTTGTGTAACCTTCAAATGTAGCAAGTGGAAACCCAACAATTGCCCGATCGTGGGGGAAGGAAGTGTTTAAAGGACATGTCCACCCTAAAAATGAAGTTTGGCCATAAGGTTAAACCATGTTTCTGTAGTGTAGGGACCCCTATCCCACCTCCAGGATCTATTGTCCCAAAGAATATCAGGATGATACTTACAATCCTTTGTTCCCTTGGTGTTCAGTAAAGCCGTCAGCCGTGTCCGTGATTGGCTGCCTCTCAGTCAATCACAGACGCGGCTGCCGGTCCGGCCCCCTGCTTGCAGTCCCAGCAAGCAGAGGGCTGAGGAGCTTCGGGGGAGTGAAGGAATGTTAGTATCATTCTGATATTCTTTGGGACAATCGAACCTGGTGGTTTGAGGTGGGATAGGGGACCCTACACTACAGCAAAAAACATTTTTAAGGGTGGAGATAACCTTTAATGGGTTTGTTTCCGAACCTCTGAACTTTTACTAAAGTTTGGAAGTGAACTGAACTTCAGTAAGTTCGGCTATCTCTAGTCACAAATAAGCTGCATTTGAGCGTCTTGTATGTATAAAGGTTATACCCTCCTTAAAGGATATGTACACTGAGAGATTAGTTTTTTTAAATTGCCCATTACCGGAAACTATAATTCTTCCCAACTGTCACTGTACCATTTTTTTATTGATCTTTCGCCTATTTCTTTAGATATCCAATCAAAAAGATCTTACATTTCAGCTGCCTTAGTATCATCAACTTTTCTGTTATGTATAGTTTTGCTGTAGCTGGAATGGTGACAGTTGGTACGTGAACTGCATGGTGGGAAATTCCCTCTCCTAATGCTGCCTCATAGGGATTATTGAGCATGTTTGCCCTCATAGAGAGTCAGAGGGACTCTGCCAGGGGGCTGAGGGACTGAGCTTGAGCAAAACAAGTACTGGATTGAAGTCACACAGCTACTTACATGTATTTATTTATAGATTAAAATGAGGCAAAGTCATTTTTTCAGTGTACAATTCCTTTAATTCTTTTGCATGCAACATTATGTTTTTGCTTTCTCTCTTTTTAATTATTTCTTTCTCTCTTTTTATGCAACAATAACCATTTCTAGATCCATGCATGACATTTTTTTTATCTGAGTAACCCCATCTCAAGCCTCATGCTTCAACTCAGAGCATACGAACATGACCTTGAAGAAAGCCGTGAGCTCAACTTTGCTGTTACCAAGAACAATGTCCATCTCCTCAGCGAGTTGCTGGCTCAACCAAGATACAAAGAGGTTATCGACATACCTTGTGGATGGGGGATTCCAGAGACCCCTCTAATTAATGCCGCCTCTAAGGGATTTGTTGAGTGTCTCAAAATCCTTTTGAACTGCGGAGCGGATGTGAACAGATACAATGTGAAAGCCCAGTCCCCTATGTTTATGGCAGTCAGGGAAGGCCACTTAGAGTGTGTCCAAGAATTATTAAAAGCCGGTGTGAATCCCAATAGGAGTATTTTCAATAGGTTTTCCTCTGTACAAGTTGCTGCTATGAAGGGTAATGACAGGATTCTCGTGGAACTCTTAAATTATGGAGGTGAAATCAACATGAGGTTAAAGCCTTCTGACATTCCAGAAACTATAAGGACGTCCCATGGACCTTTATTTATTGCAGTTGTCTATAGTCATTTAAACTGTTTTAAGACTTTGCTTCTTTATGGGTCTGATCCAGATTATAACTGCCCAGACCTGGAGCTTTTACAGATGCTGAAAAAACCCAGAACTATCATGGAAATGTGTCTGAAAAGTGGCCAAAGGGCCCCGTTTGTCAAATTGCTCATAGAATTCGGAGCCAATATGCACCTAATAGATGACTGTGTTATTAAGCAAATAATGTATAATGAAGCTCTGGAGGTTTTTCTACAGGGAAAAGGTAAACAACTTTGTATTTGAAAGGAAAATAGGTTGTATTCAGGGATTTTTACATGGTGTGCCTACATATTTTTGACAACTACAAATCCTAGCATTGCTCAATTACAGAGGGGAACCAGTGAATGCTGGGAGTTGTAGTTTTTAAACTCTGAAGGCACACTGTTTCAGAATCCCTGGCCTAAGTAAAAATTTACCATCAAAACATTGGTCGTTAGAACATTTACAGCGGAGAGCAAACTGCACTGCCAGGCCTAGCAGATCGAAGTAAAGTCCAGTCTGCCTCATACTACAATGGAAACAGAGTCCCAGAGACAATCCGTAGAATATATATTCTAAAGGCTGCCATACATGTAAAGTTTTTGGGGGTGATGCAATTAATGTCCCTGTCCCGAATTACCTGCACTAATTCCCACAATGAATGAAACACTTTGTCTGTGAGCGGTAAGTTGAGATCTTTTGTGGGGCTTCGATTGAAAAGGTGCCAAAATCATCATTAACAAGGGCGATTTACCATGGGGTGCTTTGTGGACGCATCACTCTCTTAATGGGTTAAAGTTACGCTAACGAATTTACGATTAGTGTGTCTTTAGCCCCTAGGGACTCTAGAGAGACTCATGCAGCTTATTCACCAGAGCTCTCATTAAATGTGCAGCCTTACGCACCACTTCCGCCCCTCCTCCAGGGCAGATTAAGGTGCACATTTAGGGACAGACCGGACAGCTCAGTGCAATGGGGGGACTTCTTTCATATTATAATTGGTGCGCTGCTACGTAGTTGCACACTGATTATAAGGTTATTATAAGGATATATAAACCCTTTAATTGGGTAAATATGAGAAGCATTCGCAACATTGTAATTAGGTATAAAAAAGGAACTGTATGTTATGAAAGCTTGCTATGGTTATCATCTCAGAATTCCGTACTAGTGCAACTACCGCAAATAGTTACTGGTTCAAAATTTGTTTTGTTGTTGTCAACATTTTTCTAGTTCTTTCTATTGTCTTCTGCAGCTCGTCCGAGGACCTTAATGTCTCAGTGTCGTTTGTCCATAAGAAAGCATCTAAGACACGTTAGAAAAATGACCCTCATTCATCAGCTTGACGTCCCCCAAGAACTGATCCGATATTTAAAGCATGAAACATGAGAGCGATCGGATCTCTGCAAGGATAGCGGTGACTTTTACATGGTTAATTAATACATTGTTACATACATGAAGGATTCAGGCTGTTATGAATGTAAATGGAGAGGTGGGAGTATTAATGTGTTATAAAGTTCACGTTTAAGTGAAAATCATTATGGTGCACACACATCACCACAGGGTTTGAATTAATGTTAGTATCATCCCACATCCAATTACTGAAATAGGCAAACTAGGTAAGAAATTAGCCAACATCACCAAACCCCAGTTACTGACCGTTCACCAATCGGTACCTGGGGTTTTATACCACTTAACAGAATGAATGGTATTCGCCTCCCTTTGTCAGTCATGGGGCACGACATTCATGGATTTGATGGCCACTAGGCACAGAGAGGTCTGTCTCTGCTGGTTGCTAGGAACTCTTTGCCGAAGCTAAAGTGGATTTAGCTTCGGCAGCACAAGCAGACTTTGGAAGAAAATCTATCATGAATAGATTTTTGTATCAGCAGCAATTGGTGTCCCGACCTTCTTTTATGAGCTTTTCAAATCCCATTTGTGACCACTGCCGTGTAGGACCAGCGGACCATTTCTGTCATGCCCTATGGACAGAAAGCCAAGATATTTCTGTTATTTATGTATATGTACTTGCAAAACAGGAGCCCCTTCAGCGGATCCTTCAGATGTCAGTACTCAAACACCTCTAGATGCCCTTCCCCTGAATGGGTCAGGCTCAAATCCTTGAAGAATCAATCAGTTAGGCTGAATGAAGAAGTGGCGTATGTGCCACAAAACGCATAGGACAGGGCTAGCCTGGTCTCTTGCGGAAATGTTATTGTCCATTATATGTTTTTAGAGTGATGAAATAAAAGTGTAAAGTTTTTATTTAACATTTGTATTGTTGGTAGCCCAACATTTTCCTCAAGGATTTGTGTATAAGGATGTTGAAATATGAATTACCACTTCATTTCTTAGCGCCCGACTAAGGCAACAAAGGCAGCTACACACTCTCTATAATTGTCACTTAGTAAAACCATTTGTCTCTCAGCCTCTTACTGTAGAAATCATTTATAGAACATTTCTGAGCACTGGCAATCTATGATGTCACTGCTGGATTCTGGTGTTGCCCCTTCCTGGTGGTCCTGGACCAAACATTCCTTCTGCACATGCTAACTAGGTACCTTGTGTTTGTTTCCCACTCCCCTTATGCTAAGCAGCATGTAACAGTTGACCTCAGTGTCTCCACCTGCCAGTGTCTTCCAGCCAATCATAGCAGTAAATATTAACTGATTTTCCTGCTCAAACAGTGGGGGAAGGTGTTAACCCTTTTCATATGTATTTATGAAGCAACCTGTTAACTCTTTATATTTGTGAGCATTTCTGAAAGAGACTGTCTTTTTATGTGTTTATTTCTGCACTCTACCATTTATATTGGTGTATTGCTGCAATATACATTTAGAAGTATAATGTAAGCTCCATTGATTTCAGTGTAACTATACAGCATGTAATTAATGCAATGGCACTTAGCACTGCAGTAGGTCAATATCCTGACGCTGTGGCCCGACTTGAGCGCACGGGAGAACGCACAATCGCAATGATGTGTGATCATGCGTACTTCTGAGGGAAGGCGTTGCGCTGCTACAATTGTACCCTATTGGAGTGCATGCCATATGGGCCAAAACCCTAACCACCATGTTTAAATCTTAAAAAGGTGACCAGAAACATACTTCCCAACCTTCGTTCAATCAGCCTCTGCCTCTAATGTTACTTCCAGGAACGGAGTAGCATTAGGGGCTGGACAAGCATGGGCATCTGTGATTGGCTGAGAGTCAAAGGAGAAGTTCAATGTAAATACATATACTTTTAAGAAAAAAAGAGCAGTATTGATGGGTGGATTCAGTTGCTCAGTAGAGATCTGAGCATGTTTGACCCATCCAACCGCCAATCAGTAGAAATTACTGTTAGGAACATTCCAAGGTAGTGGTGCATCCTGGGAAGAAGAAGGACAGTTACAGAACCTGCAATTTCAGCTCACTAATGTCAACAGCTGGGAACAGCAAGGGTTATAAATTCAACTGATTTTTCAAAATGAAGGAGAATATGTGGAATAACTAGGTATGTATAATATAAACTAAAAAATCTAAAAAATATTTTCCACTGAATTTTCCCTTTAAATTTTAGTGTTGGGGGTGGACATGGCTTTAAAGGGCATGCCCACCCTTCTAAAAAAATTTCCACTACCATAAAATTTCCATATGGATGTATTCCTTCCCCCAGCCCCTATAAAAGATTTTCAAGAAAGTCCCCCAATAGTTACTTACCCCTCTCCTCTGCCGCACTGCCCGGCCTTCTGCTTGCATGACACTGCAAGCAGGGGACCAGACCGGCAGCCGTGTCCCTGATTGGCTGAGAGGCAGCCAGTCACGCACGCGGATGCCGGCTGCTCAGAACGCCGGGGGAGAGAGGTAAGTAGAGTTTGGGGGACTTTCTTAAAAAACTTTTATAGCGGTTGGGGCTGGGGGAAGGAATACTATCATATGACAAAGGTTTTTTATGGTAGGGGGAGGGATAGCAAAACGGGAGGGAGGCCTGCAGTGCGCATGCTAAACTTCTCGCGGAGGGGAGACAGTAGGCATGGACTCTGCTATCCTCCTGGTGGGAAGTTTTTGGGACTTTGGGTTGGATTACAGGAGAACCATTTGGCGCTGGGGTGTAAGGTAAGGATTTTATTACACTACAGAGTGGGGCCAGTAGTGGGTTAAATTATAGTTTTGGGGGTGGACATGCCCTTTAATAAAGCTTCAGACTTTAATCCAAAGCTCAACTGCCTGTTGAGCTTCGTATAGAACTCGGATACATGAGTGAGAGGAGGACACATTCTATTCATACACACGGTGGCTCAGTGGTTAACACTGATGCCTTGCAGCATTGAGGTCCTGAGTTCGATTCCATCCTTGGACACATCTGCAAGGAGTTCTCCCTGTGCTTGCGTGGGTTTCCTCCGGGCACTCTTGTTTACCCCACAATCATAAAGACATAATAATAGGTTGTATGTGTCAATTAAATGTGCTTAGATTGTAAGCTCTTCGGGGCAGGGCCTGATGTATACATGTAATTGTAAAGTGCTACGGAAGATGTTAGCGCTATATAAATCCACAATAATAATAATAGTCCAATCTTTTTAGCCTACCTATAATGTCTGTCTATCAGTTACATAGTAACATAGTATTGGAGGTTGTATAAAGACATACGTCCATCTAGTCCAACCTTTATACCCTACCCATAATGTCTGTATAACAGTTACATAGTAACATAGTATTGGAGGTTGTATAAAGACATACGTCCATCTAGTCCAACCTTTATACCCTACCCATAATGTCTGTATAACAGTTACATAGTAACATAGTATTGGAGGTTGTAAAAAGACATACGTCCATCTAGTCCAACCTTTATACCCTACCCATAATGTCTGTTAAACAGTTACATAGTAACATAGTATGGAGGTTTGTAAAAAGACATACGTCCATCTAGTCCAACTTTATACCCTACCCATAATGTCTGTATAACAGTACATAGTAACATAGTATTGGAGGTTGTATAAAGACATACGTCCATCTAGTCCAACCTTTATACCCTACCATAATGCTGTATAACAGTTACATAGTAACATAGTATTGGAGGTTGTATAAAGACATACGTCCATCTAGTCCAACCTTTATACCCTACCCATAATGTCTGTATAACAGTTACATAGTAACATAGTATTGGAGGTTGTAAAAAGACATACGTCCATCTAGTCCAACCTTATACCCTAACCATAATGTTGTATAACAGTTACATAGTAACATAGTATTGGAGTGGTAAAAGACATACGTCCATCTAGTCCAACCTTTATACCCTACCCATAATGTCTGTATAACAGTTACATAGTAACATAGTATTGGAGGTTGTAAAAGACATACGTCCATCTAGTCCAACCTTTATACCCTACCCATAATGTCTGTATAACAGTTACATAGTAACATAGTATGGAGGTGTTGATAAAGACATACGTCCATCTAGTCCAACCTTTATACCCTACCCATAATGTCTGTATAACAGTTACATAGTAACATGATTGGAGGTTGTAAAAAGACATACCTCCATCTAGTCCAACCTTATACCCTACCCTAATGTCTGTATAACAGTTACATAGTAACATAGTATTGGAGGTTGTAAAAAGACATACGTCCATTCAGTCCAACTTTATACCTACCCATAATGTCTGTATAACAGTTACATAGTAAATAGTATTGGAGGTTGTAAAAGACATACATCCATCTAGTCCAACCTTTATACCCTACCCATAATGTTGTATAACAGTACATAGTAACATAGTATTGGGGTTGTAAAAGACATACGTCCATCTAGTCCAACCTTATACCCTACCCATAATGTCTGTATAACGTTACATAGTAAATAGTAATGGAGGTTGTATAAAGACATACGTCCATCTAGTCCAACCTTTATACCCTAACCATAATGACTGTATAACAGTTACATAGTAACATAGTATTGGAGGTTGTATAAAGACATACGACCATCTAGTCCAACCTTTATACCCTACCCATAATGTCTGTATAACAGTTACATAGTAACATAGTATTGGAGGTTGTATAAAGACATACGTCCATCTAGTCCAACCTTTATTCCCTACCCATAATGTCTGTATAACAGTTACATAGTAACATAGTATTGGAGGTTGTATAAAGACATACGTCCATCTAGTCCGACCTTTATACCCTACCCATAATGTCTATCTAACAGTTACATAGTAACATAGTATTGGAGGTTGTATAAAGACACATGTCCATCTAGTCCAAACTTTATACCCTACCCATAATGTCTGTCTAACAGTTACATAGTAACATAGTATTGGAGGTTGTATAAAGGCATATGTCACATCTAGTCCAAACTTTATACCCTACCCATAATGTCTGTATAACAGTTACATAGTTACATAGTATTGGAGGTTGTATAAAGACATACGTCCATCTAGTCCAACCTTTACACCCTACCCATAATGTCTGTCTAACAGTTACATAATAACATAGTATTGGAGGTTGTATAGGGGCATATGTCCATCTAGTCCAACCTTTATACCCTACCCATAATGTCTGTCTAACAGTTACATAGTAACATAGTATTGGAGGTTGTATAAAGACAAACTTCCATCTAGTCCAACCTTTATACCCTACCCATAATGTCTGTATAACAGTTACATAGTAACATAGATTGGAGGTTGTAAAAGACATACCTCCATCTAGTCCAACCTTTATACCCTACCCATAATGTCTGTAAATAAGTTACATAGTACATAGTATTGGAGGTTGTAAAAAAGACATACTCCATCTATTCCAACCTTTATACCCTACCCATAATGTCTGTATAACAGTTACATAGTAACATAGTATTGGAGGTTGTAAAAAGACATACATCCATCTAGTCCAACTTTATACCTTACCCATAATGTTTCTTAACAGTTACATAGTAACATAGTATTGGAGGTTGTAAAAAGACATACGTCCATCTAGTCCAACCTTTATACCCTACCCATAATGTCTGTATAACAGTTACATAGTACATAGTATTGGAGGTTGTTAAAGACATACGTCCACTATCAACCTTTATACCCACCATATGTCTTTATAACAGTTACATAGTAACTAGTATTGGAGGTTGTATAAAGACATACGTCCATCTAGTCCAACCTTTATACCCTACCCATAATGTCTGTATAACAGTTACATAGTAACATAGTATTGGAGGTTGTATAAAGACATACTTCCATACAGTCCAACCTTTATACCCTACCCATAATGTCTGTATAACAGTTACATAGTAACATAGTATTGGAGTTGTATAAAGACATACTTCCATACAGTCCAACCTTTATACCCTACCCATAATGTCTGTATAACAGTTACATAGTAACATAGTATTGGAGGTTGTATAAAGACATATATCCATCTAGTCCAACCTTTATACCCTACCCATAATGTCTGTATAACAGTTACATAGTAACATAGTATTGGAGGTTGTAAAAGACATACGTCCATCTAGTCCAACCTTTATACCCTACCCTAATGTCTGTTATAACAGTTACATAGTAACATAGTATTGGAGGTTGTATAAAGCATACGTCCATCTATCCAACCTTTATACCCTACCCATAATGTCTGTATAACAGTTCATAGTAACATAGTATTGGAGGTTGTATAAAGACATACGTCCATCTAGTCCAACCTTTATACCCTACCCATAATGTCTGTATAACAGTTACATAGTAACATAGTATTGGAGGTTGTATAAAGACATACGTCCATCTAGTCCAACCTTTATGCCCTACCCATAATGTCTGTATAACAGTTACATAGTAACATAGTATTGGAGGTTGTAAAAAGACATATGTCCATAGAGTCTAATCTTTTTAGCCTACTTATGAACCCCACCCTTCCTTGACCCAGAGAACAAAAAAAGTGTCATTTGTGGAAATGTGGATTCTCTGCATTTACAATGACATTCTTGAGAAGAAGCTATAGTGCATATAAAGTTTAAAAAAAAACAAAAAAAAAACAGTAAAAATGAAAAGTACATGGACAGGGAAGCAGGATTGGTAATGCCTACCTCCCAATATGTTTGTTGTTAGGAGCGTCAGTTCAATAAAACCTTTTTGCCAGGCTACCTTAGTGCTTCAGCTCTATCTTTAATACAGGAAAGTCCAGGACACTAACCTGATACATGACAATTATACGTGCTGTAGCTTCTGAACGACATTATATTGAGTGGCAGGAATAATCAATCCTACCTCTCTGTCCTAGGTAATTTTCACATTTTTTTAGGAGTTGTCCTTTAATTTATTATAAACTGTCAGTGAAGCAATTCACATATGTGCACAAATGTCCTGTAAAAAGATCTCCCTGTTTCGAGACGGAGATTACATCCCACTGAGGATATTTCAGTTTTAGACGAGAGATGAGACTTGATAGTGATACCACATTAAACACATCTCCTATTGATCCCTTCTAACCTTGCAAAAGAACTGCTGCTAGCATTAACTACCTTTTACATCACTGGTGTTCCTGGTGGGACCAGTTATGTTAACAATTGGGGTAAATATCATTAGAGGTCATTAGTCAGAGGTCACTGGGAGATCATTAGTTACCTAGAGAAAAATACGACACTACCAGCCACAGTACTGTGCGTATTATAGAGGTCACCATTATCATAAAGACAGGTTTTGGTTTTCTAACGTCCAATTTTAAAGCAGTACTACAATTATAGATGATTGTGACCCTTTTATTTTTAAAGGGAAAGTTCGGTGGAAAATATTTTTAAATTACTTATTTGTGTTACAAATACTGTACCTGGAACCATAGAGGAAATAGAACAATTAGGCATTTAAACAGTATATGCATTTTTTTTTTTTTAATTCATTGTCAAGAAAAAAAAAATTAAAATTTAAGGGGGAAAAAAACCCAATATTTTAATTATCTATATTACATACCCTATATACTTGAGTATAAACCGAGGTGCCTATTTTTACCTGAAAAAACGAGTAAAAGTGATTGACTCGATTTTAAACCAAGGGTAGAAAATATGAACACTACTGCCTTCTGATTCTATATTGTTTTGAGGCTTTAGTTGCCCTTTAAATGGACAGCAGTATTCCCATAATGTAGTCCCATATAGTAATAGCCATACTGGATTTGGTTATTACTGTATGGGAATTCTGTCCATTTAAAGAGCAACTAAAGCCTCATTCCTTGGCACTCCAGATGTTTGGAAACTACAACTCTATGCATGCTTTAGTAGCCCTCTTGTCCTCACCCACACCCCAATTTAGTGGACAAGAGAGCTTACCAGTCAGAGGTTGTGAATTTGAGTTGCTGGGGTGAGAGGAGCCAGAGTGCTGCTGCTTTGAGGAAATATCATATCCCACCTGAGCCTGGCTTGCTGTTGCCTTGTGCTTAGGGTCTCTGTTCCCCCAAGCATGGATTCTCTTGCTCAACACGAATGCTGGGATGTCTCTGATCCCTAACGCGAGATCACTGCTCCTATATGATTGCCTCTGGACAGTGTTGAGAGCTGTCAGCAGCGGTCTCTGCTAATCCTTGATGTGACCTGCTACCGCTAGAGCCGGCTGCCGTCACTTCTTTGGCGCCGGGCAGTGACATCAGCAGGCAGCAAGTAAGCTCCAGCCGGATTTGCAAGTAAGTGACTGACTGACTCGAGTATAAACCGAGGTCGGGTTTTTCAGGCTGATTTTACAGCCTGAAAACCTCTGTTTATACTCGAGTATATACGGTACACCTTTTGTTTTTTGAAAAATCAATTGATCTCATATATTTTGCTGTGTCCTGCTATGATAAGCTCTTCGGGTTCTGTAATGGTCCTTCATCCTCCCAGTAACAATGATTTGTTACAGGTTGGATGGGTTGAACATGCTCATATCTCTACTGAGCAACTCAGACACTATTATGGGTCGTGCAAACACACATGAATCACTAGATGTATAGATTAAGGTGACTGGAATGAAAAAATACACATTTTTGTTTCTTAAAGGACATTTGTTTGCACTGAACTTCTGCTTTAAAGCTTTTGCAGGGGACAGATTTGCTAAACTTATTAAACCTTGGCCACTGATTATTGGATTTCTACCCACCACGGACACCAGGGGGTGATATACAAATGTATCTGTTAAAGTTTGGATTGGTTGGGAGGTTGGATTGGTACGTTCTACCTCCCAATATCATTTCTATGAGGAGCGGCAGCAGAATTAAAACTGCTTCTGCCATCTTCCTGAGTGCTTCAGGAAGGCACAGGGCACTAAACTGTCAGATGAAAATTGTATGCTCTCAACAAAACAATATTGGGAGGTAAGAATAATCATTTTTATCTCCATGTCCCAAGTACTTTTTATTTCTAAAAAGTTTATTTTTACAGTATAGTTGTCCTTAAGGTTCTGGGTATGCTGAATGGCAACTGTCAGTTGAGTGGGCCTGTCTCTGTCCCAGCAGTTACAGACAGCAGTGGGCATACTCATGCCCTGGGCCTCCAGGAAGTGCAGAATGACTGGTCATGTGGTGCTGTCTCCATAAGACACTTATCTTAAGATATCTTGAAATCGTTTTTAAAAAAGTAACTAAAGTATTTCAAAAGAATACTCAGGAAAGCATTTTTTGCAGATTATCTAAATAGTAAAATGTGTGAACTGTAACCATTAGCAATGCCACTAAATGGCAATGAACCGTATTTCGCAAAGACTGCTCCAGGAATTGCATCGGGTCTAGTCATGTGATGCTGACTCATAAAAATGAAAATATCTTGAAATCCGTTTTTAAAAAAGTTATTAAAATATATGGCAAAAATACTCAGAAAAACACTTTCTGCAGATTTAATTTGTCATTTTTGGTCGATAGTTGGAACATTTTGTGACGAGTTATCTAGTAATCAACAGAAAATCTGTTCTTACTGGACAAAAATAAACCATCATTTTATAGCCCATGGACCAGTAATGGATATATAGTTCCGTATTATTTCCTCTAGGTTTAGCATTGAGGACACTCGGAAGGGCAGAATCGGGTATCATTCATTTACACTTTCAAACAATTTTTTATATTTATTATTTATGGTATATTATGTCCATCAGAATTTACCTGTTTTAGCTGCAAACTCCGAGGATGTCTGATAACTATTAGATCCTTATTTTACAAACGATCAAGTAGTTAAATTCTATATATACGTATAGGAAATCATTCAGAATAACTTTCATTTAATGGAGTCTTATTTATTTTGCAAAACGGAGATACTATTGGAAAAATAAAATCTGTATTGCAACTAAATGTTAGTAAAGAATGTTATCTATGATTGCCAAAATACAAGATGTAGCATCTGTAGCAATATAATTTCAATAAATGACTGTCTGCATTTTTTAAATCTACTATTTACAGAAATCTGTACCTTTAATTAAGTAATAATACAAGTTAATCAGTCAAAGTATTTGCTTTATCAGGTTCTGTCTTAATAACATAATTTAATAACGTAATAAAGTTTTATATGCTAATTTGATAATATTGTATCTCTCCTAGGGGGAGATACAATATGTGGCACTGTGGGATAAAACAGAATTAAACCCACATGCCTGTGCTATTTTATGTTAATGGCACAGGCACCCAATGCTATATGCTTGTTAAAAATGGTGCTAATTTTGCCCTATCCGATCAGATGTTATTTAACATTTTAAAGCTAACATCTGATTGGTTGGGGCAAAATTAGCACCATCAGTTCAGAAAATTGGTTCACTACGAATTGTATCACGATGACCATATAAACTATTAACTGCAGTAACCCAGTAAAAAAGCCAAACTCTACAAATTAAAAGAAGTTGAAACCTTTAGTACCTGCAATTAAGTTGTGTGTATTAATTTACATGTATAACATGTCGATTTGCAGAGGCTAAAAGATCTTTTAATGAATTAAAACATCTTTGAATAATTTGTGTATGTCTCAGAATTAAAAATACTAAAAAACGGAGCGGTTTGTATTTAGATGCATCTCCCCTTTAATCTCCAGCTTTGTCAGTCATTAGGACAAACCCTATTTTGTTAAGTGACACTGACAAGCGAATATCTTATTGTGGAGATGTAGAAATATTGCCTGATAAATGTAACCGTGCATTCTTTATAAATGACCCATTTAGAGGTTTATTACTAATTAGCATCAGACCACATTGTTTTCTGCAGCACTTACAGGAAATCCCATTTGGTAAGTATAAATTTTAGTAAAGTATCAGAGAGCGCGCTCTCCATTTTTCTTTATTTTCCAATCTCGATCTAAAAGTAAAGAAGCCTTTAAATCATGATGTCAGCATAAATACAGCGATCGCCATGCAAAATTAATGAGGTAGCCGTTCGAAATGAAAGTCTAGGGAACAAGGCATTTACATTGGGATCTGACAATAGGAGGCTCTAGTGTAATTAATATATGGGCTTCGATTAAAAATCCATTTTGAAAAAAATAATAATAATCCGGGCTCCGGTATGTTAAAAAGGGGGGATAATATTTTGTCTATGTATTGAATTATTTGCACATATGATATATATTTTGTATTAGCGGTCTAGAAGGGCGATCAGGCATTTTAGCACTTTGCCTTGGTTGGATTTCAAATGCTCCGTTTCAATCAACGAAATCAGATTTGGATTTGAGTGACCTCATTGCAAGAATAAATCAAGCTCTGTTTAATGGGAAAGTTCCAAAGGAATAGAGCAGGGATGTAGGGGGGAGGCTTAGAAATATCAAGTGTGTCTGACTTGCAGAAGAGAATCACTAAAAGTGCTATGTAGTACATTTAGGACATAATTGATGCAACAGAAGGAGCAGTGTATCGACTCTGCACCAGGCTCCTTTGAGCTTATTTATAAAGAAAATTCACATGCTACCTCCATCCGGTGGATCCAGGCCTTAGACCAGATCATTGTCAAACCTAAAACCCCAAACTCAAGGGAACAATCACCCTGCCTACAGTAAACAAGGACACACAGGCCAAACTGTTGAAAAAAGACATATTATTCCCTTGTATATACTTTTGTAAGTGTGAGCCATAACCCTGGTCTCCCATCCTCACAGAGAACCCCTGGTAAAGGACACATTCCGTTGTAAAATTAGAAAATGCGCACAGTATAAAGAATATTTATAATATTTGTTTCTAACAACCAACAATGCACTTCTGCAATAGAAGTTGGACAACTAAACTTTCCTCCATCCTGGTACACATGGCAACATGTTGTACTTATCTTCCAGACAAAGTACCACAGCAGACATTTTGGTGTGAACGATCATGCAGGCAATTGAAGACCGCAAAATGACATATGAATAATGAAGCCAGGAAGCGCAGGTAGATGCAAACACACAGGGAGATTCAATAAAAGTTCTTATCGTTAAAAATGGTGCTAATTTTGCCCCAACCAATCGTTATTTAACATTTGAAAGATAACATCTGATTGGTTGGGGCAAAATTACCACCATTTTTAACGATAAGAACTTTTATTGAATAACCCTGATGGTGTTTTATTGGCTCGACGTTTCGAGCTCTTTCTCAAGTGCTGAGACGAAACGTTATGCTAATAAAACACCTGCACTTCCTGGCTTCATTATTCATATGTTCTGTTGTATCTACTGAGTTCCAGAGTGGGAGCTTTTGAAGCCTAAGTAAGCACCTAGAGGATTTACAGAGGACGCCAACCGATTTTCTACTTGAAGACCACAAAATTACGGTAGCCAAACATGACCTACGTTTCCAAAAAACATTACTGCCGATATTCCGATTTGGTCAAGCGATATTTTGTGAAAGCCTTCAGATTGCCAGATGGAACAATATGGAGGACTCCAGATATCCTGACTGAATATCTATCTTTAGGAACATCGGAGGGGTAAGTATAAATTATGCGGGGGATGGAAATGCCTGTTAATATTGTAATGTAGGTTACTGTGCACTATCTGTACCCTGGGAAGCCCTACATAATGATTTCATAATTCACAGATCCTCTCCCCTCTCCTGTATGGGACTGAGGCTTCCACTATAGGACCTGCATGCTAGGTAAGAGACTGCAAAATTGGTTGATTTGGTCAATTGGGTTTAAATCACAGGCAATTATGTAGTCTTTAAGGCTGGGTTCCCAATAGGGTGAGTTTACCCCTGCGTTGAACATCCCACTTGATTTCAATGGCACCACTATACGACAACGCAGCAAACGGCTGCAAACAGTGCATTGTCGGCAACGTTTGACATTGCACCAAAAGGTCCCCTAGTGTGAATGAGCCCTAACAGGCTGCATGGTTACGCCTGTAACAATGGTGGCAATGTCAATTGGTCAGAGTGGTTTTCTGTAATGTGGCAGGTAAGTCTTACAAGTGTATGACAGCATTCCATAATAATAATAAATTACACTTTACGGGACATTCAAACATATTTATTGTTATAAATTGCTGCACTTAAAACCTATTTGAGCAGGAATTAATATGATAGAAAATGAGTTTTCCTATTTAAATAAGCTTCCTATTATCTGCAAGAAATATATAAAGAACTTCATTAGGATTCTTTGCTGCGAGCTTAAGGGCCGATGTCACCCAAGACAATGTCTCAGAGCTTTCTGCGACTCACTAATTGATCTCTTAATTGGCTCAGTCAACACAGAAGTCTCCATCATACAACAAGCACTAATTGCTACAAGCCTCCTTCTGAAATGTTAAGTACTCTGAAGACAAGACAGTGTCTATGAGCTGCAATCACATTTGTACTAGTCTGCACCCTTGTGAAGCCTGAAACAGAAACGGAACTTTTATTAGTAAACGGATGCGCTGAATTTTCTTTATTACTGTTTATATACAGACTAAGCTTTAATGTGCAATTCGATCCGGTATTTATACTGCTCACTGTTTAATCAATGCTGAGTCTATTGCAGGACATTGGCAGGACTCCTACAATACACGGCACATACAGCCCTGCAGTACATATAGCCCAGGTAACCAATGTCCTGGTACAGATGAAAGGACAAAGTCATTTTACAGAGCAATGCTACACATACAGTATACTGGTATTACTGTATCAGCCTTACCCATCGAAGGGTTGGGGGGGACCCCTTCTAATCTTCAGACATTTTAAGCCTATTATTTGGGACCTTGGTCATTGTTTGCCCCTATCCCAAACCCGGTCTTATTCCTCCCTAAAGATATATATTTTTATAGGGTCGACTGGCTGCCAAGTTGTGTAAATCCGTAGGGTGCATAAAACTATATTTGTGTATCTGAGATCCCTTTTACTGCCCTACACCAGTACTGGGTAACATATTAAAGACAGTGCCGGATTTCTCACTAGGCCACCTAGGCCGTGGCCTAGGGCGGCACAACCACCAGGAGCGGCAAAATAAAACCCAAAAAAATTTTTTCAAGTTAGGCCGTATTGCATCCCCATATTAAATTTACACAACGCACATTATTTGGCACACAACAGAGCCTTACCGGTCTCTGTTAAATGTGCAGCGATTGCAGATTTGCTATAGGCAGCAGGTCCCTCTCCCACTCACAAAGCTCCGCTTTAGCCAATGAATTACCGCATACGGGGGGGAGGGGAACAGGAAGTACAAGTTAGCTGGCCTAGGGGAGAAAAAAGTATAAATCCGTCCCTGATTAAAGATGCTCCAGTCAACCACCTGGCATGTTAATTGGATCAAAATATCATCATGAATTTTCGATGCAACCAATATTTGTTGAAAAGTTCCATTTTACATTAAGTTTACATTGTGCTCCCCTTCGAGCCAGTTAACACTTTATAGCATTGAAAGGTTGTATAGAATATTCTGTGTGATTTTAGACAGTGATGTGTCCAATGTCTAGAGAACTGGATGTAGAATAATTACAGTGGAGATCAATCAATTCCCCACTGAAACAATAACTGGAAATTGCTAGTTACATGTTGTATTCCCATACATTAAATATTTGCTCCTTAAAAAATGTTAGCTGTATCAAGGATTTCTCCATTTGGGGCAAACACTGACCTTGCAAGCAACAATCAGACCTGCATATTGCACAAAGAGCAGCCTTATCTCGACTCTGGGGTTAATCTAAGGTGTCTAAGTGGTTTCTAAGTGGTATTCAACCTTGTAAACCTAACCCAAGTTTTCACAAAATTACAGTTTTGGGGATCCACCAGAAAACCTTAGATCAGGGCCCAGCCAACATTGTATCTCATCCTTCTTATATGGCTTTCCTTTTAATTTTGGCTTTTTGACTTTTTGACTACAGGGATTTTCTAATGTCTAAGGCTAGATTCCCTCATGTCTAACGTTAGGTTCCCTCATGTCTAACGCTAGATTCCCTCATGTCCAAGGCTAGATTCCCTCATGTCTAACGCTAGGTTCCCTCATGTCTAAGCTAGATTCCCTCATGTCCTAACGTTGGTTTCCCTCATTCTAAGGCTAGTTCCCTCATGTCTACGCTAGGTTCCCTCATGTCTAACGTTATGTCCCTCATGTCTAAGGCTAGATTCCCTCATGTCTAACGTTAGGTTCCCTCATGTCTAACGTTAGGTTCCCTCATGTCTAAGGCTAGATTCCCTCATGTCTAACGTAGGTTCCCTCCTTCTAACGCTAGGTGTCCCTCATGTCTAACGTTAGGTTCCCTCATGTCTAACGCTAGATTCCCTCATGTCCAAGGCTAGATTCCCTCATGTCTAACGCTAGGTTCCCTCATGTCTAAGGCTAGATTCCCTCATGTCTAACGTTAGGTTCCCTCATGTCTAAGGCTAGATTCCCTCATGTCTAACGCTAGGTTCCCTCATGTCTAACGTTAGGTTCCCTCATGTCTAAGGCTAGATTCCCTCATGTCTAACGTTAGGTTCCCTCATGTCTAACGCTAGGTTCCCTCATGTCTAACGTAGGTTCCCTCATGTCTAAGGCTAGATTCCTCATGTCTAACGCTAGGTTCCCTCATGTCTAACGTTAGGTTCCCTCATGTCTAAGGCTAGATTCCCTCATGTCTAACGCTAGGTTCCCTCATGTCTAACGTTAGGTTCCCTCATGTCTAAGGCTAGATTCCCTCATGTCTAACGCTAGGTTCCTCATGTCTAACGTTAGGTTCCCTCATGTCAAGGCAGATTCCCTCATGTCTAACGCTAGGTTCCCTCATGTCTAACGTTAGGTTCCCTCATGTCTAAGGCTAGATTCCCTCATGTCTAAGGATACATTCCCTCTCTTCTAAGGATACATTCCCTCTCTTCTAAGGATACATTCCCTCATGTCTAAGGCTAGATTCCCACATGTCTAAGGCTAGATTCCCTCATGTCTAAGGCTAGATTCCCTCATGTCTAAGGCTAGATTCCCTCATGTCTAAGGCTAGATTCCCTCATGTCTAAGGCTACATTCCCTCTCTTCTAAGGATACATTCCCTCTCTTCTAATGATACATCCTCATGTCTAAGGCTAGATTCCCTCATGTCTAAGGCTACATTCCCTCATGTCTAAGGCTACATTCCCTCATGTAAAGGTTAGATTCCTTCATGTCTAAGGCTAGATTCAATTGTGTCTAAGGCTAGATTCCTTGTGTCTAAGGCTAGATTCCTTGTGTCTAAGGCTAGATTCCTCGTGTCTAAGGCTAGATTCCTCATGTCTAACGCTAGGTTCCCTCATGTCTAATGCTAGGTTACCTCATGTCTAAGGCTAGATTCCCTCATGTATAAGGCTACATTCCCTCATGTCTAAGGCTACATTCCCTCATGTAAATTGTCATGTAAAATGTCTAAGGCTAGATTCAATCGTGTCTAAGGCTAGATTCCTCATGTCTAAGGCTAGATTCCCTTGTGTCTAAAGCTAGATTCCTCGTGTCTAAGGCTAGATTCCTTCATGTCTAAGGCTAGATTCAATCGTGTCTAAGGCTAGATTCCTCGTGTCTTAGGCTGGATTCCCTTGTGTCTAAGGCTAGATTCCCTTGTGTCTAAGGCTAGATTCCTCGTGTCTAAGGCTAGATTTCTTTGTGTCTAAGGCTAAATTCAATCGTGTCTAAGGCTAGATTCCTCGTGTCTAAGGCTAGATTCCTCATGTCTAAGGCTAGATTCCTCGTGTCTAAGGCTAGATTCCTCGTGTCTAAGGCTAGATTCCCTTGTGTCTAAGGCTAGATTCCCTTGTGTCTAAGGCTAGATTCCTCGTGTCTAAGGCTAGATTCCCCCGTGTCTAAGGCTAGATTCCCCCGTGTCTAAGGCTAGATTCCCCCGTGTCTAAGGCTAGATTCCCCTGTGTCTAAGGCTAGATTCCCCCGTGTCTAAGGCTAGAGTCCCTCGTGCCTAAGGTTAGATTCCCTCATGTCTAAGGCTAGAGTCTCTTGTGTCTAAGGCTAGAGTCCCTCGTGTCTAAGGCTAGAGGCCCCCGTGTCTAAGGTTAGATTCCCTCGTGTCTAAGGCTAGATTCCCTCATGCCTGTGTCTGCCTTTAATCTACTCCGCTGGATGCTTCACACCAGTAGGAAACAGATCTTCATAAACGAATACCCAGTTACTCTTTATTTGTGCAGGAGTTTGCGATTTTTATTTAGGTTACATAGCTACAGAGAGCACATTCTAGTTTAGGACTTAATCTATTGTGTGAACATTGTTTGAAGGCACCTGTCGAGAGTTATCAAACTTACTGTCTAGGCATTTCTCCCATTAACATACATGTTCTAGATCATCTTTACAGTACCTGAGGAAGAAAACTGTGACATTGTTTCTCCAATTAGGTGCTTATTTCTATTCAAGATAATGACCAATAGATGGCAGGCAAATCTCTCCCATCATTTTTAGATCTATTTATCGCTGGACGTACATTTCATCCACATTGGGGATTCCGGCACCAAAGCAACTGGTTTGTTTTGTTCCTTGATGTCTCCGCAATGGGACCACAGATGTCCAGATTAATATTTGCTTCTCTGTTACGTATTGTTGATTGTATCTACGAAGGGCACAATCTCCAGAGGACAGAATTACAAAATTCCAACATTCCCAAAAGAGAAAAGACACAAGGTTTGATTTACTTTTCAACAAAACAAACGAGCAAAAATTAACCTAGAGGAAGGTGCCATGTTGCTTTATATGCCAGGCTAAAGTTAGAAGCTTTGCACTGACACTGATGGGGAAATTAAAGGGCATGTTCACCCCCAAATCTAAATTTAACCCACTACTGGCCCTGTGACACTGTGTCCAAAAATCCTTACCTTACATCTCTGCTTCTTATGGTTCTCTTGCAGTGCTTGTTCAAAGTCCAAGAAACTGAAGAGTAGGAGGTGTCTGTGTGTCATCCGGTCCCTGCTTCTTCCTTGTCCTGAGAGGTTTCTGGATCTATTTAAGCTTTTTCTGTAGTGTAGGGCACCCTAGCCCTACACTACAAGTTAAGAAGAAGTTAAAAGCCCATACATGTGGATTTAAGGTCTAGGCCACACTATCACGTTTTCTTTGCGATTGCACTTGCGTTTTTTCAGATAATTGGAAGCGCGTCAACGCACCGAAAACGCACGTTTCTGCGTGTGTTGCGATTGTGCATGCAATTGCGTTTTGCGTTCTGCATTTTTAATCGCAATCGCATGCGTTTTCCTATACATAATGAAGAAACCACATGCGAAAACGCAACTAAATCGCACATGAAATCGCATGCGATTCCGTGTTCATTTGCATTTGCGCCGCAGTGTGGCCGTGCCCTAAGACCACATTTTTATTGTTAAACGGTGAGAAGTGAAAACTCGAAAAGCGA
This sequence comes from Hymenochirus boettgeri, assembly GCA_019447015.1. Taxonomy (NCBI): domain Eukaryota; kingdom Metazoa; phylum Chordata; class Amphibia; order Anura; family Pipidae; genus Hymenochirus; species Hymenochirus boettgeri. Next base: position 25,438,207 of record CM033470.1, on the reverse strand, counting down.
ACATCAGAAATTTGAAAATCGGAAAATCAAAAATCACTGATCATTTAGTAATTGAATGTAAATAGTCTACCCCCGCCCCGGACACTTATCTGCATGGAGGTAGTTAGCGATACGGGAGAAGACTGATCGTTAGTTTAGAGAGAGACCGAGCGGTAATTGGCTAAACAAGAGGGGTCCAGCGAGGGCTTTTTAGTATGGGCTTATCATGGGCGTGCTTAAAGATGGAAGGGAAAATTCCAGCTGTAAGGGAGGCATTGAATATGTGGGTGAGTATAGGGGTAAGCACATGGTTACAGTGCTTCAGTAATACAGAGGGCAGGGGATCAATAGGACAGGTCATGAGCGGCCATGATAGAAGCAGGCGAGAGACTTCTGAATGGGTCACAGGAGCAAAAGATCTGAGAATAGCTGAGGAAGGCAAGGGCAACATAACCTGTCATCCTTAGGACCAGATATCTGTACACGGACGGACTCCACTTTATGTTGGAAGTAACGCGCAAAGTCCTGGGGATAGAAAATAACATATGAGAGTAATAAAATGAGTAAATGATAGTTGTACTTTTCTTTTCATCAGCTGATATCTATTTTATGGTGTGATTTCCCATTGTGCATTGAAAGGTTATTAATAAATGTCTTAAAGAAAAATAACCCAATTTCATCCCAACTGGTTAATAAAATCAGAATGGCGTCCACTTGAAACAATTGTCTTCATATAATTCCGAAGTGACATTGCATAATTGCTGTGATCGGACATTCCGTTGATTGGGCCTTATGAAATGTGAGCAGAGGAAAGGTTTTTTTTGACTTCTTAAATGATTCAGACCAATTAAAGGGAATCATACGACACCTCGGGTCTCATTAGTACATTAGGTTCCATTTAAAATCACAATTGTCTCCAGGATCGAAACCACCCACACATGTTACAAGAACCAGGCAGAAAATAATGCTATCCTCTCTCCTGATTAAACCAGAAATCACTGTTTATTGCTCAATGAATTTTGATTTTGATCCTGATTGTTTTTTTTTTTTACAAGTCTTGGATTAAGGTCAAATAATCAAAATATTCAACGTGCAAACAGGGACCATACACCGTACAAAACCGGCCTATCGGCTTGTGCACAAAAGAATGTTGGGAAATAACATTTCAATTGGGCGAAATTTATGTAATGTGGTTTACCAGATAATAATATTCTGTACAAAAGGAATTTATTGTTTTGAAGCAGTTAAATAGGGTAACAAGCTACACTTGTTACCCTATTTACATAAAGACATACTGATAGGTTGTATGTGTCAAATAAATGTGTTTAGATTGTAAGCTCTTTGGGGCAGGGCCTGATGTGAATGTATACATGTAATTGTAAAGCGCTACGGAATATGTTAGCGCTATATAAATCCACAATAATAATAATAAAATTAAACATAATAGATTGTAGTAACAGCACGATACATATACTGTACTTTTGTTTTCAGTTATCAAACTATATTTTTCAACAAATGATAAAATATTTACAATTTAATTTAAATTCCATTAGTCAGCTTGACAGCCGGTCCTCTAGCTGATATATTTGCATTTATTCATATCGGTGGGAGCGGACATACTGTTTCCCTTAGATGGTACTTGGAATGGAATTTTGGAATAATATTTTGGGTACATGTTCCCAAGGTCTCTTGCAAAACTCTGTCTCCTTTTGACTGTACAACATTGCGCTAAAAAATTTCAGTTTTGTGCAACCCATACAAGAGGAGCAGAATGTTGCGTGGAGTTGGACGGATGACTCCTGTCCCCCATTGCATTATGGTACGCATTAAAATAAACATATTTTGTAAAATTTTATTGCAGCATAAAATACTGACAAACTCACGAAATCCTTTCCGCTTGCAGATTCACAGATTCTTTGAGAAAATTTGAAGAAATCTGAAAGTTCCACTAAAAATGAAAGTATAAATAGCAACTTACTGTAAATGTCTCACGGACCTGGGAAATAGTCTTGGGGGACCCGTATCAATTGACAAATTTTTCATGCGCTTCCTAGAAATTTCAAATTATAACAATTTTTAAATTAGAAAATTCCTAATATATCTTACATTTTCATTTTTTTAAATTTGAAAATTCTCAATTGTTCAATAATTATTGAAAACAGTTCAGCGGTTCTGCTTCGGAACCAGGTCCATTTCTAGGGGAAGGGGGTCAAATTTAGTATAAAAATTTGGTCTAGTTCTCCTTTAAAGAGCATCTATACTGGGGGGGGGGGGACTATAATTCTTCCCAACCAACACTGTACAATTTTTTGTTGATCTGTCCTGTTTCTATAGATATCCAATCTGAACCATCTTACATTTAAGCTGTCAATCAATTTTTATCATTAACTATTCTGCTGTGAGCTGTTATACTGTTGCTGGAATGGTGGAGTTTTGACAGTTGGTATGTGGGAAATTCCCTCTCCCAGTGCTGCCTAATGGTGATTACTGAGCATGCTTGCCCTAAAAAAAAGTCTGGTCCGATGGAAGGGGAGTGGTTAAGAGGATGGGGAGATACTGAGCCTGGGCAAAACAAGTACTAGATTGAAGGCAGCAACACACAGACCTCTAATTAAGTGCTACTTATACATATTTGTTTATAGATCAAGATGAGGAAAAGGTTTTTTTCTGTATAGTTGTCATTTAAGATCCTTTAAGCTACTAGGGAATGAAACGTTTTTCGGGGCTTATTATCACTAATGATAAAGGAAACCGTTTGGTCTTTTATCCCCTTTCCATTGATATTACAATATTCATGCAGTCACCCAAAGTGTAGCCAATAAGTTCTTATAATTAGACTTACGCCATAAGAATGAAGTAAAAAATAGCAACATTTCAACAGGATTTGTAAAAACACTTCAACCTACGTCAAAGGTTCTCAACACAAAACGTTGTTTTTTTGTAAAATTTAGTGTTTATAAGATCAACCCAGGGCTTGGATTTACTGAGGATTTATTATATGAACTGGTGTTAAAGGTTGCATCCACCCAGAATTTTCATTTGCATTTAAGCAGACCCGCACTCACCCAACCTCAATAATTTCATAATTCTTACTTTAGCCACTTTCAGCCCAATGTCTTGCACATGCTCAAAAGGATGTGGCTTGGGAAACAGCAGTCAATCATTGGCTGTGATGTCATCTGTGACAGCAGAACTGACTGCAGCTACCAGGAAGAACAGCGTGAACGGGAGCAGGAACATTGGGCTGAAAGTAGTTATAGGGAAAAAATAATATATTATTACGGTTTTGCGGGGGGATCTGCCTAAATACAGGTTTTAATTAGGGGGGGTAGACATGACCTTTAAGACAATTGTGACACGCAGTGACATCATCGATAACCTTTATTCTGAAATTTATCTCAAAACATTGCTAATTTGTCCTAAGAAAGTGAAAAAATTCAAATGTCCTGTTCGTTACTATGAGTTTATGGACTAAGGCAAAACCTTCCAATATTGCACAATATAGAATCTGTAATGACCTTCAATATCCCACCTACCTAAATAATTGCATGGACATATTTAGAAAGTGCTGAGAGGGGTTGATCTGAACTGGAAAAGCGTTTTTATTTATTGCCCTAGAGATGGACAAACGTCCGAAAATCATATCCGCTCGAGGAGTAACAGATTTACTAAAAAATCAGAAAATTAGAAAATCTGCAAATCCGCCATTAAAGTCAATGGGGAAAAAAAATTGAAAATTTCTGCCTAAAATAATGGTTTAAATAGCAGTGATAACTTACTATAAATGGCTCTGGGACCTGGGAAATGGACCTGGGAATGGACCTTTGGAGGGTCCCGCGGCTCAACCTGGGACCCCCTCCCGGGTCCTTAGAAGAACCATTGTGGCCCTTAGAAGGGCCTTTTGGGGCTTAAGGGGTCCCACAGCTCGAACCAGGACCCCCCTTCCTGGCAATTATAAGTGTCCTTGTGGCCCTTGGAAGGGCCCTTTGGCACTGACAAGTGCCTTTTGGAACTTAAGGGGTCCTGCAGCTTGAACCGGGACCCCCCTCCCCGGCACTGACAAGTGCCTTTGTTGTGGGTCCTGCAGCTCAAAACCAGGACCCCATTAGCTCTTAGAAGAGCCCTTGGGGTGTGTCTTGTTTCTTCCCAGCTGGTGACACCAACTCCGCTGATGTCGCCGACACTGGGCAATGTCACTGCGGTCACCAGTGACACCGCCAGCACTGGCAATATCATTGTCGCCAGTGTTGCTGAAGGCTTGATACAAAGTCTTCTTTCTTCTTTGCCGGCGACACCAACCCCGCTGATGTCGCCAACACTGGGCAATGTCATTGCAGCCACCAGTGACACTGCCGTTGCTTGGGACATCAAAGTCACCAGTGTTGCCGACATCTACTTTCTTCTGCCATCACTGTGATGACTTCTGAGCTCCGCGAGGTTTGCACCTCTTTATATAGGTTTGCTGAAGGACCAAATCCAATTATGATTGGTTAATATTTCAATGCTTGCAATCAAACCTTCTAAGGGCCACAATGGTCCTTCTAAGGACCCAGGAGTTGGTCCCAGGTTTAGCCACAGGACCTCTGAACGTCGGGCCACGGGAAATTCGACCATTTGAGAATCCTCATCGTTCGATGATTACGGAATGGCCAGAAATCCTAGAATGTTTGAGAATCCTCAAACATTCAGGGATTTTCGAAAGTAGTTCGGAAAAGTTTGGAAAGTGTAATTCTGGAAAATCTGTGAGATCTATTATTCACGGATCACCGAGATCTGCTGCGTATACGGGTTTGGTTCCGCGAACCGGTCATCTCTACCCATAACTGGAAACTCTGATTCCTTCCAGGCTGTCCTCTATTTCTTTAGATATTGAATCTGAACCATCTAATAATTTATCTGTCAATCAAGTGCCTTATTTTCAAAATAATCTTCTCCTGTATGCATCCAGAAATGACAGTTGGTATGTGTGAAATGCATTGTAGGAAATTCCCTTTTTCAGTCTCAATGCAAATGTAATAGTGATTACTGAGCATGCCTGCCCTTACAGAGAGTCGGGTCTGATAAAGGGGGCGTGGGTTAAGAGTGGGAAGAGCAATGCTTAGCTTGAAGGCATGCAGCAGCACACACCTCACAGTAAGGACTACTTATATTAATTCATTTATAGATTAAGATGAAGAAAAGCAATTTTTTTCAGTTCACATACACTTTTAAGAGAAAGAGACTATTGCATTCCATCGAAACTTAATATCATCATCAAGAAAACACATGCTGGCATACATAGTTAAGTTCCCCTTTAAACCAGAGGCATCAAACTCTTGCAGGCAGGGCTGCTGTTTGGCATCCCTTCAATCTATGGTCATTGAAGAGTTAGGACTCCTAACGGGTCTGTGTGAATAAAGCCTTTTGTTTGACAGCCCCACACTACTACATTCAGCTGGTATTCATTGCGGTTAGCTTGGCTACACTTACCACGACATGGTCTGAATGGATTCAGAAAAATCTTTCCAGCACATTTCTGCTTATTATTTTATCTTTGTAAAGAACAAGACATCTCGACTCTCGCTGTAACACCCAATATGCCAGCTCACATCAACCTTTCAACCTGCAGCTGCTCTCTGATCAGGGAAGGGAGGCATTAGCCAAGACAAGCTATTTATTCCTGCATGGATTTAAATGTGCCTTGTCACCAAGGATCTTGGCCAAAATTAGTCCCAGGGCAGCTGTGAAAAAGCAGCAGACACCAGAGTAACGTCCTGTTGGAAAACGGTGGATTTCTGGCTGTAAAAAAACATTCAGGCTCCATGTGCCCTGTATGTCCCTGATTTATAATCTTATATGAAGTATCTAAAAAGCGTGTAACTGCTCACAGCCGGGAATCATGGGGATTAAAACCATAATAACATGGATGTCAAATGTTTGGCTCCCCAGCTGTTAATCCCCCCATGCAGAGCCCAGTGACGAGGTCTGTAACCTCTCAGTCTGCAATAGGAGGAGCAGTGTTGGTTGTGTAGGCTATAGACCACCAGGGCTCATTATTTCAAGGAGGTTGGGGCGTAACTGCAGGGGCCCCTCTCCCCTCCCTAGAGGTCCGGTGGCGGAGGTGGTGGGTACGCCACTGCAAGGAGGCACGGGCAAAATAATATGGATAAATAATAAATACAAAGAAAAGAAAGACTTATTTATAAATGATTTCGACATTTCGCTATGGCAATGGCATGAGAACGTTATTTTCGATGCATTTATAAAGCAATCAGTTTTGGCGTGAAAGGTATCAGCGCGGCGACGTTTATTCATTACGTTAAATCTGGCAAAAAGAGAAAATGTCTGCAAGCGAAGGTAAAAAAGCAATCTAATCCGAAATCGCCAATTGTATTACAGTGAATGCTGGAAACTAGTCTATCACCCCCTCCTGCTCCCTTATTAGTATTAGGAAACACCTGCCAAGGACCCTCTGGCAGGCAAGATATTAGTCGTTTCCGCCACCTCAGACTTGGTGATTTGAAATGGGAAAACCTAGCACAAGAACACACTTATCGCCTTTTTATAAATATGACCGTTCGATTGCCGCAGCAATAAGTTAAAGGCGATAGGCGACGGGAATAACTGAATTTGGCAAAAAGGTTGGTGATAACGGCGGAGAAAAGTTAACAAATCTTTATAAAAATGCCCCTTGGTGTCTGACAAGGTCTTAACAAGTTAGGTTGGGAAATTTTTCTAGCACACCCCTTCTATATAGATCAAAGAATATCCTGTAAATTATATACTTATATATGCTGCGTAGCTATGTCATCAGTTATTATAGGTGCTTAGTGATGTCATTAGTGTCACATGACTCACTTAAACGTGTGTATAGCAGATTTCAAGGTAACTGTCTTCTTTCAGGGACATGGGGGAATCCAGTTAAGTAAAGGGAAAGTAAATTTTGGTGGGTCCTGGTTGAAGGGTAAAATGTTTGTTAGTAGGGGTAACCCTGTCCTATAAAAGAACAGCCCTGGGCGAATTATTAGTTAGCTGGGTCACCAACCCCAATTCATATTGTGGCACTAATATTATTTTAGATGGAAATAAGTCCGGCCGAGAACAGACACTGCATTCCCCAATACATTACTGTACCTCCCCTGTAATGAAATCTAGCAGAGCTGTGGGTAGCGCTTGTGGTTATGTGAAGCAGTCTATTAAATCACTGCACAGCATTCCTCTGCTCTATGTAATCAATTTCCCCTGTGAAAGCCGGTGGCATTTATATTCCACATTTAAATCAGCGGTAACAGCGGAGAAACCACTTTTTGACAAGGATCCCCCTTTGCAGTTCATTTGTATGGATGGGAAAACAGTTTTGAATTGTATTATAAAATGATGGAAAATACTGTATATTTTAAACAAACAAAAAGTATTACTGTACAATGGAAAACCTAATGGGGAACTAAAACAGTAGGGGCAGGGGCATAATACATAAATCTATGTACCTCTCTATTGATGTAACTAGTCACTGTACGAGTCTATGTACCTCTCTATTGATGTAACTAGTCACTGTACGAGTCTATGTACCTCTATCGATGTATCTAGTCACTGTACGAGTCTATGTACCTCTATCGATGGATCTAGTGACTGTACGAGTCTATGTACCTCTATTGATGGATCTAGTGACTGGACGAGTCTATGTACCTCTATCGATGTATCTAGTCACTGTACGAGTCTATGTACCTCTATCGATGTATCTAGTCACTGTACGAGTCTATGTACCTCTATCGATGGATCTAGTGACTGTACGAGTCTATGTACCTCTATCGATGGATCTAGTGACTGTACAAGTCTATGTACCTCTCTGTTGATGTAACTAGTCACTGTACGAGTCTATGTACCTCTATCGATGTATCTAGTCACTGTACGAGTCTATGTACCTCTATGAGTTGTCCTTTAATTTATTATAAACTTTCAGTGAAGCAATTCACATATGGTGCACAAATGTCCTGTAACAAAGATCCCCTGTTTCGAGACGGAGATTACATCCCTCCCACTGAGGATATTTCAGTTTAGACGAGAGATGAGACTTGATAGTGATACCACTTAACACATCTCCTATTGATCCCTTCTATCACCTTGCAAAAGAACTGCTGCTACATAACTACCTTTTACTCACTGGTGTTCCTGGTGGGACCAGTTGTTTAACATTGGGGTAAAATCATATAGGTCATTATCGCAGGTCACTGGGAGATCATTAGTTACCTAGACAAAATACGACACTACCAGCCACGTACTGTGCGTATATAGAGGTCACCATTATCTAAAGACCGTTTTGGTTTTCTAACGTCCAATTTTAAAGCAGTACTACAATTTATAGATGTTGTGCCCTTTTATTTTTAAAGGAAAGTTCGGTGGAAAATATTTTTTTAAATTACTTATTTGTGTTACAATACTGTACCTGGAACCATAGAGGAAATAGAACAATTAGCATTTAAACAGTATATGCATTTTTTTTTTTTAATTCATTGTCAGAAAAAAAAATTAAAATTTAAGGGGAAAAAAACCCAATATTTTAATTATCTATATACTACCCTATATACTTGAGTATAACCGAGGTGCCTATTTTTACCTGAAAAAAACGAGTAAAAGTATTGACTCGATTTTAACCAGGGTAGAAATATGAACACTACTGCCTTCTTTCTATATTGTTTTGAGGCTTTAGTTTGCCCTTAAATGGACACATATTCCCATAATGTAGTCCCATATAGTAATAGCCATACTGGATTTGGTTATTACTGTATGGAATTCTGTCCATTTAAAGAGCACTAAAGCTCATTCCTTGGGCACTCCAGATTTGTGGAAACTACAACTCTATGCATGCTTTAGTAGCCCTCTTGTCCTCACCCCCCCCCAATTTAGTGGCAGAGAGCTTACCATCAGAGGTTGTGAATTTGAGTTGCTGGTGTGAGAGGAGCCAGAGTGCTGCTGCTTTGAGGAAATATCAGATCCCACCTAGCCTTGGCTTGCTTTGCCTTGTGCTTAGGGTCTCTGTTCCCCCAAGCATGGATTCTCTTGCTCAACACAATGCTGGATGTCTCTGATCCCTAACGCGAGATCACTGCCCTATATGATTGCCTCTGGACAGTGTTGAGAGCTGTCCAGCGGTCTCTGCTATCCTTGATGTGACCTGCTACCGCTAGAGCGCTGCCGTCACTCTTTGGCGCGCGGCAGTGACATCAGCAGCAGCAAGTAAGCTCCAGTCCGGATTTGCAATGTAAGTGACTGACTGACTCGAGTATAAACCGAGGTCGGGTTTTTCAGGCTGATTTTACAGCCTGAAAACCTCTGTTTATACTCGAGTATATACGACAACACCTTTTGGTTTTTTGAAAAATCAATTGATCTCATATATTTTTGCTGTGTCCTGCTATGATAACTCTTCGGGTTCGTAATGTCCTTCATCCTCCCTTAACAATGATTTGTTACAGGTTGGATGGGTTGACACATCTCTCGATCTCTACTGAGCAACTCAGACACTATTATGGTCGTGCAAACACACATGAATCACTAGATGTATAGATTAAGGTGACTGGAATGAAAAAATACACATTTTGTTTCTTAAAGGACATTGTTTGCACTGAACTCTGCTTTAAAAGCTTTTGCAGGGGACAGATTTGCTAACCTTTTAAACCTTGGCCACTGATTATTGATTTCTACCCACCACGGACACCAGGGTGATATACAAATGTATCTGTTAAGTTTGGATTGGTTGGGAGGTTGGATGGACGTTCTACCTCCCAATATCATTTCTATGAGGAGCGGCAGCAGAATTAAAAACTGCTTTCTTGCCATCTTCCTGAGTGCTTTCAGAAGGCACACCGGGTCTAGACACTAAAACGTGCTTCACAGACATACGAAAAGTGTTATGAGTTCTCTCAACAAACATATTGGGAGGTAAGATAATCATTTTTATCTCCATGTCCCAAGTTCTTTTTATTTCTAAAAGTTTATTTTTACAGTATAGTTGTCCTTAAGGTTCTGGGTATGCTGAATGCAACTGTCAGTTGAGTGGTGGGCCTGTCTCTGTCCCAGCAGTTAAGACAGCATGTGGGCATACTCATGCCCTGGGCCTCCAGGAAGTGCAGAATACTGGTCAGTGGTGGCTGTCTCCATAAGACACTTATCTTAAGATATCTTGAAATCGTTTTTAAAAAAGTAAACTAAAGTATTTCAAGAATACTCAGGAAAGCATTTTTTGCAGATTATCTAAATAGTAAAATGTGTGAACTGTAACCATTAGCAATGCCACTAATGGCAATGAACCGTATTTTCGCAAAGACTGCTCCAGAAATTGCATCGGGTCTAGTCATGTGATGCTGACTCATAAAAATGAAAATATCTTGATCTCCGTTTTTAAAAAAGTTATTAAAAATATGGCAAATATCAGAAAAACACTTTCTCTGCAGATTTAATTTGTCATTTTTTGGTCGATAGTTGGAACATTTTTAGAGTTATCTAGTAATCAACAAAATCTGTTTCTTACTGACAAAAATAAACCATCATTTTAGCCAATGGACCAGTAATGGATATAGTTCCGTATTATTTCCTCTAGGTTTAGCATTGAGGACACGGCGGAGCAGAATCGGGTATCATTCATTTACACTTCAAACAATTTTTTATATTATTATTTAATGGTATATTATGTCCATCAGAATTTACCGTGTTTAGCTGCAAACTCCGAGGATGTCTGATAACTATTAAATCCTTATTTTACAAACGATCAAGTATTTAAATTCTATATATACTATGGAATCATTCAGAATAACTTTCATTTAATGGAGTCTTATTTTTTTGCAAAACGAGATCTATTGGAAAAATAAAATCTGTATTGCCAACTAAATGTTAGTAAAGAATGTTATCTATGATTCCAAAATACAAGATGTAGCATCTGTAGCAATATAATTTCAAAAATGACTGTCTGCATTTTTTAATCTACTATTTACGAAATCTGTACCTTTAATAAGTAATAATACAAGTTAATCAGTCAAAGTATTTGCTTTATCAGTTTCTGTCTTATAACATATTTAATAACGTAATAAAGTTTTATATGCTAATTTGATAATATTGTATCTCTCCTAGGGGAGATACAATATGTGGCACTGTGGGATAAAAACAGAATTAAAAACCCACATGCCTTTGCTATTTTATGTTAATGGCACAGGCACCCAATGCTATAGGCTTGTTAAAAATGGTGCTAATTTTGCCCCTATCCGTCAGATGTTTTTTAACTTTTAAAGCTAACATCTGATTGGTTGGGGCAAAATTAGCACCATCAGTTTCAGAAAATTGGTTCACTACGAATTGTATCACGATGACCATATAAACTATTAACTGCAGTAACCAGTAAAAAGCCAAACTCTACAAATTAAAAGAAGTTTGAAACCTTTAGTACCTGCAATTAAGTTGTGTGTATTAATTTACAATGTATAACATGTCGATTTGCAGAGGCTAAAGATCTTTTATATAATTAAAACATCTTTGAATATTTGTGTATGTCTCAGAATTAAAAATACTAAAAACGGAGCGGTTTTGTATTTAGATGCTCTCCCCTTAATCTCCAGCTTTGTCAGTCATTAGGACAACCTATTTTGTTAAGTGACACTGACAACGAACTCTTATTGTGGAGAGTAAAAATATTGCCTGATAAATGTAACCGTGCATTCTTTATAAATGACCCATTTAGAGGTTTATTACAATTAGCATCAGACCACATTGTTTTTCTGCAGCACTTACAGGAAATCCCATTTGGTAGTATAAATTTTAGTAAGTTCAGAGAGCGCGCTCTCCATTTTTCTTTATTTTCCAATCTCCGATCTAAAAGTAAAGAAGCCTTTAAATCATGATGTCAGCATAAATACAAGCGATCGCCATGCAAAATTAATGAGGAGCCGTTCAAATGAAAGTCTAGGGAAAACAAGGCCATTACATTGGGATCTGACACTAGGAGGCTCTAGTGTAATTAATAATGGGCTTCGATTAAAAATCCATTTTGAAAAAATAATAATAATCCGGGCTCCGTATGTTAAAAAGGGGGGATAAATATTTTGTATGTATTGAATTATTTGCACATATGATATTATTTTGTATTAGCGTGTCTAAAGGCGATCAGGCATTTTAGCACTTGCCTTGGTTGGATTTCAAATGCTCCGTTTCAATCACAACGAATCAGATTTGGATTGAAGTGACCTCATTGCAAGAATAAATCAAGCTCTGTTTAATGGGAAAGTTCCAAAGGAATAAAGCAGGGATGTAGGGGGGGGCTTAGAAATATCAAGTGTGTCTGACTTGCAGAAGAGAATCACTAAAAGTGCTATGTAGTACATTTAGGACATAATTGATGCAACAGAAGGGCAGTGTATCGCCTTGCACCAGGCTCCTTTGAGCTTATTTATAAAAAATTCACATGCTACCTCCATCGTGGATCCAGGCCTTAGACAGATCATTGTCAAACCTAAAACCCCCAACTCAGGGAACAATCACCCTGCCTACAGTAAACAAGGACACACGCCAAACTGTTGAAAAAAGACATATTATTCCCTTGTAATATACTTTTGTAAGTGTGAGCCATAACCCTGGTCTCCCATCCCACGAGAACCCTGGTAAAGGACACATTCCTTTGTAAAATTAAAAATGCGCACAGTATAAAGAAATTTATAATATTTGTTTCTAACAACCACCAATGCACTCTGCAATAGAATTGGACAACTAAACTTTCCTCCCATCCTGGTACACATGGCAACATGTTGTCACTTATCTTCCAGACAAAGTACCACCAGCAGACATTTTGGTGTGAACGATCATGCAGGCAATTGAAGACCGCAAAATGACAATGATAATGAAGCCAGAAGCGCAGGTAGATGCAAACACACAGGGAGATTCATAAAAGTTCTTATCTTTAAAATGGTGCTAATTTGCCCCAACCAATCGTTATTTAACATTTGAAAGATACATCTGATTGGTTGGGGCAAAATTACCACCATTTTTAACGATAAGAACTTTTATTGATAACCCTGATGGTGTTTTTATTGGCTCGACGTTTCGAGCTCTTTCTCAAGTGCTGAGACAAACGTTATGCTAATAAAACACCTGCACTTCCTGGCTTCATTATTCATATGTTCGTTGTATCTCACTGAGTTCCAGAGTGGGAGCTTTTAAGCCTAAGTAAGCACCTAGAATTTACAGAGGACGCCAACCGATTTTCTACTTGAAGACCACAAAATTACGGTAGCCAACATGACCTACGTTTCCAAAAACATTACTGCCGATATTCCGATTTGGTCAAGCGATATTTGTGAAAGCCTTCAGATTGCCAGATGGAACAATATGGAGGACTCCAGTATCCTGACTGAATATCTATCTTTAGGAACATCGAGGGGTAAGTATAAATTATGCGGGGGATGGAATGCCTGTTAATATTGTAATGTAGGTTACTGTGCACTATCTGTACCCTGGGAAAGCCCTACATAATGATTTCATAATTCACAGATCCTCTCCCCTCTCCTGTATGGGACTGAGGCTTCCACTATAGGACCTGCATGCTAGGTAAGAGACTGCAAAATTGGTTGATTTGGTCAATTGGGTTTAAATCACAGGGCAATTATGTAGTCTTAAGGCTGGTTCCCAATAGGGTGAGTTTACCCCTGCGTTGAACATCCCACTTGATTTCAATGGCACCACTATACGACAACGCAGCAAACGGCTGCAAACAGTGCATTGTCGGCAACGTTTGACATTCACCAAAAGGTCCCCTAGGTGAATGAGCCCTAACAGGCTGCATGGTTAGCCTGTAACAATGGTGGCAATGTCAATTGGTCAGAGTTGGTTTTCTGTAATGTGGCAGGTAAGTCTTCAAAGTGTATGACAGCATTCCATAATAATAATAAATTACACTTTACGGGACATTCAAACATATTTATTGTTATAAATTGCTGCACTTAAAACCTATTTGAGCAGGATTAATTGATAGAAAATGATTTTTCCTATTTAAATAAGCTTCCTATTATCTGCAAGAAATATATAAAAACTTCATTAGGACTTGCTGGCGAGCTTTAAGGGCCGATGTCACCCAGACAATGTCTCAGAGCTTTCTGCGACTCACTAATTGATCTCTTAATTGGCTCAGTCACACACAGTCTCTCATCAAACACAAGCACTAATTGCTACAAGCAGCTCCTTCTGAAATGTTAAGTACTCTGAAGACAAGACAGTGTCTATGAGCTGCATACATTTGTACTAGTCTGCACCCTTGTGAAGCCTGAAACAGAAACGGAACTTTTATTAGTAACGGATGCGCTGAATTTTCTTTATTACTGTTTATATACAGACTAAGCTTTAATGTGCAATTCGATCCGTATTTTATACTGCTCACTGTTTAATCAATGCTGAGTCTATTGCAGGACATTGGCAGACTCCTACATACACGCACATACAGCCCTGCAGTACATATAGCCCAGGTACCAATGTCCTGGTACAGATGAAAGGACAAAGTCATTTTACAGAGCAATGCTACATACAGTATACTGGTATTACTGTATCAGCCTTACCCATCGAAGGGTTGGGGGGGACCCCTTCTAATCTTCAGACATTTTAAGCCTATTATTTGGGACCTTGGTCATTGTTTGTGCCCCTATCCCAAACCGCGTCTTATTCCTCCCTAAAGATATATATTTTTATAGGGTCGACGGCTGCCTTGTGTAAATCCGTAGGGTGCATAAAACTAATTTGTGTATCTGAGATCCCTTTTACTGCCCTAAACACCAGTACTGGGTAACATTTAAAGACAGTGCCGGATTTCTCACTAGGCCACCTAGGCCGTGGCCTAGGGCGGCACAACCACCAGGAGCGGCAAAATAAAACCCAAAAAAATTTTTTCAAGTTAGGCCGTATTGCATCCCCATATTAAATTTACACAACGCACATTATTTGGCACACAACAGAGCCTTACCGGTCTCTGTTAATGTGCAGCGATTGCAGATTTGCTATAGGCAGCAGGTCCCTCTCCCACTCACAAAGCTCCGCTTTAGCCAATGAATTACCGATACGGGGGGAGGGGAACAGGAAGTACAAGTTAGCTGCCTAGGGGAGAAAAAAGTATAAATCCGTCCCTGATTAAGAATGCTCCAGTCAACCCACCTGGCATGTTAATTGGATCAAAATATCATCATGAATTTCGATGCAACCAATATTTGTTGAAAAGTTTCCATTTTACATTAAGTTTACATTGTGCTCCCTCTTCGAGCCAGTTAACACTTTATACATTGAAAGGTTGTATAGAATATTCTGTGTGTTTTAGACAGTGATGTGTCCAATGTCTAGAGAACTGGATGTAGAATAATTACATATAGCAATCAATCCCCACTGAAACAATAACTGGAAATTGCTAGTTACATGTTGTATTCCCATACATTAAATATTTGCTCCTTAAAAAATGTTAGCTGTATCAAGGATTTCTCCATTTGGGGCAAACACTGACCTTGCAAGCAACAATCAGACCTGCTATTGCACAAAGGCAGCCTTATCTCGACTCTGGGGTTAATCTAAGGTGTCTAAGTGGTTTCTAAGTGGTATTCAACCTTGTAAACCTAACCCAAGTTTTCACAAAATTACAGTTTTGGGGGATCCCACCAGAAAACCTTAGATCAGGGCCCAGCCAACATTGTATCTCATCCTTCTTATATGGCTTTCCTTTTAATTTTGGCTTTTGACTTTTGACTACAGGGATTTTCTAATTTCTAAGGCTATATTCCCTCATGTCTAACGTTAGGTTCCCTCATGTCTAACGCTAGATTCCCTCATGTCCAGGCTAGATTCCCTCATTCTAACGCTAGGTTCCCTCATGTCTAAGGCTAGATTCCCTCATGTCTAACGTTAGGTTTCCCTCATTCTAAGGCTAGTTCCCTCATGTCTACGCTAGGTTCCTCATGTCTAACGTTAGGTTCCCTCATGCTAAGGCTAGATTCCCTCATTCTAACTTGGTTCCCTCATGTCTAACGTTAGGTTCCCTCATGTCTAAGGCTAGATTCCCTCATGTCTAACGTTAGGTTCCCTCATGTCTAACGCTAGGTTCCCTCATGTCTAACGTTAGGTTCCCTCATGTCTAAGGCTAGATTCCCTCATGTCTAACGCTAGGTTCCCTCATGTCTAACGTTAGGTTCCCTCATGTCTAAGGCTAGATTCCCTCATGTCTAACGCTAGGTTCCCTCATGTCTAACGTTAGGTTCCCTCATGTTAAAGGCTAGATTCCCTCATGTCTAACCTAGGTTCCCTCATGTCTCACGTTAGGTTCCCTCATGTCTAAGGCTAGATTCCCTCTGTCTACGCTAGGTCCCTCATGTCTAACGTTAGGTTCCCTCATGTCTAAGGCTAGATTCCCTCATGTCTAAGGATCACATTCCCTCTCTTCTCTAAGGATACTTCCCTCCTTCTAAGGATACATTCCCTCAGTCCCTAAGGCTAGATTCCCACATGTCTAAGGCTAGATTCCCTCATGTCTAAGGCTAGATTCCCTCATGTCTAAGGCTAGATTCCCTCATGTCTAAGGCTAGATTCCCTCATGTCTAAGGCTACATTCCCTCATGTCTAAGGCTACATTCCCTCATGTAAAGGTTAGATTCCTTCATGTCTAAGGCTAGATTCAATTGTGTCTAAGGCTAGATTCCTTGTGTCTAAGGCTAGATTCCTCGTGTCTAAGGCTAGATTCCTTGTGTCTAAGGCTAGATTCCTCGTGTCTAAGGCTAGATTCCTCATGTCTAACGCTAGGTTCCCTCATGTCAATGCTAGTTACCTCATGTCTAAGGCTAGATTCCCTCATGTATAAGGCTACATTCCCTCATGTCTAGGGCTACATTCCCTCATGTAAATTGTCATGTAAATGTCTAAGGCTAATTCAATCGTGTCTAAGGCTATTCCCATGTCTAAGGCTAGATTCCCTTGTGTCTAAAGCTAGATTTCCTCGTGTTCATAAGGCTAGATTCCTTCATGTCTAAGGCTAATCATCGTGTCTAAGGCTAGATTCTCGTGTCTTAGGCTGGATTCCTTGTGTCTAGGCTAGATTCCCTTGTGTCTAAGGCTAGATTCCTCGTGTCTAAGGCTAGATTTCTTTGTGTCTAAGGCTAATTCAATCGTGTCTAAGGCTAGATTCCTCGTGTCTAAGGCTAGATTCCTCTATGTCTAAGGCTAGATTCCTCGTGTCTAAGGCTAGATTCCCTCGTGTCTAAGGCTAGATTCCCTTGTGTCTAAGGCTAGATTCCCTTGTGTCTAAGGCTGATCCTCGTCTAAGGCTAGATTCCCCCGCTAAGCTAGATTCCCCCGTGTCTAAGGCTAGATTCCCCCGTGTCTAAGGCTAGATTCCCCTGTGTCTAAGGCTAGATTCCCCCGTGTCTAAGGCTAGAGTCCCTCGTGCCTAGGTTAGATTCCCTCATGTCTAAGGCTAGAGTCTCTTGTGTCTAAGGCTAGATCCCTCGTGTCTAAGGCTAGAGGCCCCCGTGTCTAAGGTTAGATCCCTCGTTCTAGGCTAGATTCCCTCATGCCTGTGTCTGCCTTTAATCACTCCGCTGGATGCTTCCACACCAGTAGGAACCAGATCTTCATAAACGAATACCCAGTTACTCTTTATTTGTGCAGGAGTTTGCGATTTTTATTTAGGTTACATAGCTACAGAGAGCACATTCTAGTTTAGGACTTAATCTATTGTGTGAACATTGTTTGAAGGCACCTGTCGAGAGTTATCAAACTTACTGTCTAGGCATTTCTCCCATTAACATACATGTTCTAGATCATCTTTACAGTACCTGAGGAAGAAAACTGTGACATTGTTTCTCCAATTAGGTGCTTATTTCTATTCAAGATAATGACCAATAGATGGCAGGCAAATCTCCCCTCATTTTTAGATCTATTTACGCTGGACGTACATTCACCACATTGGGGATTCCGGCACAAAGCAACTGGTTTGTTTTGTTCCTTGATGTCTCCGCAATGGGACCACAGAGTCCGATTAATATTTGCTTCTCTGTTACGTATTGTTGATTGTATCTACGAAGGGCACAATCTCCGAGGACAGAATTACAAAATTCCAACATTCCCAAAAGAGAAAAGACACAAGGTTTGATTTACTTTTCAACAAAACAAACGAGCAAAAATTAACCTAGAGGAAGGTGCCATGTTGCTTTATATGCCAGGCTAAAGTTAGAAGCTTTGCACTGACACTGATGGGGAAATTAAAGGGCATGTTCACCCCCAAATCTAATTTTAACCCACACTGGCCCTGTGACACTGTGTCCAAAAATCCTTACCTTACATCTCTGCTTCTTATGGTTCTCTTGCAGTGCTTGTTCAAAGTCCAAGAAACTGAAGAGTAGGAGGTGTCTGTGTGTCATCCGGTCCCTGCTTCTTCCTTGTCCTAGATGGTTTCTGGATCTATTTAAGCTTTTTCTGTAGTGTAGGGCACCCTAGCCCTCCACTACAAGTTAAGAAGAAGTTAAAGCCCATACATGTGGATTTAAGGTCTAGGCCACACTATCACGTTTTCTTTGCGATTGCACTTGCGTTTTTTCAGATAATTGGAAGCGCGTCAACGCACCGAAACGCACGTTTCTGCGTGTGTTGCGATTGTGCATGCAATTGCGTTTTGCGTTCTGCATTTTTAATCGCAATCGCATGCGTTTTCCTATACATAATGAAGAAACCACATGCGAAAACGCAACTAAATCGCACATGAAATCGCATGCGATTCCGTGTTCATTTGCATTTGCGCCGCGTGTGGCCGTGCCCTAAGACCACATTTTTTTTTTAAAACGGTGAGAAGTGAAACTCGAAAAGCGAACATCAGAAATTTGAAAATCGGAAAATCAAAATCACTGATCATTTAGTAATTGAATGTAAATAGTCTACCCCCGCCCCGGACACTTATCTGCATGGAGGTAGTTAGCGATACGGAGAAGACTGATCGTTAGTTTGAAGAGACCGAGCGGTAATTGGCTAAACAAGAGGGGTCCAGCGAGGGCTTTTTAGTATGGGCTATCATGGGCGTGCTTAAAGATGGAAGGGAAAATTCCAGCTGTAGGGAGGCATTGAATATGTGGGTGAGTATAGGGGTAAGCACATGGTTACAGTGCTTCAGTAATACAGGGGCAGGGGATCAATAGGACAGGTCATGAGCGGCCATGATAGAAGCAGGCGAGACTTCTGAATGGGTCACAGGAGCAAAAGATCTGAGAATAGCTGAGGAAGGCAAGGGCAACATAACCTGTCATCCTTAGGACCAGATATCTGTACACGGACGGACTCCACTTTATGTTGGAAGTAACGCCAAAGTCCTGGGGATAGAAAATAACATATGAAGTAATAAAATGAGTAAATGATAGTTGTACTTTTCTTTTCATCAGCTAATATCTATTTTATGGTGTGATTTCCCATTGTGCATTGAAAGGTTATTAATAAATGTCTTAAAGAAAAATAACCCAATTTCATCCCAACTGGTTAATAAAATCAGAATGGCGTCCACTTGAAACAATTGTCTTCATATAATTCCGAAGTGACATTGCATAATTGCTGTGATCGGACATTCCGTTGATTGGGCCTTTGAAATGTGAGCAGAGGAAAGGTTTTTTTTGACTTCTTAAATGATTCAGACCAATTAAAGGGAATCATACGACACCTCGGGTCTCATTAGTACATTAGGTTCCATTTAAAATCACAATTGTCTCCAGGATCGAAACCACCCACACATGTTACAAGAACCAGGCAGAAAATAATGCTATCCCTCTCCTGATTAAACCAGAAATCACTGTTTATTGCTCAATGAATTTTGATTTTGATCGATTGTTTTTTTTTTTTACAAGTCTTGGATTAAGGTCAAATAATCAAAATATTCACCGTGCAAACAGGGACCATACACCGTACAAAACCGGCCTATCGGCTTGTGCACAAAGAATGTTGGGAAATAACATTTCAATTGGGCGAAATTTAGTAATTGGTTTACCAGATAATAATATTCTGTACAAAAGGAATTTATTGTTTTGAAGCAGTTAAATAGGGTAACAAGCTACACTTGTTACCCTATTTACATAAAGACATACTGATAGGTTGTATGTGTCAATAAATGTGTTTAGATTGTAAGCTCTTTGGGGCAGGGCCTGATGTGAATGTATACATGTAATTGTAAAGCGCTACGGAATATGTTAGCGCTATTAAATCCACACTAATAATAATAAAATTAAACATAATAGATTGTAGTAACAGCACGATACATATACTGTACTTTTGTTTTCAGTTATCAAACTATTTTTTTCAACAATGATAAAATATTTACAATTTAATTTAAATTCCATTAGTCAGCTTGACAGCCGGTCCTCAGCTGATATATTTGCATTTTATTCATATCGGTGGGAGCGGACATACTGTTTCCCTTAGATGGTACTTGGAATGGAATTTTGGAATAATATTTTGGGTACATGTTCCCAAGTCTCTTGCAAAACTCTGTCTCCTTTGGACTGTACAACATTGCGCTAAAAATTCAGTTTTGTGCAACCCATACAAGAGGACAGAATGTTGCGTGGAGTTGGACGATGACTCCTGTCCCCCATTGCATTATGGTACGCATTAAAATAAACATATTTTGTAAAATTTTATTGCAGCATAAAATACTGACAAACTCACGAAATCCTTTCCGCTTGCAGATTCACAGATTCTTTGAGAAATTGAAGAAATCTGAAGTTCCACTAAAAATGAAAGTATAAATAGCAACTTACTGTAAATGTCTCACGGACCTGGGAAAGTCTTGGGGACCCGTCCAATTGACAAATTTTTCATGCGCTTCCTCCTAGAAATTTCAAATTATAACAATTTTTAATTAGAAAATCCTAATATATCTTACATTTCATTTTTTTAAATTTGAAAATTCTCAATTGTTCAATAATTATTGAAAACGTTCAGCGGTTCTGCTTCGGAACCAGGTCCATTTCTAGAAGGGGGTCAAATTTAGTATAAAAATTTGGTCTAGTTCTCCTTTAAAGAGCATCTATACTGGGGGGGGGGGGACTATAATTCTTCCCAACCAACACTGTACAATTTTTTGTTGATCTGTCCTGTTTCTATAGATATCCAATCTGAACCATCTTACATTTAAGCTGTCAATCAATTTTTATCATTAACTATTCTGCTGTGAGCTGTTAACTGTTGCTGGAATGGTGGAGTTTTGACAGTTGGTATGTGGGAAATTCCCTCTCCCAGTGCTGCTAATGGTGATTACTGAGCATGCTTGCCCTAAAAAAAAGTCTGGTCCGATGGAAGGGAGTGGTTAAGGGATGGGAGATACTGAGCCTGGGCAAAACAAGTACTAGATTGAAGGCAGCAACACACAGACCTCTAATTAAGTGCTACTTATCATATTTGTTTATAGATCAAGATGAGGAAAGTTTTTTTTCTGTATAGTTTGTCATTTAAGATCCTTTAAGCTACTAGGGAATGAACACGTTTTTCGGGGCTTATTATCACTAATGATAAAGGAAACCGTTTGGTCTTTTATCCCCTTTCCATTGATATTACAATATTCATGCAGTCACCCAAGTGTAGCCAATAGTTCTTATAATTAGACTTACGCCATAAGAATGAAGTAAAAAATAGCACATTTCAACAGGATTTGTAAAAACACTTCACTACCTACGTCAAAGGTTCTCAACAAAAACGTGTTTTTTTTGTAAAATTTAGTGTTTATAAGATCAACCCAGGGCTTGGATTTACTGAGGATTTATTATATGAACTGGTGTTAAAGGTTGCATCCACCCAGAATTTTCATTTGCATTTAAGCAGACCCGCACTCACCCAACCTCAATAATTTCATAATTCTTACTTTAGCCACTTTCAGCCCATGTCTTGCACATGCTCAAAAGGATGTGGCTTGGGAAACAGCAGTCAATCATTGGCTGTGATGTCATCTGTGACAGCAGAACTGACTGCAGCTACCAGGAAGAACAGCGTGAACGGGAGCAGGAACATTGGGCTGAAAGTAGTTATAGGGAAAAAATAATAATTATTACGGTTTTGCGGGGGGATCTGCCTAAATACAGGTTTTAATTAGGGGGGGTAGACATGACCTTTAAGACAATTGTGACACGCAGTGACATACATCGATAACCTTTATTCTGAAATTTATCTCAAAACATTGCTAATTTGTCCTAAGAAAGTGAAAAATTCAAATGTCCTGTTCGTTACTATGAGTTTATGGACTAAGGCAAAACCTTCCAATATTGCACATAATAGAATCTGTAATGACCTTCAATATCCCCACCTACCTAAATAATTGCATGGACATATTAGAAAGTGCTGAGAGGGGTTGATCTGAACTGGAAAACGTTTTTATTTTTATTGCCCTAGAGATGGACAAACGTCCGAAAATCATATCCGCTCGAGGAGTAAACAGATTTACTAAAAAATCAGAAAATTAGAAAATCTGCAAATCCGCCATTAAAGTCAATGGGAAAAAAAAATTGAAAATTTCTGCCTAAATAATGGTTTAAATAGCAGTGATAACTTACTATAAATGGCTCTGGGACCTGGGAATGGACCTGGGAATGGACCTTTGGAGGGTCCCCCGGCTCAACCTGGGACCCCCTCCCGGGTCCTTAGAAGAACCATTGTGGCCCTTAGAAGGGCCTTTTGGGGCTTAAGGGTCCCACAGCTCGAACCAGGACCCCCCTCCTGGCAATTATAAGTGTCCTTGTGGCCCTTGGAAGGCCCTTTGGCACTGACAAGTGCCTTTTGGAACTTAAGGGGTCCTGCAGCTTGAACCGGGACCCCCCTCCCCGGCACTGACAAGTGCCTTTGTTGTGGGTCCTGCAGCTCAAAACCAGGACCCCATTAGCTCTTAGAAGAGCCCTTGGGGTGTGTCTTGTTTCTTCCCAGCTGGTGACACCAACTCCGCTGATGTCGCCGACACTGGGCAATGTCACTGCGGTCACCAGTGACAACCGCCAGCACTGGCAATATCATTGTCGCCAGTTTGCTGAAGGCTTGATACAAAGTCTTCTTTCTTCTTTGCCGGCGACACCAACCCCGCTGATGTCGCCAACACTGGGCAATGTCATTGCAGCCACCAGTGACACTGCCGTTGCTTGGGACATCAAAGTCACCAGTGTGCCGACATCTACTTTCTTTCTTCGCCATCACTGTGATGACTCTTGAGCTCCGCGAGGTTTGCACCTCTTTATATAGGTTTGCTGAAGGACCAAATCCAATTATGATTGGTTAATATTTCAATGCTTGCAATCAAACCTTCTAAGGGCCACAATGGTCCTTCTAAGGACCCAGGAGTTGGTCCCAGGTTTAGCCACAGGACCTCTGAACGTCGGGCCACGGGAAATTCGACCATTTGAGAATCCTCATCGTTCGATGATTACGGAATGGCCAGAAATCCTGAATGTTTGAGAATCCTCAAACATTCAGGGATTTTCGAAAGTAGTTCGGAAAAGTTTGGAAAGTGTAATTCTGGAAATCTGTGAGATCTATTATTCACGGATCACCGAGATCTGCTGCGTATACGGGTTTGGTTCCGCGAACGCGGTCATCTCTACCCATAACTGGAAACTCTGATTCCTTCCAGGCTGTCCTCTATTTCTTTAGATATTGAATCTGAACCATCTAATAATTTATCTGTCAATCAGTGCCTTATTTTCAAAATAATCTTCTCCTGTATGCATCCAGAAATGACAGTTGGTATGTGTGAAATGCATTGTAGGAAATTCCCTTTTTCAGTCTCAATGCAAATGTAATAGTGATTACTGAGCAGGCCTGCCCTTACAGAGAGTCGGTCTGATAAAGGGGGCGTGGGTTAAGATTGGGAAGAGCAATGCTTAGCTTGAAGGCATGCAGCACACAACACCTCACAGTAAGGACTACTTATATTAATTCATTTATAGATTAAGATGAAGAAAAGCAATTTTTTTCAGTTCACATACACTTTTAAGAGAAAGAGACTATTGCATTCCATCGAAACTTAATATCATCATCAAGAAAACACATGCTGGCATACATAGTTAAGTTCCCCTTTAAACCAGAGGCATCAACTCTTGCAGGCAGGGCTGCTGTTTGGCATCCCTTCAATCTATGGTCATTGAAGAGTTAGGACTCCTAACGGTCTGTGTGAATAAAGCCTTTTGTTTGACAGCCCCACACTACTACATTCAGCTGGTATTCATTGCGGTTAGCTGGCTACACTTACCACGACATGTCTGAATGGATTCAGAAAAATCTTTCCAGCACATTTCTGCTTATTATTTTATCTTTGTAAAGAACAAGACATCTCGACTCTCGCTGTAACACCCAATATGCCGCTCACATCAACCTTTCAACCTGCAGCTGCTCTCTGATCAGGGAAGGGAGGCATTAGCCAAGACAACTATTTATTCCTGCATGGATTTAAATGTGCCTTGTCACCAAGGATCTTGGCCAAAATTAGTCCCAGGGCAGCTGTGAAAAAGCAGCAGACACCAGAGTAACGTCCTGTTGAAAACGGTGGATTTCTGGCTGTAAAAAAACATTCAGCTCCATGTGCCCTGTATGTCCCCGATTTTAATCTTATATGAAGTATCTAAAAAGCGTGTAACTGCTCACAGCCGGGAATCATGGGGATTAAAACCATAATAACATGGATGTCAAATGTTGGCTCCCCAGCTGTTAATCCCCCCATGCGAGCCCATTCGAGGTCTGTAACCTCTCAGTCTGCAATAGGAGGAGCAGTGTTGGTTGTGTAGGCTATAGACCACCAGGGCTCATTATTTCAAGGAGGTTGGGGCGTAACTGCAGGGGCCCCTCTCCCCTCCCTAGAGGTCCGGTGCGGAGGTGGTGGGTACGCCACTGCAAGGAGGCACGGGCAAAATAATATGGATAAATAATAAATACAAAGAAAAGAAAGACTTATTTATAAATGATTTCGACATTTCGCTATGGCAATGGCATGAGAACGTTATTTTCGATGCATTTATAAAGCAATCAGTTTTGGCGTGAAAGTATCAGCGCGGCGACGTTTATTCATTACGTTAAATCTGGCAAAAGAGAAAATGTCTGCAAGCGAAGGTAAAAAAGCAATCTAATCCGAAATCGCCAATTGTATTACAGTGAATGCTGGAACTATGTCTATCACCCCCCCTCCTGCTCCCTTATTAGTATTAGGAAACACCTGCCAGGACCCTCTGGCAGGCAAGATATTAGTCGTTTCCGCCACCTCAGACTTGGTGATTTGAAATGGGAAAACCTAGCACAAGAACACACTTATCGCCTTTTTATAAATATGACCGTTCGATTGCCGCAGCAATAAGTTAAAGGCGATAGGCGACGGGAATAACTGAATTTGGCAAAAAGGTTGGTGATAACGGCGAGAAAAGTTAACAAATCTTTTATAAAAATGCCCCTTGGTGTCTGCAAGGTCTTAACAAGTTAGGTTGGGAAATTTTTCTAGCCACCCCTTCTATATAGATCAAAGAATATCCTGTAAATTATACCTTATATATGCTGCGTAGCTATGTCATCAGTTATTATAGGTGCTTAGTGATGTCATTAGTGTCACATGACTCACTTAAAAGTGTGTATAGCAGATTTCAAGGTAACTGTCTTCTTTCAGGGACATGGGGGAATCCAGTTAAGTAAAGGGAAAGTAAATTTTGGTGGGTCCTGGTTGAAGGTAAAATGTTTGTTAGTAGGGGTAACCCTGTCCTATAAAAAACAGCCCTGGGCGAATTATTAGTTAGCTGGGTCACCAACCCCAATTCATATTGTGGCACTAATATTATTTTAGATGGAAATAAGTCCGGCCGAGAACAGACACTGCATTCCCCAATACATTACTGTACCTCCCCTGTATGAAATCTAGCAGAGCTGTGGGTAGCGCTTGTGGTTTGTGAAGCATCTATTAAATCACTGCACAGCATTCCTCTGCTCTATGTAATCAATTTCCCCGTGAAAGCCGGTGGCATTTATATTCCACATTTAAATCAGCGGTAACAAGCGAGAAACCACTTTTTGACAAGGATCCCCCTTTGCAGTTCATTTGTATGGATGGGAAAACAGTTTTGAATTGTATTATAAATTGATGGAAAATACTGTATATTTTAAACAAACAAAAGTATTACTGTACAATGGAAAACCTAATGGGGAACTAAAACAGTAGGGGCAGGGGCAAATACATAAATCTATGTACCTCTCTATTGATGTAACTAGTCACTGTACGAGTCTATGTACTCTCTATTGATGTAACTAGTCACTGTACGGTCTATGTACCTCTATCGATGTATCTAGTCACTGTACGAGTCTATGTACCTCTATCGATGGATCTAGTGACTGTACGAGTCTATGTACCTCTTTGATGGATCTAGTGACTGGACGAGTCTATGTACCTCTATCGATGTATCTAGTCACTGTACGAGTCTATGTACCTCTATCGATGTACTAGTCACTATACGAGTCTATGTACCTCATCATGGATCTAGTGACTGTACGAGTCTATGTACCTCTATCGTGGATCTAGTGACGTACAAGTCTAGTACCTCTCTGTTGATGTAACTAGTCACTGTACGAGTCTATGTACCTCTATCGATGTATCTAGTCACTGTACGAGTCTATGTACCTCTATTGATGGATCTAGTGACTGGACGAGTCTATGTACCTCTATCGATGTATCTAGTCACTGTACGAGTCTATGTACCTCTATCGATGGATCTAGTGACTGTACAAGTCTATGTACCTCTCTATTGATGTAACTAGTCACTGTACGAGTCTATGTACCTCTATCAATGTATCTAGTCACTGTACGAGTCTATGTACCTCTATCGATGGATCTAGTGACTGTACAAGTCTATGTACCTCTATCGATGGATCTAGTGACTGTACAAGTCTATGTACCTCTATCGATGTATCTAGTCACTGTACGAGTCTATGTACCTCTATCGATGTATCTAGTCACTGTACGAGTCTATGTACCTCTATCGATGGATCTAGTGACTGTACGAGTCTATGTACCTCTATTGATGGATCTAGTCACTGTACGAGTCTATGTACCTCTATCGATGTATCTAGTCACTGTACGAGTCTATGTACCTCTATCGATGGATCTAGTGACTGTACGAGTCTATGTACCTCTATTGATGGATCTAGTGACTGGACGAGTCTATGTACCTCTATCGATGTATCTAGTCACTGTACGAGTCTATGTACCTCTATCGATGGATCTAGTGACTGTACAAGTCTATGTACATCTCTATTGATGTAACTAGTCACTGTAACGATCTTATGTACCTATATCGATTATCTAGTGACTGTACGAGTCTATGTACTCTCTATTGATGTAACTAGTCACTGTATGAGTCTATGTACCTCTATCGATGGATCTAGTGACTGGACGAGTCTATGTACCTCTATTGATGGATCTAGTGACTGTACGAGTCTATGTACCTCTATCGATGGATCTAGTGACTGGACGAGTCTATGTACCTCTATCGATGGATCTAGTGACTGTAGAGTCTATGTACCCTCTATCGATGGATCTAGTGACTGTCGAGTCTATGTATCTCTATCGATGGATCTAGTGACTGTATGAGTCTATGTACCTCTATCGATGGATCTAGTGACTGTACGAGTCTATGTACCTATCATGGATCTAGTGACTGTACGGTCTATGTACCTCTATTCGATGGATCTAGTGACTGTAGCGATCTATGTACCTCTATTGATGGATCTAGTGACTGGACGAGTCTATGTACCTCTATCGATGTATCTAGTCACTGTACGAGTCTATGTACCTCTATCGATGGATCTAGTGACTGTACAAGTCTATGTACATCTCTATTGATGTAACTAGTCACTGTACGAATCTATGTACCTATATCGATGTATCTAGTAACTGGACGAGTCTATGTACCTCTATCGATGGATCTAGTGACTGTACGAGTCTATATATCTCTATCGATGGATCTAGTGACTGTATGAGTCTATGTACCTCTATCGATGGATCTAGTGACTGTACGAGTCTTGTACCGACCTCTATCGATGGATCTAGTGACTGTACGAGTCTATGTACCTCTATCGATGGATCTAGTGACTGTACGAGTCTATGTACCTCTATTGATGGATCTAGTGACTGTACGAGTCTAGGTACCTCTATCGATGGATCTAGTGACTGTACGAGTCTATGTACATCTCTATTGATGTAACTAGTCACTGTACGAATCTATGTACCTATATCGATGTATCTAGTGACTGTACGAGTCTATGTACCTCTCTATTGATGTAACTAGTCACTGTATGAGTCTATGTACCTCTATCGATGGATCTAGTGACTGGACGAGCCTATGTACCTCTATTGATGGATCTAGTGACTGTACGAGTCTATGTACCTCTAGCGATGGATCTAGTGACTGGACGAGTCTATGTACCTCTATCGATGGATCTAGTGACTGTATGAGTCTATGTACCTCTATCGATGGATCTAGTGACTGTACGAGTCTATGTATCTCTATCGATGGATCTAGTGACTGTACGAGTCTATGTACCTCTATCGATGGATCTAGTGACTGTACGAGTCTATGTACCTCTATCGATGGATCTAGTGACTGTACGAGTCTATGTACCTCTATCGATGGATCTAGTGACTGTATGAGTCTATGCACCTCTCTATTGATGTAACTAGTCACTGTACGAGTCTATGTACCTCTATCGATGGATCTAGTGACTGGACGAGTCTATGTACCTCTATTGATGGATCTAGTGACTGTACGAGTCTATGTACCTCTATCGATGGATCTAGTGACTGGACGAGTCTATGTACCTCTATCGATGGATCTAGTGACTGTATGAGTCTATGTACCTCTATCGATGGATCTAGTGACTGTACGAGTCTGTGTATCTCTGTCGATGGATCTAATGACTGTACGAGTCTATGTACCTCTATCGATGGATGTAGTGACTGTACGAGTCTATGTACCTCTATTGATGGATCTAGTAGCTGTACGAGTCTATGTATCTCTATCGATGGATCTAGTGACTGTACAAGTCTATGTACCTCTATCGATGGATCTAGTGACTGTACGAGTCTATGTACCTCTATCGATGGATCTAGTGACTGTACGAGTCTATGTATCTCTCTATTGATGTAACTAGTCACTGTACGAGTCTATGTACCGCTATCTATGGATCTAGTGACTGGACGAGTCTATGTACCTCTATTGATGGATCTAGTGACTGTACGAGTCTATGTACCTCTATCGATGGATCTAGTGACTGGACGAGTCTATGTACCTCTATCGATGGATCTAGTGACTGTATGAGTCTATGTACCTCTATCGATGGATCTCGTGACTGTACGAGTCTATGTATCTCTATCGATGGATCTAGTGACTGTACGAGTCTATGTACCTCTATCGATGGATCTAGTGACTGTACGAGTCTATGTACCTCTATCGATGGATCTAGTGACTGTACGAGTCTATGTACCTCTATCGATGGATCTAGTGACTGTACGAGTCTATGTACCTCTATCGATGTATCTATTGACTGTACGAGTCTATGTATCTCTATCGATGGATCTAGTGACTGTACGAGTCTATGTACCTCTCTATTGATGTAACTAGTCACTGTATGAGTCTATGTACCTCTATCGATGGATCTAGTGACTGGACGAGTCTATGTACCTCTATTGATGGATCTAGTGACTGTACGAGTTCTATGTACCTCTATCGATGATCTAGTGACTGGACGAGTCTATGTACCTCTATCGATGGATCTAGTGACTGTAGAGTCTATGTACCTCTATCGATGATCTAGTGACTGTAACGAGTCTATGTATCTCATCGATGGATCTAGTGACTGTACGAGTCTATGTACCTCTATCGATGGATCTAGTGACTGTACGTTCTATGTACCTCTATCGATGGATCTAATGACTGTACGAGTCTATGCACCTCTCTATTGATGAATAGTCACTGTACGAGTCTATGTACCTCTATCGATGGATCTAGTGACTGGACAGTCTATGTACCTCTATTGATGGATCTAGTGACTGTACGTCTATGTACCCCTCTATCATGGATCTAGTGACTGGACGAGTCATGTACCCTCTATCGATAGGATCTAGTTGACTGTATCAGTCTATGTAACCTCTATCGATGGATCTAGTGACTGTACGGTCTGTGTATCTCTATCGATGGAATCTATACATCAATAGAGGTACGTAGACTCGTACAGTCACTAGATACATGGATAGAGGTACATAGACTCGTACAGTCACTAGATACATCAATAGAGGTACATAGATTCGTACAGTCACTAGATACATCGATAGAGGTACATAGACTCGTACAGTCACTAGATACATCAATAGAGGTACATAGATTCATACAGTCACTAGATACATCAATAGAGGTACATAGACTTGTTCAGTCACTAGATACATCAATAGAGGTACATAGACTTGTACACTCACTAAACCCATCGATATAGGTACGTAGACTCGTAGTCAC
>CM033470.1:25394629-25407583 GCA_019447015.1 Hymenochirus boettgeri | reverse complement strand
AGGCAGGAAGGGATTGTATGGTGTGCTACCCACCCTTTAATCATTTTATACCTCCTCCATTCCCAAAAATCCCAAAGAGCTACTCTAAAGGCTCAGGCAACCTCCTCTTCGAGACAAGAAAATCTTTAAGAAATGAGAGCAATTCTACTGGTGTTCTAATCTATGGTGTTTAATATATGGTGGTTTCTATGTTCTAATTTTTTTTTTCCCCTCACACTGGATGTTCTAATCCCACTGGTTTTTGTTCCATCTACGGGTGTTTCAATCCTCCACTGGTTGTCTGTTCTAATTACTGGTGTGTTCAATCTTATGGTGTTCTAATCCACTGGTGTTCTAATCACTGGTGTTCTAATCCAATGGGTCGTTCTAAATTAATGGTTATGGTGTGTGTTGTTAAATCTAATGGTGTTCTAATCCACTGGTTGTTCTAACTACTGGTGTTCTATCTATGGTTTCTAATCCATGGTGTGGGTTCTAATCTACTGGTGCTGTTCTAACCATGGTGTCTAATCTATCTGGTGTTATATTGATTGTCTTTTTTTGATCTGTTAATCTACACGTGATCTAATCCAATGGTTTTGGTTCTATTTACTGGTGTTTTATTTACTTTGTCTTTTTAATCTACAGGTTGTTGCTAATCCACTGGTGTTTAATTCTATTAGATTTTGAGTTAAATTACAGGTGTGTTTATCTACTAGTGTTCTCATCCACAGGTGGTTAATCTACTGGTGTTCTAATCTAACTGGGGTCTTTTCAATCTCCTGGTGTTTAATCGAATGGTCTTTTAATTCATGGCTGTTTTTTTGTTTGTTCTTAATCCACACCGGTGGGTCTAATATATGGGTGTGTTCTATGTGTTCTAATCTACTGGGTTCTGTTAATCTTCTGGTGTTCTATCTACAGGTTTTCGAACTATGAGGTGTTATAATCCACATGGTGGTTAATCTACTGGTTGTTCAATCTCTGGTCTTTTAATCTACTGGTTGTTTTGGTTCTATCTAAAGGTTTTCTAATCACATGTTTCACTAATCTAACAGGTTTTATTTTCAATCTACAGTTTTCTAATATAAAGGTGTTCTAATCCCTGGTGTTCCTACATCTACTAGATTTTGGAGTTCTTAAATTACAGGGTTTAATCTTAGTGGTGTTCCAATCCACAGTGGTCTAACTTCTAATTGCGTCTAATCTTCTAATCTACAGGTGTTCCTTTAATAATCTCCAGGTTTCTAATTCTAAGGTTTTCTAATTCTACAGGTGTTCACTCCAACTGGTGGTCTAATCTACAGGTGTTTCTAATTATGACAGGTTTTCTAATTCTACAGGGTTTCTAATCACAGGTTTCTAATCTACAGTTTTGGTTCTATCCACTGGTGTTTTCTAATCCAAAGGTGCTCTAATCTACATGTGTTCTAATCCACTGCGTTGTCTAATCTATGGTGTTCTAATACACAGGTGTGCGTCTAGTTTCTAATCTACTGGATGTTCTAATTCTATATCTCACTGGTCTTTTAACTACTGGTGTTCGAATTACTGTTGTTCTTATCCACAAGGTGGTTCTCATCTACAGGTTGTTTGTTCTAAATTACAGGTTTTTCTAATCAAACAGGTTGTCTAATCTAAAGGTGTTCTAATCACTGGTGTTCTAATCCAAAGGTGCTCTAATCACAGTTTTTAAATCCACGGGGTTCTTTCTAATACACTGGTTTATAAATACAGGTGTTCTATTTGATGTTCCTTTGTTCTAATTACAGGTTGTTCTAAAATCCCTGGTGTCTCCATCTACTGGTGTTCTAATTTCACTGGTTGTTCTAATCGTCGGGTGGTGTTCTAATCTACAGGTGTTCTTAATCCAATGGTGTTCTATCCATGGGTTCTAATAAACTTAATGGTTGTTGTTCTGTTTTAGTTTCTAACAACTGGTGTTTTATCTACTGGGTGTGGCACAGATAAAAGATGAGCAGAGAAGAAACCAGGATGTAGATGTAGAATATCTCCCGAGGCACGGAGGAAAGAAAAAGGAACGAAAAGGAAAGGAACAAAGGAAAAAAAGACTAAGAGGGAGCAGATAGGTCGGGGGGTTTACAAATCACCCAGTCCATCATCTTCACCCGTTGTATGAACCAACTTTGGTTTGTAATGTTGTGTTTGCAAAACATTGTTCACAAAAGGGCAAAGTTAGGCTCTAAAACCACAAAACACAGGGCAATGTTTTTTGTGAAGACAGTCTGTCATCCTCACAAAATTCATTGGGAGGTTATAAATTACGGGGTACCCATCCATGTTACACCACAAAAACCAGTAAAGTTAGTAATTATGGTCTGCAAAGAGCAGGCAGGAGCGCCAGGGTGAGATTAAACTTGAAGATCTCTGCACGCAGCCAACTCCAGCCAGCGAAATGTCAGTCGCGGCGAAACGGGAGGATGTGGCTACTTTTGCCACAACATATAGCTTTTCCTGGCGTCCAGTCGGACCAGGTCGAAAGTGCCGCCCTCGCCGAACAGTCGGTAAGGAGGAAGGGATTGTATGGTTTGTGTACCCACCTTAATCATTTCTACTCCTCCATTCCCAAAAAACCCCAAGACTACTCTAAGGCTCAGGCACTCCTATTTCGAGCCAAGAACAAGAACTTTTTAAGAAATTAAGATTAGAGCCAATCTTAATGGTTGTTCTTAATCTACTGGCTTGTTCTAATCAATGGTTTCTAATCCACTGGTGTTTAAATCCACTGGTGTGTTCTAACTCACTGGGTTCTGTGTTCTAACTCCACTGGTGGTATCTAACTCCACGGGTCATCATACGTGACATCGTGTTGTCTAATACTGGTTTACTTACTGGGTTCTAATCCACTGGTGTTTCTAATCCACTGGTTTTCTAATCTTACTGGTGTTCTATCCACACTGGTGTTCTACCACGTGTCAATACGTTTACGGTTATCCTGGTGTTCTAATCTACTGTGTTCTAATACACTGGTGTGTCTATCTACTGTTACGGTTCTAATCCACTGGTGTTACTAGACATCAACTGGCTGTGTATCCGCTGTCTCAAACTCTGTGGTTCTTAATCACTGGTGTCTAATCTACTGGTGTTCTAATCCAACTGGTGTTCTAATCTACTGTGTTCTAATCTACTGTGTTTATCCACTGCCATGGTTTCAATCTACTGGGTTCTAATCCTGGTGTTCTAATTTACTGGTGGTTCTAATCTACTGTTGTGGTCAATTATACGGTCTAACCGTCTAATCACTGCGTCACTGGCTTTCATCTACAGTTATATCCCTGGTGTTATCAGACTTTAAATCTATGGTGTTCTAATCCACTGGTGTTCTACATGGTTTCTAACTACTGGTGTTTTAATCAACATGGTGTTTAATCTCATCTGTGTGTTCTCAATCTCACTGGGTCGTTAATTGGTTGCTAATCCACTGGTGTTTTCTCAAATCCACTTGGTGATCAACTCTACATCACTGCGTGTTCTATAATCACCCTGGTGCTTCTAATCTACTGGTGTTATGTTCTATCTATGGTGTTCTAATCCACTGTGTGTTCTAATCTCTGGTGTTCTCAATCCATGGTGTTAATTTAACTCACTGGGTTCTAATCTTACTGGTTTTACTGTTTACTATCCACTGGTGTTCTAATCTACTGGTGTTCTAATATACTGGTGTTGTTCAATATGTCTCATACTGGGTTAACCACTGTTCTACACTGGTCGTTCAATCTAACTGGTGTTCTTAATACGATTTACTGTGCTTTATCTAAGGTGATTCTAATCACGTTGTTCTATTTACTGGGTTATGTCTTAATTAGCTCTAATCCGACTGTGGTTGTTTAATCTACTGGTTTTGTCTAATATGATGTGTCCAATGGTGTTTTAATCTCCTGGTGTTCAAGCTACTCTGGTTGTTTTAACCACTGGTGGTTGTTCCTAAGCTCGGTTGTTCTAATATACTGTGTTCTAATCCAACTGGTGTTCTAACGTACTTTCTAATATACGGTGTTCTATCATGGGTTCTAGTCGGTGTAACTGGTCTTTATCGTTTGTTCTAATCCACTGGTGTTCTAATCTACAGAGTTGTTTAATTCGTTATATCTACTGGTGTTTACTCTAGTTTCCTAATTCATGGTGTTTTGTGTTCTAATCTACAGGTCTAACATGGTCAATCGTGACAATATGTGTTTCATCCACTGGTGTTATTAATCCACGGTTCTAAGCTCAGCTATCTACTGGTCGTTCCTATCTACTGTATGCTTTCTAAATCCACTGGTGTTCTAATTCTTTCTAACTATGGGTGAATCCCGGTGTTCAATCTCTGCTGAGTAAACGCCTTCACGGTGTGTATTTAAGTTTGTTCAATACGGTATCGGTGTTTTGTTTTGCACAGATTAAACATGATTATCTTGAATATCTCCGATCACGGAAGAAAGAAAGTACTAAAAGACCCATAACCCTCAGATTGCGTCTCAGATATCTGTGGTTAAATCCCAGTAACCATCATCTTCACCTTTGTAATGAACCAACTTGTGTTGATTGTTCATGCTCTGGTTGGCAACCTACTCTTCAAAAGGGCAAAGCTTAGCGCTAAACCAAACCACAGGCAATGTGGACAAAGCTCTTCATCTTCAAAATTCAGTATGGGAGTATATGTCCCTCCTATCCTACACTAATAAACCCTGTAATTTTATGTCTGGGGGCAGGGCAGCAGCAGCAGGTTTAGATTAACTTGAAGCTCTCTGGCAACCGCCACCTCCCACCAGCGATATTTGTCAGTCGCGGCTAATGTCGGATGTTGCTACTTTTGCCACAACCTATAGTAGTCCTCCCTCTTCTGTTCCACACAGTCAGGATAAAAGTGGCCCGACGAACAGTTCGGTCAGGAGAAGGGATTGTAGGTGTGTTACCCACCTTTTAAATCATTTCTACCTCCTCCATTCCCACAAAATCCCACAGACTACTCTAAAGGCTAGGCACCTGCCTCTGTCGACGCCACAGAATCTTCAAAAATTAAGAGCAATCTACTGGTGTTCTAATCTACTGGTGTTCTAATCTACTGGTTTCTAACTATCCACTGGTGTTCTAATCCACTGTTGTTCTTCTAACTACTGTTGTTCTATCCACATGGTTGTTCTAATTCCACTGTGTTCTATTACTGGTGTTCTAATCAACTGGTGTTCTAATCCCACTTGTGTTTTAATCTACTGTGTTCTAATCCAACTGGGGTGTATAATCCACTAGTGTCATCTAGATTTTTTTATCACTGGTTGTTTAATCCACTTCTGTGGGGTTTCTAATCATGTTTCTATCCTACTGGTATGTTCTAATCCACTGAGGGTGTGGTGTTCTTATCTACTGCGTGGTGTTTCTATCCACTGGTGTTTTAATCCACTGGTGTTCTCATATCTGGTGTTGATAATCCACTTGGTGTTACTAATCCACTGGTGTTCTAATCGTACTGGTGTTCTAATTGCATTCACCTGGTTTGTTCTAATCTACTGGGTTTAAGCTAACTGTGTGTTCTAATCACTGGTTTCTAAGATCTACTGTGTTGTTTCTAATCCACTGGTGGTGTTCTAATTTACTGGTTTTCTAATCACTACTGGTGTTCTAATCTAGTCTGGTGTCCTAATCCACTGGGTGTATAATCTATAATGCTGTGGGTGTTCTAATCACTGGGTGTTCTAATCCACTGGTTTTCTAATCTACTGGTCTTTACAAATTACTTTGTTTGTTCTACATCTACGGGGTTCTACCCTACAGGTTTTCATAATCTACAGGTTTTCTACATTAACGGTGTTACTATCCACCTGGGTGTTTAATCCACAAGGTGCTCTAATCTACATGTGTTCGAATCCACTGGTGTCTAAGCCACTGTGTAATCTAAGGTTTATCTAAGGTTCTGTAAAGGTTGTCTTTACTGGTGTTCTAATCCACTGGTGTTCTAATTTACTGGTGTCTAATCTACTGGTGTTTCTAATCCACTGGTGTTCTAATCCACTGGTTCAGACTGTGTTCAATCTCACTGGTGTTAACCATGGTGTTCTATTCTTCTTTAAGTGTCTTTAATACTACAGGATGATCCCTAATCCCCTGGTGTTCTATTTATATGTGTTTATATTTTTGTACTCTTTTATCTTACAGGTGTTCTATCCACTGGTGTTCTAATCTATAGATTTTTGAGTCTAAATTATAGATTTTTAATACTACTGGTGTTCTATTAATTAACTGGGTTTCCTCCAATCTACTGGTGTTTCATATCCACTGGTGTTCTAATCTCAGGTGTTTCTAATTCACTGGTGTTCTTTCTCATCCCAGGTGCAGTAATCTACAATGTGTTCTAATTTCCATCTGGTGTATCAGGATCTCACTGGTGTTCAATCTTACAGGGTTTCTAAATCACTGGTGTTCTAATCGTACTGGTGTTCTAAGTCCAATGGTGTTTAATCCAGCTGAGTGTTCCTAATCCACTGGTGTTCTAATCTGCTACCTGGTATTCTGAATCTATGGTGTTCTAATCCACTGGTGTTCTAATTTACTGGTGTTCTAGATCTACTGGTGTTCTAATCTACTGGTGTTCTAATCCACTGGTGTTCTAATCTACTGGTGTTCTAATCTACTGGTGTTCTAATCTACTGGTGTTCTCAATACTGGTTTTCTAATCTACTGTGTTCTACGCACTGGTGTTAAATCTAATGGTTGTTCTACTTCCTTTGGCTTACGTTACTAGGTATTCTGGGCACAGTTCACTGTTGTGATCCATATATGCTACCACTCATCACTGGTGGTTCTTAATCTACTGGTTAATCATTGTGTTTCTATACTAATTGATACTTATGCACGTAGTTCTAATCCACTGTGTTCTTTTCTGTTATTATTGTCTTTTAATCTACGGTGTTCTTAATCCACTGTGTTCAGGACCTAGGATTCAATTATAGAGTTAATTACTATCCGAGTAATCTATGTGCATACTATGTTCTAATCCACTGGCTATCTACTGTCTTTTTTACTTTGTTCTATGTACAGTGTTCTGTTATTCATGTTTCTTGAATCTACATTTTACAATATACAGGTTCTTCTCATCCAACTGGTGTTCTAAATCAGGTTCTAATCTACATGATGTCAAATTATAGACTGTAAGTTCTAATCACGGTGTTTCTAATATCTCAGTGTTTAATCTACTGGTCCAATCTAATGGGTTATCCTGGATACTACTGGCTTCCACTGGTTGTTCTAAATACGTGTGTTCTAATCAGGTGTTTCTATATCTACAGGTTCAATCTAATTGTTCATGCCAACTGGTGTGTTTCATAATCCACAGGGACAATCTACTGTTTCTAATCCACTGGTTGTTCTAATCACTGGCATGGTTCTAATCTACAGGTGTTTAATCTACTGGTGTTCTAATCCACTGGTTGTTCTAACATCCACTGGTTTCTAATCCATGCTTTTGTTCTAATCCCTGGTGTTCTAATCACTGTCATAACCCACTACTAAGTTCAATCGTGTGTTCAATATGTATATTACAGGTTGTTCTAATTCGTCAATCTGGGTTGTTTCTAATCCTACTGGTGTTCTAATCCACTGGTGTTCTAATCCTACTGGTGTTCTACACTACAGGTTCTAGCTATTATGTTATTCACGGTCAATACGTCTATCACGTGTTCTTTAATATCGTTTTCACGGTGTGTGGTTAACCTGTGGCTAGGGTTTTGCCAGAATAAACATGATTATTACTTTAGGAATCATCTCCTATCATGGAGAAAAGGAAAGTCAGAAGTACTAAAGGACACCCATAACCACTAGATGTAAGTCAGACTATCTGGTTTTTGTTTTAAATCAATCCACCAGTACATCTCACCCTT
The DNA here is from genome assembly GCA_019447015.1 of Hymenochirus boettgeri. Taxonomy (NCBI): domain Eukaryota; kingdom Metazoa; phylum Chordata; class Amphibia; order Anura; family Pipidae; genus Hymenochirus; species Hymenochirus boettgeri. Next base: position 25,399,727 of record CM033470.1, on the reverse strand, counting down.
GTATGTTGTAAAATGACCAACTTGTGATATTGTCACGTTGTCCTGCTGCAACCACTTCACAAGGGCAAAGTTCGGACTAAACACACCACAGGCAATGTTGTCTTTATGTTGTGAAGACATCTGTCATCTCAAAAATTCTATTGGGAGTATAATGGTACCCTCCGTGTTACACCAAACCCAGAGTAATTATGTTGCAAGAGAGGAGTTGAGATTAACTTGAAGGCGTTCTCTCCATGCAGCCAACACCCCTCCCAGCCAGCGAATGTCAGTCGCGGGGCTCGGCTAACTTCGGATGTGGCTACTTTCTTGACCACCACCTATAGTCTTCTTCCTGTGGTTCGAACCACTTCGGAATGTGCCGAAGCAGTCCGGTCAGGAGGAAGGCTATTGTTGGTTGTGTAACCCACCTTTAATCATTTCTACCTTCCGTGCATCTCCCACAAAACCCCACGCCAAGTACTACTCTAAAGGGCTCAGAGGCACCTCTCTTCGGTCCAAGATCCTTTTAAGAAACCATTAAGTAGCAATCTACTGGTTGTTCTAATCTACGCTGGGTGTTTGATTACGTTAATCACTGGTCTATCCACTGGTTTTCACCTGTTCTAATCCACTGGTGTCTAATCCATGGGTCATCCGATGTGTCTTCTCTCACTGTGGCTTCTAATCCACTGGTGTTCTAGTGGTCTTGATGGTTTAATCCACTGGTGTTCTAATCTACTGGTGTTTCTAAATCCACTGTGTTCTTCCACGGCTATCTACTGGTTGTTCTAATCCACTGGGTGTTCTAATCTACTTGGGTTCTAATCCACTTGTGTCTATTCCACTGGGTGTATTAATCCTACTGGTGTTCAATCCCTGTGTTCTATATCCACTGGTTGTTTAATCTTACGTGTTTCTAATCCACTGGTGTTCAATATAGGTGTCTATCCATTGTTCGAATCACTGGTGTTCATTCGTATGGTGTTCTAATCCACTGGTTGTTACTAATCTACTACTGGTGTTTTCTAATCACTGGTGGTCTAATCCACTGGGGTTCTAATTACGTGTGCTATGCTGGTTTCTAATCTACTGGTGTCCTACATGGTTTCTCAAAATCTACTGGTGTTCTAATCTCACTGGTGTTTAATTACTCTGGTGTTATCTGGTCATAATCCACTGTGTTCTAATTCATGGTGTTCTAAATCTAACTGTGTTTTCCATGGTTTCTAATCCACTGGTGTTCTATCTACTGGTGTTCTATACACTGGGGGTTCATTTACTGTCTTTTAATCTACAGGTGATCCTAATCCACGGTGTTCTATTTACTGGGTTGTATTTTACTTGTCTTATCTACAGGTGTTCTAATCCACTGGTGTTCTAATCTACTAGATTTTGAGTTCTAAATTATAGATGTTTAATCTACTGGTGTTTTAATCTACTGGTGTTTGTTCCAATCTACTGGTGTTCTAATCTACTGGTGTTCTTATCCACTGGTGTTCTAATCTACAGGTGTTTCTATTCCTGGTGTTCTAATCCAAGGTGCACTAATGTCTACATGCTGTGTAATCCACTGGTGTCTCTAATCCACGGTTGTTACTAATCTACTCAGGTATTCTAATCTACTGGTGTTCTAATCTACTGGTGTTCTAATCACTGGTGTTCTAATCCACTGGTGTTCTAATCCACTGGTGTTCTATCCATGGTGTTATAATTACTGGTGTATCTAATCCTAGGTGTTCTAATTTACTGGTGTTCTAATCTACTGGTGTTCTAATCTACTGCTATTTCACTGGTGTATCTACTGGTGTTCTAATCCACTGGTGTTCTAATTTACTGGTGTTCTAATCTACTGGTGTTCTAATCCACTGGTGTTCTAATCTACTGGTGTTCTAATCCACTGGTGTTCTATTTACTTGTCTTTTAATCTACAGGTGATCTAATCCACTGGTGTTCTATTTACTGGTGTTTTATTACTTGTCTTTTAATCTACAGGTGTTCTAATCCACTGGTGTTCTAATTACTATTTTGAGTTCTAAATTATAGATGTTTAATCTACTGGTGCTTTAATCTACTGGTGTTCCATCTATGGTGTTCTAATCCACAGGTGGTCTAATCTACTGGTCTTTTAATCTACTGGTGTTCTAATCTACAGGGTTGTAATCTACAGGTTTTCTAATCTACAGGGTTTCTAATCTACAGGTGTTCTAATCCATGGTGTTCTAATCCACAGGTGCTCTAATCTACATGTGTTCTAATCCACTGGTTGTTTCATCCACTGGTGTTCTAATCTACCAGGTGTTCTAATCTACTGGTGTTCTAATCCACTGGTGATTCTATCCACTGGTGTTCTAATCTACAGGTGTTCTAATTCACTGGTGTTCTAATCCACAGGTGCACTAATCTACATGTGTTCTAATCCACTGGTGTTCTAATCCACTGGTGTTCTAATCTACAGGTGTTCTAATCTACTGGTGTTCTAATCCACTGGTGTTCTAATCCACTGGTGTTCTAATCCACTGGTGTTCTAATCCACTGGTGTTTTAATCTACAGGTGTTCTAATCTACAGGTGTTCTAATCCACTGGTGTTCTAATCTACTGGTGTTCTAATCCACTGGTGGTTTATCTACTGGTGTTATATCCACTGGGTTATCTCTGTGTTTTAATCTACTGGTGTTGCACAGATAAACATGATTATCTTAGAATATCTCCATCACGGAGAAAGGAAAGTACTAAAAGACCCATAACCACTAAGATGTCTCAGATATCTGTGGTTAAATCCCCAGTACCATCATCTTCACCCTTTGTAATGAACCAACTTTGTGATTGTCATGTTGTGTGCAACCACTTCACAAGGGCAAAGTTCGGCTAAACAAAACCACAGGCAATGTGAAGACAGTCTGTCATCTCAAAATCATATGGGAGTATAATGTACCCTCCGTGTACACAAACCCAGTTATTTATGTCTGCAAGCAGCAGGTTGAGATAACTTGAAGTCTCTGCTAGAGCCAACCTCCCAACCAGCGAAGCTTGATTGTATTATGTACGGAATCAGTTGTGTGTCGTTAATAATAATGGCATGCAACCACAGTAAAAACACGGTGTGCGTGTTGGCCAACAACTTATTTTACTTTACAATCCCAGCAAAAGCGAACAAAGATTGAAAAAAAGAGTGGGTGAAGGATCCTGAATACAGAAAAGGTAAGGTGGAGACCCCAAACGCGCCATGGGGAGGAACCCTTGTGAAAACCAGTAAGGGCACATATGATGTCGTACCTGAGTATGGCCAAGTATACCAAAGTACAAAAGGATCCTGCACACATCCCAATGTAGATTAGCAATGTTCAGTTCTGGGTGCCCCAGCGTAGCGGCAAGCTCACATATATAGAAAGAGAATGCTGTGCACACCAGTCTTATAGCAATAGGTGTTTATTACCCACATACCAGTATGTGTTGATGAAGGCGTGTAGTAAAGTATCGCCGAAAACGTTACATGGTGTATACTGATGTGGTAATAAACACCTATTGCTAATAAGACTGGTGTGCACAGCATTCTCTTTCTAAATATAGCCAGGTAGTAGGTTTCTTGGAAGAAGTACCTGTGTGGGAAGAGTCAATGTTGAAGGAGATTGCTATGTCCAGACAGGCTAATAGGTTCCAGTTTTCCAAGCCGCAATGCAGTAAGTCTCGCTAAGGTGTTTACAGCATCTCAGTCAGAGGTAAGTAGCTGGAGATTTTAGTACTAGATCGGCCAATTATCTTGTATGTGAGGGGTCATAAATAAGTCGTATTGGGCATGATTTTGCATTTACGTCTTCCAGACCCACAAACACGTCCCATCCCTTTTATACATTTACTGATCACTGCTAATTATTGAAAAGAAGCACATGATCTCCCTAGGTTAGTTCTGCAGGAAACTCTATTAGGTGAGTCCAGCACAAGTACCATGGCCTAGCGCACAAAACAATCATCCCAAGAATGCAGAGGTATAGGACTGTAAGGTCCCTTGTCTAGTTATAGAACTTTCTAGGGTTACAGTGATAATTGTTGGACTCCCCAATGCATGTGTCCGTGATGAAATTGTGTTTATCTTATATCTAATGTGGGTCTATAGGCTAGGTACACAGAGCAGATATTTCACGGCGAATCAGCAATATTGTCTGTTTTTGGTTCGGTCAAGATGAAATATCAGATGTCGGTAATTACAGTCCTCTTGGCCACAACTGGTCAATAGCGGTGAACGACTGGACAGTACCTAGCCTTAGATAAGACCCAATAATGTTTTAGTTCTGCAATAGAGGTACGTTAACCACCACGTTACTCCTACCTAGAACCTACCTTGTCCACAAGTCCACCTACCACTTTCAGGAAGTTGGGCCATGGGATGAGAAGGTCGTTGCAGGAATCGGGACATTCCGGAGTTTTTATTTCAGGGTCTTAAAATGGGCTCCACTTCCCCCCCATTATTGACATAAAATATTCACCAACTTAACACTTTGTGCACACTCACAAACATCAACCGATTTGTTTGTTTGCGGCGACTCGAATCACAACAACACAACAATCCCAAGCATTCAATCTTGAAACTTTTTGCCAAAGAGCCATAATGGATGGAAGCTTGGAGTTGTGGTCAAGTCAATTAGCCGTTGGGTATTAAGGAGACCTTTGTTGATTGCGGTTGCACTAGGTACGTATGGTAAGTGCATTAGGGATTTTAAAAACACGGGAGGGGCGAGTTGCTGTCTCCTTTAATGGCAGATCCCTATGCTGGATATCCATATCGCTACTACTTTGCAATAAAACGGTTGTGTTTTTTTGTCAGGTGCAGGATGGTGTAGAACATAAAAATTGCTAAGACAGGTCTTAAACACGTACACAGTAACATTAGGTTTTGTCATTGAGATTCTGCCTTTCCCCATGGCTGACTCCACCAGACTCTTCACATAATGAGACCAAGAGGGAGCCCAGATGACAGGGTCAGGCCCGGCCGTACAATAAAGGAAACCTCCAGGGGGGATTGTAATTAACACTCCTGACAGAAACTACTCAACCCGAACTGAATTCTCCTGGCAAGACGGAGTGTCCCAGTGTCGTGTGGTGCAGGCAGAGCCCACGACTCAG
>CM033470.1:25389629-25392129 GCA_019447015.1 Hymenochirus boettgeri | reverse complement strand
TAGATAGATAATCGAGAGATAGATAGATAGATAGATAGATAGATAGGTGATAGATAGATAGAGAGAGAGAGACAGGGCCACATCTACCATTACGCAGAGTGAGACACTTGTCTCAGGCGGCACCCTTGCACTGAACAAGAAAGGTGGCAGACAGGCAACAGTGGTTAGTTTAGCTTTAGTTATTTTGTTAGGTTAGACTAGTTAGGTTAGTTAGGGCCCATAATTATACAGCCCATAATGTCTGTATAACAGTTCCATAGTAACATAGTATTGGAGGTTGTATAAAGACATACGTCCATCTAGTCCAACCTTTATACCCTACCATAATGTCTGTATAACAGTTATAGTTACATGATTGGAGGTTGTATAAAGACATACTCCATCTAGTCAACCTTTATACCCTACCCATAATGTCTGTATAACAGTTACATAGTACATAGTATTGGAGGTTGTATAAAGACCTACATCCATCTAGTCCAACCTTATAACCTACCCAAATGTCGGTATAACAGTTACATAGTAACATAGTATTGGAGGTTGTATAAAGACATACGTCCATCTAGTCCAACCTTTATACCCTACCCATAATGTCTGTATAACAGTTACATAGTAACATAGTATTGGAGGTTGTATAAAGACATACCATCTGTCCAACCTTTATACCCTACCACATAATGTCTGTATAACAGTTACATAGTAACATGTATTGGAGGTTGTATAAAGACATACGTCCATCTAGTCCAACTTTATACCCTACCCATAATGTCTGTATAACAGTTACATAGTAACATAGTATTGGAGGTTGATAAAGACAAAAATAGTCCATCTAGTCCAACCTTTATACCCTACCCATAAGTCTGATAAACAGTTACATAGTAGTAACATAGTATTGGAGGTTGATAAAAGACATAGCGTCCATCTAGTCCAACCTTATTACCCTACCCATAATGTCTGTATAACAGTACATAGTAACATAGTATTGGGGTTGTATAAAGACATACGTCCATCTAAGTCCAACCTTTATACCCTACCCATATGTCTGTATAACAGTTACATAGTAACCTAGTATTGGAGGTTGTATAAAGACATACGCATCTAGTCCAACCTTTATACCCTACCCATAATTGTCTGTATAAAGTTACATAGAAAATAGTATTGGAGGTTGTATAAAGACATAACGTCCATCTATCCAACTTTATACCCTACCCATAATGTTCTGTAAACAGTTACATAGTAAAAGTATTGGAGGTTGTAAAAGACATAATCCATCTAGTCCAACCTTTATACCCTACCCATAATGTCTGTAATCAGTTACATAGTAACATGTATTGGAGGTTGTATAAAGACATACGTCCATCTAGTCCACCTTATACCCTACCCATAAGTCTGTATAACAGTTACATAGTAAAATAGTATTGGAGGGTATAAAGACTACGTCCATCTAATCCAACCTTTATACCCACCCATAATGTCTGTATAACAGTTACATAGTAACATAGTATTGGAGGTTGTATAAAGACATAGTCCATCTAGTCAACCTTTATACCCTACCCATAATGTCTGTCTATAACAGGTACATAGTAACATAGTTATTGGAGGTTGTATAAAGACATACGTCCATCTATCCAACCTTATACCTCCTACCCATAATGTCTGTTAACAGTTACATAGTAACATAGTATTGGAGGTTGTATAAAGACATACGTCCATCTAGTCCAACCTTATACCCTACCATATGTCTGTATAACAGTACATAGTAACATAGTATTGGAGAGTGATAAAGACATACGTCCATCTAGTCCAACCTTTATACCCTACCATAATGTCTGTATAACAGTTACATAGTAACATAGTATTGGAGGTTGTATCAAGACATACGTCCATCTAGTCCAACCTTTATACCCTACCCATATGTCTGATAACAGTTACATAGAAACATAGTATTGGAGGTTGTATAAAGACATACGTCCGTCTAATCCAACCTTTATACCCCACCCATAATGTCTGTATAACAGTTACATAGTAACATAGTATGGTTGTATAAAGACTACGTCCATCTGTCCAACCTTTATACCCACCCATAAGTCTGTATAGTAACATAGTATTGGAGGTTGTATAAAGACATACGTCCATCTAATCCAACCTTTATACCCCACCCATAATGTCTGTATAACAGTTACATAGTAATATAGTATTGGAGGTTCTATAAAGACATACATCCATCTAGTCCAACCTTTATACCCTACCCATAATGTCTGTATAACAGTTACATAGTAACATAGTATTGGAGGCTGTATAAAGACATACGTCCATCTAGTCCAACCTTTATACCCTACCCATAGATTCCCTCATGTCTAACGTTAGGTTCCCTCATGTCTAACGCTAGATTCCCTCATGTCCAAGGCTAGATTCCCTCATGTCTAACGCTAGGTTCCCTCATGTCTAAGGCTAGATTCCCTCATGTCTAACGTTAGGTTCCCTCATGTCTAAGGCTAGATTC
>CM033470.1:25344686-25381773 GCA_019447015.1 Hymenochirus boettgeri | reverse complement strand
TGATTTATCTAGTGATGTTACGAGTCTATTCTTACCTATCAGTGACTGTCGAGTCTAGATCTCTTGATCTAGTGACGTCGTATGTACCTCTATCGATGTAACTAGTGGACTGTAACCAGTTTAATGTACCTCTATTGATGTATCTAGTGACTGTACGAGTCATGTTCTATATCAATGAGTCTATGACCTGTACAAGTCTAAGTACCTATATCGATGATCTAGTGACTGTACGAGTCTATGTAACAACTATTGATGTATCTAGTGACTGTAACGAGGTCTATGAACCTCTATTGATTGATTGTGACTCAGTTACTAGTCTATGTACCTCTATTGATGGATCTAGTGACTGTACGAGTCTATGTACCTCTAATTATATCTAGTGACTGTACAGGTTTATGTACCCTCTATTGATGTATCTAGTGACTGTACAAGTCTATGTACCTCTATCGATGTATCAGTGACTGTACGAGTCTATTTACGTCTATCTATGATCTAGTGACTTACGAGTCTAGTACCTCTATCGATGGATCTAGTGACTGTACGAGTCTATGTACCTTCTGAGTCTGGTAGTGGCTGTGACTGACGTGTCTATGTATCTCATTGATGGATCTAGTGACTGTACGAGTCTATGTACCTTATTGATGGATCTAGTGACTGTACCGAGTCTAATCGCCCTATCGATGGATCTGTGACTGTACGATGTATTGTACCTCTATCGATGGATCTAGTGACTGTACGAGTTCTATGTACCTCTATTGTGGATCTAGTGACTGTGACGAGTCTATGTACCTCTAAACGATTGGATCTAGTGACTGGACGGAGTCTATGTACTCTATCGATGGATCTAAGGACTGGACGATTCTATGTACCGCTATTGATGGATCTAGTGACTTACGAGTTTATGTACCTCTATCCATTATCTAGTGACTGTACGAGTCTACGTACCTCAATGATGTATCTAGTGACTGTACAGTTAGTACTATATCGATGTACTAGTGACTGTACGAGTCTATGTACCTCTATCTATGGATCTATGATGAACGAGTCTATGTGCCTCTATGATGGACTAGTGACTGTACGAGTCTATGTATCATCTTTGATGTATTAGTGACTGTACAAGTCTATGTACGACCTCTATTGATGTATCTAGTTGACGTACGAGTCTACGTACCTATTCGATGGGTCTAGTGACTGTACGAGTCTATGTACCTCTATCGATGTAATCTGTTACTGTACCAGTTTATGTACCGTCACATTGAATGTATCTAGTGACTGTACGAGTCTATGTACTCTAGATCAATGTCTAGTGACTGTACAAGTCTACGTACCTATATCGATGTATCTAGTGTGTACGATCTATGTACAAACTATTGATGTATCTAGTGACTGTACGAGTCTATGTACCTCTATTGATGGATCTAGTGACTGTACGAGTCTATTGTACCTCTATTGATGGATCTAGTGACTGTACGAGTCTATGTACCTCTAATGTGTATCATAGTGACTGTACGAGTTTTACCTTATTGGATGTATCTAGTGACTGTACAGTTCTATGTACCTCTACGATGTTCTAGTGACTGTACGTATTCTATGTACTGTCTATTGATGTGATCTAGACTTTACGAGTCTATGTACTCTACGTGATCTAGTGACTGTACGAGTTCCCCCCTATGTACCTCTATCGATGCATTCTAGTGACTGTCGTGTCTATGTATCTCTATTGATGGATCTAGTACTGTACGAGTCTATGTACCTCTATGATGGATCTAGTGACTGGACGAGTCTATGTTAGCCCTATCGATGGATCTAGGTGACTGTACGAGTCTATGTACCTCTATCGATGGATCAGTGACTGTACGATCTATGTACCGTCTATTGATGGATCTAGTGACTGTACGAGTCTATGTACCTCTATCGATGGATCTAGTGACTGGACGAATCTATGTACCTCTATCGATGATCTAGTGACTGGACGAGTCTATGTACCTCTATTGATGGATCTAGTGAATGGACGAGTCTATGTACTCTATCCATTGTATCTAGTGACTGTTACGAGTCTACGTACCTCTATGATGTATCTAGTGACTGTACAAGTCTACGTACCTATATCGATGGTCTAGTGACTGTACGAGTCTATGTACCTCTAATCGATGGATCTAATGAACTGAACGAGGTCTATGTGCCTCTATGATGGATCTAGTGACTGTACGAGTCTATGTATCTCTATTGATGTATCTGTGACTGACAGTCTATTACCTCTTTCCATGTATCTAGTGACTGTACGAGTCTACGTACTCTATTGATGTATCTAGGTCTGTACAAGTCTATTGGTACTCTATCGATGGATCTAGTGACTACGGAGTCTATGTACGCTCTATTGATGGATCTAGTGACCTGTACGGTCATTTACCTCTATTGATATATCTAGTTAACTGTAACGATCTATGTACCTCCTTATCACCTGTATCTAAGTGATGTATCGAGTCTAAACGTACCTATATCGATGGATCTAGTGAGTGTACGAGTCTATGTAACCTCATTGATGTTTCTAGTGCTGTAGAGTCATGTACCTCTATTCGATGTATCTAGTGACTGTACGAATCTATGTACCTCTATTGATGTATCTCGTGACTACGAGTCTCGTACCTATATCGATGGGTTTAGTGAGTGTACGAGTCTATGTACTCTATTATGGATCTAGTGACTGTACTAGTCTCATGTACCTGTATCGATGGATCTAGTGACTGGACGGCTCTATAGTCCTCTATCGATGGATCTAGTGACTGTACGAGTCTATGTACCTCATTGATATCTAGTGACTGTACGAGTCTATGTACCTCTATCCATGTATCTAGTGACTGTACGAGTCTACGTACCTCTATCGATTGGTTAGTGACTGACGAGCTATGTACCTCTATCGATGATCTAGTGACTGTACGAGTCTATGTATCTATATCAACGAGTCTAGTGACTGTACAGTCTAAGTACCTATATCGATGTATCTAGTGACTGTAACGTCTATGTACAACTATTCAGTGCTAGTGGCTGTACGAGTCTATGTACTCTTGATGGATCTAGTGACTGTACGATCTAAGTACCTCTATTGATATATCTAGTGACTGTACGAGTCTATGTACCTCTATGATGTATCTAGTGCTGTACGAGTTTATGTACCTATTGATGTATCTAGTGACTGACAGTCTTGTACCTCATCGATTATCTAGGATGTAAAGAGCTATGTACCTCTATTGATGTATCTAGTGATGTACGAGTCTTATGTACCTCTATTGATGGATCTAGTGACTGTACGAGTCTTGTACCTTATTGATGTATCTAGTGACTGTTACCATGATCTATGCTCCGCTCTATTGATGTGTCTATGACTGTAGAGTCTATGTATCCTCTATTGATTATCTGTGACTGTACAAGCTATGTACCTCTATTGATGTACTAGGGACTGTACAAGTCAAAGTACCTCTATTGATGTATCTAGTGACTGTACAGGTCTATGTACCTCTATTGATGGATCTAAAGTGCTGTACGAGTCTATGTACCTCTATTGATGTATCTAGTGACTGTACAAGTATATGTACCTCTATTGATATATCTAGTGACGTACGAGTCTTTACTCTCTATTGATGGATCTAATGACTGACAAGTCTATGTACCTCTATTGATATATCTAGTGACTGTACGAGTCTATGTACCTCTATTGATGGATCTAGTGACTGTACGAGTCTATATCCTCTATTGATCATCTAGTGACTGTACGATAGTCTATTACCTCTATTGATGTATCCTAGGACTGTACAAGTCTATGTACCTCTATTGATATATCTAGTGACTGTACGAGTCTATGTACCTCTATTGATATATCTAGTGACTGTACAAGTCTATGTACCTCTATTGATATATCTAGTGACTGTACAAGTCTATGTACCTCTATTGATATATCTAGTGACTGTACAAGTCTATGTCCTCTATTGATGCTTGTGAAGGTTCTCATTCATTCCAGGTCATGGTATATCTGTTGTAATACAAACATCTAATTGAATACAAACAGCTATACCTCTATTGATGTATCTAGTGACTGTACAAGTCTATGTACCTCTATTGATGTATCTAGTGGGCTAAAGTTCTAAGCGGAGTTCCTCAGGGTTCTGTACTGGGCCGCTTCTGTTAATCTGTTTATAAATGACTTAGAAGGGGGCATTGAGAGCAAGGTCTCTGTGTTTGCTGATGACACGAAATTATGCAGAGCTTTGGAACATTCCAATGATGTGCAAGTGTGCTGCAAGCAGACCTAGATAGATTATCAAAAATGGGCAGCAGAATGCAGATGAGATTTAATGTTGATAAATAAGGTGATGCATTTGGGATTAATAATCCCTGTGCCACCTACACCATAAATAACTCTTGTGTTAAGTGCATCTGAAATGAAAAGATTTGGGGGTTTCTGGTAGATAACAGACGTAGCTGTAGCAAACAAGTCCAGTGTAGCAACAGCTAGAGCTAGCAAGATATGTCTTGTATAAAGAGGGGAATGGAATCAAGAGAGAAAAATATTTTTCCTCTCTTTACAAGGCACTGGTAAGGCCACATTTGGAATATGCGGTGCGGTTTTTGGAATACCCATATACAAAAGGGACATCTTGGAAATTGAGGCAGTTCAGAGAAGGGCAACTAATTAATAAGGGGAATGGAGGGGCTTGAATATGCAGGCAGATTAGACAAGTTAGGGCTGTTTACATTGAGAAGCGGCGGTTGCGTGGGGAACATGATAACCTTATACAAATATATTAATGCCCATACAGTGAAACTCTCTGGTGCATTGTTCACTAATAGGTCATATCAGAGGACTCTGGACATCCTTTAAGGTTGGAAGAAAGAAGTTTCATCTCAGGTTAGGAGAGGTTTTTTTTAACATGAGAATCGGTGAAAACTGTGGAACTGTCTTCCAGCAGAGGTGGTAATGGCAAGTTCATTGAATAACTTTAAAAAAGCACTGGATAGTTTTAAACTAAAACATATTGAGAATACTGGTATTAAGCATATAGATCTGGTTGATCCAGGGAACTTTCCGATTGCCGTTTGAGTCAGGAAGGAATTTTTTCCCCCCTTTTTTAGCTGGGTTTTTTTGCCTTCCTCTGGATCAACTGTTAGGTAGGGTTAAAAAAAAAAACAAAAAGGGAATAGGTTGGACTTGATGGACGAATGTCTTTATTCAACCTTAATTACTATGTTACTATGTTACTAGTGACTGTACAAGTCTATGTACCTCTATTGATGTATCTAGTGACTGTACGAGTCTATGTACCTATATCGGGGAGTGGGTCTAGTGACTGTACAGTCTATGTACCTCTACGATGTATCTAGTGACTGTAACCAGTTTATGTACCTCATTGATGTGATCTAGTGACTGTACGAGTCTAGATGTTCTATATCTGAGTCTAGTGACTGTACAAGTCTAAGTACCTATATCGATGTATCTAGTGACTGTACGAGTTTGTACAACTATTGATGTATCTAGTACTGTACGAGTTCTAGACCTCTATGATGGATCTAGTGACTGTACCGAGCTATGTACCTCTATTGATGGATCTAGTGACTGTACGAGTCTATGTACCTCTAATTATGTATCTAGTGACTGTACGAGTTTATGTACCTCTATTGATGTATCTAGTGACTGTACAAGTCTATGTACCTCTATCGATGTATCTAGTGACTGTACGAGTCTATGTATGTCTATTGATGGGTAGTGGACTTACGAGTTATGTACCTCTACGATGGATCTAGTGACGGTGTACGGTCTATGTACCTCTATCGATGCATCTAGGACTGACGTGTCATGTATCTCTATTGATGGATCTGTGATGTACGAGTCTATGTACCTATATTGATGGATCTAGTGACTGGACGAGTCTATGTAGCCCTATCGATGGATCTTGACTGTACGAGTCTAGTACCTCTATCGATGGATCTAGTGACCTGTACGAGTCGATGTACCTCTATTGATGGATCTAGTGACTGTACGAGTCTATGTACCTCTATCGATGGGTCTAGTGACTGGACCGAGTGTACCTCTATCGATGGATCTAGTGATGGACGAGTCTATGTACTCTATGATGGATCTAGTGCTGACGATCTATGTACCTCTATCCATGGTATCTAGGGATGTACTGTCTACGTACCTCTATGATGTATCTAGTGAACTGTACAAGTCTACGTACCTATCTCGATGTATCTAGTGACTGTACGGTCTATGTACTCTATCGATGGTCTAATGACTGAACGAGTCCTATGTGCTCTATTGATGGATCTAGTGACTGTACGAGTCTATGTATCTTCTCTTGATGTATCTAGTGACTGTACAAGTCTATGTACCTCTTTCCATGTATCTAGTGACTGTACGAGTCTACGTACCTCATTGATGTATCTAGTGTCTGTACAAGTCTATGTACCTCTATCGATGGATCTAGTGACTGGACGAGTCTATGTACCATCTATTGATGGATCTAGTGACTGTACGAGTCTATTTACCTCTATTGATGGATATCTAGTACTGGACGAGTCTATGTACCTCTATCCATTATCTAGTACTGTACGAGTTCTACGTACCTATATCGATGGATCTAGTGAGTGTACGAGTTCTATGTACCTCTATTGATGTATCTAGTGATCTGAGAGTGACTGTACGAGATCTAGTACCTCTATCGATTATTAGTGACTGTACGAATAGTGCTCTAAACTAGTACTACTACGTACCTATATCGATGGGTTTGTGAGTGTACAGCAGTCTATGTACCTCTATGTGGATCAGTGACTGTACGAGTCTATGTACCTCATCGATGGATCTTAGTGACTGGACGAGTCTATGTACTCTATCGATGATCTAGTGACTGTACGAGTCTATGTACCTCTATTGTATATCTAGTGACTGTACGAGTCTATGTACCTCTATCCATGTATCTAGTGACTGTAAGTTCTACGTACCTATATCGATGGGTCTAGTGACTGGAGACGAGTCTATGTAACCTCTATCGATGGATCTAGTGACTGTACGAGTCTATGTATCTATATACAAGAGTCTAGTGACTGTACAAGTCTAAGTACCTATATCGATGTATCTAGTGACTGTACGAGTCTATGTACAACTATTGATGTACTAGTGGCTGTACGAGTCTATGTACCTCTTTTGAATGGCTATGACTGTTACGAGTCTATGTACCTCTATTGATGGATCTAGTGACTGTACGAGTCTATGTACCTCTATTGATGTATCTAGTGACTGTACGAGTTTATGTCCCTCTATTGATTTATCTAGTGACTGTACAAGTCTATGTACCTCTATCGATGTATCTAGTGACTGTAAGAGTCTATGTACCTCTATTGATGTATCTAGTGACTGTACGAGTCTATGTACTTATTGATGGATCTAGTGACTGTACGAGTCTTTGTACCTCTATTGATGGATCTAGTGACTGTACAGTCTATGTACTCATTGATGTGTCTAGTGACTATGAGTCATTTTACCTTATTGATGTATCTAGTGACGTACAAGTCTATGTACTCTATGATGTATCTAGTGACTGTTACAAGTCAAGTACCTCTATTGATGTATCTAGTGACGTAGCGAGTCTATGTACCTCTATTGATGTATCTAGTGACTGTACGAGTCTATGTACTCTATTGATGTAATCTAGTGACTGTACAAGTCTATGTACCTCTATTGATATATCTAGTGACTGTACGAGTCTATGTACCTCTATTGATGGATCTAATGACTGTACAAGTCTATGTACCTCTATTGATATATCTAGTGACTGTACGAGTCTATGTACCTCTATTGATGGATCTAGTGACGTACGAGTCTATATCCTCTATATTGATCAATCTAGTGACTGTACGAGTCTATGTACCTCTATTGATGGTAAATCTAGTGACTGTACAAGTCTACATGTACCTCTATTGATATATCTAGTGACTGTACGAGTCTATGTACCTCTAATTGATGTATCTAGTGACTGTACAAAAAGTCTATGTACCTCTATTGATGTTATCTAGTGACTGTACGAGTCTATGTACCTTTATTGATGTATCTAGTGACGTACAAGTCTATGTACCTTCATTGATGCTTGTGAAGGTTCTCATTCATCCAGGTCATGGTATATCTGTTGTAATACAACAGATCTAATTGAATACAAACAGATATACCTCTATTGATGTATCTAGTGACTGCCAAGTCTATGTACCTCTATTGATGTATCTAGTGGGCTAAATTCTAAGCGGAGTTCCTCAGGGTTCTGTACTGGGGCCGCTTCTTTGTTAATTGTTTATAAATGACTTAGAAGGGGGCATTGAGAGCAAGGTCTCTGTGTTTGCTGATGAACAAATTATGCAGAGCTTTGGAAACTGTCCAATAGGTGCAAGTGCTGCAAGCAGACCTAGATAGATTATCAAAATGGGCAGCAGAATGGCACGATGAGATTTAATGTTGATAATGTAAGGTGATGCATTTGGGATTTAATACTCCCTGTGCCACCTACACCATAAATAACTCTGTGTTAAGTGCATCGAAATGGAAAAAGATTTGGGGTTCTGGTAGATAACAGACTTAGCTGTAGCAAACAATTGCCAGGTAGCAACAGCTAGAGCTAGCAAGATATTGTCTTGTATAAAGAGGGGAATGGAATCAAGAGAGAAAAATATTATTCTCCTCTTTACAGGCACTGGTAAGGCCACATTTGGAATATGCGGTGCAGTTTTGGAATCCCATATACAAAAGGGACATCTTGGAAATTGAGGCAGTTCAGAGAAGGCAACTAAATTAATAGGGGAATGGAGGGGCTTGAATATGCAGGCAGATTAGACAAGTTAGGGCTGTTTACATTGGAGAGCGGCGGTTGCGTGGGGACATGATAACCTTATAACAAATATATTAATGGCCCATACAGTGAACTCTCTGGTGCATTGTTCACTAATAGGTCATATCAGAGGACTCGTGGACATCCTTAAGGTTGGAAGAAAAGAAGTTTCATCTTCAGGTTAGGAGAGGTTTTTTACAGTGAGACACGGTGTGAAACTGTGGAACTGTCTTCCAGCAGAGGTGGTAATGGCAGTTCATTGAATAACTTTCAAAAAGCCTGGATAAGTTTCTAAAACTAAAACATATTGAGAATTACTGGTATTAGTGCATATAGATCTGGTTGATCAGGGATACTTTCCGATTGCGTTGTGAGTCAGGAAGGAATTTTTTCCCCCTTTTTTAGCTGGGTTTTTTTGCCTTCCTCTGGATCAACTGTTAGTAGGGTTAAAAAAACAAACAAAAGGGAAATAGGGGTTGACTTGATGGACGAATGTCTTTATTCAACCTTAATTACTATGTTACTATGTTACTAGTGACTGTACAAGTCTATGTACCTCTATTGATGTATCTAGTGACTGTACGAGTCTATGTACCTCTATTGATATATCTAGTGACTGTACAGTCTAGTACCTTTTGATATATCTAGTGACTGTACAAGTCTATGTACCTCTATTGATATATCTAGTGACTGTACAAGTCTATGTACCTCTATTGATATATCTAGTGACTGTACAAGTCTATGTACCTCTATTGATATATCTAGTGACTGTACAAGTCTATGTACCTCTATTGATATCATGTGACTGTACAAGTCTATGTACCTCTATATTGATATATCCAGTGATGTACAAGTCTATGTACCTCTATTGATATATCTAGTGACTGCAACAAGTCTATGTACCTCATTGATATATCTAGTGACTGTCGAGTCTATGTACCTCTATGATATATCTTTGACGTACAAGTCTATGTACCTCTATTGATATATCCAGTGACTGTACAAGTCTATGTACCTATTGATATATCTAGTGACTGCACAAGTCTATGTACCTCTGATTGATATTATCTAGTGACTGTACGATCTATGTACCCTATGATATATCTAGTGACTGTACAAGTCTATGTACCTTATGATATATCTAGTGACTGTACAAGTCTATGTACCTCTATTGAATATATCTAGTGACTGTACAAGTCTATGTACCTCTATTGATATATCTTGTGACTGCGACAAGTCTATATGCTCTATCCATAGGAGGCAACAAATAACTGTATCTGTATAATGGGGGCAGAAAGGAAAGATGTCGTCTTTCTGTAATTGCACCAAATGTTTTTGTAAACACCATTGAGCCACTATTTTCCATAATTATATGGGCATTGGGTTTGTAGTCTCCTTTTATATGTTTACATAGGTAACACCATAAACAATGTGCAGAATAACCTCAGAATAGGGTTTTACAGTTTATTTTCTGTATAAATAAAATAAACTGTGAAAATAGTAGTACATATATAAAATATATAAATACATGGTTTTATATCTTCAGTCCAGATATATAGAATATAAACTTCAACCTGTTTCAGCTGGTTTTACACTGTGGGATTTCTTCTTTCTGACCGACCGTTTGCCTAGCCAACATTTAGCCTGGCCGAGCGTGCGGTCCATAGAGGTCCATGGTTTTCCAGGTCATTAGATCTGTTGGATATTAGTCTTGGCTGCTCGGAATAAACATCCAATTCTCATACCAATCGACCAATACACTTGACCAATACAAATCTGTAAGCCCGTAATATTGGAACGTTGAAAACACTGGTTGTACCCAGCCTCGAAGTGTGCGATCAACTCTGTGCGTTACTGTACATACTGTACAATATAATCATTCCAGCTTAGAGTTGGATCTTGGTATGTCTTCCTTTTTACCTTGTCCCATTGCATGAGGTGTATTTAGAGTTCTCGGCGCTGACTGTTCCCACCCATGTTCGTATGTAACAAACACTTGCAAATATAATGAGAATTATGAGAACGTTTTCTGGAAGGAAAAGTGGTAACAAGGAGACTTAGCATAACTTGTCAATACGATCATCAACGTCAGACGTCTTAACAGCAGTCTACAACACAGTTGGCTAGAGACACCTCAGGAATACAAACAGAGGTGACGAAACTCTACGGAGCTTATTGAATACAGTTCCCTCTACGTTACTTTTCAATGGATGTTGTTTTATTTAACAAATTGTTTATAGAAAGGATTCTATATTCGAACTACTGGAGGAAATGAATGAAAGAATAGGGTGTTCTCTATACGCCAGTTAGACATTATCCATACAATGTCTCAGTCCTCCAGAGCAGTCCCCATGTACTCCATATACATGTGCAAACAGAAGGTATATAGAGAGAGACAATAAACCTCAGCTGTGACATGGCAAATTTAATGAACAGATTCATAATCCCACACAACATGTTTCGGCAGCACGCGCCCTTTCTCACGTACAAAACAGGGTGGTGTTCACCAGACCGTCTCGGCCTCACCCCCATTATTCTAATTAGGAGGTAATGGTTAAAGGGGAAGTATATTACACAGTAACAAATTCATTCTAAAATAAATGATATTGAATTACAAAAGTACTAGTGCTATTGAGGAAATGGATATTCTACACCTTTGCTATATTTCTCGACCATCAAGTTAATGAAAATACCCACCAAAAAGGTAGAATTGGTTGAGATTTCGGAACCTGGGATTAAGGTAGTACAGTATGCTGTAATTACACCATACAAATGGGGGTTGTTTCAGAATGAACGTTTACATGGAGAGCTACTGGTCTGTCAAACATTAGAACAAACGAGAAAAAGATAATTAATGGACATTCCAGGGGGGACTAGTTACACGGTTTATTATCCTTAGACATGAAACTTCCAACCAAGGGAACCCCAGTATGGAAAGTCCATGGGACATTTCTTTGGTTCGACACTGCCTTGTTTGGTTGCGTTTATTGGATTAGTGTGCAGGCTTCACATCCCCCCACATCCTTCCCCCAACCCAATGGTTAATATTAAGGGACTGTCCCCCCTCACACAAAAAACTCTTACCTGCTACAACCCCCCACCCCCCCCAAAGCAGGACCATCGTTATGTTTTAAAATGACCAAATCCGCTCCCAGCCAGAGTTGGCAGAGCCGCAGTGGAGACTGCTCCGGGAATGGCAGTCAGTGATTGGCGTGACGTCACTGTCATGGCTGACACTGACTGCCTTACCTGGAATGAGAGAGGAGCATGTAAGTATAAACTAGCTCAGTGTGGGATTGGTCATTGTTTTTTTTGTAGCAGGTAAAGATTTGGTGTGTGGAGGGTGGACATTCCCTTTAAAGTAATGGTCCCACAATTAAAGGGAGGATTGCTACTACCTCAGAGACACTTGGATAATCTTTTTTGCACAGTACAATCGTGGAGCGTTAGCGCGTATGCAATTTCTGTGCTTTGTTGCGCGTTGTTCCACGTTTCTGCATGCTGTTTTGTAATTTAACATTATAGAACTCATGCGCATCGGAAATCGCGCGATTTGTTGCGTTCCCGCGATTCCATTTTAACCAAAATTGGCATGCGCAAAAAAAGCGTTAGTGTTGCCTAGCCCTAAAGGTATAAGAAAACCAGCTCCACTATTTCATGGGGTGACTTATAAGGCTGAACAGGCTGATCACCCAAATTCATGGCTTTTATGTTTCTGTCTTTGGCTAATGACTGACCAGAGATGTGAGCTGAATCGCTCACACAACGTTCCGTGTGTCTCCCCAGTGCTAAGAGAATTGTTTATGTTTGGGTCCCCATGGTAGCATTGCTATCAATAAAAACAACCACTGGTTGTGGGTTAAAACATTCCCGGCACAGCACTTTATATTTATAACGATGATTCAGTCTGTTTCACTGAGGAAATATTTTCCAGACCACGACCCCATGTGCGATGATATAGATACACGGTATAAGGCTCTATAGTGTTCTCTCCAGCCATGATTGGGTCTCCGCGCCACACTGGAGACACCACCAAGACTGAAACTCTCGCCTCAATTCTCTCTGGGATTTGAACAAAACTCTTGTGGTTTTACTTACCAAGGCCAGTATGGAAAATGTGCATTTTGCTGAAATTCCAATGAAACTTTCTAAACACCGTCTAGCCAATGGGAACAGACATTTTCCAGTAAACTGGGTTCCTATCTTAAGGGAATGTCCACACTCCACATAGATTTTACACATAGAATCAAGCAACCCCCTAAGATTGCATCCCTGGTGTAACTGACACAGATATACAGCACCGATCATCCTCCTCCACGGTTTCTTCCGGGTAGCAGACAGTGATGTCACGGCTAATAATTTGTGGCAACTGCCTGGCCACCTTCTCTGCAGCTTTTGCGAGCTTGTAAAGTCACCAGAGGAGGAGCAGAAACATTCTGTAAGTGAACTGGCCTCCAGATATTGTGCGATCAGTATTGTTGCCTATATGCTTCCATCATGCTTTGAAGTATGGTTTCAATCATACTTTTCTCAATTTTTCCGATGCTCTCTACTGGGTATAAACGCGGTGAACATTGGAAGCTAGCATGCTTTGAATTAATAACTTTGATTTATATTTTAATATTGTGTTTGGGCAACTTTTAAAATGGCGGATTTAAGATATATTGTGGGTTTAAGCCTTATCTAGTGACAATGAACTTGGGGATCAAATTCATGCCAATATGAATCAGTATTTTTGCTCCTGTGCACAGAAGTGAGACTCGGATCCAGAAATGAACCCTGTGGTAGATAGATTCTATGGGCCAAAATATTTACTCCTTTTACAAACTGTCTATGGAACCAGATGAATCTAAAGACTAAAGATACACTTCGATTCCAACCACATTGTGTTCCACTCACCATGTTCTTCTCCTTTATCCATATTCATCTTGGATGGCAGTGCCAATAGTCGGCGGTACGGATCTAACGTACAGGGGATTTACGGCAGAAATGTTTCCTTCCCATCTGAAATCTTTCTGCTGTTTTTGTGCAATCAAGGAAATTTAATCACTTTAAAGGTTAGTTTGGCAGAAAGTGATTTCCACTAGCGAACTGTATATGTATTTAGGACAGGAATAAGGTGGTTTTGTTTCCACAATCTGGAGGCAGGGTCTTAGTTAAAGCACATGGTATTTTAGTAAATGACGGATTCCTCCAGAATGCAGTGAGTAAGCTCTTTAAATAACGCTACTTATTCCATCACTGAGGAATCGAAGTTACGTGTAAACACGTGTGGGGGGTTATTGCTGCAGTAAGTGTCATCACAGCAGGGGGGCTTCTTAAAAGCTTTACTGGTCCTTTCATCTAATGTTACCTTATTGGACGAGAAGAACAGATGAAATATTGTTCTATAACATTTATGGCCAGGCACGGTGGCCGTATTCCCTTCATGGGGGATTCTTCTCATGTCTAGAAGGTTAGTCCTTGTCTGATACACGCGACTAGATGGCCAGAGAGAAACCAGCCGACTTCTGGTCTTCATTTCCCCCATATATTAGTTTAGTATCTGCCCACATGCCATTAACCATGACCCGCAGCATACGCCATATTGTGACATTGGATTAAAGGCAGTGGTGTAGCTAGGAATCACTGTGCCCCCCAGCAAAACTATGATGGGGCCCCTATCTGTGCTTCATTCACAGTGTTTTTCTGGAGGAGGCTATATCTTTCATGGGGAAAATAAGAAGATGGGGCCCCTTTGGCTCCTGGGCCCCCCGGCGGTTGCTCCCCGCCCCCCTGGTCCCTGGTAGTTATGCTCCTGTTTTAAAGGGATATGTTCTTCTAAGAAGCAAACTAAGGACCATCTTGACTACATCATCTATAGTTCAGTGTTGGGGCTTTACTAGAAGAACATCTCCCCTTTAATACACTCAAAATCATGTATTCCATTATTATTAATTATTATTATTATGGATTTTATATAGCGCCAACATCTTCCGTAGCGCTTTACAATTACATGTATACATTCACATCAGGCCCGCCCCGAGAGCTTACAATCTAAGCCATATATGACACATCAACCTATCAGTATGTTTTATGATTGTGGGGGGAAACCGGAGTGCCCGGAGGAAACCCCGCAAGCACAGGGAGAAATACAAACTCTTGCAGATGTGTCCAAGGGTGGAATCGAATCAGAATGTTATATCCCAGTCTGTGTTGGCCCATGTGTTGTTTTATTATGACGTCTGGTGTTACCCTCAGTCTTGCCAGTGTAGACCCATAAGTTACCTTTTCATTAGCATGGTAATTAGTTCCAATTATCTGTATTCTTTTTGACACATATATCCTTAAAAGGCTGTATGCTTCTGTAGACTGATAGGATTACATTAATTAAACGAGCTGTGCCCTAAACCTTTTCTGCCTTTGCGATCGCGCTTGCGTTTTTTTTAGATCATTGAAAACGCAGCACCGCACCGAAAACTTGCGTTTTCGGGTGCGTTACGATTTGCGCTGCGATTGCGTTCCGTATTTTTAATCACATCGCATGTGTTTTCTATACCTAATGGAAAAAACGCATGCACCAACGCAACAAAATCGCACATGAAGTCGCATGCGATTCCGTGTGCGATTGCATTTGCGGCACGTGTAGCCGTGCCCTTACTGTTTTCCAAATGTTACTCATGTCGGTGAAAGACAGACAGAGAGGAGATAGATATTAGCTTAGAGGTATATATAGATAGATTATAGGAATATAATGATACTGTAGATAGACAGAATACAGACAGACAGACATACAGTCAGACAGACAGAACAGACAGCAGACAGATAGATAGGATAGATAGATAGATAGATAGATAAAGATAGATAGATAGATGATAGATAGATGAGATAGTATAGATAATTAGATTATAGGTAGGTAATAATGGATAATGTAGATAAAAACAGCAGAAAGATTGACAACAGACAATAGATAGATAGAGAGATGATACATAGATTGATAGATGTAGTCGATAGATCATGATAGATAGATATGTAGTTGGTATGATGATAATAGATAATGTGTGCTGTAGCTGCGTTATGATAGTCGATCTGCTTCGATCGTAGATGATAGATGGTCTAGATAATAGATTATAGGTAGGGATACTGTGATAGACAGACAGACATAGATTGACGATAGATAGGTGAGCTGGTGTTAGAGTGATAGATTAGAAGACAGACAGACAGATAGACAGACAGAATATGATAGACTAGTCGACTATCGAGTACAGATAGCTAGATGAGTAGATAGGAATTTTTTCACTAGATAGATATAGATAGATAGATAGGGAAACTAGATAGATATAGATACTGTAGATAAGCATACAGACAGACAGACAGAAGCACGAGACGGATAGATAGATACGAAAGATAGATAGATTAGACGTAGTATAGATAGATATAGATAGATAGATAGATAGCTAGATAGTATGCTGTGATAGATAGATAGTATGTTGATGATAGATGATAGATCTGTTTGTGTGTTTTGTAATATTGACTATTTTGGGGTGTCTCCTTATTCCGAGGCTTCTGGCCTGGGTGTGACTGGTACATGATGAATGACTTGGATGAAGTTAGCCCGGGTTCGGTTCATACCATGACAGTCAGGTGTGGAGGTGGATTAAATAAAGCCCAACAGCTGTTTCTTAGTCAGTGTAAATTGAATGTGTCAGTGGGTTTTCCTTTCCCGTCAACGCTCCTTTATCCCCCAGTGTATCCAGGGTGTACGGATTCTACTGCCGTCAACACCCACAGAGTCTCCTATAAGGACTCCAAACATCTGTACGGGGAAGTTATAGAGAAGTTATCTCAGCCCATTAATAACTACAAGCACTAAGGGCTCATGTTTATTATATTTACTTATAGGAACAACTAGCGCTGAATGGCCAGGTCGCTCCTTTATTGTGGTATCTGGCAGTAAGTAGATGTTTGTAAAGTGACATCATGTTCTTAAAGGAACAGTAAACCCCTAAGGACAAATAAAGCCTCAGGACAACACTGAATCTGAAGGCAGTGACATAAAAGCTGCAATTTAATTTTGATGTGGGTGATGGAAAATTTACCTTAATTAACATGGAGGGTTTCTTTCCCAGCATTCCACATAATAGAGTTTGGATCGCTGACAATTTTGTTCTTCGCCTTATTCCTTAGCTTGCGCAGGCCGCACTTTCTCTAATGTGTTTGTGTTGCGCATGACTTCAATCCGTACTTGTTTTTGCTCAAGCTCAGTCCTCAGTCCTCCCCCCCTGCCAGACTATCTGACTATTCTGAGAGGGAAAGCATGCTCAGTAATCCCTATGAGGAGCATTGGGAGTATGAGTTTCCAGCATGCCAATTCACATACCACACTGTCACCATTTAAGCTAACCCATGCTACATTTTTTGGGACTTGTGTCCTCACATTTCATCTCTCCCATTGTATTTAATGTACCTCATGTGCCGGCCTAAGTGGACCCCCCCTGGACGAGTCTATGTACCCTCTTCATTCTAGTCAGTACACTATGTCTCTTATCCTAGTCACTGTACGAGTCTATGTACCTCTATCGATGTCTATACTGAGGTGTACCCTCACGTGACTAGAGTCAACTATGTAACCTCTCTGTGATGTACTATGTCACCTTAAGAGTCTATGTACCCTCACTATCGAGTATCTAGATGGACTGACTGGCTGATTCTCTCTGATTTATGGACGATCTAGGAACTCGGGGAGGATCGGTTATGTACCCACTCTAAGGTCTATCAGTATCTCCTATGAAACAGTCTAGTAAACTAACGTGATTAGTGAACTACAAAGTGCTTTAAAACGTACTAAAAAAATCTAAATGAACCTGTCATAGGGGAGTAACACTCTATCTTAATAGCTGTCACGAACAGTCATAACTACTAATAAAACGATGGATAAACTTTACAGTGGACTGTGTAAAGATGTACAGTCTAAATATTCTCTATCGATGGATCTAGTGACTGATGAGTCTAAATTGTTACCTCTATCGATGGATCTAGTGACTGTACATAGTACGAGTCTATGTACCTCTAATCGATGGATTGTGACTGTACGAGTCTATGACCATATCTATCGATGAGTCTAGATGAGGAGAGTCTATGATGGATGATGGAGGATGTGACTGTAACGATTCTATAAATGTACCTCATTGATGGATCTATGTGACTGTAACCGAGTCTAGGTACCTCTATCGATGGATCTAGTGACTGTACGAAGTCTATGTACATCTCTATTGATGTAACTAGTCACTGTACGATCTATGTACCTTTATCGATGTATCTAGTGACTGTACGAGTCTATGTACCTCTCATTGATGTAACTAGTCACTGTAGAGTCTATGTACCTCTACGATGGATCTAGTGACTGGACGAGTCTATGTACCTCTATTGATGGATCTAGTGACTGTACGAGTCTATGTACCTCTATCGATGTATCAGTGCACTGACGAGTCTATGTACCTCTATCGATGGATCTAGTGACTGTATGAGTCTATGTACCTCTATCGATGGATCTAGTGACTGTACGAGTCTATGTATCTTCTATCGATGGATCTAGTGACTGTACGAGTCTATGTACTCTATCGATGATCATGACTGTACGAGTCTATGTACCTCTATCGATGGATCTAGTGACTGTACGAGTCTATGTACCTCTCGATGGATCTAGTGACTGTAGAGTCTATGTACCTCCTATTGATGTAACTAGTCACTTGTACGTCTATGTACCCACTAATCGATGGATCTAGTGACTGACGAGTCTATGTACCTCTATTGATGATCTAGTACTACGAGTCTATGTACCTCTATCGATGGATCTAGTGACTGGAACGAGTCTATGTACCTCTATCGATGGAATCTAGTGACTGTATGAGTCTATGTACCTCTATCGATGGATCTAGTGACTGTACGAGTCTATGTATCTCGTCGAGTGATCTAATGACTGTACGAGTCTATGTACCTCTAATCGATGGATCTAGTGACTGTACGAGTCTATGTACCTCTATTGATGGATCTAGTACTTACGAGTCTATGTATCCTCTATCGATGGATCCTAGTGACTGTACAAGTCTATGTACCTCTATCGATGGATCTAGTGGACTGTACGAGTCTATGTACCTCTATCGATGGATCTAGTGACTGTACGAGTCCTATGTATCTCTCTCTTGATGTAACTAGTCACTGTACGAGTCTATGTACCTCTACTACTGGATCTAGTGACTGACATCGTTACCTCTATTGATGTCTAGTGACCTGTACGAGTCTATGTACCTCTATCGATGGATCTAGTGACTGGACGAGTCTATGTACCTCTATCGAGATCTAGTCTGTATGAGTCTATGTACCTCTATCGATGGATCTCGTGACGTACAGTCTATGTATCTCTATCTGATGGATCTAGTGACTGTACGAGTCTATGTACCTCTATCGATGGATCTAGTGACTGTACGAGTCTATGTACCTCTATCATGGATCTAGACTGTACTATCCTATGTACCATCTATCGATGATCTAGTGACTGTACGAGTCTATGTACCTCTATGATGATCTATTGACTGACGAGTCTATGTACTCTATCTGGATCAGTTGACTGTACGAGTCTATGTACCTCTCTATTGATGTAACTAGTCACTGTATGAGTCTATGTACCTCTATCGATGGATCTATGACTGGCGAGTCTATGTACCTCTATTGATGGATCTAGTGACTGTACGAGTCTATGTACCTCATCGATGGATCTAGTGACTGGACGAGTCTATGTACCTCTATCGATGGATCTAGTGACTGTATGAGTCTATGTACCTCTATCGATGGATCTAGTGACTGTACGAGTCTATGTATCCTACCATCGATGGATCTAGTGACTGTACGAGTCTATGTACTCTATCGATGGATCTATTGACTGTACGAGTCTATGTACCTCTATCGATGGATCTAAATGACTTGTACGAGTCTATGCACCTCTCTATTGATGTACTAGTCACTGTAACGAGTCTATGTACCTCTATCGATGGATCTATTGACTGGACGAGTCTATGTACCTCTATTGATGGATCTAGTGACTGTACAGTCTATGTACCTCTATCATGGATCTAGTGACTGGACGAGTCTATGTACCTCTATCGATGGATCTAGTGACTGTTGAGTCTATGTACCTCTATCGATGGATCTAGTGACTGTACGAGTCTGTGTCCTCTATCGATGGATCTATGACTTTACGAGTCTATGTACCTCTATCGATGGATTGTGACTGTACGAGTCTATGTACTCTATGAGGATCTAGTGACTGTACGAGTCTATGTATCTCCTATCGATGGATCTAGTGACTGTACAGTCTATGTACCTCTATCGATGGATCTAGTGACTGTACGAGTCTATGTCCCTCTATCGATGGATCTAGTGACTGTACGAGTCTATGTATCTCTCTATTGATGTAACTGTCACTGTACTAGTCTATGTACCTCTATCGATGGATCTAGTGACTGGACGAGTCATGTACCTCTATGATGGATCTAGTGCACTGTACGAGTCTATGTGTACCTCTATCGATGGATCTAGTGACTGGACAGTCTATGTACCTCTATCGATGGATCTAGTGACTGTTGAGTCTATGTACCTCTATCGATGGATCTGTGACTGTACGAGTCTATGTATCTCTATCGATGGATCTATGACTGTAACGTCTATGTACCTCTATCGATGATTCTAGTGACTGTACGAGTCTATGTACCTCTATCGATGGATCTAGTGACTGTACGAGTCTATGTACCTCTATCGATGATCTAGTGACTGTACGAGTCTATGTACCTCTATCGATGTATCTAGTGACTGTAACTAGTCTATGTATCTATGATGGATCTAGGCTGTACGGTCTATGTCTATTGTGATCTAGTACGATGAGTCTATTACCTCTATCATGGATCTAGTGACTGACGATTCTATGTACCTCTATTCGATGGATCTAGTGACTGTACGAGTCTATGTACCCTATCGATGGATCTAGTGACTGGACGAGTCTATGTATCTCTATCGATGGATCTAGTGTGACTGTACGAGTCTATGTACCTCTATCGATGGATCTAGTGACTGTAGAGTCTATGTACCTCTATCGATGGATCTAGTCACTGTACGAGTCTATGTACCTCTATCGATGGATCTAGTGACTGTACAAGTCTATGTACCTCTCTCTTGTGAACTAGTCTACTGTACGAGTCTATGTACCTGTATCGATGTATCTAGTGACTGTACTAGTCTATGTACCTTCTCTATTGATGTAACTAGTCACTGGACGAGTCTATGTACCTCTATCGATGGATCTAGTGACTGGACGTTCTATGTACCTCTATCGATGGATCTAGTGACTGTACGAGTCTATGTACTCTATCGATGGATCTAGTGACTGTACGAGTCTATGTACTTCTATCGATGGATCTAGTGACTGTACGAGTCTATGTACTCTCTAATGATGTAACTAGTACTGTACGAGTCTATGTACCTCTATCGATGGATCTAGTGACTGGACGAGTCTATGTACCTCTATTGATGGATCTAGTGACTGTACGAGTCTATGTACCTCTATCGATTCTAGTGACTGGACTAGTCTATGTACTCTATCGATGGATCTAGTGACTGTACAGTCTATGTACCTCTCTATTGATGTACACTAGTCACTTTACGAGTCTGTGCCTATATCGATGTATCTAGTGACTGTACGAGTCTATGTACCTCTCTATTGATGTAACTTAAGTCACTGTACGAGTCTATTACCTCTATCAATGGATCTAGTGACTGGACGAGTCTATGTACCTCTATCATGGATCTAGTGATCTGTACGAGTCTATGTACCTCTCATCGATGGATCTAGTGACTGTACGAGTCGATATGTACCTCTATGCTGGATCTAGTACTGTACGAGTCTATGTACCTCTATCTGGATCTAGTGACTGACGAGTCCTATGTACCCTACGATGGATCTAGTGAAAAAAAATGAAAAACGAGTCTATGTACCTCTATCGATGGATCTAGTGACTGTACGAGTCTATGTACCTCTATCGATGGATCTAGTGACTGTACGAGTCTACGTACCTCTCTATTGATGTAACTAGTCACTGTACTAGTCTATGTACTTCTATCGATGGATCTAGTGACTGGACGAGGCTATGTACCTCTATTGATGGATCTAGTGACTGTACAAGTCTATGTACCTCTATCGATGGATCTAGTGACTGTATGAGTCTATGTACCTCTATCGATGGATCTAGTGACTGTACTAGTCTATGTACCTCTATCGATGGATCAGGGGGGAGAAAAAGAAACAGGAGAAGAGTGGCGGGTGAAGAGAAGAGAGAAAGAAAGCTCTATCTGCCGAATCTCCTTCTGTATTTTTATTGTTTTATCTTTTATTTTTTTTTCTTTTGTGTTATGAAGCTTTTTTGGTTAGTTTTTGTTTTTGTGGTTTATTTTGTTCTTTTTTCGCTCTTTCTTTTTTCTTGTTCGAGTCTTAGGCGTACTATTTTTTTCTATGATTATCGCCCCTGCTGCTACGATCTATGTACCTCTATCGATAGATCTAGGGACTGGACGGTCTATGTACCTCAACGATGGATCTTAGTGAACTGGACGAGTCTATGTATCTCTATTGATGGATCTAGTGACTGTACGAGTCTATGTACCTCTATGATATATCTAGTGACTGTACGAGTCTATGTACCTCTATTCCATGTATCTAGTGACTGTACGAGTCTACGTACCTATATCGATGGGTCTAGTGACTGGACGAGTCTATGTACCTCTATCGATGGATCTAGTGAGGTAGAGTATATTACCTCTATTGATGTATTAGTGACTGTAGGAGTCTATGTACCTCTATCGATTGTATCTAGTGACTGTACGAATCTATGTACCTCTATTGATGTATCTAGTGACTACGAGTCTACGTACCTATATCGATGGGTTTAGTGAGTGTACAAGTCTATGTACCTCTATTGATGTATCTAGTGACTGAACAAGTCTATGTACCTCTATTGATGTATCTAGTGACTGTATGAATCTATGTACCTCTATTGATGTATCTAGTGACTGTACGAGTCTATGTACCTCTATCGATGTATCTAGTGACTGTACGAATCTATGTACCTCTATTGATGTATCTAGTGACTGTACGAGTCTACGTACCTATATCGATGGGTCTAGTGACTGTACGAGTCTATGTACCTCTATCGATGTAACTAGGGACTGTACCAGTTTATGTACCTCTATTGATGTATCTAGTGACTGTACGAGTATGTATCTAATCAATGAGTCTAGTGACTGTACAAGTCTAAGTACCTATATCGATGTATCTAGTGACTGTACGAGTCTATGTACACTATGATGTATCTAGTGACTGTACGAAGTCTATGTACCTCTATTGATGGATTCTAGTGACTGTACGAGTCTATGTACCTCTATTGATGGATCTAGTGGACTGTACGAGTCTATGTACCTCTAATTATGATCAGTGACTGTCGAGTTTATGTACCTCTATTGATGTATCTAGTGACTGTACAAGTCTATGTACCTCTATCGATGTATCTGTGACTGTACGAGTCTTGTACGTCTATCGATGGATCTAGTGACTTTACGAGTCTATGTACCTCTATCGATGGATCTAGTGACTGTACGAGTCTATGTACCTCTATCGATTGCATTAGTGACTGTACGTGTCTATGTATCTCTATTGTGGATTCTAGTGACTGTACGGAGTTATGTACCTTATTGATGGAATCAGTGACTGGACGAGTCTATGTAGCCCTATCGATGGATCTAGTGATGTACGAGTCTATGTACCTCTATCGAGGATCTAGTGACTGTACAGTCTATGTACCTCTATTGATGGATCTAGTGACTGTACGATTATGACCTCTACGATGGATCTAGGGACTGGGCGAGTCTATGTACCTCTATCGATGGATCTAGTGACTGGACGAGTCATACCTCTATTGATGGATCTAGTGACTGTACGAGTCTATGTACCTCTATCCATGTATTTATAGTGACTGTACGAGTCTACGTACCTCTAATGATGTATCTAGTGACTGTACAAGTCTACGTACCTATATCGATGGATCTAGGGACTGTACGAGTCTATGTACCTCTATCGATGTCTGATCTAATGACTGAAAGAGGTCTATGTGCCTCTATTGATGGATCTGTGACTGTACGAGTCTATGTATCTCTATTGATGTATCTAGTGACTGTACAAGTCTTATGTACCTCTATTGTGTTCTAGTAGACTGTACGAGTCTACGTACCTATTCGATGGGTCTAGTGACTGTAGAGTCTATGTACCTCTCATCGATGTAATCTAGTGACTGTACCAGTTTATGTACCTCTATTGATGTATCTAGTGACTGTACGAGTCTATGTATCTATATCAATGAGTCTAGTGACTGTACAAGTCTAAGTACCTATATCGATGTATCTAGTGACTGTACGAGTCTATGTACAAACTATTGAGTATCTAGTGACTGTACGAGTTCTATGTACCTCTATTAGTGATCTAGTGGACTGTACGAGTCTATGTACTCTCATTGATGGATTAGTGATGTACGAGTCTATGACCTCTAATTATGTATCTAGTGACTGTACGAGTTTTGTACCTCTATTGATGTATCTAGTGACTGTACAAGTCTAGTACCTCTATCGATGTATCTAGTGACTGTACGAGTCATGTTGTCTATTGATGATCTAGTGACTTTACGGTCTATGCCTCTATCGATGATCTAGTGACGTACGAGTCTATGTACCTCTATCGATGCATCTAGTGACTGTACGTTTGTCTATGTATCCCTATTGATGGATCTAGTGACTGTACGAGTCTATGTACCTCTATTGATGGATCTAGTGACTGGACGAGTCTATGTAGCCCTATCGATGGATCTAGTGACTGTACGTCTAGTACCTCTATCGATGGATCAGTGACTGTACGAGTCTATGTACCTCTACTTGATGGATCTAGTGACTGTACGAGTCTATGTACCTCTATCGATGGATCTAGTGACTGGACGGAGTCTATGTACCTCTATCGATGGATCTAGTGACTGGACGAGTCTATGTACCTCTATTGATGGATCTAGTGACTGGACGAGTCTATGTACCTATCCATGTATCTAGTGACTGTACGAGTCTACGTACTCTAATGATGTATCTAGTGACTGTACAAGTCTACGTACCTATATCGATGTATCTAGTGACTGTACGAGTCTATGTACCTCTATCGATGGATCTAATGACTGAACGAGTTCTATGTGCCTCATTGATGGATCTAGTGACTGTACGAGTCTATGTATCTCTATGATTGTATCTAGTGACTGTACAAGTCTATGTACCTCTTTCATGTATCTAGTGACTGTACGAGTCTACGTACCTCTATTGATGTATCTAGTGTGCTGTACAAGTCTATGTACCTCTATCGATGGATCTAGTGGACTGGACGAGGTCATTGTACACTCTATTGATGGATCTAGTGACTGTACGAGTCTATTTACCTCTATTGATATATTAGTTACTGTACGAGTCTATGTACCTCTATCACTGATTCTAGTGACTGTACGAGTTTACGACCTATATCGATGGATCTAGTGAGTGTACGAGCTATGTAACTCTATTGATGTATCTAGTGACGTAGGAGTCTATGTACCTCTATCGATGTATCTAGTGACTGTACGAATTATGTACCTCTATTGATGTATCTAGTGACTACGAGTCTACGTACCTATATCGATGGGTTTAGTGAGTGTACGAGTCTATGTACTCTATTGATGGATTAGTGACTGTAGAGTCTATGTACCTCTATCGATGGATCTGTGACTGGACGAGTCTATGTACCTCTATCGATGGATCTAGTGACTGTACGAGTCTATGTACTCTATTGATATATCTAGTGACTGTACGAGGCTATGTACCTCTATCCATGTATCTAGTGACTGTACGAGTCTACGTACCTATATCGATGGGTTCTAGTGACTGGACGAGTCTATGTACTCTACTCGATGGATCTAGTGACTGTACGAGTCTAAGTATCTATATCAAACGAGGTCTAGTGACTGTACAAGTCTAAGTACCTATATCGATGTATCTAGTGACTGTACGAGTCATGTACAACTATTGATGATCTAGTGGCTGTACGAGTCTATGTACCTCTTTTGATGGATCTAGTGACTGTACGAGTCTATGTACCTCTATTGATGGATCTAGTGACTGTACGAGTCTATGTACCTCTATTGATGTATCTAGTGACTGTACGAGTTTATGTACCTCTATTGATGTATCTAGTGACTGTACAAGTCTATGTACCTCTATCGATGTATCTAGTGACTGTAAGAGTCTATGTACCTCTATTGATGTATCTAGTGACTGTACGAGTCTTATGTACCTTATTGATGGATCTAGTGACTGTACGAGTCTTGTACCTTATTGATGGATCAGTGACTGTACGAGTCTATGTACCTCTATTGTGTGTCTAGTGACTGTATGAGTCTATGTACCTCTATTGATTATGTGACTGTACAAGTCTATGTACCTCTATTGATGTACTAGTGACTGTACAAGTCAAGTCCTCTATTGATGTATCTAGGACTGTACGAGTCTAATGTACCCTATTGATGGATCTAGTGACTGTACGAGTCTATGTACCTCTATTGATGTATCTAGTGACTGTACAAGTATATGTACCTCTATTGATATATCTAGTGACTGTACGAGTCTATGTACCTCTATTGATGGATCTAATGACTGTACAAGTCTATGTACCTCTATTGATATATCTAGTGACTGTACGAGTCTATGTACCTCTATTGATGGATCTAGTGACTGTACGAGTCTATATACCTCTATTGATCAATCTAGTGACTGTACGAGTCTATGTACCTCTATTGATGTATCTAGTGACTGTACAAGTCTATGTACCTCTATTGATAATCTAGGACTGTACGAGTCTATGTACCTCTATTGATGTATCTAGTGACTGTACAAGTCTATGTACCTCTATGATGTATTAGTGACTGTACGAGTCTATGTACCTTTATTGAGTATCTAGTGACTGTACAAGTCTATGTACCTCATTGATGCTTGTGAAGGTTCTCATTCATCCAGGTCATGGTATATCTGTTGTAATACAAAAGATCTAATTGAATACAAACGATTATACCTCTATTGATGTATCTAGTGACTGTACAAGTCTAGTACCTCTATTGATGTATCAGTGGGCGCTAAAGTTCTAAGCGGAGTTCCTCAGGGTTCTGTACTGGGGCCGCTTCTGTTTAATCTGTTTATAATGACTTAGAAGGGGGCATTGAGAGCAAGGTCTCTGTGTTTGCTGATGACACGAAATTATGCAGAGCTTTGGAAACTTCCAATGATGTGCAAGTGCTGCAAGCAGACTAGATGATTATCAAAATGGGCAGCAGAATGCAGATGAGATTTAATGTTGATAAATGTAAGGTGATGCATTTGGGATTTAATAATCCCTGTGCCACCTACACATAAATAAACTTGTGTTAAGTGCATCTGAAATGGAAAAAGATTTGGGGGTTCTGGTAGATAACAGACTTGCTGTAGCAAACAATGCCAGGTAGCAACAGCTAGAGCTAGCAAGATATTGTCTTGTAAAGAGGGGAATGGAATCAAGAGAGGAAAATATATTTCCCTCTTTACAAGGCACTGGTAAGGCCACATTTGGAATATGCGGTGCAGTTTTGGAATCCCATATACAAAGGGACATCTTGGAAATTGAGGCAGTTCAGAGAAGGGCAACTAAATTAATAAGGGGAATGGAGGGGCTTGAATATGCAGGCAGATTAGACAAGTTAGGGCGTTTTACATTGAGAAGCGGCGGTTGCGTGGGGACATGATAACCTTATACAAATATATTAATGGCCCATACAGTGAAACTCTCTGGTGCATTGTTCACTATAGGTCATTCAGAGGACTCGTGGACATCCTTTAAGGTTGGAAGAAAAGAAGTTTCATCTTCAGGTAGGAGAGGTTTTTTACAGTGAGAACGTGTGAAACTGTGGAACTGTCTTCCAGCAGAGGTGGTAATGGCAAGTTCATTGAATAACTTTAAAAAAGGCCTGGTATAGTTTCTAAACAAAACATATTGAGAATTACTGGTATTAATGCATATAGATCTGGTTGATCCAGGGAACTTTCCGATTGCCGTTTGGAGTCAGGAAGGAATTTTTTCCCCCCTTTTTTAGCTGGGTTTTTTTGCCTTCCTCTGGATCAAATGTTAGGTAGGGTTAAAAAAAAAACAAAAAAGGGAATAGGTTGGACTTGATGGACGAATGTCTTATTCAACCTTAATTACATGTTACTATGTTACTAGTGACTGTACAAGTCTATGTACTCTATTGATGTATCTAGTGACTGTACGAGTCTACGTACCTATACGATGGGTCTAGTGACTGTACGAGTCTATGTAACCTCGATTGTTTAGATCTAGTGACTGTACCAGTTTATGTACCTCTATGATGTATCTAGTGGACTGTACGAGTCTATGTTCTATATCAATGAGTCTAGTGACTGACAAGTCTAAGTACCTATCGATGTATCTAGTGACTGTACGAGTCTATTGTACAACTATTGATGTATCTAGTGACTGTACGAGTCTATGTACCTCATTGATGGTACTAGTGACTGTACGAGTCTATGTACCCTATTGATGGATCTAGTGACTGTACGAGTCTATGTACCTCTAATTATGTACCTCTAGTGACTTGTTACGAGTTTATGTACCTTTGATGTATATATGAACTGTACAAGTCACTGTACCTCTATCGGAGGTAAATTTGGATCTAGTGACTGTACGAGTCTATGTACCTCTATTGATGGATCTAATGACTGGACGAGTCTATGTACCTCTATTGATGGATCTAGTGACTGTACGAGTCTACGTACCTCTATCGATGGATCTAGTGACTGTACGAGTTTATGTACCTCTATCAATGGATCTAGTGACTGTACGAGTCTATGTACCTCTATCGATGTATCTAGTGACTGTACGAGTCTATGTATGTCTATTGATAGATCTAGTGACTTTACGAGTCTATGTACCTCTATCGATGGATCTAGTGACTGTACGAGTCTATGTACCTCTATCGATGCATCTAGTGACTGTACGAGTCTATGTATCTCTATTGATGGATCTAGTGACTGTACGAGTCTATGTACCTCTATTGATGGATCTAGTGACTGGACGAGTCTATGTAGCCCTATCGATGGATCTAGTGACTGTACGAGTCTATGTACCTCTATCGATGGATCTAGTGACTGTACGAGTCTATGTATCTCTATTGATTGATCTAGTGACTGTACGAGTCTATGTACCTCTATCGATAGATCTAGGGACTGGACGAGTCTATGTACCTCTAACGATGGATCTAGTGACTGGACGAGTCTATGTATCTCTATTGATGGATCTAGTGACTGTACGAGTCTATGTACCTCTATTGATATATCTAGTGACTGTACGAGTCTATGTACCTCTATCCATGTATCTAGTGACTGTACGAGTCTACGTACCTATATCGATGGATCTAGTGAGTGTACGAGTCTATGTACCTCTATTGATGTATCTAGTGACTGTAGGAGTCTATGTACCTCTATCGATGTATCTAGTGACTGTACGAATCTATGTACCTCTATTGATGTATCTAGTGACTACGAGTCTACGTACCTATATCGATGGGTTTAGTGAGTGTACAAGTCTATGTACCTCATATGATGTATCTAGGGATGAACAAGGTCTATGTACCTCTATTGATGTATCTAGTGACTGTAATGAATCTATGTACCTCTATTGATGTATCTAGTGACTGTACGAGTCTATGTACCTCTATCGATGTATCTAGTGACTGTACGATCTATGTACCTCTATTGATGTCTATCTAGTGATGTTACGAGTCTACCTTACCTATATGACTGGGTCGAGTTGATCTGTACGAGTCTATGTACCTCTATCGATGTACTAGTGACTGTACCAGTTTATGTACCTCTATTGATGTATCTAGTGACTGTACGAGTCATGTTTATATCAAGAGTCTATGACTGTACAAGTCTAAGTACCTATATCGATGATCTAGTGACTGTACGAGTCTATGTAACAACTATTGATGTATCTAGTGACTGTAACGAGATCTATGTACACCTCTATTGATGTGATCTAGTGACTGTACTAGTCTATGTACCTCTATTGATGGATCTAGTGACTGTACGAGTCTATGTACCTCTAATTATATCTAGTGACTGTACAGGTTTATGTACCTCTATTGATGTATCTAGTGACTGTACAAGTCTATGTACCTCTATCGATGTATCTAGTGACTGTACGAGTCTATTACGTCTATCGTATGGATCAGTGACTTTAACGAGTCTAGTGATACCTCTATCGATGGATCTAGTGACTGTACGAGTCTATGTACCTTCTGATCTAGGTATGTGCTGTGACTGAGTTCTATTATCTCATTGATGGATCTAGTGACTGTACGAGTCTATGTACCTCTATTGATGGATCTAGTGACTGGACGAGTCTAATCGCCCTATCGATGGATCTGTGAACTGTACGAGTCTATTGTACCTCTATCGATGGATCTAGTGACTGTACGAGTTCATGTACACTCTATTGATGGATCTAGTGACTGTACGAGTCTATGTACCTCTAAACGATGGATCTAGTGACTGGACGAGTCTATGTACTCTATCGATGGATCTAGTGACTGGACGATTCTATGTACCCTATCGATGGATCTAGTGACTACGAGTCTTATGTACCTCTATCATGTATCTAGTGACTGTACGAGTCTACGTACCTCTAATGATGTATCTAGTGACTGTACAGTTAGTACTATATCGATGTACTAGTGACTGTACGAGTCTATGTACCTCTATCTATGGATCTATGACGAACGAGTCTATGTGCCTCTATGATGGACTAGTGACTGTACGAGTCTATGTATCTCTTTGATGTATCTAGTGACTGTACAAGTCTATGTACCCTCTATTGATGTATCTAGTGACTGTACGAGTCTACGTACCTATATCGATGGGTCTAGTGACTGTAGAGTCTATGTACCTCTATCGATGTAATCTAGTACTGTACCAGTTTATGTACCTCTATTGATGTATCTAGTGACTGTACGAGTCTATGTACTCTATATCAATGTCTAGTGACTGTACAATCTAAGTACCTATATCGATGTATCTAGTGTGTACGAGTCTATGTACAAACTATTGATGTATCTAGTGACTGTACGAGTCTATGTACCTCTATTGATGGATCTAGTGACTGTACGAGTCTATGTACCTCTATTGATGGATCTAGTGACTGTACGAGTCTATGTACCTCTTAATGTGTATCTAGTGACTGTACGAGTTTATTACCTCTATTGATGTATCTAGTGACTGTACAGTCTATGTACCTCTATCGATGTATCTAGTGACTGTACGTATCTATGTATGTCTATTGATGTGATCTAGTACTTGTACGAGTCTATGTACCTCTATGCGATGATCTAGTGACTGTACGAGTCTATGTACCTCTATCGATGCATCTAGTGACTGTACGTGTCTATGTATCTCTATTGATGGATCTAGTACTGTACGAGTCTATGTACCTCTATTGATGGATCTAGTGACTGGACGAGTCTATGTAGCCCTATCGATGGATCTAGTGACTGTACGAGTCTATGTACCTCTATCGATGGATCTAGTGACTGTACGAGTCTATGTACCTCTATTGATGGATCTAGTGACTGTACGAGTCTATGTACCTCTATCGATGGATCTAGTGACTGGACGAGTCTATGTACCTCTATCGATGGATCTAGTGACTGGACGAGTCTATGTACCTCTATTGATGGATCTAGTGACTGGACGAGTCTATGTACCTCTATCCATGTATCTAGTGACTTTACGAGTCTACGTACCTCTAATGATGTATCTAGTGACTGTACAAGTCTACGTACCTATATCGATGTATCTAGTGACTGTACGAGTCTATGTACCTCTATCGATGGATCTAATGACTGAACGAGTCTATGTGCCTCTATTGATGGATCTAGTGACTGTACGAGTCTATGTTCTCTATTGATGTATCTAGTGACTGTACAAGTCTATGTACCTCTTTCCATGTATCTAGTGACTGTACGAGTCTACGTACCTCTATTGATGTATCTAGTGTCTGTACAAGTCTATGTACCTCTATCGATGGATCTAGTGACTGGACGAGTCTATGTACCTCTATTGATGGATCTAGTGACTGTACGAGTCATTTACCTCTATTGATATATCTAGTTACTGTACGAGTCTATGTACCTCTATCCATGTATCTAGTGACTGTACGAGTCTACGTACCTATATCGATGGATCTAGTGAGTGTACGAGTCTATGTACCTCTATTGATGTATCTAGTGCTGTAGAGTCATGTACCTCTATCGATGTATCTAGTGACTGTACGAATCTATGTACCTCTATTGATGTATCTAGTGACTACGAGTCTACGTACCTATATCGATGGGTTTAGTGAGTGTACGAGTCTATGTACCTCTATTGATGGATCTAGTGACTGTACGAGTCTATGTACCTCTATCGATGGATCTAGTGACTGGACGAGTCTATGTACCTCTATCGATGGATCTAGTGACTGTACGAGTCTATGTACCTCTATTGATATCTAGTGACGTACGAGTCTATGTCCTCTATCCATGTATCTAGTGACTGTACGAGTCTACGTACCTATATCGATGGTCTAGTGACTGGACGAGTCTATGTACCTCTATCGATGGATCTAGTGACTGTACGAGTCTATGTATCTATATCAACGAGTCTAGTGACTGTAACAAGTCTAAGTACCTATATCGATGTATCTAGTGACTGTAACGTCTATGTACACTATTATGTCTAGTGGCTGTACGAGTTATGTACTCTTGATGGATCTAGTGACTGTACGATTCTAATGTACCTCTATTGATATATCTAGTGACTGTACGAGTCTATGTACCTCTATGATGTATCTAGTGCTGTACGAGTTTATGTACCTCTATTGATGTATCTAGTGACTGTACAAGTCTATGTACCTCTATCGATGTATCTAGTGACTGTAAGAGTCTATGTACCTCTATTGATGTATCTAGTGACTGTACGAGTCTATGTACCTCTATTGATGGATCTAGTGACTGTACGAGTCTTTGTACCTCTATTGATGTATCTAGTGACTGTACGAGTCTATGTACCTCTATTGATGTGTCTAGTGACTGTATGAGTCTATGTACCTCTATTGATGTATCTAGTGACTGTACAAGTCTATGTACCTCTATTGATGTATCTAGTGACTGTACAAGTCAAGTACCTCTATTGATGTATCTAGTGACTGTACGAGTCTATGTACCTCTATTGATGGATCTAGTGACTGTACGAGTCTATGTACCTCTATTGATGTATCTAGTGACTGTACAAGTATATGTACCTCTATTGATATATCTAGTGACTGTACGAGTCTTTACTCTCTATTGATGGATCTAATGACTGTACAAGTCTATGTACCTCTATTGATATATCTAGTGACTGTACGAGTCTATGTACCTCTATTGATGGATCTAGTGACTGTACGAGTCTATATACCTCTATTGATCAATCTAGTGACTGTACGAGTCTATTTACCTCTATTGATGTATCTAGTGACTGTACAAGTCTATGTACCTCTATTGATATATCTAGTGACTGTACGAGTCTATGTACCTCTATTGATGTATCTAGTGACTGTACAAGTCTATGTACCTCTATTGATGTATCTAGTGACTGTACGAGTCTATGTACCTTTATTGATGTATCTAGTGACTGTACAGTCTATGTACCTCTATTGATGCTTGTGAAGGTTCTCATTCATCCAGGTCATGGTATATCTGTTGTAATACAAACAGATCTAATTGAATACAACAGCTATACCTCTATTGATGTATCTAGTGACTGTACAAGTCTATGTACCTCTATTGATGTATCTAGTGGGCTAAAGTTCTAAGCGGAGTTCCTCAGGGTTCTGTACTGGGCCGCTTCTGTTTAATCTGTTTATAAATGACTTAGAAGGGGGCATTGAGAGCAAGGTCTCTGTGTTTGCTGATGACACGAAATTATGCAGAGCTTTGGAAACTTCCAATGATGTGCAAGTGCTGCAAGCAGACCTAGATAGATTATCAAAATGGGCAGCAGAATGGCAGATGAGATTTAATGTTGATAAATGTAAGGTGATGCATTTGGGATTTAATAATCCCTGTGCCACCTACACCATAAATAACTCTGTGTTAAGTGCATCTGAAATGGAAAAAGATTTGGGGGTTCTGGTAGATAACAGACTTAGCTGTAGCAAACAATGCCAGTGTAGCAACAGCTAGAGCTAGCAAGATATTCTTGTATAAAGAGGGGAATGGAATCAAGAGAGAAAAATATTTATTCCTCTCTTTACAAGGCACTGGTAAGGCCACATTTGGAATATGCGGTGCAGTTTTTGGAATCCCATATACAAAGGGACATCTTGGAAATTGAGGCAGTTCAGAGAAGGGCAACTAAATTAATAAGGGGAATGGAGGGGCTTGAATATGCAGGCAGATTAGACAAGTTAGGGCTGTTTACATTGAGAAGCGGCGGTTGCGTGGGGACATGATAACCTTATACAAATATATTAATGGCCCATACAGTGAACTCTCTGGTGCATTGTTCACTAATAGGTCATATCAGAGGACTCGTGGACATCCTTTAAGGTTGGAAAAAGAAGTTTCATCTCAGGTTAGGAGAGGTTTTTTTTACAGTGAGAACGGTGAAAACTGTGGAACTGTCTTCCAGCAGAGGTGGTAATGGCAAGTTCATTGAATAACTTTAAAAAAGCCTGGATAGTTTCTAAACTAAAACATATTGAGAATTACTGGTATTAATGCATATAGATCTGGTTGATCCAGGGAACTTTCCGATTGCCGTTTGGAGTCAGGAAGGAATTTTTTCCCCCCTTTTTTAGCTGGGTTTTTTTTGCCTTCCTCTGGATCAACTGTTAGGTAGGGTTTAAAAAAAAAAACAAAAAGGGAATAGGTTGGACTTGATGGACGAATGTCTTTATTCAAACCTTAATTACTATGTTTACTATGTTACTAGTGACTGTACAAGTCTCATGTACCTCTATTGAATGGTATCTAGTGACTGTACGAGTCTACGTACCTATATCGGTGGGTCTAGTGACTGTACGAGTCATGTACCTCTATCGATGTATCTAGTGACTGTAACCAGTTTTGTACCTCATTGATGTGATCCTAGTGACTGTACGAGTCTATATGTTCTATATCTGAGTCTAGTGACTGTACAAGTCTAAGTACCTATATCGATGTATCTAGTGACTGTACGAGTCTTGTACACTATTGATGTATCTAGTGACTGTACGAGTTCTAGTACCTCTATTGATGGATCTAGTGACTGTACGAGTCTATGTACCTCTATTGATGGATCTAGTGACTGTACGAGTCTATGTACCTCTAATTATGTATCTAGTGACTGTACGAGTTTATGTACCTCTATTGATGTATCAGTGACTGTACAAGTCTATGTACCTCTATCGATTATATCTAGTGACTGTACGATTCTATGTATGTCTATTGATGGTCAGTGACTTACGAGTCTATGTACCTCTATCGATGGATCTAGTGACTGTACGGTCTATGTACCTCTATCGATGCATCTAGGACTGACGTGTCATGTATCTCTATTGATGGATCTGTGATGTACGAGTCCATGTACCTTATTGATGGTCTAGTGACTGGACGAGTCTATG
Source organism: Hymenochirus boettgeri (assembly GCA_019447015.1). Lineage (NCBI taxonomy): Eukaryota > Metazoa > Chordata > Amphibia > Anura > Pipidae > Hymenochirus > Hymenochirus boettgeri. The sequence goes on along the minus strand of CM033470.1, from coordinate 25,346,046 downwards.
TAGCCCTATCGATGGATCTTGACTGTACGAGTCTATGTACCTCTATCGATGGATCTAGTGACCTGTACGAGTCATGTACCTCTATTGATGGATCTAGTGACTGTACGAGTCCTATGTACCTCTATCATGGTCTAGTGACTGGACGAGTCGTACCTCTATCGATGGATCTAGTGATGGACGAGTCTATGTACCTCTATGATGGATCTAGTGACTGACGAGTCTATGTACCTCTATCATGTATCTAGGGATGTACTGTCTACGTACCTCTATGATGTATCTAGTGACTGTACAAGTCTACGTACCTATCTCGATGTATCTAGTGACTCTGTACGGTCTATGTACCTCTATCGATGGATCTAATGACTGAACGAGTCTATGTGCTCTATTGATGGATCTAGTGACTGTACGAGTCTATGTATCTCTTTGATGTATCTGTGACTGTACAATCTATGTACCTCTTTCCATGTATCTAGTGACTGTACGAGTCTACGTACCTCATGATGTAGTCTAGTGTCTGTACAAGTCTATGTACCGTCTATCGATGGATCTAGTGACTGGACGAGTCTATGTACCATCTATTGATGGTCTAGTGACTGTACGAGTCTATTTACCTCTATTGATGATATCTAGTTACTGTACGAGTCTATGTACCTCTATCCATGTATCTAGTGACTGTACGAGTCTACGTACCTATATCGATGGATCTAGTGAGTGTACGAGTTCTATGTACCTCTATTGATGTATCTATGAGCTGTAGGAGTCTGTAACCTCTATCGATGTATCTAGTGACTGTACGAATCTAGTACCTCTATTTATTTATCGTAGTGCCTCACTAGTCTAACGTACCTATATCGATGGGTTTAGTGAGTGTACGAGTCTATGTACCTCTATTGATGGATCTAGTGACTGTACGAGTCTATGTACCTCTATCGATGGATCTAGTGACTGGACGAGTCTATGTACCTCTATCGATGGATCTAGTGACTGTACGAGTCTATGTACCTCTATTGATATATCTAGTGACTGTACGAGTCTATGTACCTCTATCCATGTATCTAGTGACTGTACGAGTCTACGTACCTATATCGATGGGTCTAGTGACTGGACGAGTCTATGTACCTCTATCGATGGATCTAGTGACTGTACGAGTCTATGTATCTATATCAACGAGTCTAGTGACTGTACAAGTCTAAGTACCTATATCGATGTATCTAGTGACTGTACGAGTCTATGTACAACTATTGATGTATCTAGTGGCTGTACGAGTCTATGTACCTCTTTTGATGGATCTAGTGACTGTACGAGTCTATGTACCTCTATTGATGGATCTAGTGACTGTACGAGTCTATGTACCTCTATT
>CM033470.1:25230959-25344592 GCA_019447015.1 Hymenochirus boettgeri | reverse complement strand
AGGGGGGAGAAAAAGAAACAGGAGAAGAGTGGCGGGTGAAGAGAAGAGAGAAAGAAAGCTCTATCTGCCGAATCTCCTTCTGTATTTTTATTGTTTTATCTTTTATTTTTTTTTCTTTTGTGTTATGAAGCTTTTTTGGTTAGTTTTTGTTTTTGTGGTTTATTTTGTTCTTTTTTCGCTCTTTCTTTTTTCTTGTTCGAGTCTTAGGCGTACTATTTTTTTCTTTGATGTCGCCCCTACTCTACGATCCCTATGTACCTCTATCGATAGATCTAGGGACTGGACGGTCTATGTACCTCAACGATGGATTCTAGTGAATGGACGAGTCTATGTATCTCTATTGATGGATCTAGTGACTGTACGAGTCTATGTACCTCTATGATATATCTAGTGACTGTACGAGTCTATGTACCTCTATCCATGTATCTAGTGACTGTACGAGTCTACGTACCTATATCGATGGGTCTAGTGACTGGACGAGTCTATGTACCTCTATCGATGGATCTAGTGAGGTAGAGTATATTACCTCTATTGATGTTTAGTGACTGTAGGAGTCTATGTACCTCTATCGATGTATCTAGTGACTGTACGAATCTATGTACCTCTATTGATGTATCTAGTGACTACGAGTCTACGTACCTATATCGATGGGTTTAGTGAGTGTACAAGTCTATGTACCTCTATTGATGTATCTAGTGACTGAACAAGTCTATGTACCTCTATTGATGTATCTAGTGGACTGTATTGAATCTATGTACCCTCTATTGATGTATCTAGTGACTGTACGAGTCTATGTACCTCTATCGATGTATCTAGTGACTGTACGAATCTATGTACCTCTATTGATGTATCTAGTGACTGTACGAGTCTACGTACCTATATCGATGGGTCTAGTGACTGTACGAGTCTATGTACCTCTATCGATGTACTAGGGACTGTACCAGTTTATGTACCTATTGATGTATCTAGTGACTGTACGAGTATTGTATCTAATCAATGAGTCTAGTGACTGTACAAGTCTAAGTACCTATATCGATGTATCTAGTGACTGTACGAGTCTATGTACACTATGATGTATCTAGTGACTGTACGAAGTCTATGTACCTCTATTGATGGATTCTAGTGACTGTACGAGTCTATGTACTCTATTGAGGATCTAGTGACTGTACGAGTCTATGTACCTCTAATTATGTATCTAGTGACTGTACGAGTTTATGTACCTCTATTGATGTATCTAGTGACTGTACAAGTCTATGTACCTCTATCGATGTATCTAGTGACTGTACGAGTCTATGTACGTCTATCGATGGATCTAGTGACTTTACGAGTCTATGTACCTCTATCGATGGATCTAGTGACTGTACGAGTCTATGTACCTCTATCGATGCATCTAGTGACTGTACGTGTCTATGTATCTCTATTGTGGATTCTAGTGACTGTACGAGTCTATGTACCTTATTGATGGAATCAGTGACTGGACGAGTCTATGTAGCCCTATCGATGGATCTAGTGATGTACGAGTCTATGTACCTCTATCGAGGATCTAGTGACTGTACAGTCTATGTACCTCTATTGATGGATCTAGTGACTGTACGATTATGACCTCTACGATGGATCTAGGGACTGGCGAGTCTATGTACCTCTATCGATGGATCTAGTGACTGGACGAGTCTATACCCTAATTGATGGATCTAGTGACTGTACGAGTCTATGTACCTCTATCCATGTATCTAGTGACTGTACGAGTCTACGTACCTCTAATGATGTATCTAGTGACTGTACAAGTCTACGTACCTATATCGATGTATCTAGTGACTGTACGAGTCTATGTACCTCTATCGATGCTGATCTAATGACTGAAAGAGGTCTATGTGCCTCTATTGATGGATCTAGTGACTGTACGAGTCTATGTATCTCTATTGATGTATCTAGTGACTGTACAAGTCTATGTACCTCTATTGATGTATCTAGTGACTGTACGAGTCTACGTACCTATTCGATGGGTCTAGTGACTGTACGAGTCTATGTACCTCATCGATGTATCTAGTGACTGTACCAGTTTATGTACCTCTATTGATGTATCTAGTGACTGTACGAGTCTATGTATCTATATCAATGAGTCTAGTGACTGTACAAGTCTAAGTACCTATATCGATGATCTAGTGACTGTACGAGTCTATGTACAACTATTGATGTATCTAGTGACTGTACGAGTCTATGTACCTCTATTGATGGATCTAGTGACTGTACGAGTCTATGTACCTCTATTGATGGATCTAGTGACTGTACGAGTCTATGTACCTCTAATTATGTATCTAGTGACTGTACGAGTTTATGTACCTCTATTGATGTATCTAGTGACTGTACAAGTCTATGTACCTCTATCGATGTATCTAGTGACTGTACAGTCATTTGTCTATTGATGATCTAGTACTTTACGGTCTATGGCCTCTATCGATGGATCTAGTGACGTACGAGTCTATGTACCTCTATCGATGCATCTAGTGACTGTACGTGTCTATGTATCTCTATTGATGGATCTAGTGACTGTACGAGTCTATGTACCTCTATTGATGGATCTAGTGACTGGACGAGTCTATGTAGCCCTATCGATGGATCTAGTGACTGTACAGTCTAGTACCTCTATCGAGGATCTAGTGACTGTACGAGTCTATGTACCTCTCTTGATGGATCAGTGACTGTACGAGTCTATGTACCTCTATCGATGGATCTAGTGACTGGACGAGTCTATGTACCTCTATCGATGGATCTAGTGACTGGACGAGTCTATGTACCTCTATTGATGGATCTAGTGACTGGACGAGTCTATGTACCTCTATCCATGTATCTAGTGACTGTACGAGTCTACGTACCTCTAATGATGTATCTAGTGACTGTACAAGTCTACGTACCTATATCGATGTATCTAGTGACTGTACGAGTCTATGTACCTCTATCGATGGATCTAATGACTGAACGAGTCTATGTGCCTCTATTGATGGATCTAGTGACTGTACGAGTCTATGTATCTCTATTGATGTATCTAGTGACTGTACAAGTCTATGTACCTCTTTCCATGTATCTAGTGACTGTACGAGTCTACGTACCTCTATTGATGTATCTAGTGTCTGTACAAGTCTATGTACCTCTATCGATGGATCTAGTGACTGGACGAGTCATTGTACACTCTATTGATGGATCAGTGACTGTACGGTCTATTTACCTCTATTGATATATCTAGTTACTGTACGAGTCTATGTAACCTCTATCCATGATTCTAGTGACTGTACGAGTTTACGACCTATATCGATGGATCTAGGAGTGTACGAGGCTATGTAACTCTATTGATGTATCTAGTGACTGTAGGAGTCTATGTACCTCTATCGATGTATCTAGTGACTGTACGAATCTATGTACCTCTATTGATGTATCTAGTGACTACGAGTCTACGTACCTATATCGATGGGTTTAGTGAGTGTACGAGTCTATGTACCTCTATTGATGGATCTAGTGACTGTACGAGTCTATGTACCTCTATCGATGGATCTAGTGACTGGACGAGTCTATGTACCTCTATCGATGGATCTAGTGACTGTACGAGTCTATGTACTCTATTGATATATCTAGTGACTGTACGAGTCTATGTACCTCTATCCATGTATCTAGTGACTGTACGAGTCTACGTACCTATATCGATGGGTCTAGTGACTGGACGAGTCTATGTACCTCTATCGATGGATCTAGTGACTGTACGAGTCTATGTATCTATATCAACGAGTCTAGTGACTGTACAAGTCTAAGTACCTATATCGATGTATCTAGTGACTGTACGAGTCATGTACAACTATTGATGATCTAGTGGCTGTACGAGTCTATGTACCTCTTTGATGGATCTAGTGACTGTACGAGTCTAGTACCTCTATTGATGGATCTAGTGACTGTACGAGTCTATGTACCTCTATGATTTGTATCTAGTGACTGTACGAGTTTATGTACCTCTATTGATGTATCTAGTGACTGTACAAGTCTATGTACCTCTATCGATGTATCTAGTGACTGTAAGAGTCTATGTACCTCTATTGATGTATCTAGTGACTGTACGAGTCTATGTACCTCTATTGATGGATCTAGTGACTGTACGAGTCTTTGTACCTCTATTGATGGATCTAGTGACTGTACGAGTCTATGTACCTCTATTGATGTGTCTAGTGACTGTATGAGTCTATGTACCTCTATTGATGTATCTAGTGACTGTACAAGTCTATGTACCTCTATTGATGTATCTAGTGACTGTACAAGTCAAGTACCTCTATTGATGTATCTAGTGACTGTACGAGTCTATGTACCTCTATTGATGGATCTAGTGACTGTACGAGTCTATGTACCTCTATTGATGTATCTAGTGACTGTACAAGTATATGTACCTCTATTGATATATCTAGTGACTGTACGAGTCTATGTACCTCTATTGATGGATCTAATGACTGTACAAGTCTATGTACCTCTATTGATATATCTAGTGACTGTACGAGTCTATGTACCTCTATTGATGGATCTAGTGACTGTACGAGTCTATATACCTCTATTGATCAATCTAGTGACTGTACGAGTCTATGTACCTCTATTGATGTATCTAGTGACTGTACAAGTCTATGTACCTCTATTGATATATCTAGTGACTGTACGAGTCTATGTACCCTCTATTGATGTATCTAGTGACTGTACAAGTCTATGTACCTCTATTGATGTATCTAGTGACTGTACGAGTCTATGTACCTTTATTGATGTATCTAGTGACTGTACAAGTCTATGTACCTTTTGATGCTTGTGAAGGTTCTCATTCATCCAGGTCATGGTATATCTGTTGTAATACAAAAGATCTAATTGAATACAACGATTTACCTCTATTGATGTATCTAGTGACTGTACAAGTCTAGTACCTCTATTGATGTATCTAGTGGGCTAAAGTTCTAAGCGGAGTTCCTCAGGGTTCTGTACTGGGCCGCTTCTGTTTAATCTGTTTATAATGACTTAGAAGGGGGCATTGAGAGCAAGGTCTCTGTGTTTGCTGATGACACGAATTATGCAGAGCTTTGGAAACTTCCAATGATGTGCAAGTGCTGCAAGCAGACCTAGATGATTATCAAAATGGGCAGCAGAATGCAGATGAGATTTAATGTTGATAAATGTAAGGTGATGCATTTGGGATTTAATAATCCCTGTGCCACCTACACCATAAATAACTCTGTGTTAAGTGCATCTGAAATGGAAAAAGATTTGGGGGTTCTGGTAGATAACAGACTTGCTGTAGCAAACAATGCCAGGTAGCAACAGCTAGAGCTAGCAAGATATTGTCTTGTAAAGAGGGGAATGGAATCAAGAGAGAAAATATATTTTCCCTCTTTACAAGGCACTGGTAAGGCCACATTTGGAATATGCGGTGCAGTTTTGGAATCCCATATACAAAGGGACATCTTGGAAATTGAGGCAGTTCAGAGAAGGGCAACTAAATTAATAAGGGGAATGGAGGGGCTTGAATATGCAGGCAGATTAGACAAGTTAGGGCGTTTTACATTGGAGAAGCGGCGGTTGCGTGGGGACATGATAACCTTATACAAATATATTAATGGCCCATACAGTGAACTCTCTGGTGCATTGTTCACTATAGGTCATTCAGAGGACTGTGGACATCCTTTAAGGTTGGAAGAAAAGAAGTTTCATCTTCAGGTTAGGAGAGGTTTTTTTACAGTGAGAACGGTGAAACTGTGGAACTGTCTTCCAGCAGAGGGTGGTAATGGCAAGTTCATTGAATAACTTTAAAAAAGGCCTGGATAAGTTTCTAAAACAAAACATATTGAGAATTACTGGTATTAATGCATATAGATCTGGTTGATCCAGGGAACTTCCGATTGCCGTTTGGAGTCAGGAAGGAATTTTTTCCCCCCTTTTTTTAGCTGGGTTTTTTTGCCTTCCTCTGGATCAATGTTAGGTAGGGTTAAAAAAAAAACAAAAAAGGGAATTAGGTTGGGACTTGATGGACGAATGTCTTTATTCAACCTTAATTACTATGTTACTATGTTACTAGTGACTGTACAAGTTATGTACCTCTATTGATGTATCTATGACTGTACGAGTCTAGTACCTATACGATGGGTCTAGTGACTGTACGAGTCTAGTCCTACGAGTAGTCTAGGACTGTACCAGTTATGTACCTCTGTGATGTACTAGGGACTGTACGAGTCTATGTTCTATATCAATGAGTCTAGTGACTGTACAAGTTAAGACCTATCGATGATCTAGGACTGTACGAGTCATTGTACAACTTATGATGTATCTAGTGAACTGTACGAGTCTAGTACCTCTATTGAGGATTAGTGACTGTACGAGTCTATGTACCTCTATTGATGGATCTAGTGACTGTACGAGTCTATGTACCTTAATTATGATCTAGTGACTTGTACGAGTTTATGTACTCTATTGATGTATAGTGACTGTACAGTCTATGTACCTCTATCGAGGTATTATCTAGTGACTGTACGAGTCTATGTATGTCTATTGATGGATCTAGTGACTTTACGAGTCTATGTACCTCTACGATGGATCTAGTGACTGTACGAGTCTAGTACACTCTATCGATGCATCTATAGTGACTGTACGTGTCTATGAATCTCTATTTGGATGGATCTATTGTGACTGTACGAGTCTATGTACCTCTATTGATGGAATCTAGTGACTGGACGAGTCTATAGTAGCCCTATCGATGGATCTAGTGGACTGTACGAGTCTATGTACCTTCATCGATGGATCTAGACTGTACGAGTCTATGTACCTCTATTGATGGATCTAGTGACGCTGTACGAGTCTATGTACCTCTATCGTGGATCTGTGACTGACGAGTCTATGTACCTCTATCGAGGGATTAGTGGACTGGACGAGTCTATGTACTCTATTGATGGATCTATGACTGGACGAGTCTATGTACCCTATCATGATCTAGTGACTGTACGAGTCTACGACCTCTAAGATGTATCTAGTGACTGTACAAGTCTACGTACCTATATCGATGTATCTAGTGACTGTACGAGTCTATGTACCTCTATCGATGGTCTAATGACTGTAACGAGTTCTATGTGCCTCTATTGAGGATCTAGTGACTGTACGAGTATATGTTATCTCTATGATGTATCTAGTGACTGTACAAGTCTATGTACCTCTTTCCATGTATCTAGTGACTGTACGAGTCTACGTACCTCTATTGATGTATCTAGTGTCTGTACAAGTCTATGTACCTCTATATCGATGGTCTAGTGATGGACGAAGTCTATGTACCTCTATTGATGGATTAGTGGACTGTACGAGTCTATGTACCTCTATTTGATATATCTAGTTATGAGAGTCTATGTACTCTATCCATGTATCTAGTGACTGTACGAGTCTACGTACCCTATATCGATGGATCTAGTGAGTGTACGAGTCTATGTACCTCTATTGATGTATTCTAGTGACTGTGAGTAGTCTATGTACCTCTATCGATGTATCTAGTGACTGACGAATCTATGTACCTCTATGATGTATCTAGTGACTACGAGTATACGTACTATATGATGGGTTTTTAGTGAGTTGTACGAGTTATGTACCTCTATTGATGGATCTAGTGACTGTACGAGTCTATGTACCTCTATCGATGGATCTTAGTGACTGGACGAGTCTATGTACCTCTATCGATGGATCTAGTGACTGTACGGAGTCTATGTACCTCTATTGATATATCTAGTGACTGTACGGTCTATGTACCTCTATCATGTATCTAGTGACTGTACGAGTCTACGTACCTATATCGATGGGTCTAGTGACTGGACGAGTCTATGTACCTCTATCGATGGATCTAGTGACTGTACGAGTCTATGTATCTATAATCAACGAGTCTAGTGACTGTACAAGTCTAAGTACCTATATCGATGTATCTAGGTGACTGTACGAGTCTATTGTACAACTATTGATGTATTAGTGGCGTGTACGAGTCTATGTACCTCTTTTTGGATCTAGATTACGAGTCTATGTACCTCTATGATGGATCTAGTGACTGTACGAGTCTATGTACCTCTATTGATTGATCTAGTGACTGTACGAGTTTATGTACCTCTATTGATGTATCTAGTGACTGTACAAGTCTATGTACCCTATCGATGTATCATAGTGACATGTAAGAGCTATGTACCTCTATTGAATTGTGTATCTATGACTGTAGAGTCTATGTACCTCTATTGATGGATCATAGAGTGACTGTACGAGTCTTTGTTAACTCTATTGATGGATCTAGTGACTGTACGAGTCTATGGTACCTCTTGATGTGTGAGTGAATGGAGAGTCTATGTACCTATATTGATGTAATCTAGTGACTGTTACAAGTCTATGTACCTATTGATGTATCTAGTGACTGTACAAGTCAAGTACCTCTATTGATGTATCTAGGACTGTACGAGGTCTATGTACCCTATTGATGGATCTAGTGACTGTACGAGTTATGTACCTCTATTGATGTATCTAGTGACTGTACAAGTATATGTACTCTATTGATATATCTAGTGACTGTACGAGTCTATGTACTCTATGATGGATCTAATTGGACTGTACAAGCTATACCTCTATGATAATCATGACTGTACGAGTCTATGTACCTTATGATGGATCTAGTGACTGTACGAGTCTATATACCTCTATTGATTCAATCTAGTGACTGTACGAGTCTTTGTACCTCTATTGATGTATCTAGGGACTGTAAGTCTATACCTCTATTGATATATCTAGTGACTGACGAGTCTATGTACCTCTATTGATGTATTAGTGACTGTACAAGTCTATGTACCTCTATTGATGTATCTAGTGACTGTACGAGTCTAGTGTTACCTTTATTGATGTATTAGTGACTGTACAAGTCTATGTACCTCTATTGATGCTTGTGAAGGTTCTCATTCATCCAGGTCATGGTATATCTGTTGTAATACAAAGATCTAATTGAATACAACAGATTATACCTCTATTGATGTATCTAGTGGACTGTACAAGTCTATGTACCTCTATTGATGTACTAGTGGGCTAAAGTTCTAAGCGGAGTCCTCAGGGTTCTGTACTGGGGCGCTTCTGTTTAATTGTTTATAAATGACTTAGAAGGGGGGCATTGAGAGCAAGGTCTCTGTGTTTGCTGATGACACGAAATATGCAGAGCTTTGAAAACTTCCAATGATGTGCAAGTGCTGCAAGCAGACCTAGATAGATTATCAAAATGGGCAGCAGAATGCAGATGAGATTTAATGTTGATAAATGTAAGGTGAGAGCATTTGGGATTTAATAAATTCCTCGTGCACCTACACATAAATAACTCTGTGTTAAGTGCATCTGAAATGGAAAAAGATTTGGGGGTTGCTGGTAGATAACAGACTTAGCTGTAGCAAACAATGCCAGGTGGTAGCAAAGCTAGAGCTAGCAAGATATTGTTGTATAAAGAGGGGAATGGAATCAAGAGAGAAAAATATTATTCTCCCTCTTACAGGCATGGTAAGGCCACATTGGAATATGCGGTGCAGTTTTGGAATCCCATATACAAAAGGGACATCTTGGAAATTGAGGCAGTTCAGAGAAGGGCAACTAAATTAATAAGGGGAATGGAGGGGCTGAATATGCAGGCAGATTAGACAAGTTAGGGTGTTTACATTGGAGAAGCGCGGCGGTTGCGTGGGGGACATGATAACCTTATACAAATATATAATGGCCCATAAAGTGAACTCTCTGGTGCATTGTTTCACTAATAGGTCATATCAGAGGACTCGTGGACATCCTTTAAGGTTGGAAGAAAAGAAGTTTCATCTTCAGGTTAGGAGAGGTTTTTACAGTGAGAACGGTGAAACTGTGGAACTGTCTTCCAGCAGAGGGTGGTAATGGCAAGTTCATGAATAACTTTAAAAAAGGCCGGATAAGTTTCTAAAACTAAAACATATTGAGAATTACTGGTATAATGCATATAGATTCTGGTTGATTCAGGGATACTTTCCGATTGCCGTTTGGAGGCGAAGATAGGAAGGAATTTTTCCCCCCTTTTTAGCTGGGTTTTTTGCCTTCCTCTGGATCAACGGTTAGGTAGGGTTAAAAAAAAAAAAACAAAAAGGGAATAGGTTGGACTTGATGGACGAATGTCTTTATTCAACCTTAATTACTATTGTTACTATGTTACTAGTGACTGTACAAGTCTATGTACCTCTATTGATGTATCTAGTGACTGTACGAGTCTAGTACCTATATCGATGGATCTAGTGACTGTACGAGTCTATGTACCTCTATCGAGTATCTAGTGACTGTACAGGTTATGTACCTCTATCGATGATCTAGTGACTGTACGAGTCTATGTATCTATATCATGAGTTCTAGTGACTGTACAAGTCTAGTACCTATACGATGTATCTAGTGACTGTACGAGTCTATGTACAACTCTATTGATGGATCTAGTGACTGTACGAGTCTATGTACCTCTATTGATGGATCTAGTGACTGTACGAGTCTATGTACCTCTATTGATGGATCTAGTGACTGTACGAGTCTATGTACCTAATTATGTATCTAGTGACTGTACGAGTTTATGTACCTCTATTGAGTATCTAGGACTGTACAAGTCTATGTACCTCTATCGAGTATCTAGTGACTGTACGAGTCTATGTATGTCTATTGATTGATCTAGTGACTTTACGAGTCTATGTACCTCTATCGATGGATCTAGTGACTGTACGAGTCTATGGTACCTCTATCGTGCATCTGGGATGTACGTTGTCTATGTATCTCTATTCGATGGATCTAGTGACTGTACGAGTCTATGTACCTCTATTGATGGATCTAGTGACTGACGAGTCTATGTACCTCTATCGACTGGATCTAGTGACTGTACGAGTCTATGTACCTCTATCGATGGATTCTAGTGACTGTACGAGTCTATGTACCTCTATTGATGGATCTAGTGACTGTACGAGTTATGTACCTCTATCGATGGATCTAGTGACTGGACGAGTCATGTACCTCTATCGATGGATTAGTGACGGACGAGTCTATGGACCTCTATGATGGATACTAGACTGGACGAGTCTTGTACCTCTATCATGATCTAGTGACTGTACGGTCTAAGTACCTCTATTATGTATCTAGTGACTGTACAGTCTATGTACCTTATCGATGTGATCTAGTGAATGTACGAGTCTTGTACCTCTACGATGGATCTAATGACTGAAGAGTCTATGTCCTCTATGATGGATCTAGTGACTGTACGAGTCTATGATCTCTATTGATGTATTAGTGACGTACAAGTCTATGTACCTCTTTCCATGTATCTAGTGACTGTACGAGTCTACGTACCTCATTGATGATCTAGTGTCTACAAGCTATGTACCTCTATCGATGGATCTAGTGACTGGACGAGTCTATGTACCTCTATGATGGATCTAGTGACTGTACGAGTCTATGTACCTCTATTGATATATCTAGTTAATGTACGAGTCTATGTACCTCTATCCATGTATCTAGTGACTGTACGGTCTAGTACCTATATCGATGGATTAGTGAGTGACGAGTCTTGTACCTCTCTTGATGTAGCTAGTGACTGTAGAGTCTATGTACCTCTATCGATGGTATCTAGTGACTGTGTACGAATCTATGTACCTCTATTGATGTATCTAGTGACTACGAGTCTAGTACCTATATCGATGGGTTAGTGACGTGTACGAGTCTATTGACCTCTATTGATGGATCTAGTGACTGTACGAGTCTATGTACCTCTATCGATGGATCTAGTGACTGGACGAGTCTATGTACCTCTATCGATGGATCTAGTGACTGTACGAGTCTATGTACCTCATTGATATATCTAGTGGACTGTACGAGTCTATGTACCCTACCATTTATCTAGTGATGTACGAGCTACGTACCTATATCGATGGGTCTAGTGATGGACGAGTCTATGTACCTCTATCGATGGATCTAGTGACTGTCTGTACGAGTCTATGTATCTATATCAACGGATCTAGTGACTGTACAAGTCTAAGTACCTTATCGATGATCTAGTGACTGTACGAGTCTATGTACACTCTAGATGTAGTATAGGGACTGTACGAGTCTATGTACTCTTTTGATGGATCTAGTGACTGTACGAGTCTATGTACCTCTATTGATGGATCTAGTGACTGTACGAGTCTATGTACCTCTATGATGTATCTAGTGAGTACGAGTTATGTACCTCTATTGATGGTATCTAGTGACTGTACAAGTCTATGTACCTCTATCGATGTATCTAGTGACTGTAGAGTCTATGTACTCTATGATGGATCTAGTGACTGTACGAGTCTATGTACCTCTATTGATGGATCTAGTGAATGTACGAGTCTTATGTACCTCTATTGATGGATCTAGTGACTGTACGAGTCTATGTACCTCTATTGATGTGTATAGTGACTGTATGAGTCTATGTACCTTATGAGGATCTAGTGATCGTACAAGTCTATGTACCTCTATTGATGTATCTAGTGACTGTAAAGTCGTACCTCTATTGATGTATAGTGACTGTAAGAGTTATGTACCTCTATGATGGATCTAGTGACTGTACGAGTCATGTACCTCTATTGAGTTATCTAGTGACTGTACAAGTCTATGTACCTCTATTGATATATAGTGACTGTACGAGTCTATGTACCTCTATTGATGGATCTAATGACTGTAAAGTCTATGTACCCTATTGATATATCTAGTGACTGTACGAGTCTATGTACCTCTATTGATGGATCTAGTGACTGTACGAGTCTATATACCTCTATTGATCAATCTAGTGACTGTACGAGTCATTGTACCTCTATTGATGATCTAGTGACTGTACAAGTCTATGTACCTTATGATATATCTAGTGACTGTACGAGTCTATGTACCTCTATTGATGTATCTAGTGACTGTACAAGTCTATGTACCTCTATTGATGATCTAGTGACTGTACGAGTCTATGTACCTTATTGATGTATCTAGTGACTGTTACAGTCTATGTACCTCTATGATGCTTGTGAAGGTTCTCATTCATCCAGGTCATGGTATATCTGTTGTAATACAACAGATCTAATTGAATACAACAGATATACCTCTATTGATGTATCTAGTGACTGTACAAGTCTATGTACCTCTATTGATGTATCTGGGGCTAAAGTTCTAAGCGGAGTTCCTCAGGGTTCTACTGGGGCCGCTTCTGTTAATCTGTTTATAAATGATTAGAAGGGGGGCATTGAGAGCAAGGTCTCGTGTTTGCTGATGACACGAAAATTATGCAGAGCTTTGGAAACTTCAATGATGTGCAAGTGCTGCAAGCAGACCTAGATAGATTATCAAAATGGGCAGCAGAATGGCAGATGAGATTTAATGTTGATAAATGTAAGGTGATGCATTTGGGATTTAATAATCCCTGTGCCAACCTACACCATAAATAACTCTGTGTTAAGTGCATCTGAAATGGAAAAAGATTTGGGGGTTCTGGTAGATAACAGACTTAGCTGTAGCAAACAATGCCAGGTAGCAACAAGCTAGAGCTAGCAAGATATTGTCTTGTATAAAGAGGGGAATGGAATCAAGAGAGAAAAATATTATTTTCCCTCTTTACAAGGCACTGGTAAGGCCACATTTGGAAATATGCGGTTTGTTGAGTTTTGGAATCCCATATACAAAAGGGACATCTTGGAAATTGAGGGGCAGTTCAGAGAAGGGAACTAAATTATAAGGGGAATAGGAGGGGCTTGAATATGCAGGCAGATGTAGACAAGTTAGGGCTGTTTACATTGGAGAAGCGGCGCGTTGCGTGGGGACATGAAACCTTATACAAATATATTAATGGCCCATACAGTGAACTCTCTGGTGCATTGTTCATAATAGGTCATATCAGAGGACTCGTGGACATCCTTTAAGGTTGGAAAGAAAAGAAGTTTCATCTTCAGGTTAGGAGAGGTTTTTTACAGTGAGAACGTGTGAAACTGTGGAAACGTCTTCCAGCAGAGGTGGTAATGGCAAGTTCATGTGAATAATTTAAAAAAGGCCTGGATAAGTTTCTAAAACTAAAAACATATGAGAATTACTGGTATTAATGCATATAGATCTGGTTGATCCAGGGATACTTCCGATTGCCGTTTGGAGGTCAGGAAGGAATTTTTTGCCCCCTTTTTAGCTGGGTTTTTTTGCCTTCCTCTGGATCAACTGTTAGGTAGGGTTAAAAAAACAAACAAAAAGGGAATAGGTTGGACTTGATGGACGGAATGTCTTTATTTCAAACCTTAATTACTATGTTACTATGTTACTAGTGACTGTACAAGTCTATGTATCTCTCTGTATTGAGTGATATATCTGTAGTGACCTGTACTGTCAGTCTATGTACCTCTATTATATATCTAGTGACTGTACGAGTCTATGTACCTCTATTGATGGATCTAGTGACTGTACGAGTCTATGTACCTCTATTGATGTATCTAGTGACTGTACGAGTTTATGTACCTCTATTGATGTATCTAGTGACTGTACAAGTCTATGTACCTCTATCGATGTATCTAGTGACTGTAAGAGTCTATGTACCTCTATTGATGTATCTAGTGACTGTACGAGTCTATGTACCTCTATGATATATCTAGTGACTGTACAAGTCTATGTACCATCTATTGATAATCTAGTGACTGTACAAGTCTATGTACCTCTATTGATATATCTAGTGACTGTACAAGTCTATGTACCTCTATTGATATATCTTGTGACTGTACAAGTCTATATTGCTCTATCCAATAGGAGGCAACAAATAACTGTATCTGTATAATGGGGGCAGAAGGAAAGATGTCGTCTTTCTGTACATTGCACCAAATGTTTTGTAAACACCATTGAGCCACTATTTTCCATAATTATGGGCATTGGGTTTGTAGTCTCCTTTTTATGTTTACATAGGTAACACCATAAACAATGTGCAGAATAACTCAGAATAGGGTTACAGTTTATTTTCTGTATAAAATAAATAAACTGTGAAAATAGTAGTATAATATAAAATATATAAATACATTGGTTTATATCTTCAGTCCAGATATTTAGAATATAAACTTCAACCTGTTCAGCTGGTTTTACACTGTGGGATTTCTTCTTTCTGACCGACCGTTTGCCACTAGCCAACATTTAGCCTTGGCCGAGCGTGCGGTCCATAGAGGTCCATGGTTTTCCAGGTCATTAGATCTGTTGGATTAGTCTTGGCTGCTCGGAATAAACATCCAATTCTTCATACCAATCGACCAATACACTGACCAATACAAATCTGTAAGCCCGTAATATTGGAAACGTTGTGAAACACTGGTGTGTACCCAGCCTACAGTAAGTGTGCGGATCAACTCTGTGCGTTACTGTACAATACTGTACAATATAATCATTTCCAGCTTAGAGTTGGATCTTGGTATGTTCTTCCTTTTTACCTTTGTCCCATTGCAGAGTGTGTATTTGAGTTCTCGGCGTCTGACTGTTCCACCCATGTTCGTATGTAACAAACACTTGCAAATATAATGAGAATTATGAGAACGTTTCTGGAAGGAAAAGTGGTAACAAAGGAGACTTAGCATAACTGTCAATACGATCATCAACGTCTAGACGTCTTAACAGCAGTCTACAGACACCAGTTGGCTAGAGACACCTCCAGGAATAAAACACGAGGTGAAGAAACTCTACGGAGCTTATTGAATACAGTTCCCTCTACGTTACTTTTCAATGGATGTGTTTATTTACACAAATTGTTTATAGAAAGGATTCTATATTCGAACTACTGAGGAAATGAATGAAAGAATAGGGTGTGCTCTATACGCCAGTTAGACATATCCAATACAATGTCTCAGTCCTCCAGAGCAGTCCCCATGTACTCCATATACTGTGCAAACAGAAAGGTATATAGAGAGAGACAATAAACCTCAGCTGTGACATGGCAAATTAATGGAACAGATTATATATCCCACACAACATGTTCGGGCGCCAGCACGCGCCCTTTCTCACGTACAAAAAAAGGTGGTGTTCACCAGACCGCTCGGCCTCACCCCCATTATTCTATTAGGAGGTAATGGGTTAAAGGGGAAGTATATTTCACAGTAACAATTCATTCTAAAATAAATGATATTGAATTACAATAAAGTACTAGTGCTATGAGGAAATGGATATTTCTACACACTTTGATATATTTCTCGACCATCAAGTTAATGAAAATACCCAACCAAAAAGGGTAGATTGGGTTGAGATTTCGGAACCTGGGATTAAAGGTAGGTACAGTATGGCTGTAATTACACCATACAAATGGGGGTTGTTTCAGAGAATGACGTTACATGGAGAGCTAAGGTCTGTCCAAAACATTAGAACAAACAAGAGAAAAAGATAATTAATGGACATTCCAGGGGGGACTAGTTACACGTTATTATCCTTAGAATGAAACTTCCAACCAAGGGAACCCCAGTATGGAAAGTCCATGGGACATTTCTTTGGTCTGACACTGCCTTGTTTGGTTGCGTTTTATTGGATTAGTGTGCCAGGCTTTCACATCCCCAACACTCCCCCCTACCCAATGGTTAAATTTAAAGGGACGTCCACCCCTCTACACAAAAATCTTTACTGCTACAACCCCCCCCCCCAAAGCAGGACCTCGTTATGTTTAAAATGACCAAATCCGCTCCCAGCCAGAGTTGAGCAGCCGCAGTGGAGACTGCTGGGAATGGGTCAGTCAGTGATTGGCCGTGACGTCACTGTCATGGCTGACAATGTGCCTTACCTGGAAGTGGAGAGAGGAGCATGTAAGTATAATAGCTCATGTGGGATTTGTCATTGTTTTTTTGTAGCAGGTAAAGATTTGGTGTGTGGAGGGGTGGACATCCCTTTAAAGGTAATGGTCCTCCAATTAAAGGGACGGATGCTACTACCTCAGAGACACTTGGATAATCTTTTTTTGCACGTACAATCGTGAGCGTTAGCGCGTATGCAATTTCTGTGGTTGTTGCGCGTTGTTCCACGTCCTGCTTTTTTTGTAATTAACATTATAAGAAATCATGCGCATCGGAAATCGCGATTTGTTGCGTTTTCCGCGATTTCCATTTTAAACAAAATTGCATGCGCAAAAAACGCGTTAGTGTGGCCTAGCCCTAAAGGTATAAGAAAACCAGCTCCCCTTATTTCATGGGGTGACTTATAAGGCTGAACAGGCTGATCACCCAAATTCATGGCTTTTATGTTCTGTCTTTGGCTAATGACTGACCAGAGACTGTGAGCTGAATCGCTCACACAACGTTCCGTTGTCTCCCCAGTTGCTAAAGAAGATTTGTATGTTTTGGGTCCCATGGTAGCATTTGCTATCAATAAAAACACCACTTGGTGTTGGGTAAAACATTTACCGGCACAGCACTTATTATTATATTTTATACGATGATTCAGTCTGTTTCACTGAGGGAAATATTTTCCAGACCACCGACCCCATGTGCGATGATAATAGATACACGGTATAGGCTCTATAGTGTTCTCTTCCGCCATGATTGGGTCTCCGCGCCAACTGGAGACACCAAGACTGAAACTCTCGCCTCAATTTCTGGGATCTTTGAACCAAAACTCTTGTGGTTTTCTTACCAAGGCCAGTTGGAAAATGTGCATTTTGCTGAAATTCCAATGAAACTTCTAAAACACCGGTCTAGCCAATGGAACAGACATTTTCCAGTAAACTGGGTTCCTATCTTAAAGGGAATGTCCCACATCCACATTAGATTTTACACATAGAATCAAGACACCCCCCAAGATTGCATCCCTGGTGTAATGAACACAGATATACAGCACCGATCCTTCCTCCACGGTTCTTCCGGGTAGCAGACAGTGATGTCACGGCTAATAATTTGTGGCAACTGCCCTGGCCACCTTCTCTGCAGCTTTGCGAGCTTGTAAAGTCACCAGAGGAGGCGAAGAAACATTCTGTAAGTGAACTGGCCTCCAGATATTGTGCGATCAGTATTGTGCCTATATGGCTCCATCATTGCTTTGAAGTATGGTTTCAATCATAACTTTTCTCAATTTTTCCGATGCTCTCTAATGGGTATAACCGGTGTAACATTGGAAGCTAGCATGCTTTGAATTAATTAACTTTTATTTATATTTTAATATTGTGTTTGGGCAACTTTTAAATGGCGGATTAAGATATATTGTGGGTTTTTTTAGCCTTATCTAGTGACAATGAAATTTGGGGATCAAATCATGCCAATATGAATCAGTATTTTCTCCCTGTGCACAGAAGTGAGAACT
This sequence comes from Hymenochirus boettgeri, assembly GCA_019447015.1. Taxonomy (NCBI): domain Eukaryota; kingdom Metazoa; phylum Chordata; class Amphibia; order Anura; family Pipidae; genus Hymenochirus; species Hymenochirus boettgeri. The sequence goes on along the minus strand of CM033470.1, from coordinate 25,326,253 downwards.
GGATCCAGAAATGAACCCTGTGGTAGATAGATTCTATGGGGCAAAATATTACTCCTTTTACAAACTGTTCATGGAACCAGATGGAATCTAAAGACTAAAGATACACTTCGATTCCAACCAATACATTGGTTTCCACTCACCATGTTTTTCTCCTTTATCCATATTCATCTTGGATGGCAGTGCCAATAGTCTGGCGGTACGGATATAACGTACAAGGGGATTTACGCGCAGAAATGTTTCCTTCCCATCTGAAAAATCTTTCTGCTGTTTTTGTGCAATCAAGGGAAATTTAATCACTTTAAAGGTTAGTTGGAGCAGAAAGCCGAAGGATTCCACTAGCGAACTGTATATGTATTTAGACAGGGAATAAGGTGGTTTGTTTCCACATCTGGAGACAGGGTCATTAGGTAAAGCACATGGTATTTTAGTAGAATGACGGATTCCATCCAGAATGCAGTGAGTAAGCTCTTTTAAAAACGCTACTTATTCCATCACTGAGGAATCGAGAGCTAAGTGTAAACACGTGTGGGGGGTATATTGCTGCAGTAAGTGTCATACACAGCAGGGGGGCTTCTTAAAGCTTTACTGGTCCTTCATCTAATGTTACATTATTGGACAGAGAAGGAACAGATGAAATATTGTTCTATAACATTTATGGACCAGGCACGGTGGCCGTATTCCTTCATGGGGGATCTTCTCATGTCTAGAGGTTTAGTCCTTGTCTGATACAGCGACTAGATGGCCAAGAGAGAAACCAGCGACCTTCTGTCTTCATTTCCCCATATATTAGTTTAGTATCTGCCCACATGCCATTAACCATAGGACCCGCAGCAATACGCCATATTGTGACATTGGATTAAAGGCAGGTGTGTGTAGCTAGGAATCACTGTGCCCCCCAGCAAAACTATGATGGGGCCCCTATCTGTGCTTCATTCACAGTGTTTTTCTGGGAGGAGGCTATATCTTTCGGGGAAAATAAGAAGATGGGGCCCCTTTGGCTCCTGGGCCCCCTGCGGTTGCTCCCCCTGCTCCCCTGGTAGTTATGCTCCTGTTTAAAGGGAGATGTTCTTCTAAGAAGCAAACTAATGACCATCTTGACTACATCATCTATAGTTCAGTGTGGGGCTTTAATAGAAGAACATCTCCCCTTTAATACACTCCAAATCATGTATTACCATTATTATTTTATTATTATTATGGATTTATATAGGCCAACATCTTCCGTAGCGCTTTACAATTACATGTATACATTCACATCAGGCCCTGCCCCGAAGAGCTTACAATCTAAGCACATATATGAACACTACAACCTATCAGTATGTTTTATGATTGTGGGGGGAAACCGGAGTGCCCGGAGGAAACCCACGCAAGCACAGGGAGAACATACAAACTTCCTGCAGATGTGTCCCAGGGTGGAATCGAACTCAGAAATGTTATAATCCCAGTCTGTGTTGGCCATGTGTGTTTTTATTATGACGTCTGTGGTGTTTACCCTCAGTTTGCCAGTGTAGACCCATAAGTTACCTTTTCATTAGCTCGGTAATTAGTTCAATATCTGTATTCTTTTGACACATATATCCTTAAAAGGCTGTATGCTCTGTAGAGCTGAATAGGATTACATTAATTAAAAGACTGTGCCCAAGACCCTTTTCTGCCTTGCGATCGCGCTTGCGTTTTTTTTAGATCATTGAAAACGCAGCAACGCACCGAAAACTTGCGTTTCGGGTCGGTTACGATTTTGCGCATGCGATTGCGTTCCGTATTTAATCACAATCGCATGTGTTTTCTATACCTAATGGAAAAAACGATGCACAAACGCAACAAAATCGACATGAAGTCGCATTGCGATTCCGTGTGCGATTGCATTTGCGGCACAGTGTAGCCGTTGCCCTTACTGTTTTTCCAAATGTTACTCATGTCGGTGAAAGACAGACAAGAGAGAGAGATAGATAATTAGATTATAGGTATATATAGATAGTTATAGGAATATAATAGATACTGTAGATAGACAGACATACAGACGACAGACATACAGTCAGACAGACAGACAGACAGACAGACAGATAGATAGATAGATAGATAGATAGATAGATAGATAAAAGATAGATAGATAGATGATAGATAGATAGATAGTAGAATAGATAGATAATTAGATTATAGGTAGATAAGGATAGTAGATAACAGACAGAAGATTGACGACAGACAAATAGATAGATAGATAGATGATACATAGATTGATAGATGATAGATCGATAGATAGATAGATAGATAGATAAATGATAGATTGATAGATGATAAATAGATAAAATAGATGATAGATAGATAGATAGATAGATAGATAGATAGATAGATACATGATAGATGATATGATAGATAGATAGATAGATAGATAGATCGATTAGATAGTATAGATGGATAATTAGACGATAGATTATAGGTAGCAGGATACTGTCGATAGACAGACAGACATAGATTGACGATAGATAGGTAGATTGTTAGATGATAGATAGACAGACAGACAGACAGACAGACAGACAGATGATAGATAGATAGATAATAGATAGATAATAGATAGATAGAAAGATAGAAGGTAGATAGATAAATAGATAGATAGTAGATAGATAGATAAATAAATAGATATGTAGATAAAAACATACAGACAGAAAGACAGACAGACGGATAGATAGATAAAAGATAGATAGATAGAACAGTAGATAGATAGATAGATAGATAGATAGATAGATAGATAGATAGATAATAGATAGATAGATAGATAGATAGATAGAGTAGATAGATAGATAGATAGATAGATTCTGTTTGTGTGTTTTGTAATATTGACTATTTTGGGGTGTTCCTTATTCCGAGGCTTTGGCTGGGTGTGGACTGGTACATGATGAATGACTTGGATGGAAGTTAGCCCTGGGTTCGGTCATACCATGACAGTCACTGTGTAGGTGGATTAAATAAAGCCCAACAGCTGTTCTTAGTCAGTGTAAAATTGAATGTGTCAGTGGGTTTTCCTTTTCCCGCAACGCTCCTTTTATCCCCCCAGTGGTGATCCAGGGTGTACGGATTATACTGCCGTTCAAACACCACAGAGTCTCCTATAAGGATCCCAACAATCTGTACGGGGAAGTTATAGAGAAGTTATCTCAGCCCATTAATAACTACAGCACTAAGGGCCATTGTTTATTTATATTTACTTATAAAGGAGCAATAGCGCTGAATGGCCAGGTCGCTCCTTATTGTGGTTATCTGGCTAGTAAGTAGATGGTTTGTAAATGTGACATCATGTTTCTAAAGGAACAGTAAACCCCTTAAGGACAAATAAAGCCTCAGGACAACACTGAATCTGAAGGACAGTGACATAAAAGCTGCAATTTAATTTTGATGTGGGTGATGGAAAATACCTTATTAACATGGAGGGTTTATTTCCCAGCATTCCACATAATAGAGTTTGGTCGCTGACAATTTTGTTCTTCGCTTATTCCTTAGCTTGCGCAGGCAGCACTTTCTCTAAGTGTGTTTGTGTTGCTGCATGACTTCAATCCAGTACTTGTTTGCTCAGCCAGTCCCTCAGTCTCCCCCCCCTGCCAGACTATCTGACTATCTGAGAGGGAAAGCATGCTCAGTAATCCTATGAGGGACAGCATTGGGAGAGGGAGTTTCCCAGCATGCCAATTCACATACCAACGGTCACCATTTAAGCTAACCCATGCTACATTTTTTGGGACTTGTGTCTCACATTTCATCTCTCCCATTGATTTAATGTACATCATGTGCTAGAAATTCTATGTTATTAAAAAATAAAAATCCCTTTATTTTCATTGTTAGCAAGGATTTAAACGACATTTTTATTGCCCTGCCAAGGCACCACAGACTCTGGGGCTTAGAAACTAGTGAATGAGTAACACGGTTTATTTATAGGATCAATGAAATTAAATTGTTCCAACCCTTTATTCTATTTATACAGGACCACAAACAACTTATCAGGGGCTAGGAACCTGTATAGATCACAGTAGGGATGGGGTTCCGATCGTTTTCAATCTAGTATTCGATCCAAAACTGTGGAAATTTCTGAAAGCGATTATTGGATATTGGATATTGGATAATCGGTTACGAAATTTAACATTTTTGAAATCTCTAATCAACATGTATTATTGTTTTTTTAACAATTACATGTATACATTCACATCAATCTATCAGTATGTCTTATGATTGTGGGGGAAACCGGAGTGCCCGGAGGAAACCCACGCAAGCACGGGGAGAACATTACAAAACCCTTACAGATAGTGTCCAAGGTTGGTGGAAACGAACTCAGGACTTTAGCGCTGCAAAACATCAGTACTAACCACTGAGACACCGTGCTGCCCGGTTCATTGGGGGGGGGGGGGGGGTCGGGTGTTGTGGAATTGTGCTCCACTAATCATTTATCCATTTGGTAGTAATTAAGTTTTGAGAAGTTACATAATATACAGAAGTCTATGCTGAAGGTAAAATGTGGTAGATAGAGATAAACAATACAGGCAGTGCTGTGAAGGTTATTGGTAATCCTTGTACCACTACATGTTTCGGGGTAACCAAAAAGCCTGCACAGCCTTGTATCGTCTCTATCTACCACATTTTACTATAGATGTAATGTGGGGTTTGATTAGAACACCATTAGTTTCGAATCGATTGAGGGTTCGAAAAGTCCCGATTGAAACTTTCACGAAACCCCAAATGTTTTGAATTTTCGATTTTTATCGGGAAAGTAGAAAATTATTGAAAATCAAAGTGAATATTATCGAAAATCCAAAGTAGACAATTTTCAAAAATCGAAAACTCGAAACTTTCGAAATTTTTGAAATTCAAAAACGAAGCGAAACTCAACAGTTTCGAACATCTCTGCATTTTACCTTCATATCATATTATTAGGGTGCAAAGTGGAGACCAAGGTAGAATTTCTTATAAAACCTAGAGCTACAGCTAGGGGTTATTAGTGGTTCAAACCATTTCTTTATATTTTATACAAATATATTATTAGTCTCACTGGGCAGAATCAATTGTATAAAATACATTCAGTGTACTGGGTGTCACGTATAACATACAGTTCATTAGTTGTACTGTGTCGATGTCGTGTACGGTACGTAAACATACATTCATAGACGATACATTTCAGTGTTGGTGTCACGATAACCATCATTCAGTGTGTACTGTTGTCACATATAACATACATTCAGTGTACGGGTCACGATAACATAATTCAGGTCTTGGTGTCACGTATAAACAACATTCAGTGTACTTGGTGTCACGTATAACATACATTCAGTGTATGGTGCTTGTCACGTATAACATACATTCAGTGTTCTGGTGTCCACGAAAAGTTACATTCAGTTTTCTGGTGTCACGTATAACATAATTCAGTGTTGTGTAACGTATAAATACATCAGGTTTACTGGTCAATATAACATACACATTCAGTGTCTGGTGTCACGTAAACATACATTCAGGTTGTGTCACGTATAAACATCATTCAGTGTATGGGTCACGTGTTAACATAATTCAGTTCTGGTGTCACGTATAACATACATTCAGTGTACTGGTTCACGTATAACATACATCAGTGTACTGGTGTCACGTTGATAACATACATTCAGTGTTCTGGTGTCACGTATAACATACATTCAGGGTTCTGGTGTCACGTATATAACATTACATTCAGTGTTAGGTGTCCGTATAACATACATTCAGTTTGTACTGGTGTACGTATTAACATACAGCATATTTGCCGTAAATAATTCAGTGTTTCTGGCTGTCACAGTAAAATACATTCATGGCTATGGTGTACATATAAATTCATTCAGGTATCGCCTCGTCCACGTATAAACACATACATTCAGTGTTCTGGGTGCAGTATAACATACCATTCAGTGTACTGTGTACATATAAAAATACAGTTCGGTGTTACAAGTGGCACGCTATAACATACATTGGTGTTGTACGGTGTACATATAACATACATTCAGTGTACAAGTGTCACTTATAACATACATTCAGTGTACAAGTGTCCACATTAACATTACATTTCAGTATACTGGTGCATACATTACATAGTTAATCACAATAACATCATCGGTACAAGTGTACATAAATACATTCAGTGTTGTACGGTGTCACAAAACATACATTCAGGTGTATGGTTGTCACATATAACATACAATTCCTGTGTACTGGTGTCACATATAACATTACATTCTGTATGGTGTCAATATACAATCAGTTACGGTCAATATACAGGCAACATTCAGTGTACAAGTGTACATACATAACATTACATCTCAGTGTACTGTGTCACGAGTATAACTTACATTCAGTGTACAAAGTGTACATATACATTTACACTCAGTGTACTGGTGTCACATATAAACATAACTCGTGTTCTGGGTCACATAAACATACATTCAGTGTACAAGTGTCAACAGAGATATTACCATACATTCAGTGTATAAAGTGTCACATATAAACATTACCATTCAGTGTTACTGGTGTCACATTCAAACATAACTATCAGGGTTACTGGTGTCACATAAACATAACATTCAGTGTACAAGTGTCACATATAACAATACATTCAGTGTACTGGTGTCACATATAACATACATTCTATGTGCACATATACTCGGTACGTGCACATATAACATACATTCAGTGTTACCAGTGGTCACATATAAATACTTCAGTGACTGGTGTCATAACAAACAGTCATTAACGTGTCAACATACTTTCAGTGTACAATGTAACCCATTAAACATACATCAGTGTAAAGTGTCACATATAAACATACATTCTGTGTAGTAAACTGAATTGGCGCTAACTCTATGAGTTGACGCCACAAACACAACAATTGCCGCTGTGTTTAAGAAGTTTTTAAGTTTATACATTAATGTAAGACAGCGGACGTTAATTGTACGTCCCTGACACGATTGGATCGTAGAACTACGATGCATACGTAGTAATGTACTGTAATACAATGTAAAGTAATACGCAATGGCCCATTCTAGGGGGGTGACATCGACTCGTACATCACTAGATACAAAATAGAGTGTACATAGACTCGTACAGTCACTAGATACATCGATATAGGTACTTGATTGTACAGTCACTAGACTCATGATATAGAGTACATAGACTCGTACAGTCCCTAGATCATCAATAGAGGTACATAAACTGTACAGTCACTAGATACATCGATAGAGTTAATCATATATCTAGTGACTGTACAAGTCTATGTACCTCTATTGATATATCTTGTGACTGTACAAGTCTATATTGCTCTATCCAATAGGAGGCAACAAATAACTGTATCTGTATAATGGGGGCAGAAAGGAAAGATGTCGTCTTTCTGTACATTGCACCAAATGTTTTGTAAACACCATTGAGCCACTATTTTCCATAATTATATGGGCATTGGGTTTGTAGTCTCCTTTTATATGTTTACATAGGTAACACCATAAACAATGTGCAGAATAACCTCAGAATAGGGTTTACAGTTTATTTTCTGTATAAATATAAATAAACTGTGAAAATAGTAGTAATAATATAAAATATATAAATACATTGGTTTTATATCTTCAGTCCAGATATATAGAATATAAACTTCAACCTGTTCAGCTGGTTTTACACTGTGGGATTTCTTCTTTCTGACCGACCGTTTGCCACTAGCCAACATTTAGCCTTGGCCGAGCGTGCGGTCCATAGAGGTCCATGGTTTTCCAGGTCATTAGATCTGTTGGATATTAGTCTTGGCTGCTCGGAATAAACATCCAATTCTTCATACCAATCGACCAATACACTGACCAATACACAATCTGTAAGCCCGTAATATTGGAAACGTTGAAACACTGGTGTGTACCCAGCCTACAGTAAGTGTGCGGATCAACTCTGTGCGTTACTGTACAATACTGTACAATATAATCATTTCCAGCTTAGAGTTGGATCTTGGTATGTTCTTCCTTTTTACCTTTGTCCCATTGCATGAGGTGTATTTAGAGTTCTCGGCGTCTGACTGTTCCACCCATGTTCGTATGTAACAAACACTTGCAAATATAATGAGAATTTATGAGAACGTTTCTGGAAGGAAAAGTGGTAACAAAGGAGACTTAGCATAACTTGTCAATACGATCATCAACGTCTAGACGTCTTAACAGCAGTCTACAGACACAGTTGGCTAGAGACACCTCCAGGAATACAAACACGAGGTGAAGAAACTCTACGGAGCTTATTGAATACAGTTCCCTCTACGTTACTTTTCAATGGATGTGTTTATTTTACACAAATTGTTTATAGAAAGGATTCTATATTCGAACTACTGAGGAAATGAATGAAAGAATAGGGTGTGCTCTATACGCCAGTTAGACATATCCAATACAATGTCTCAGTCCTCCAGAGCAGTCCCCATGTACTCCATATACATGTGCAAACAGAAAGGTATATAGAGAGAGACAATAAACCTCAGCTGTGACATGGCAAATTTAATGGAACAGATTCATATAATCCCACACAACATGTTTCGGGCAGCACGCGCCCTTTCTCACGTACAAAACAGGTGGTGTTCACCAGACCGCTCGGCCTCACCCCCATTATTCTAATTAGGAGGTAATGGGTTAAAGGGGAAGTATATTTCACAGTAACAAATTCATTCTAAAATAAATGATATTGAATTACAATAAAGTACTAGTGCTATTGAGGAAATGGATATTCTACACACTTTGATATATTTCTCGACCATCAAGTTAATGAAAATACCCAACCAAAAAGGTAGATTGGGTTGAGATTTCGGAACCTGGGATTAAAGGTAGGTACAGTATGGCTGTAATTACACCATACAAATGGGGGTTGTTTCAGAATGACGTTTACATGGAGAGCTACTGGTCTGTCCAAAACATTAGAACAAACAGAGAAAAAGATAATTAATGGACATTCCAGGGGGGACTAGTTACACGTTTATTATCCTTAGAATGAAACTTCCAACCAAGGGAACCCCAGTATGGAAAGTCCATGGGACATTTCTTTGGTCTGACACTGCCTTGTTTGGTTGCGTTTTATTGGATTAGTGTGCCAGGCTTTCACATCCCCCCACATCCTTCCCCCTACCCAATGGTTAATATTAAAGGGACTGTCCACCCCTCTACACAAAAATCTTTACCTGCTACAACCCCCCCCCCCCAAAGCAGGACCTCGTTATGTTTAAAATGACCAAATCCGCTCCCAGCCAGAGTTGAGCAGCCGCAGTGGAGACTGCTCCGGGAATGGCAGTCAGTGATTGGCCGTGACGTCACTGTCATGGCTGACACTGACTGCCTTACCTGGAAGTGGAGAGAGGAGCATGTAAGTATAATAGCTCAGTGTGGGATTTGGTCATTGTTTTTTTTGTAGCAGGTAAAGATTTGTGTGTGGAGGGGTGGACATTCCCTTTAAAGGTAATGGTCCTCCAATTAAAGGGACGGATGCTACTACCTCAGAGACACTTGGATAATCTTTTTTTGCACAGTACAATCGTGAGCGTTAGCGCGTATGCAATTTCTGTGCGTTGTTGCGCGTTGTTCCACGTTTCTGCATGCTGTTTTGTAATTTAACATTATAAGAACTCATGCGCATCGGAAATCGCGCGATTTGTTGCGTTCCCGCGATTTCCATTTTAACCAAAATTGCATGCGCAAAAAACGCGTTAGTGTGGCCTAGCCCTAAAGGTATAAGAAAACCAGCTCCACTTATTTCATGGGGTGACTTATAAGGCTGAACAGGCTGATCACCCAAATTCATGGCTTTTATGTTTCTGTCTTTGGCTAATGACTGACCAGAGACTGTGAGCTGAATCGCTCACACAACGTTCCGTTGTCTCCCCAGGTGCTAAGAGAATTGTTTATGTTTTGGGTCCCATGGTAGCATTTGCTATCAATAAAAACACCACTTGGTGTGTGGGTAAAACATTTCCCGGCACAGCACTTTATATTTTATAACGATGATTCAGTCTGTTTCACTGAGGGAAATATTTTCCAGACCACCGACCCCATGTGCGATGATAATAGATACACGGTATAAGGCTCTATAGTGTTCTCTCCGCCATGATTGGGTCTCCGCGCCACACTGGAGACACCCAAGACTGAAACTCTCGCCTCAATTCTCTCTGGGATCTTTGAACAAAACTCTTGTGGTTTTACTTACCAAGGCCAGTTGGAAAATGTGCATTTTGCTGAAATTTCCAATGAAACTTTCTAAAACACCGGTCTAGCCAATGGGAACAGACATTTTCCAGTAAACTGGGTTCCTATCTTAAAGGGAATGTCCACACTCCACATTAGATTTTACACATAGAATCAAGACACCCCCTAAGATTGCATCCCTGGTGTAACTGAACACAGATATACAGCACCGATCCTTCCTTCCACGGTTCTTCCGGGTAGCAGACAGTGATGTCACGGCTAATAATTTGTGGCAACTGCCCTGGCCACCTTCTCTGCAGCTTTGCGAGCTTGTAAAGTCACCAGAGGAGGCAGAAACATTCTGTAAAGTGAACTGGCCTCCAGATATTGTGCGATCAGTATTGTTGCCTATATGGCTTCCATCATTGCTTTGAAGTATGGTTTCAATCATAACTTTTCTCAATTTTTCCGATGCTCTCTACTGGGTATAACGCGTGTAACATTGGAAGCTAGCATGCTTTGAATTAATTAACTTTTATTTATATTTTAATATTGTGTTTGGGCAACTTTTAAATGGCGGATTTAAGATATATTGTGGGTTTAAGCCTTATCTAGTGACAATGAACTTTGGGGATCAAATTCATGCCAATATGAATCAGTATTTTCTCCCTGTGCACAGAAGTGAGACTGGATCCAGAAATGAACCCTGTGGTAGATAGATTCTATGGGGCCAAAATATTTACTCCTTTTACAAACTGTCTATGGAACCAGATGGAATCTAAAGACTAAAGATACACTTCGATTCCAACCAATACATTGTTTTCCACTCACCATGTTCTTCTCCTTTATCCATATTCATCTTGGATGGCAGTGCCAATAGTCTGGCGGTACGGATCTAACGTACAAGGGGATTTACGGCAGAAATGTTTCCTTCCCATCTGAAAATCTTTCTGCTGTTTTTGTGCAATCAAGGGAAATTTAATCACTTTAAAGGTTAGTTTGGCAGAAAGTGATTTCCACTAGCGAACTGTATATGTATTTAGACAGGGAATAAGGTGGTTTGTTTCCACATCTGGAGACAGGGTCATTAGTTAAAGCACATGGTATTTTTAGTAGAATGACGGATTCCATCCCAGAATGCAGTGAGTAAGCTCTTTAAATAAACGCTACTTATTCCATCACTGAGGAATCGAGTCTACGTGTAAACACGTGTGGGGGGTATATTGCTGCAGTAAGTGTCATACACAGCAGGGGGGCTTCTTAAAGCTTTACTGGTCCTTCATCTAATGTTACATTATTGGACAGAGAAGGAACAGATGAAATATTGTTCTATAACATTTATGGACCAGGCACGGTGGCCGTATTCCCTTTCATGGGGGATCTTCTCATGTCTAGAAGGTTTAGTCCTTGTCTGATACAGCGACTAGATGGCCAGAGAGAAACCAGCCGACCTTCTGTCTTCATTTCCCCCATATATTAGTTTAGTATCTGCCCACATGCCATTAACCATAGGACCCGCAGCAATACGCCATATTGTGACATTGGATTAAAGGCAGTGGTGTAGCTAGGAATCACTGTGCCCCCCAGCAAAACTATGATGGGGCCCCTATCTGTGCTTCATTCACAGTGTTTTTCTGGGAGGAGGCTATATCTTTCATGGGGAAAATAAGAAGATGGGGCCCCTTTGGCTCCTGGGCCCCCCTGCGGTTGCTCCCCCTGCTCCCCTGGTAGTTATGCTCCTGTTTAAAGGGATATGTTCTTCTAAGAAGCAAACTAATGACCATCTTGACTACATCATCTATAGTTCAGTGTTGGGGCTTTACTAGAAGAACATCTCCCCTTTAATACACTCCAAATCATGTATTACCATTATTATTATTATTATTATTATGGATTTATATAGCGCCAACATCTTCCGTAGCGCTTTACAATTACATGTATACATTCACATCAGGCCCTGCCCCGAAGAGCTTACAATCTAAGCACATATATGACACATACAACCTATCAGTATGTCTTTATGATTGTGGGGGAAACCGGAGTGCCCGGAGGAAACCCACGCAAGCACAGGGAGAACATACAAACTCCTTGCAGATGTGTCCAAGGGTGGAATCGAACTCAGAACTGTTATAATCCCAGTCTGTGTTGGCCCATGTGTGTTTTTATTATGACGTCTGGTGTTACCCTCAGTCTTGCCAGTGTAGACCCATAAGTTACCTTTTCATTAGCCTGGTAATTAGTTCAATTATCTGTATTCTTTTGACACATATATCCTTAAAAGGCTGTATGCTTCTGTAGAGCTGAATAGGATTACATTAATTAAACGAGCTGTGCCCTAAGACCTTTTTCTTGCCTTTGCGATCGCGCTTGCGTTTTTTTTAGATCATTGAAAACGCAGCAACGCACCGAAAACTTGCGTTTTCGGGTGCGTTACGATTGCGCATGCGATTGCGTTCCGTATTTTTAATCACAATCGCATGTGTTTTCCTATACCTAATGGAAAAAAACGCATGCACAAACGCAACAAAATCGCACATGAAGTCGCATGCGATTCCGTGTGCGATTGCATTTGCGGCACAGTGTAGCCGTGCCCTTACTGTTTTTCCAAATGTTACTCATGTCGGTGAACAGACAGACAGAGAGAGAGATAGATAATTAGATTATAGGTATATATAGATAGATTATAGGAATATAATAGATACTGTAGATAGACAGACATACAGACAGACAGACATACAGTCAGACAGACAGACAGACAGACAGACAGATAGATAGATAGATAGATAGATAGATAGATAAAAGATAGATAGATAGATGATAGATAGATAGATAGATAGATAGATAGATAATTAGATTATAGGTAGATAATGGATACTGTAGATAAACAGACAGACAGATTGACAGACAGACAAATAGATAGATAGATAGATGATACATAGATTGATAGATGATAGATCGATAGATAGATAGATAGATAGATAAATGATAGATTGATAGATGATAAATAGATAAATAGATGATAGATAGATAGATAGATAGATAGATAGATAGATAGATACATGATAGATGATAGATAGATAGATAGATAGATAGATCGATAGATAGATAGATGGATAATTAGATAGATAGATTATAGGTAGCAGATACTGTCGATAGACAGACAGACATAGATTGACAGATAGATAGGTAGATTGTTAGATGATAGATAGACAGACAGACAGACAGACAGACAGACAGATGATAGATAGATAGATAATAGATAGATAATAGATAGATAGAAAGATAGAAGGTAGATAGATAAATAGATAGATAGTAGATAGATAGATAAATAAATAGATACTGTAGATAAACATACAGACAGAAAGACAGACAGACGGATAGATAGATAGAAAGATAGATAGATAGACAGTAGATAGATAGATAGATAGATAGATAGATAGATAGATAGATAGATAATAGATAGATAGATAGATAGATAGATAGATGTTAGATAGATAGATAGATAGATAGATTCTGTTTGTGTGTTTTGTAATATTGACTATTTTTGGGGTGTCTCCTTATTCCGAGGCTTCTGGCCTGGGTGTGACTGGTACATGATGAATGACTTGGATGGAAGTTAGCCCTGGGTTCGGTTCATACCATGACAGTCACTGTGTAGGTGGATTAAATAAAGCCCAACAGCTGTTCTTAGTCAGTGTAAAATTGAATGTGTCAGTGGGTTTTCCTTTCCCGTCAACGCTCCTTTTATCCCCCCAGTGTGATCCAGGGTGTACGGATTCTACTGCCGTTCAACACCCACAGAGTCTCCTATAAGGATCCAAACATCTGTACGGGGAAGTTATAGAGAAGTTATCTCAGCCCATTAATAACTACAGCACTAAGGGCCATGTTTATTTATATTTACTTATAAAGGAGCAATAGCGCTGAATGGCCAGGTCGCTCCTTTATTGTGGTATCTGGCAGTAAGTAGATGGTTTGTAAAGTGACATCATGTTTCTTAAAGGAACAGTAAACCCCTTAAGGACAAATAAAGCCTCAGGACAACACTGAATCTGAAGGCAGTGACATAAAAGCTGCAATTTAATTTTGATGTGGGTGATGGAAAATTTACCTTAATTAACATGGAGGGTTTATTTCCCAGCATTCCACAATAATAGAGTTTGGTCGCTGACAATTTTGTTCTTCGCTTATTCCTTAGCTTGCGCAGGCAGCACTTTCTCTAATGTGTTTGTGTTGCTGCATGACTTCAATCCAGTACTTGTTTTGCTCAAGCTCAGTCCCTCAGTCCTCCACCCCCTGCCAGACTATCTGACTATCTGAGAGGGAAAGCATGCTCAGTAATCCCTATGAGGCAGCATTGGGAGAGGGAGTTTCCCAGCATGCAATTCACATACCAACGGTCACCATTTAAGCTAACCCATGCTACATTTTTTGGGACTTGTGTCTCACATTTCATCTCTCCCATTGTATTTAATGTACATCATGTGCTAGAAATTCTATGTTATTAAATAAATAAAAATCCCTTTATTTTCATGTTAGCAAGGATAAAACGTACATTTTATTGCCCTGCCAAGGCACACAGACTCTGGGGCTTAGAAACTAGTGAATGAGTAACACGGTTTATTTATTAGGATCAATGAAATTAAATTGTTTCCAACCCTTTAATTCTATTTATTACAGGACCACAAACAACTTATCAGGGCTCAGGAACCTGTATAGATCACAGTAGGGATGGGTTTCCGATCCGTTTTCAATCTAGTATTCGATCCAAAACTGTGGAAATTTCTGAAAGCGATTATTGGATATTGGATATTGGATAATCGGTTGACGAAATTTAACATTTTTGAAATCTCTAATCAACATGTTATTATTGTGTTTTTTAACAATTACATGTATACATTCACATCAATCTATCAGTATGTCTTTATGATTGTGGGGGAAACCGGAGTGCCCGGAGGAAACCCACGCAAGCACGGGGAGAACATACAAACTCCTTACAGATGTGTCCAAGGTTGGAAACGAACTCAGGACTTTAGCGCTGCAAAACATCAGTACTAACCACTGAGACACCGTGCTGCCCCGGTTCATTGGGGGGGGGGGGGGGGTCTGGGAAGTTGTAGCTCCACTAATCATTTATCATTTGGTAGTAATTAAGTTTTGAGACAGTTACATAATATACAGAAGTCTATGCTGAAGGTAAAATGTGGTAGATAGAGATAAACAATACAGGCAGTGCTGTGAAGGCTTTATTGGTAATCCTTGTACCACTACATGTTTCGGGTACCAATAAAGCCTGCACAGCCTGTATCGTCTCTATCTACCACATTTTACTATAGATGTAATGTGGGTTTGATTAGAACCCAGTTTCGAATCGAATCTGAGGGTTTCGAAGTCCCGATGAAACTTTCACGAAACCCAAATGTTTTGAATTTTCGATTTTTATCGAAAGTAGAAAATTATTGAAAATCTAAAGTAGAATATTATCGAAAATCCAAAGTAGACAATTTTCAAAAATCGAAACTCGAACTTTCGAAATTTTTGAAATTCAAAAACGAAGCGAAACTCAACAGTTTCGAACATCTCTGCATTTTACCTTCATATCATATTACTTAGGGTGCAAGTGGAGACCCAAGGTAGAATTTTTATAAAAACCCTAGAGCTACAGCGGTATTAGTGGTTCAAACCATTTTTTAATATACAGAAATAATTAGTCCTGGGGTCACGTATAACATACATTCAGTGTACTGGTGTCACGTATAACATACATTCAGTGTTCTGGTGTCACGTATAACATACATTCAGTGTACTGGTGTCACATATAACATACATTCGGTGTACAAGTGGCACGTATAACATACATTTGGTGTACTGGTGTCACATATAACATACATTCAGTGTACAAGTGTCACATATAACATACATTCAGTGTACAAGTGTCACATATAACATACATTCAGTGTAGTAAACTGAATTGGCCGTAACCCTCTAATGTAGCTTGCGCAAAACACAACAATTGCCCGCTTGTGTTTAAGAAGTTTTTAAGTTTTATCATTAATGTAAGACAGCGGACGTAATTGTACGTCCATGACACGATTGATCGTAGAATACTATGCAGTAGTAATGTACTGTAATACAATGTAAGTAATACCGCAATGGCATTCTATGGGGGATAGTAAATCTACGATCATGGTCATAGATTTACAATCGTTATCAGACATTTACGATCGCTAATGTAGATTTAGGATAGGTTCTGTCCAAAACCAAATCGTTCGGATTTCGGGACTTCCGATCATATTTTCAAGGGTTACCGAAAATAACCTTGTACATTCAGTAACCCTCAAATATGTGTTCTGAACCCTCAAAATTACGTTCCGTTCTCGGATTTTCGGTTCTTCAGGGATTTGTAAATCCTCCCATCTCCACTTATGAGTTTAGAACACATATTGATAGCACATTTAGCTTAGGTCAGAATGTTTGGGCTGCAATTTCATAATGGAATATATTTTAGGAGAGTCCTCCAGTAATCAGATGATTCTATTCACTTACAAACGGGTGACACTTTTATAGGTCCCGGTGATTACTTCCTGGGCCATATGTGAGCCCGAGAAACTTCACTACATCCAAGATGGAACCAAGAAGATAGACTTTAAGCAGAAGGATGTGTCTGGGGATGAGGCCTTCACACTACTACTCCTAAGATGAGGACAAACAAGATGAATAAATGAGGCCTTCCCACTACTGCTCCTAAGATGAGGACAAGCTAGATGAATAAATGAGGCCTTCCCACTACTACTAAATTGGGGACAAGCTAGATGAATAAATGAGGCCTTCCCACTACTACTAAATTGGGGACAAGCTAGATGAATAAATGAGGCCTTCCCACTTCTATTAAGATGGGGACATGCTAGATGAATAAATGAGGCCTTACCACTACTACTAAGATGGGGACATGCTAGATGAATAAATGAGGACTTCCAACTACTACTAAGATTGGGACAAGCTAGATGAATAAACGAGGCCTTCCAACTACTACTAAGATGAGGACAAGCTGGATGAATAATCGAGGCCTTCCTACTACTACTAAAATGGGGATATGCTAGATGAATAAATGAGGCCTTCCCACTACTATTAAGATGGGGACAAGCTAGATGAATAAATGAGGCCTTTCCACTACCACTAAGATGGGGACAAGCTAGATGAATAAATGAGGCCTTCCCACTACTGCTAAATTGGGGACAAGCTAGATGAATAAATGAGGCCTTCCCACTACTGCTAAATTGGGGACAGGCTAGATGAATAAATAAGGCCTTCCCACTACTACTAAGATGGGGACATGCTAGATGAATAAATGAGGCCTTCCCACTACTACTAAGATGGGAACAAGCTAGAGGAATAAATGAGGCCTTCCAACTACTACTAATATGGGGACATGCTAGATGAATAAAAATGAGGCCTTCCAACTACAACTAATATGGGGACAAGCTAGTTGAATAAATGAGGCCTTCCAACTACTATTAATATGGGGACAAGCTAGACGAATACATGAGGAATTTCCACTACTACTAAGATGGGGACAAGCTAGATGAATACATGAGGATTTTCCACTACTACTAAGATGGGGACAAGCTAGAAGAATAAATGAGGCCTTCCCATTACTACTAAGATGGGGACAAGCTAGATGAATAAATGAGGCCTTCCCACTACTACTAAGATGGGGACAATGTACCTCTATTGATGGATCTAATGACTGGACGAGTTCGAGTTGTTAACCTCTATTGATGATATAGGGATGTACGAGTCTTACGTACCCCTCTCATCGATCTTTGGATATCTAGGACTGTACGAGTTTATGTACCTCTATCAATTGGTCTAGTGACTGTACGAGTCTAGTACTTATCGATGTAATTAGTGACCTGACGAGTCTATGTATGTCTATTGATAGATCTAGTTGAATTTACGAGTCTATGTACCTCTATCGATGGATTCTAGTGCACTGTACGAGTCTATACACTCTCTATCGATGAAAGCTAGTGTGACTGTACGAGTCTAATGTATCTCCCTATTCGATGGATCTAAGTGACTTACGAGTCTATAGGACACTCTATTGAGGATCTAGTTGGACTGTACGAGGCTCTATTACCTCTCTATCATGAGTAACTATGGTCCTGTACTGAGTCTATGTACCTCTCTCATGTGAAGTCTAGTGACTGTGAACCCAGTCTATGTATCTCTCTGTTGATAGGATCTAGTTGACTGTAAGAGTCTATGTATACCTCTAACGGATGATCTAGCGATCTGTCGAGTCTAGTACCTCAACGACGTGGATCTGGACGGACTGTATGGTCTATGTACCTCTATTCTGGATCTAAGTGACTGTACGAGTCTATGTACTCTATTATCTATCTAGTGACGTAGACGGTCTATGTACCTCTATCGATGTATCTAGTGACTGTACGAGTCTTACCGCTATCGATACTATAGTCAGTCTAGTACCTGTCTATTGATGTATCATCACTGTACAGTCTATGACTCTAATCGAGGATTCTAGTGAGTGTGACGAGTGCTATGTACCTCTATTGATGATCTAGTGACTGTAGAAGTCATGTACTCTACTGATCTGATGTAGAGTCATGTACCTCTATAGGATCTGTGACTGAATAGTTGTACCTCATTTGATGTGTCTTAAGTGACTACGAGTCTATGTACCGTATCGAGGTGGGTCTCAGTGAGTGATCATCTATGTACCTCTATTGCATGGATCTAGGATCGAACAGTCTATGTACCCTCTATTGATGGATTGCTACGTGACTGTAATCTACGTACCTATTGATACGTATCTAGTGACTGGACGAGCATATGTACCTGTACGAGTGGATCTAGTGAACTTGGTACTCATGTACCTCTTATTGATGTGACTAGTGACTGTACAGTCCTACGTACCTATTCCGATGGATCTAGTGGACTGAGAGGCTAGTTACCTCTATGATATGATCTAGTGACTGTACCAGTTTAGTACCTCTATTCGTGGATCATAGTGGACTGGACGATTTCTATGTATCATGGATATCTAAGTACGAGTCTAGTGTATCATGTTGACTAATGTCGGTCTAAGTAACCTTATCGATGGATCTAGTGACTTGGACGAGTCTATGTACATCTATTTATGTGATCTAGTGACTGTACAGTCTATGTACCTCATCGATGGATCTAGTGAATGACAGTCTTGTACCTCTATTGATGGATCTAGTGACTGTACGAGTCTATGTACCAGTCTATTGATGGTTAATGGACTGACGATTTATGTACTCTCTATGATTATCTAGTGACTGTACAGCGAGTCTACGACCTCGATCGATTGTGATCTAGTGACTGTAACGGAGTTAGGACCGTCTATCGATGGATCTAGTGACTTACGAGTCTATGTAGTCTAATCCTGTATCCATGAGTACGATCTATGTGTATTGTAGATTCTGGAACAGATTCTATGTACCTCTAACGGGATCATAGGACTGTACGTTTCTCTGAGCCTATCCGTCTATTGTTGACGATCTATGCTCTACATGATGGATCGAGTGCTACTTGTAACCTCTATTGATGGATCTAGTGACTGGACGAGTCTATGTACGCCCCCACCGCATGATCGTGGATCTAGTGACTGTCGATCCTATGTCCTCTATCGATGGATCTAGTGACTGTAACAGCTATGTACCCTATGATGATCTAGTGACTGGCACGAAGTCGATCGATACCTTCTATCAGTCGATCTAGGGACTGGACGAGTCTAGTACCTCGTGATACGAGGATCTAGTGATGGACGAGTCGATTAATCTCTATTGATGGATCTATGACTGCTACGATTCTATGTACTTTGTACCGAGCGTCTGAGTCATGTATCTATGTTGTATCAGTACTAGTACATCATTTTAGTCAGCAGACCTATATCGATGGTATATAGTGAATGTTGACGTTTATTAGCCTGCTCTATCGATGGATCTAAGTGACGTGACGAGTCTATGTACCAGTTGATGCCGTTCTAGTCTGACTGGGATTCTTGTACCTAGATTATCGATGTCGAATCTAGTATCTTTATTCAGTGACTTCGATACGTACCATTCTGTTTAGTGATAACAAGCTATTTGACTATGATGTTCTAGGTACAAGTCTGTACACACCTTATACGGTGACTATGAATGTACACATAATCACTGTGTCTATTACTTACGGTACTGATGTACGAATCTAGTCCTTTATATCTAGCGTAATCTACTATAATCGATGGGTCGAGGACTTAACGAGTCTATGTACCTCTACGATGTATCTAGTGACTGTCAACCAGTTTATGACCCTCTATTGATGTATTCTATTGAGACTGGTACGCAGTCTATGTATCTCTTAATCAATGAGTCTATGCTGGTAAAAGTCTAAGAACTATACGATGTATCTAGTGACTGTACGAGTCTATGTACAACATTGATGTATTAGTGACTGACGAGTCTTGTACTCTAATTGGATGGTCTAGTGGACCTGGCGAGTCTATGGCCTCTTATTGAGGATCTCGTGACGTAAACGAGTCTAGTGTACCTCTAAATTATGTATCTAGTGACTGTACTGTATGTCCTTTGTACCTCTATTGATGTACTCTATGACTGTACAAGTTGCTATCACCTCTATCGATGTATCTAGTGACGGTACGAGTCTATGTATGTCTATGATGGATCTAGTGACTTTAAGAGTCTATGTACCTCTATCGTATGGATCTGGACTGTACGAGTCTCATGCTAAGCCCTATCGATGCATCTAGTGACTGTACGTGTCTATGTTATCTGAGCATTGATGGTCTCTAGTGAACTGTTACCAGTCTATGTACCATCTATTGGCAAGGGGGATTTCTAGTTGATGGACGAGTCTTGCTATGTAGCCCTATCGATGGATCTAGTGATGTACGGTCTGATGTACCTCAACGATGGGATCTAGTGTACTGTACGACGTCTATGTACTCTATTGATGGATCTAGTGGACTGTACGAGTGCTATGTACTCTATCGAGGATTTAGTGACTGGACGAGTCTATGTACCCTATCGATTGATCTATGACGGACGTAGTCTATGTACCTCTATTGATGGATCTAGTTGCTGACGAGTCCATGTACCTTATCCATGATCTGTGACTGTACGAGTCTACGTACCTCATATGATGTATCTAGTGATGTACAGTCAACGTACTATATAATATCGATTATCTAGTGACTGTTACGAGTCTCTGTACACTCTATCGATAGGATCTAATGACTGAACGAGTCTCTATGTGACTCTATTGATGGATCTAGTGACTGTACGAGTCTATGTCTCTTGATTGAGAACTCTAGTGACGTACAAGTCATGTACCTCTTTCCGATGTATCTAGTGACTGTGACGAGTCTACGTACCTCTATGATGGTGTACTAGTGAGTGAGTCATTCTCTTCGCTGCCTTGACATATAGTACTAGAGTGCTATGACTGTACGTCCATGTCATTCATGACCTTAGGACTGTAACATCTAAGTCATTGATACATGAGACGAGTCTATGTATACTCAGTGATTAGTTATGGACTCTAGTGATCGTACGGTCATTTATCCTCTAGTCTGATTACTCTATATGGATCTATGACTGTACGAGTCCTATGTGACCTCTAATTATTATCTAGTGACTGTAACGATTTATCTATTGAGTGCTCATGACGTACTATATCGATGACTCTTCGCTGAGTTACGAGTGCTGTACATGCTTGTGAGCTATTGTGGATCTAGTGACTGTAGAGCCTAATGACCTTATCGATGTGATCTAGTGCTGTACGAAGTCTATGTCCTCTATGATGTCATCTAGATAGTTACGTCCTAATCATGTACGTGTGTTCGACGCTAACTCTATTGATGGATTAGTGACTGTACGAGTCTTCCATCGATCTAGACCGTATATCTCGTGGATCAGTGACGTACGATGTCTTATTGTACTGACTATTGATAGTCCATCTAGTAGACGGTCGTAACTATTTGAAGTCTCATGAAGTCTACCTCTTTATCCAATACCAGTAATCTCGATGTGAACTTGGATCAACGCGTAGATTACGTGTATCTCTATAGCCAACACTCAGGATATCAACGCGGCCTCCTCGACGTGTGTAACTGGGTACACTTGGACTCATCGCAGACTGTCGACCTGACGGAGTACTATGCGTAGAGTAGAATAAACCAGGTCTAGTGATGACAGCAAGACCTGAATATCGATTAGAGTGAGCCGCATAAAGTGCCATGTCAAGACCGGGAAATATACG
Source organism: Hymenochirus boettgeri (assembly GCA_019447015.1). Taxonomy (NCBI): domain Eukaryota; kingdom Metazoa; phylum Chordata; class Amphibia; order Anura; family Pipidae; genus Hymenochirus; species Hymenochirus boettgeri. Next base: position 25,303,757 of record CM033470.1, on the reverse strand, counting down.
ATGATATGGGACAGCTGTCCTCTTGAGGCATGACGTACAGCTATGTACTCTATACGGATGGAACTAGTACCTGTACAGTCATTACCTTCTGGGCTGGCGGACGACGTTTAGGAGGACCTACTATGATGTACTGAGTGATGATACATAGTCATTCGGACGGGTCATCAGATCGTGATTTGCACGCGTGACTGCGATAGGAAGTATGACACACTAGTTCCGACTGTATTGTAGACGTCGATCTAAGTACGGCTCGGCTTATGGGGGGGTGTCGAGCGATCTAAGGGACTTACAGAGGGGGGCCCTGTGTGTACTGTCATTGCGATTCGTACTCGTGAGCTCGCCTAACAGGGAACTAAAAAAAGAAAAGAGTGACGGTCGGTCGTGCAGCGTGCTCTCTCACCTCCAGGTACGGTGTGGCCACCGCCTGTCGTCTTGGAGTGTACGGTGGGGAGCTGGGAGCTCGCAGGTGATGGTGGCAACTACGCGCTGGCCCATACTTGATTATCGGAGGGGTGGCAGGTTGGTAGGCTCAAGATATGATGGAACTCATGAGGTATGCTGCTTACAGCTAAGAACTGTACACGAGATAGGCGATACAGTAGGGGCTCATGCAGTATGAGGTCGACTTCGTACGGCGAGGGAGTCATCAGGAGTGTACCGTCTATGTATCGGTCTATACTGTACTCCGCAGTCGCTAGGACGCTGTAATTCGATAGTACTCGTGAGGTACTAGGGCTGTACATCTAGTACTTATAGGAGTTACTGGACAGTCTATTGCCAATTATATCTAGTGACTGTACGACGTCTATTGTACTCTATGATGAGAATCTTGACTGTACAGATTCTATGTACACCCATTTAGATCATCCGATATTAGTGACTGTACCGAGTCTAGGTACCTAGTAGCGATGGAGGTCTAGTGACGGTAACGGTCCTAGATACCTCTATTGATCTATCTAGTGACTGTACGAGTCTTATGTACCTTCTATTGATGTATCTAGGACTTGTACGATCTATGTACCCTCTATTGTATATCTAGTGACTACGAGTATAGCTACCTATATCGATTGTTTAGGAGCTGTACAGTCTATGTACCGTTATTGGATTATCTAGGATGTACGATCATGGTCCTACGATGATCCTAGCTATGTACCTACATGTCTGTGTGTAAAGTATGTATTATGGTACTAGTGACTGTACATTAATGACTCATATGTACATGACTGAGATCTCGTACTTTGATGTGCTTAGTGCTGGACGACTGTATCTTCTGATCTTACTTCGTCATGATCTACAGGTCTTGACTGACAGATTACCATGATTGTTCTGTACTGTGATTAGTACACACAGTCTATCTCTTGACGAGTCTATTACCCCTTTGTGGTCAGTGAGTAGAGCTAATCTATTGAGGATGACTTACCATGCTCTATTGAATGTAGACTCAGTTATTCTCTTGAGTAACTGGCTGTACAATGTCTTATCGTATTGTACGTAGACTATTACTCTATTGATTATCTAGTTGAGACGAGTCTTTACTATGATCTGCCTGTAGTCTTTTTAACCTATGGGACTAGTACTCAGGTCTGTACCCTATGGAGTTGCCTAGGCTTGACTGTAGATCTGTCTCTATAAATGATTACTAGTGAGTAAAGATTGTACGGTTCTTGTGTTCTGTGAGCTACGCAATACTTTGTGTATCGTCTGTGTCTTGTACTATTTGATGATCTACGTACACATACCTTATTGATATCATTGATGTCATTATATGACTCTAATGATATTGTTACTGACTGGGGTCCATATGTCCATTGGAGTCTAATGACTGCAAGTCTATGATCCTCTAGAGTGATATATCACTAGTGCGTCAGTCCCATGACTGCTATTGATGGATTAAGTTGATAAATGTAACGGTGCATTTGGAATACTTATATAATCCTAGTTGGACTGACATCTAATTACCTCTGATTGTTACAGTGATCATGGTAAAGATTATGGGTCTTTGTGATACAGACTATCGTAGTACATGCCAGGTAGTCTATACAGCAGCTAGCAAGATTTGTCTTGTAAAAGCTAGTGTACCTAATTGGATGTATCAGTGACTGTACGAAAATCTATTATTTGTCTATACGTACAAGTATGACCCATATGTAAGGCTCACATCCAGGTTCTGGATATCGGTTGTAATCAGATATCTATGACATCCACAATATACCTGAACAGTGTGTACAGTCATTCGGGCCTTGAGAATTGAGGGGCAGTTTCAACGATTGTTGACGGGGCGTCTGAAGCTGCTATAAAACTTAAAGATGGGAATCGTCTCTTGTTATGCTGATGACAGAAATTAGACAGAGTTAGTGGAACTTCAAATTGATGTAAGCAAGTGCGTTCAGCGCGACACTAGAGAACCTTATACGAATAATAATGGCACATGAGGCAGAATGAACTCTCTAAGTGATAAGTTTAAGTAGATCATATTCGAGGACTTTCGTGGCACCTTTCAAGTTGAAGACCCTAAAAACGTGGTTAATGCATCTGTATTAGGAAAGTTTGGTTCTTATACAGACTTGGAGCGTGAGAAACTGTCGGTTAAGTCATCATCTGAGCAGAAGATAGGGGTGTGATCCAGTTATGATAACTTAAAAAAGGCGATGGACAAAAGGATAAATATTTCTCATCAGAGACTGGTAAGCCATTGATAGTGCTTAATCCTATACAAAAGCCACTTGGAAGAATCTGAGGTTTCAGATAAGGCACATTTATAAGGGAATGGTGGCTGAATCACGGGATTAGACAGTTAGCTGTTTACATTGCCGTTTGGAGTGCATGGAAGGATACTTATCTATTTTGCCCATACACCTTTTGCTGTGATGTACTATAGTCTTCAGGACTCTGACCCTGGTGGGGAGAATTCACTTCTGTATTTTTTACATGGAACGTGAAACTGTGAACTGTCTCACAGAGATGCAATTCATTGATAACTTTAAAGGCCTGATAGTAAACAAACATTTAAACTGAAAAGAAAGATCGGATCCAGACTTCGATCGTGAGTCGAAGAATTCCCTTTTTAGGTTTGCCTTTTCTGGAGTCACGTTGGAGGTAAAAAAACAAACGGAAGTGACGTGATGAATCTTTATTCAACCTAATTACTATGTTTCTATGTTACTAGTGACTTCGTACAAGCTAATGTACCTTATTGATGTATTAGTGACTGTACGTAGTCTACGTACCTATACTTTCTAATCGAATGGTCTAGTACTGGTACACGAGCTATGTCATCTCTATCGATGTTATACTGGACTGTACAGTTTATGTACACATCTATTGATGTTCTATGTTGACTGTCGAGTCTTATGTATCTATATATCAGTAGTATCGTACCATCTCGGTATCGGGACTACTGGTATGACTTTGATTATCTATGATGTAGCGCTTGTACGTTCATGATGGTCTAGTACTGTGATCACTACGTCTTTGTGTCAGCCTGTAAGCTATTACCTCAATATTACGCCTTGCGATTTAGACTCTATTGATAGTTGCAGTAGGTAGACTGTGAACGAGTACAATTACCCATGAGATTTATCTATGACTGTACGAGTCTATAGTATTGTGACTGCTTTACATCTTGTCATCGCGATCTAGTGACTGTAACGCTGTCCTATGATTCTATGTAACTCATGTACTCTATTGATGATCTAGTGATGTACAGTCTATGTACCTTAATTGATGTGACTATGCTGGATCTGTAGCCGAAGTTCCTAGTACTGACGGTCCGTAAGTAGAACCCCCTTCGATGGCTCCGTAAAGGTAGACCATGCAACCAAGTCTATGTACTCATCATTTGTATCTATTGAGTTGGATCATGTATGTATTGGAACTGTGGACTACGAGCTAATGTTACCTCTATCGATGGGATCTAAGTGACTGAGGACGAGTCATGCCTCTATGAGCTCGTACGGACGTTCTTATTCTTGATGGATCTAGTGACTGACGAGTCTATGTACCTCTATGATGGATTAGTTGACTGGACGAGTCTATGTAGCCCGTATCAGGTACTAGTGACTGTAGCGAGTCTACGTACCTCATGATGTATTGTGAGTACAGTCAGTATATCGATGTATCTGTCTGAGTAGTCTATGTACCCATATGTGAGAGATCTAATGACTGAAACAGTCTTATGTGCCTCTATCGCTGATCTAGTGACTGGGAGAGTCTATGTCCTCTAGCGATGGTATCTAGTGACTGTACGAAGTCCTATGTCCTTTTCCATGTACTTATGATACGAGTCGTACTATTGATGTATAGTGCCGACGAAGTCCTATGACCACTATACGATGATCTAGGGACTGTACGAGTTATGACTCAAAATACTAATTGAATGATTGCATTGTAGTGACTTACGCGTTATTACCTCTCGGTGATAGTATCTATTCCTGACGTGAGATCTTCCGTTACTGTATGTCGATCTCCTACTATATCGATGGAATCTAGTTGAGTGTACGAGTCTATGTACCTCTATTGATGTATCTAGTGTACATGCTAGAGTCTAGTGTACCTCTTTCCGATGAATCTAGTGATGTACGAGTCTACTGTACCTTCTATTGATGTATCTAGTGTACTACGAGTTACGTACCATAATCGATGGGTTGTAGGAGTGATAGGTATATGTACCGTCTATGATGGATCAGTGAGTAGATACCCATTGATATATTACTGTACGAGTCTATGTAACTCTTATCGATTGTATCTAGTGAAATGGACGAGTCTAGTTACTCTATCATGATGGCTCTAGTGACTGTACGAGCTTGTACCTCTATTGATGATCTATGACTGTAGAGTCTATGTACCTCCTATCATGTATCAGTGACTGTACGAAGTCTAGTACCCTATATCGATGGGTTATAGTGACTGACGAGTCTACTACCTAGTATCGATGGATCAGTGAGTGTACGAGTCTATACCTCTATGCACGATTCTAGTGACTGTAACACGAGGTACCTATTAGATGTATCTCTGATTCGAGTCTTGGTAACTATTGATGTATATGTGTACGAGTCTATGTACCTTTCTCTGATGGATCTGTGACTGTACGAGTCTATGTACTTCTATTGATGATACATGAAGTGACTGTAGAGTCTATGTACCTCATATGTATCTAGTGACTGTACGAGTACTGTACCTTATCGATGGTTCTAGTGACTGGACGAGTCTTGTACCTCTAATCGATGTCTAGTGACTGTACGCAGTCTATTTTACTATCTAGAGATCTAGTGACGTACAAGTCATGACCTCTATTGATGATCTAGTGACTGTACGAGTCTTGTACACTCTATTGATGTATCTCGTGGACTGTACGAGTCTATGTACCTCTTTTGATGGTCTAGATGTACGTTAGTCTGATGTACCCATGATGATCTAGTGACTGTACGAAGTCTATGTCCTCGTATGATGTAATTAGTGACTGTACCAGTCAAGACCCTCTATTGATGTATCTAGTGACTGTACAGTCTATGTACCTCTATTGGTACGACTGTAAGGCTCTACTTCTTAGTTGTGACTGTACAGTCTATGTACCTCTATTGATGTGATCTAGTGAACTGTACAATCTTTGTACCTCTATTGATATATTAGTGGACTGTACTGAGTCTATGTACCTTATTGATGGATCTATGTACTGTCATAGTCTATGTACCTTCTATGTGATATTAGTGGAACTGAACGAGTCTATGTACCTCTATTGATGGATCTAGATGTAGCTTTACTTGCATCAGTACAGAGTCCTAATGTACCGTCTATTGATGTATAGTGACTGTACAGACTACTGTACCTCATTGAGTATCTAAGTGACTGAAGCTATGATACCTCTATTGATGTATCTAGTGACGTACAATCTATGACGCTCTATTGATAGTATTAGTGACTGTAGAGCTATGTACCTTTATTGATGGTAATAGTGACTGTACAAGTCTATGTACCTCTATGATTTCTGGACTTAGAGTATGACTGTTAGTGAAACGGTTAACCTATGATCTCATACATCTATACCTCAGGATTGTCTGACTCAAGTGATATATCTGTGATATATCGTGATACAGTATTATCATGGTATCAGTACTGAAACTAGTACTCTAATTTCAGGACTGTACAGCTTCTTAGATTATATGACTGTAAGCTTACTGTACCTCTATGAGCTGTAAGGTCTATATTCCACATGTAACGTGAATAAAAATTAATGATACGTTACCCATATTATCTAGTCTGAAATACACTCGTATCAGTGAGTCTGTGGGCTAAAGTTAAGCGGAGTTCCTCAGGGTTACTGTACTGGGGGCGCTTCTGTTAATCTGTTTATAAATGTTAGAAGGGGATTGAGAGCAAGGTCTCTGTGTTGCTGATGACACGTAAATTAATGCAGGACTTTGGAAACGTCATGATTGGCAGGCTGCAAGCAGACCTAGATAGATTATCAAAATGGGCAGCAGAATGGCAGATGAGATTTAATGTTGATAAATGTAAGGTGATGCATTTGGGATTTAATAATCCCTGTGCCACCTCACCATAAATAATCTGTGTTAGTGCATCTGAAATGGAAAAAGATTTTGGGGTTCGGTAGATACATACTTTAGCTGTACACAATGCCAGGTAGCAAAGCTAGAGCTGCAAGATTTGTCTTGTATACGGGGGAATGGAATCAGAGAGAAAAATATATTCCTCCTTCTTTACAATGCACTGGTAATCAAGGCCACATTTGAATATGCGGTGAAGTTTGGGATCCCCATATACAAAGGGAATCTTGGAAATTGAGGAGTTCAGAGAAGGCAAACTAAATTAAATAAGGGGAAATTGAGGGGCTTGAATATGCACAGGCCAGTTGACAAGTTAGGGCTGTTTACAATTGAGAAGCGGCGGTTGCGTGGGGACATGATAACCTTTACAAATATATAATTGCCATACAGTGACTCTCTTGGTGAATTGTTCACTATAGGTCATTCAGGGATCTGGACATCTTTAAGGTTTGGAAAGAAAAGCAGTTTACATCTTACAGGTTAGGAGAAGGTTTGTTTTTACAGTGAGAACGGTGAAACTGTGGAAACTGTCTTCCAGCAGAGGTGGTATGGCAAGTTCATTGAAATAACTTTAAAAAGGCCTGGATAAGTTTCCTAAAACTAAAACATTATGAAGAATTACTGGTATTAATGCATTAGATCTGGTTGATCCAGGGTACTTCCGATTGCCGTTTGGAGTCAGGTAAGGAATTTTTTTTCCCCCCCTTTTTACGGGTTTTTTATGCCTTCCCTCTGGCTCAACTGTTAGGAGGGTTAAAAAAACAAACCACAAAGGGAATAGGTTGGACTTGATGGACGAATTGTCTTTATTCAAACTTAATTACTATGTTTACTATGGTTACTAGTGACTGTACAAGTCTATGTACACCCCTATTGAATGTATCTAGTGGACTGTACGAGGTCTAGTACCTCTATTGAATATCTAGTGACTGTACAAGTCTTGCCTCTATTGATATATCTAGTGACGTACAAGTCTATGTTGTACCGCCTTATTGTACTATCTGTGACTGTCAAAGTATATGTACCTCTATTGAGATATAGTGACTGGTACAATTCTATGTACCTTCTATTTGATTTTTTTTTTTGGTTGGGTGGTATGATGGCTATGACTGATACATTAGTTACTGTCCTCTATTGATACTATCTAGTGATGTACAAGTCTATGTCCTCTATTGATATATCCAGTGACTGTACAAGTCTATGTACCCCTCTATATATCTAGTGAATGCACAAGTCTATGTACCTCTATTGATAATAATCTAGTGACCTGTACGAGTCCATGTACCTCTAGTGATATATCTTTGTGACTGTCACAGTCTATGTTACCAGTCTATTGATTGATCCAGTGACTGTAAGTCTATGTACCTCTATGATGACTCTAGTGACTGCACAAGTCTAGACCTCTATTGATATATCTAGTGACTGACGAGTACTTGTACCATCTATTGTATATCTAGTGACTGTACAAAGTCTATGTACCTCATTGATATATTAGTGACGTGTACAAGTCTATGTACCTCTATATTGAATATCTAGTGGACTGTTACAAGTCTAGGTAAACCTCTATTGATATATCTTGTGACTGTACAAGTCTATATTGCTCTACCAATAGGAGGCAACAAATAACTGTATCTGTATAATGGGGGCAGAAAGGAAAGATGTCGTCTTTCTGTACATTGCACCAAATGTTTTGTAAACACCATTGGCCACTATTTTCCATATTATATGGCATTGGGTTTGTAGTCTCCTTTTATAGTTTACATAGTAACACCATAAACAATGTGCAGAATAACCTCAGAATAGGGTTTACAGTTTATTTTCTGTATAAATATAAATAAACTGTGAAAATATGATAAATAAAATATAAAAAATACATTGGTTTTATATTTCAGTCCAGATATATAGAATTTAAACTTCAACCTGTTCAGCTGGTTTTACATGTGGGGATATTCTTCTTTCTGACCGGACCGTTTGCCACTAGCCAACATTTAGCCTTGGCCGAGCGTTGCGGTCCATAGAGGTCCATGGTTTTCCAGGTCTTAGATCTGTTTGGATATTAGTCTTGGCTGCTCGAATAAACATCCAATTCTTCATACCAATCGACCAATACACTGACCAATACACAATCTGTAAGCCGTAATATTGGAAACGTTGAAACACTGGTGTGTACCCAGCCTCAAAGTGTGCGGATCAACTCTGTGCGTTACTGTACAATACTGTACATATAATCATTTCCAGCTTAGAGTTGGATCTTGGTATGTTCTTCCCTTTTTACCTTTGTCCCATTGATGAGGTGTATTTAGAGTTCTCGGCGTCTGACTGTTCCACCCATGTTCGTATGTAAACAACACTTGCAATATAATGAGAAATTTATGAGAACGTTTCTGGAGAGAAAGTGGTAACAAAGGAGGACTTAGCATAACTTGTCAATCGCATCATCAACGTCTCTAGAGTCTTAACAGCAGTCTACAGACACCAGTTGGCTAGAGACACCTCCAGGAATACAAACACGAGGTGAAGAAACTCTACGGAGCTTATTGAATACAGTTCCCTCTACGTTATTTTCAATGGATATGTGTTATTTTACACAATTGTTTATAGAAAGGATTCTATATTCGAACTACTGAGGAAATGAATGAAGAATAGGGTGTGCTACTATACGCCGTTAGACATATCCAATACAATGTCTCAGTCCTCCAGAGCAGTCCCCATGTACTCCATATACATGTGCAAACAGAAAGGTGATAGAGAGAGACAATAACTCAGCTGTGACATGGCAAATTTAATGGAACAGATTCATATAATCCCACACAACATGTTTCGGGCACACCGCCCTTTCTCACGTACAAAAACAGTGGGGTTCACCAGACCGCTCGGCCTCACCCCCATTATTCTAATTAGGAGGTAATGGTTAAGAAGTGGAAGTATATTTCACATACAAATTCATTCTAAATATAAATGATATTGGAATTACAATAAAGTAACTAGGCTATTGGAGGAAATGGATATTCTACACACTTTGATATATTTCTCGACATCAAGTTAATGAAAATACCCAACCAAAAGGTAGATGGGTTGAGATTTCGGAACCTGGATTAAAGGTAGGTACAGTATGGCTGTAATTACACCATACAAATGGGGGTTGTTTCAGAATGACGTTTACATGGAGAGCTACTGGTCTGTCAAACATTGAACAAACAGAGAAAAAGATAATTAATGGACATTTCCAGGGGGGACAGTTTACACGTTTATATCCTTAGAATGAAACTTCCAACCAAGGGAACCCCAGTATGGAAAGTCCATGGGACATTTCTTTTGTCTGACACTGCCTTGTTTGGTTGCGTTTTATTGGATTAGTGTGCCAGGCTTTACACCTCCCCCCACATCCTTCCCCTACCCAATGGTTAATATTAAAGGGATGTCCACCCCTCTACACCAAAAATCTTTACCTGCTACAACCCCCCCAAAGCAGGACCTCGTTATGTTTTAAAATGACCAAATCCGCTCCCAGCCAGAGTTGAGCAGCCGCAGTGGAGACTGCTCCGGGAATGGCAGTCAGTGATGGCCGTGACGTCACTGTCATGGCTGACCTGACTGCCTTACCTGGAAGTGGAGAGAGGAGCATGAAGATAATAGCTCAGTGTGGGATTTGGTCTTGTTTTTTTTGTAGCAGGTAAAGATGTTGTGTGGAGGGGTGGACATTCCCTTTAAAGGTAATGGTCCTCCAATTAAAGGGACGGATGCTACTACCTCAGAGACACTTGGATAATTTTTTTTGCACAGTACAATCGTGAGCGTTAGCGCGTATGCAATTTCTGTGCGTTGTGCGCGTTGTTCCACGTTCTGCATGCTGTTTTGTAATTTAACATTATAAGAACTCATGCGCATCGGAAATCGCGCGATTTGTTGCGTTCCCGCGATTTCCATTTTAACCAAAATTGCATGCGCAAAAAACGCGTTAGTGTGGCCTAGCCCTAAAGGTATAAGAAAACCAGCTCCACTATTTCATGGGGTGACTTATAAGGCTGAACAGGCTGATCAACAAATTCTGGCTTTTATGTTTCTGTCTTTGGCTAATGACTGACCAGAGACTGTGAGCTGAATCGCTCACACAACGTTCCGTTGTTCCCCAGGTGCTAAGAGATTGTTTATGTTTTGGGTCCCATGTAGCATTTGCTATCAATAAAAACACCACTTGGTGTGTGGGTAAAACATTTCCCGGACAGCACTTTATATTTTATAACGATGATTCAGTCTGTTTCACTGAGGGAAATATTTTCCAGACCACCGACCCCATGTGCGATGATAATAGATACAGGTTATAAGGCTCTATAGTGTTCTCTCCGCCATGATTGGGTCTCCGCGCCACACTGGAGACACCCAAGACTGAAACTCTCGCCTCAATTCTCTCTCCGGGATCTTTGAACAAAACTCTTGTGGTTTACTTACCAAGGCCAGTTGGAGAAATGTGCATTTTGCGTGAAATTTCCAATGAAACTTTCTAAAACACCGGTCTAGCCAATGGGAACAGACATTTTCCAGTAAACTGGGTTCCTATCTTAAAGGGATGTCCACACTCCACATTAGATTTTACACATAGAATCAAGACACCCCCTAAGATTGCATCCCTGTGTAACTGAACACAGATATACAGCACCGATCCTTCCTTCCACGGTTTCTTCCGGGTAGCAGACAGTGATGTCACGGCTATATAATTTGTGGCAACTGCCCTGGCCACCTTCTCTGCAGCTTTGCGAGCTTGTAAAGTCACCAGAGGAGCAGGAGAAACATTCTGTAAAGTGAACTGGCCTCCAGATATGTGCGATCAGTGTTGCCTATATGGCTTCCATCATGCTTTGAAGTATGGTTTCAATCATAACTTTTCTCAATTTTTCCGATGCTCTCTATGGTATAAACGCGTGTAACTGGAAGCTAGCATGCTTTGAATTAATTAACTTTTATTTATATTTTAATTTGTGTTTGGCAACTTTTAAATGGCGGATTTAGATATATTGTGGGTTTAAGCCTTATCTAGTGACAATGAACTTTGGGGATCAAATTCATGCCAATATGAATCAGTATTTTCTCCCTGTGCACAGAAGTGAGACTGGATCCAGAAATGAACCCTGTGGTAGATAGATTCTATGGGGCCAAATATTTACTCCTTTTACAAACTGTCTATGGAACCAATGGAATCTAAAGAAAAAGATACACTTCGATTCCAACCAATACATTGTTTTCCACTCACCATGTTCTTCTCCTTTATCCATATTCATCTTGGATGGCAGTGCCAATAGTCTGGCGGTACGGATCTAACGTACAAGGGGATTTACGGCAGAAATGTTTCCTTCCCATCTGAAAATCTTTCTGCTGTTTTTGTGCAATCAAGGGAGAATTTAATCACTTTAAAGGTTAGTTTGCGAGAAAGTGATTTCCATAGCGAACTGTATATGTATTTAGACGGGAATAAGGTGGTTTGTTTCCACATCTGAGAGACAGGGTCATTAGTTAAAGCACATGGTATTTTTAGTAGAATGACGGATTCCATCCCGAAATGCAGTGAGTAAGCTCTTTAATAAAACGCTACTTATTCCACACTGAGGAATCGAGGTACGTGTAAACCGTGTGGGGGGTATATTGCTGCAGTAAGTGTCATAACAGCAGGGGGGCTTCTTAAAGCTTTACTGGTCCTTCATCTAATGTACATTATTGGACAGAGAAGGAACAGATGAAATATTGTTCTATAACATTTGATGGACCAGCACGGTGGCCGTATTCCCTTTCATGGGGGATCTTCTCATGTCTAGAAGGTTTAGTCCTTGTCTGATACAGCGACTAGATGGCCAGAGGAGAAACCAGCCGACCTTCTGTCTTCATTTCCCCCATATATAGTTTAGTATCTGCCCACATGCCATTAACCATAGGACCGCAGCAATACGCCATATGTGACATTGGATTAAAGGCAGTGTGTAGCTAGGAATCACTGTGCCCCCAGCAAAACTATGATGGGGCCCCTATCTGTGCTTCATTCACAGTGTTTTTCTGGGAGGAGGCTATATCTTTCATGGGGAAAATGAAGATGGGGCCCCTTTGGCTCCTGGGCCCCCGCGGTTGCTCCCCCTGCTCCCCTGGTGTTATGCTGTTTAAAGGGAATGTTTCTTCTAGAAGCAAACTAATGACCATCTTGACTACATCATCTATAGTTCAGTGTTGGGGCTTTACTAGAAGAACATCTCCCCTTTAATACACTCCAAATCATGTATTACCATTATTTATTATTATTATTATGGATTTATTAGCGCCAACATCTTCCGTAGCGCTTTACAAGTACATGTATACATTCACATCAGGCCCTGCCCCGAAGAGCTTACAATCTAAGCACTATATGAAACATACAAACCTATCAGAGTCTTTATGATTGTGGGGGAAACCGGAGTGCCCGGAGGAAACCCACGCAAGCACAGGGAGAACATACAAACTCCTTGCAGATGTGTCCAAGGGTGGAATCGAACTCAGAACTGTTATAATCCCAGTGTGTGGCCCATGTGTGTTTTTATTATGACGTCTGGTGTTACCCTCAGTCTTGCCAGTGTAGACCCATAAGTTACCTTTTCATTAGCCTGGTAATTAGTTCAATTATCTGTATTTTTGAACATAATCCTAAAAGGCTGTATGCTTCTGTAGAGCTGAATAGGATTACATTAATTAACGAGCTGTGCCCTAAGACCTTTTTCTTGCCTTTGCGATCGCGCTTGCGTTTTTTTTAGATCATTGAAACACGCAGCAACGCACCGAAAACTTGCGTTTTCGGGTGCGTTACGATTGCGCATGCGATTGCGTTCCGTATTTTTAATCACAATCGCATGTGTTTTCCTATACCTAATGGAAAAAAACGCATGCACAAACGCAACAAAATCGCACATGAAGTCGCATGCGATTCCGTGTGCGATTGCATTTGCGGCACAGTGTAGCCGTGCCCTTACTGTTTTTTCCAAATGTTATCATGTCGGTGAACAGACAGACAGAGAGAGAGATAGATAATTAGATTATAGGTATATATAGATAGATTATAGGAATATATGATACTGTAGATAGACAGACATACAGACAGACAGACATACAGTCAGACAGACAGACAGACAGACCGACAGATAGATAGATAGATAGATAGATAGATAGATATAAAGATAGATGATAGATGATAGATAGATAGATAGATAGATAGATAGATAATTAGATTATAGGTAGATAATGGATACTGTAGATAAAACAGACAGACAGATGACAGACAGACAAATAGATAGATAGATAGATGATACATAGATTGATAGATGATAGATCGATAGATAGATAGATGATAGATAAATGATAGATGATAGATGATAAATAGATAAATAGATGATAGATAGATAGATAGATAGATAGATGATAGATAGATACATGATAGATGATAGATAGATAGATAGATAGATAGATCGATAGATAGATAGATGGATAATTAGATAGATAGATTATAGGTAGCAGATACTGTCGATAGACAGACAGACATAGATTGACAGATAGATAGGTAGATTGTTAGATGATAGATAGACAGACAGACAGACAGACAGACAGACAGATGATAGATAGATAGATAATAGATAGATAATAGATAGATAGAAAGATAGAAGGTAGATAGATAATAGATAGATAGTAGATAGATAGATAAATAAATAGATACTGTAGATAAACATACAGACAGAAAGACAGACAGACGGATAGATAGATAGAAAGATAGATAGATAGACAGTAGATAGATAGATAGATAGATAGATAGATAGATAGATAGATAGATAATAGATAGATAGATAGATAGATAGATAGATGTTAGATAGATAGATAGATAGATAGATTCTGTTTGTGTGTTTTGTAATATTGACTATTTTTGGGGTGTCTCCTTATTCCGGGCTTCTGGCCTGGGTGTGACTGGTACATGATGAATGACTTGGATGGAAGTTAGCCCTGGGTTCGGTTCATACCATGACAGTCACTGTGTAGGTGGATAAATAAAGCCAACAGCTGTTCTTAGTCAGTGGAAAATTGAATGTGTCGTGGGTTTTTCCTTTCCCGTCAACGCTCCTTTATCCCCCCAGTGTGATCCAGGGTGTAGGATTCTACTGCCGTTCAACACCCACAGAGTCTCCTATAAGGATCCAAACATCTGTACGGGGAAGTTATAGAGAAGTTATCTCAGCCCATTAATAAATACAGCACTAAGGGCCATGTTTATTTATATTTACTTATAAAGGAGCAATAGCGCTGAATGGCCAGGTCGCTCCTTTATTGTGGTATCTGGCAGTAAGTAGATGGTTTGAAAGTGACATCATGTTCTTAAAGGAACAGTAAACCCCTTAAGGACAAATAAAGCCTCAGGACAAACACTGAATCTGAAGGCAGTGACATAAAGCTGCAATTTAATTTTGATGTGGGGTGATGGAAAATTTACCTAATTAACATGGAGGGTTTATTTCCAGCATTCCACAATAATAGAGTTTGGTCGCTGACAATTTTGTTCTTCGCTTATTCCTTAGCTTGCGCAGGCAGCACTTTCTCTAATGTGTTTGTGTTGCTGCATGACTTCAATCCAGTACTTGTTTTGCTCAAGCTCAGTCCCTCAGTCCTCACCCCCTGCCAGACTATCTGACTATCTGAGAGGGAAAGCATGCTCAGTATCCCTATGAGGCAGCATTGGGAGAGGGGTTTCCCAGCATGCAATTCACATACCAACGGTCACCATTTAAGCTACCCATGCTACATTTGGGACTTGTGTCTCACATTTCATCCTTCCCATTGTATTTAATGTACATCATGTGCTAGAATTCTATGTTTATTAAATAAATAAAAATCCCTTATTTTCATGTTAGCAAGGATAAAACGTACATTTTATTGCCCTGCCAAGGCACACAGACTCTGGGGCTTAGAAACTAGTGAATGAGTAACAAGGTTTATTTATTAGGATCAATGAAAATTGTTTCCAACCCTTAATTCTATTTATTACAGGACACAAAACAACTTTCAGGGCTCAGGAACCTGTATAGATCACAGTAGGGATGGGTTTCCGATCCGTTTTCAATCTAGTATTCGATCCAAAACTGTGGAAATTTCTGAAAGCGATTATTGGATATTGGATATTGGATAATCGGTTGACGAAATTTAACATTTTTGAAATCTCTAATCAACATGTTATTATTGTGTTTTTTAACATTACATGTATACATTCACATCAATCTATCAGTATGTCTTTATGATGTGGGGGAAACCGGAGTGCCCGGAGGAAACCCACGCAAGCACGGGGAGAACATACAAACTCCTTACAGATGTGTCCAAGGTTGGAAACGAACTCAGGACTTTAGCGCTGCAAAACATCAGTACTAACCACTGAGACACCGGCTGCCCCGGTTCATTGGGGGGGGGGGGGGGTCTGGGAAGTGTAGCTCCACTAATCATTTATCATTGGTAGTAATTAAGTTTTGAGACAGTTACATAATATACAGAAGTCTATGCTGAAGGTAAAGTGGTAGATAGAGATAAACAATACAGGCAGTGCTGTGAAGGCTTTATTGGTAATCCTTGTACCACTACATGTTCGGGTACCATAAAGCCTGCACAGCCTGTATCGTCTCTATCTACACATTTTACTATAGATGTAATGTGGGTTTGATTAGAACCAGTTTCGAATCGAATCTGAGGGTTCGAAGTCCCGATGAAACTTTCAGAAACCCAAATGTTTTGAATTTTCGATTTTTATCGAAAGTAGAAAATATTGAAATCTAAAGTAGAATATTATCGAAAATCCAAAGTAGACAATTTTCAAAAATCGAAACTCGAACTTTCGAAATTTTTGAAATTCAAAAACGAAGCGAACTCACAGTTTCGAACATCTCTGCATTTTACCTTCATATCATATTACTTAGGGTGCAGTGGAGACCCAAGGAGAATTTTTATAAAACCCTAGAGACAGCGGTATTAGTGGTTCAAACCATTTTAATATACAAAATAATTAGTCCTGGGGTCACGTATAACATACATTCAGTGTACTGGTGTCACGTATAACATACATTCAGTGTTCTGGTGTCACGTATAACATACATTCAGTGTACTGGTGTCACATATAACATACATTCAGTGTACTGGGTCACGTATAACATACATTCAGTGTTCTGGTGTCACGTATACATACATTCAGTGTACTGGTGTCACGTTATAATACATTCAGTGTACTGGTGTCACGTATAACATACATTCAGTGTACGGTGTCACGTATAACATACTTCGTATTCTGGTGTCACGTTAAATACATTCAGTGCTGTGTCACGTATAACATACATTCAGTGTACTGGGTCACATAAACATACATTCAGTGTACTGGTGTCACGTATAACATACATTCAGTGTTCTGTGTTCACGTATTAACATACATTCAGTGTACTGGTGTCACGTATAACATACATTCTGTACTGGTGTCACGTATAACAACATTCAGTGTTCTGGTGTCACGTTATAACATACATTCAGTGTTCTGGTGTCACGTATAACATACATTCAGTGTCTGGTGTCATATAACATACATTCGTGTACTGGTGTCACATATAACATACATTCAGTGTTCTGGTGTACATAACATACATTCAGTGTTCTGGTGTCACGTATAACATACATTCAGTGTACTGGTGTCACGTATAACATACATTCAGTGTACTGGTGTCACGTATAACATACATTCAGTGTTCTGGTGTCACGTATAAACATACTTCATGTTACTGGTGTCACCGTATAACATACATTCAGTGTTCTGGTGTCACGTATAACAATACTTCAGTGTTCTGGTGTCACGTATAACTACATCAGTGTAATGGTGTCACGTATAACATACATCAGTGTGTACTGGTGTCACGTATAACATACATTCATGTTCTGGTGTCACATGTGTAACATACATCAGTGTACTGGTGTCACATATACACATTCAGTGTATGGTGTCACGTCTAACATACATTCAGTGTTCTGGTGTCACGTTAAACATACATTACGTGTACTGGTGTCACATATAAATACATTCGGTGTACAGTGCACGTATAACATACATTTGGTGTACTGGTGTCACATATAACATACATTCAGTGTACAAGGTCACATATAACATACATTCAGTGTACAAGTGTCACATATAACATACATTCAGTATACTGGTGTCACATATAACAACATTCAGTGTACAGTGTCACATAACATACATTCAGTGTCAAGTGTCACATATAACATACATTCAGTGTACTGGTGTCACATATAACAACATTCAGGGTACTGGTGTCACATATAACATACATTCAGTGTACTGGTGTCACATATAACATACATTCAGTGTACAAGTGTCACATATAACAGACATTCAGTGTACAGTGTCACATATAACATACATTCGTGTACTGGTGTCACATATAACATACATTCAGTGTACAAGTGTCACATATAACATACATTCAGTGTACTGGTGTCACATAACATACATTCAGTGTTCTGGGTCACATATAACATACATTCAGTGTACAAGTGTCACATATAACATACATTCAGTGTACAGTGGACATTATAACATACATTTCAGGTACTGGTGTTCACATATAACACATTCAGTGTACTGGTGTCACATATAACATACATTCAGTGTACAAGTGTCACATATAACATACATTCAGTGTACTGGTGTCACATATAACATACATTCAGTGTACTGGTGTCACATATAACATACATTCAGTGTACAAGTGTCATATAACATACATCAGTGTACTGGTGTCACATATAACATACATTCAGTGTATGGTCACATAAACATACATTCAGTGTACAAGTGTCACATATAACATACATTCTGTACAGTGTACATAAATACATTCAGTGTAGTAAACTTGAATTGGCCGTAACCCTCTAATGTAGCTTGCGCAAAACAACAATTGCCCGCTTGTGTTAAGAAGTTTTTAAGTTTATCATTAATGTAAGACAGCGGACGTAATTGTACGTCCATGACACGATTGATCGTAGTAATACTATGCAGTAGTAATGTATGTAATACAATGTAAGTAATACCGCAATGGCATTCTATGGGGATAGTAAATCTACGATCATGGTCATAGATTTACATGTTATCAGACATTTACGATCGCTAATGTAGATTTAGGATAGGTTCTGTCCAAAACAAATCGTGGATTTCGGGACTTCGATATATTTCAAGGGTTACCGAAAATAACCTTGTACATTCAGTAACCCTCAAATATGTGTTTCGAACCCTCAAAATTACGTTCCGTTCTCGGATTTTCGGTTCTTCAGGATTTGTAAATCCTCCCATCTCCACTTATGAGTTTAGAACACTATTGATAGCACATTTAGCTTAGGTCAGAATGTTTGTGGCTGCAATTTCATAATGGAATATATTTTAGGAGAGTCCTCCAGTAATCAGATGATTCTATTCACTTACAAACGGGTGACACTTTTATAGGTCCCGGTGATTACTTCCTGGGCCATATGTGAGCCCGAAAACTTCACTACATCCAAGATGGAACCAAGAAGATAGACTTTAAGCGAAGGATGTGTCTGGGGATGAGGCCTTCACACTACTACTCCTAAGATGAGGAAAACAAGATGAATAAATGAGGCCTTCCCACTACTGCTCCTAAGATGAGGACAAGCTAGATGAATAAATGAGGCCTTCCCACTACTACTAAATTGGGGACAAGCTAGATGAATAAATGAGGCTTCCCCGCTCTACTAAATTGGGGACAAGCTAGATGAATAAATGAGGCCTTCCCACTACTACTAAATTGGGGACAAGATAGATGAGTAAATGAGGCTTCCCACTACTACTAAATTGGGGACAAACTAGATGATAAATGAGGCCTTCCCACTACTACTAAATTGGGGAAAAGCTAGATGAATAAATGAGGCCTTCCCACTACTATTAAGATGGGGACATGCTAGATGATAAATGAGGCTTACCACTACTACTAAGATGGGGACATGCTAGATGAATAAATTAGACTTTCAACTACTACTAAGATCGGGACAAGCTAGATGAATAAATGAGGCCTTCCAACTACTACTAAGATAACGACAAGCTAGATGAATAAACGAGGCCTTCCTACTACTACTAAAATGGGGATATGCTAGATGAATAAATGAGGCCTTCCCACTACTACTAAGATGGGGATAAGCTAGATGAATAAATGAGGCCTTCCACTACTGCTAAATTGGGGACAAGCTAGATAAATAAATGAGGCCTTCCCACTACTACTAAGATGGGGACAAGCTAGATAATAAATGAGGCCTTCCCACTACTACTAAGATGGGGACAACTGAGATGAATAAATGAGGCCTTCCCACTACTACTAAATTGGGGACAAGCTAGATGATAAATGAGGCCTTCCCACTTCTATTAAGATGGGGACATGCTAGATGAATAAATGAGGCTTACCACTACTACTAAGATGGGGACTGCTAGATGATAAATGAGGACTTCCAACTACTACTAAGATTGGACAAGCTAGATGAATAAACGAGGCCTTCCAACTACTACTAAGATGAGGACAAGCTGATGAATAATCGAGGCCTTCCTACTACTACTAAAATGGGGATTGCTAGATGAATAAATGAGGCCTTTCCCACTACTATTAAGATGGGACAAGCTAGATGAATAAATGAGGCCTTTCCACTACCACTAAGATGGGGACAAGCTAGATGAATAAATGAGGCCTTCCCACTACTGCTAAATTGGGGACAAGCTAGAATGAATAAATGAGGCCTTCCCACTACTGCAAATTGGGGACAGGCTAGGAATAAATAAGGCCTTCCCACTATACTAAGATGGGGACATGCTAGATGAATAAATGAGGCCTTCCCCACTACTACTAAGATGGGAACAAGCTAGAGGAATAAATGAGGCCTTCCAACTATACTAATATGGGGACATGCTAGATGAATAAAAATGAGGCCTTCCAACTACAACTAATATGGGGACAAGCTAGTTGAATAAATGAGGCCTTCCAACTACTATTAATAGGGGACAAGCTAGACGAATACATGAGAATTTCCACTACTACTAAGATGGGGAAAAGCTAGATGAATACATGAGGATTTTCCACTACTACTAGATGGGGACAAGCTAGAAGAATAAATGAGGCCTTCCCATTACTACTAAGATGGGGACAAGCTAGATGAATAAATGAGGCCTTCCCACTACTACTAAGATGGGACAACTAGAAGAATAAATGAGGCCTTCCCACTACTGCTAAATTGGGGACAGCTAGATGAATAAATGAGGCCTTCCAACTACTACTAATTGGGGACAAGCTAGACGAATACATGAGGATTTTCCACTACTACTAAGATGGGACAAGCTAGAAGAATACATGAGGCCTTCCACTACTACTAAATGGGGACAAGCTAGATGAATAAATGAGGCCTTCCAACTACTACTAATATGGGGACAAGCTAGATGAATAAATGAGGCCTTCCAACTACTACTAATATGGGGACATGCTAGATGAATAAAAATGAGGCCTTCCAACTACAACTAATATGGGGACAAGCTAGATGAATAAATGAGGCCTTCCAACTACTACTAATGTACCTCTATTGATGGATCTAATGACTGGACGAGTTCGAGTTGTTAACCTCTATTGATGATATAGGGATGTACGAGTCTTACGTACCCCTCTCATCGATCTTTGGATATCTAGGACTGTACGAGTTTATGTACCTCTATCAATTGGTCTAGTGACTGTACGAGTCTAGTACTTATCGATGTAATTAGTGACCTGACGAGTCTATGTATGTCTATTGATAGATCTAGTTGAATTTACGAGTCTATGTACCTCTATCGATGGATTCCTAGTCACTGTACGAGTCTAATTATTCTATCGATGCAGATTATTGACTGTACGAGTCTTAATGTATTCTCTTTCGATGGATCTAGTGACTGTAGAGTCTATGACACCTCTATTCGAGGATCTAGTTGACTGTACGAGGGTCTATGTTAGCCTCTCTATCTGAGTACTATGATCCTGTATTGAGTCTATGTACCTCTCTCGATGTGAAGTCTAGTGACTGTGACACAGTCTATGTACTTATCTGTTGATAATCTAGTGACTGTAGAGTCTATGTACCTCATAATCGATGATCTAAGCGATCCTGTCGAGTCTATGTACCTCATAGACTGGATCTGGACGTGACTGTAGGTCTATGTACCTCTATTCGATGGATCTAAGATGACTGTACGAGTCTAATGTATCTACTATACTATGATCTAGTGACGTACACGGTCTATGTACATCTATCGATGATCTAGGACTGTACGAGTACTATTACCGTCTACGTACTGTGATGTGATCTAGACTGGCTCTATTGATGTACTACGACTGTACGAGTCTATGACTCTAATCGAGGATTCCTAGTGAGCTGTGACGGGCTATGTACCTCTTATTGATGTATCTAGTGACTGTAGAGTCTATGTACCTCTACGATGGATCGTAGTCATGTACTCTTCGATGGACTGTACTGACTAGATATGTACCCTATTTGATGATCCTTAAGTGACTGACGAGTCTACGTCCATCTATTGAGTGGTAGTGAGGCTGACAGATCTATTACCTCTATTGCATGGATCTAGGATCTGAACAGTTATTGTACCTCTATTGATGATTGCTACGTGACTGTACGAGTCTATCGTACCCTAGATAGTGATCTAGTGACTGTGACGAGCCTATTACTCTTACGATGATCTAGGAACGTTGAGTATATGTACCTCTATTGATGGACTAGTGACTGTACGTAGTCCTACGTACCTATTCGATGGGATCTAGTGACTGTACGAGGTCTATTACACTCTATCTGATATGGTCTAGTGACTGTACCAGTTTAGTACCTCTATGTGGATTCATAGTGGACTGACGATTTCTATGTACCTCTATATCTATACTGTGCGAGTCTATGTACGTGATGACAGATGCGAGTCTAATGTAACCTCTATCGATGATCTAGTGCTGAGCGAGTCTATGTACCCTATTGTTGGATCTAGTGACTGTAACAGTCTATGTACCTCGAATGATGGATCTAGTGACTGGACGAGTTATGTACCTCTATTGATGGATCTAGTGACTGTACGAGTCTATTACCTCAGTATTGATTGGTTAAGTGGCTGACGAATTATGTACCTCTATTGATTATCTAGTGACTGTAAGCGAGTCTACGTACCTCTATCGGATGTGATCTAGTGACTGTAACGAGTATGTACCGTCTATCGATGGATCTAGTGACCTTACGAGTCTATGTAGCTCTATCGCTTATCCTATGATGACGAGTCTAGATGCTATTGATAACTCTGAAGTTCATGTACTCTACGGATCTAGGACTGTACGTTGTCTATAGCCTTATCGCTGATCTATTGACCTGTGACGAGTCTATGTATCTTACATTGATACGAGTGCGTACTTGTACACCTCTATTGATGGATCTAGTGACTGGACGAGTCTATTGTACGACCCCACCCATGATCGTGGATCTAGTGCTGTCGAGTCTATAGTACCTCTAATCGATGGATCTAGTGACTGTAACGTAGTCTATGTACCCTATGAGTGATCTAAGTGACTGCTCGAAGTCATCATACCTTCATCGGGATCTAGGGACTGGACGAGTCTAGTACCCGGTACGAGTGGATCTATGAATGGGACGAGTCATTCACTTATGATGGATCTAGTGCTGCTCGAGTTCCTATGCTAATTGGATCCGAACTACTAGTCTCATGTACTCTAGTCGTTGTATCAGTCGACTAGTACGACTCTAATAGTAAGATTACGCAGTACCTATATCGTGGGTCTAAGTGGATGTACGAGTCTATTAGCCCTCATCGATGGATCTAGTGATGACGAGTCTATGTCCATGATGTTCTATCGACTGCGGATTCTACTGTGACTATCGATTATCTGGACTCGATCTAGTACCCTCAGGTCTGTACTTCGAGTTCGACCTTATGCTGTTTTAGTGAGTTAAGTATTACACAATGATCTATGACTAAGTTTGTACCACCCATGATGGTATCGGAGTTGATCATGTACCTACTCTATATCGGATGTGACAACTACAGTACTGCGTACGAATCTCAGTTTTTATATCATACTGTAGTCTCTATAATCGATGGGTCGTAGGACTTAACGAGTCTATGTACCTCTCGATGTATCTAGTGACTGTAACCAGTTTATGTACCTCTATTGATGTATCTATAGAATGACGCAGTCTATGTATCTAATCAATGAGTCTATGCTGGGTAACAAGTCTTAAGACCTATACGATGTATCTAGTGACGTACCGAGTCTATGTACAACTATTGATGTATTAGTGACTGACGGTTCTTGTACTCTATTGATGGTCTAGTGACTGGACGAGTCTATGTCCTCTATTGAGGATCTGTGACTGTAACGAGCTAGGTACCTCTAATTATGTATCTAGTGACTGTAACTGTATGAACTTTGTACCTCTATTGATGTCTCTAGTGACTGTACAAGTTCTTATCACCTCTATCGTGTATCTAGTGAACGGCGAGTCTATGTACGTCTATGATGGATCTAGTGACTTTAGAGTCTATGTACCTCTATCGCATGGATCTACGTGACTGTACGAGTCTATTGTCTACCCTATCGATGCATCTAGTGACTGTACGTGTCTAGTGTATCTGAGCCTATTGATGGATCTAGTGAACGTTACCGAGTCTATGTACCATCTATTGGGGGGACATGGGATTCTAGTGACTGGACAGTCTTATGTAGCCCTATCGATGGATCTAGTGATGTTGACGAAGTCTATGTACCTCTAACGATGGGATTAGTTACTGTACGAGTCTATGTACTCTATTGAGGATCTAGTGACTGACGAGTCATGTTACTCTATCGATGGATTAGTTGACTGGACGAGTCTATGTACCTTATCGATTGATCTATGACTGGACGAGTCTAGTACCTCTATTGATGGATCTAGTTGCTGTACGAGTCGTATGTACCTCTATCCATGATCGTGACTGTACGATCTACTTACCTCATATGATGTATCTAGTGACTGGGGTACAGTACGACTAATATATCGATTATCTAGTGACTGTGTACGAGTCTTGTTACACCTCTATCGATAGGATCTAATGACTGAACGAGTTCTATGTGACTCTATTGATGGATCCTAGTGACTGTACGAGTCTATGTATCTCATTGAGAATTTCTAGTGACGTACAAGTCTATGTACCTCTATTCATGTATCTAGTGACTGTGACGAGTCTACGTACCCCTATTCGATGGTGTCTAGTACGTCGGTCATACCTCTATCGTGTCTATGATCATTAGACTATGAGCTATGACTGTAGTCCTTTCTTTAATGAGCTTATGGACTGTAACATCTAAGCTATCGATATCTTGAGACGAGTCTATGTCATTTATGTCTCTATGACTGTGACTATGACTCTATGTGGACTGTACGGTCTTCTATCCTCTATCTGATGTACGCTCTATAGGATCTATACTGTACGAGTCTATGTGACCTCTATATTATTATCTAAGTGACTGTAACAGTTATTACTCTTAAGGCTCATACTGTACAATCGATGGTATCTTCGTGTAGTTACAGTTGACTGTACATGCTTTGAGCATTGATATCTAGTGACTTTAGAGCCCTAATGGACCTATCGATGTGATCTAGTTGACTGTACGAACTATGTCCCTCTATTGATGCATCAGGGATACGGTTCGTCTAATCATGGTTTAGTGTGCTTCGAGTAGATCTCTATTGATGGATCTAGTGACTGTCGAGTCTTTACCTATCGGTCTGACTGGACGTCTAGTACTCTCGATGCTAGTACTTACAAGTCTTATGTACATGACTCATTATAGTGATCGTTAGAGTACGTCGTAACATTGAAGTCTATGGACAGTACCGTCTATTATACAATCGGTATATGATTGCTGATCTTTGGCTAACAGAAGTTACGTTACTCTTATGGCACACTGCAAGGAATATCAAGCGGGCTCCTAGTGTAGACTGTGGTACATTTGACTCTCGGGACTGTAGACCTACGAGAGTACTCACTCGTGAGTTAGCAATCAACGGTCTAGTACTGACAAGTCTAAGACCGAGGATATCGATATCGAGTGGCTGCGATAAAAGGGCTCAAGGTCAAGACGGAAATATCGATGTATTAGGCTGGTCTGTCCCTGTGAGGACATGCTGTACGAGTCTATGTACTCACGAGGAACTATACTGTCGGT
The DNA here is from genome assembly GCA_019447015.1 of Hymenochirus boettgeri. Lineage (NCBI taxonomy): Eukaryota > Metazoa > Chordata > Amphibia > Anura > Pipidae > Hymenochirus > Hymenochirus boettgeri. The sequence goes on along the minus strand of CM033470.1, from coordinate 25,277,860 downwards.
CAGTACTCGTCTGATGGATTAGGAGGACGACTGTTTAGGTACCTACTATATGTCTGAGTGGTACAACGCTAGTACCGTCATCAATGTGATTTCACCGCGTGACCGATAGAAAGAGACAACACAGTTCGACTGTATCTGTAGACTACTAAAAGTACGGCCGTCTTGGGGGGTGTCGAGCGTCTGAAGGGATAAGAGGTGGCCCTAGTGTGTATGTCCATCGTATGCATCGTGAGGGGCTTCCTAAGAGAGGGACTAACAAACAAAGAAAAGAGATGACGCGTTGTCGGTCTGAGGGTGCGTCTGCTGCACTCGTCCGTAGCCCTGGGCCACCGCCTGCTCGCTTCACTGTACGGTGGATGCTGGACTCGAGGTTAGTCGGTGGAAGTAGCCGCGTGGACCGCTTTTGATTATCGAGGGGTGGCAGGTGTGTAGCGCTCGAGGAGAGTATGTCGCAACTCATGATGGTATCTGCTTAGTGAACGGTACAGAGTAGGCGACTAGCAGACGGGGCTCATTATGGCTATTACGGTCGAGGCTTCGTATCGCGCAGAGTCATGAGTGTACTCTATGTACTGGGTCATCTGTCCCTGAGTGCGCATAGTACGCTGTACAGTGTCGATGTAACTCATGGAGGACTAGGTGGTGACAATCTAGACTCTATGATGGGTTACACGAGTCTATGTACCATCTATTATATCTAGTGACTGTACGACGTCTATTGTACCTCTATGATGGATCAATGTTACTGTACATTCTATGTACACTCATTCTAGAATTCAGGTATCTATGACTGTACGAGCTAGCGTACCTAGGTGGATGGATCTAGTGACTGGACGAGTCTAGTACCCTATGATCGATCTAGTGACTGTACGGAGTCTTATGTACCTTCTATTCGATGTATCTTATGACTTGTACAGATCTAGTACCCTCTATTGATATCTAGTGACTACGAGTATAGTACCTATATCGATGGTATCTAGTGAGCTGTACAGTCTATGTACCGTTATTGATGATCTAGATTGACTGGACTATCGAGTCGATCTGGACGAGTTATGACCCACTTCGTTTAGTCTATGTCCCATGATACTAGTGACTGTACAATGTACCTCATCCATGATTAGTGACACGACTCTATTACTCGAGGTGCTTAGTGACTGACGATCTGTCTTCGTCAGGACTTATCTATATCTATCAGGTCTACTGTACAAGTCTTCTATCGATTTTCTGTATGTCAGTCTATCATCATACTCGTTATCTGTCGACGATCTATGTACCTTATGATCAGGAGTGAGCATTACCTATTGATGGATAGTGGACTACTCTTGTCCTCTTTGAATGTATCTAGTGCGTCAGTTCCTTTTGAGTAAACAGTGCCGTACAGTCATGTCATCATATCTAGTACCTTCTCTATTGATTACTAGTTGAGTAGAGTCTTGTACCCTTATTGACTTCCGTACTCTTACAGTCTTGGGATCTAGTGCTGATGAGTTCTTGTACCTCTTGGGTGCTCAGGCTGACTGTTAAGAGTCTTGTTCTATAGATACTGTAGTAAGTAGCGGTCTTTTGCTTGAGCTTTACGTCAAGTACTGTGTTCAGTGCTGTACGGTCTTGCCTTATTTGATGGACTGGACTGACAGTATATTATTGTACTATGACGACATTTTGACAAATATATGGTTATCGACTGGGTACCAGTATGAATTGGTAGCCCAAGTGACTGCAAGTCTTAGAGCTCTAGAGAGATATATCACTAGTGGACAGCCCTATGTACCTGGCTAGATGGATTTATGTATAATGTAAGGTAGGCATTTGGAATACTCTATATAATCTAGTTGGACTACATCCTAAATATACCTCTATGTGTATAGTGATCGATGGTACAAGTTATGGTACCTCTTGGTAGATACAACTTATCGTAGATGACAATGTAGTAGTCTATTACACGCTAGCCAGATACTTGTACTTGTAACAAGCTAGGGCTAATGGAAGATCATAGGACTGTAGACTGTACTTATTGATTCACTATGACTTACAAGTATGCCCCCACTGTGAAGGGCTCATCACAGTTCTGGTATAATGCGTGTGTAACAGATATTATGATCCACAGATATACCTTTATGTACAGTGGTCAGTCATGTACGGCCTGATAATCTGAGGGGCAAGTTTCTAAGCGTACCTGTTTACTTCGTGGGTCCTGTTAAGGCTTTAAAATTAGAAGGCATTGAGGAATCGGCTCTGTGTTTGCAGACAGATATTATGCAAGCTTGGAACTTCAAATGAGTAGCAAAGTGCGGTTGCAAGCGGACACTGAGAACCCTATATAGAATCATAAATGGCCACATACAGAATGAAGATCTCTAGTTGATAAATTTATAAGGTGGTCATATTGAGGGACTCATACACCTGTTAGTGAAGCCAAAAACTGGTGTAATTGCATCTTAGATTGGAAAGATTGGTTCTTTACAGACTTAGACGTGTGCAAACATGTCCGGTTTAACTGTCATCATCAGCAGCAAGAAGGTGGTGTCATTTGTAATTTAAACGAAGGGGAATGGACAATCAGAGATAAAATATGATTCTCCCTTTATAGAGGCACTGGTGCCATGAATGGTGCTTGGAACCCATACAATAATGCGCAGGAATATCTGAGTTCAATCGGGCACATTAATAGGGGACTGAGTGGGCTGAATACGGGATTACGTAGGGCGTTTTACGATTGACGTGGGTTGCATGGGACATGTACTATATATTTATGGCCCTACAGGCCTTTAGCTGGGCTTGCACTATGGTCTATCAGGACTGCGTGGCCTAGGGGGGGAAGTTTCTCTCGTAGTGTTCAGTGGAACTAACGTAACTGTTACTGATGAATTATGATAACTTAAAGGCCGATGTTCTAAACCTATTGAATAGTATAAAGAAAGACTGTGACCAGATTTCAGCCGTTGAGCAGGAATTTCCCTTTTTTACTGTTTGTCACTCTGGGTACCGGAGGTAGGTAAAAAAACAAGGATAGTTGACGATGATGGTCTTATTCAACCTAATTACTATGTTACTATGTTACTAGTGGACTTGTACAAGCTATGTCCTATATTGGATGCTATTAGTGACTGTACTAGTCTACGTACCTTATCTAATCGAATGGGTCGTAGTACTGGTACACGAGCTTATGTACTCTATCGATGTTATCTGTGACTGTACCAGTTTATGTACCCATCTATTGATGTTCTATGTGACTGTCGAGTCTTATGTATCAAAAGTCTAGTGACTCAATCTAGTACCTATCGTGTTCGGCTACTGAGTCTATGACCATTGATATCTGTGACTGTAAGCGCATGTACCTTGAATGACAGTGCGTACGAGAGTTCTTGAGATCATGCCTGTAACTAGTACCGTCAATCGGACCTGTAGCGATATTACGCTAATGTGATGTTTCACTAGTAGACGTCGTACCGAAGTCAACATCATCAGTATCTAGTTGACTGTACGAGTTATAGTTTCTGTGACAGGCTTACAGTTTGCCCTATCGGATCTAGTGACTGTAGTCATGTCTTATGAGCTGTATGTAATCGTACTCTATTGATGATCTAGTGAACGTACAGTCTATGTACTCTGTAAATTATGACTAGATGGGACTGTACCGCAATGTGTTAGACTGTACCGTCCGTAAGTAACTCCCTATGAGGTCTCGGAGTAAACCAGAACCAGTCTATGTACTCTCGTTTATCGTAGTTAGAAGTAGAGATCTGATGTCTTTAGATACATTGCCTTACGAGTCTAATGTTACTCTATCGATGGATCTAGTGACTGTGAGACGAGTCGATGTCTTTGATGCGCTCACCGAGTTCAGTATCGTCTGATGGATCTAGTGACTGTGACAGTCTATGTTACCTCTATGATGGATTAGTTGACTGGACGAGTCTATGTACCCGTCTATCGCAGTTAGGACTGTAACGAGTCTATCGTACCTCACTATCGTATCTGGACTGTCACTACGCTTCGTGATCAGTCGAGAGTCTATGTACCTCTATATTGGAGAGATCTATAGTGACTGTAACACGTCTTATGTAGCCTCTATTGCTGTGATCTAGTGACTGGGTAGAGTCTATGTCCTCTATGGATGGTATCAGTGACTGACGAATCTATGCTCTTTCCATGTACTTAGTGACTCGAGTCAGTACTCTATGTGTATAGTGTCGTACGAGTCCATAGTTACCTCTATCATGATCTAGGGACTGTACGAGTCTAGACCTCAAATGCTCAACTTGACATGATTGCTATTATGTGACTTACGGTCTATGTACCTCATCGATGATAGTACTACATAGTTTCCTGATACTGCATGACTCTCCATATTAGTGCTGTAGAACCGTACTATTCGATGGATTCTAGTTGAGTGTACGAGTCTATGTACTCATTGATGTATCTAGTGATGACTAGAGTCTAGGTACCTCTTTCCGATGTATCTAGTGACTGTACGAATCTATGTACCTTCTATTGATGTATCTAGTGTCTACGAGTCTATCGTACCTAATCGATGGGTTCGTGATGATAGGTTATGTACCCTATGATGGATCATGACGTAGTATTTACTTGTAAATAGTTAACTGTACGAGTCTATGTAAACCTCTTATCATTGTATATCTAGTGAATGTACGAGTCTAGTACTTATCATGTGGTCTAGTGAGCGTACGAGTCTATGTACCTCATTGATGAATCTATGACTGTAGGAGTCTCATGTACCTCCTATCGCATGTATCAGTGACGTAACGAGTCTAGTACCTCTATATCGATGGGTCTAGTGACTGACGAGTCTACTACCTATATCGATGGGTTCGAGTGATGTACGAGTCTATGTACTCTATGCGCAGATGTCTAGTGACTGTACGTCGGGTACTTATGTACCTCGTATTCGAGCTTGGTAACTATTGATGTACTAGTGGTACGAGTCTATGTCCTCTACTCTGATGGATCTGGTGACTGTACGAGTCTATGTACATCTATTGATATATAAAGTGACTGTACGAGTCTATGTACCTCTATCATGTATCTAGTGACTGTAGCGAGCTACTGTACCTATATCTGATGGTCTAGTGACGGTACAGTCTGTACCTCTAATCGATGGATTCTAGTGACTGTACGAGTCATGTATCTACTATCTACTGATGTCTAGGGACGTACAGTCTAGTACCATATGAATGGATCTAGTGATGTACGAGTTCTTGTACACTCCTATTGATGTGATCTCGTGGACTGTACGAGTCTAATGTACCTCTATGATGGACTAGTGACTGAGTCTATGTACCTCATATGGTATCTAGTGATGTACGGAGTCTATGTACCTCGTATTTATGTATCTAGTGACTGTACGCAAGTTACAAGACCCTTATTGAGTATCTAGTGACTGTACAGGTCTATGTACCTCTTTGAGGTACGTCATAGAGTCTTCTACTTCTTATGCTAGTGACTGTACAGTCTATGTACCTCTATTGATGTGAGTCTAGTGACTGTACGAATCTTATGTACCTCTATTGATGATATAGTGAGATGTACGAGTCTATGTACCTTATTGATGGATCTAATGACTGTCATGAGTCTATGTACCTCTATATGATATCTTAGTGGAATGTAAGAGTCTATGTACCTCTATTGATGATCAGCTGTAGCGTCTTATACCATGCAATTAGTGCTGTAGAGTATACCTCTATTGATGTACTAGTGACTGTACGAGCTATGTACCTCTATTGAGGTATATCTAGTGACTGACAGTCTATGTACCTCTATTGATGTATCTAGTGACTGTACAAGTCTATGTACGCCTATTGATATGTATCTAGTGACTGTAGAGTCTATTACCTGTTATTGATGGTAATTAGTGACTGTACAAGTCTATGTACCTCTATGATCTACTTAGAGTATGACCTATGTTAGTGTTAACGAGTCTATACTTTGATCTCTATGACATGACTTTTACTCTATGGAGTATCGGATTAAGTGATAGTACTCTGTTGTATATCATATGACGAGCAACTCTGATATCTATACTGCAATTATACCTTATGATCAGACTTACGAGTCATTCCTTGTATTATGACTGTAAGCTTTACGACTTGAGCTTGTGCCCTTCCAGGTCGGTAATCTTGGATCACAGACTAATGATCAACGATACCCTTGTTCTAGTGCTGATCAGTTCGTACTCGTGATGTATTGTGGGCTAAAGTTTAAGCGAGTTCCTCCAGGGTTACTGTACTGGGGGCCGCTTCTGTTATCTGTTTATAAATGTTAGAAGGGGGCATTGAGAGCAAGGTCTCTGTGTTTGCTGATGACACAAATTAATGCAGACTTTGGAAACGTCACATGATGTGGCAGTGCTGCAAGCAGACCTAGATGATTATCAAAATGGCAGCAGAATGGCGATGAGATTTAATGTTGATAAATGTAAGGTGATGCATTTGGGATTTAATAATCCCTGTGCACCTCACCATAAATAATCTGTGTTAAGTGCATCTGAAATGAGAAAAAGATTTGGGGGTTCGGGTAGATACACATACTTTAGCTGTACAACAATGCCAGGTAGCAAAGCTAGAGCTAGCAGATTTGTCTTGTATTAAGCGAGGGGAATGGATCAGAGAGAAAAATATATTCCTCCTCTCTTTACAAGCACTGGTATACAGGCCACATTTGAATATGCGGTTGAGTTTGGGATCCCATATACACAAAGGGACATCTTGGAAATTGAGGAAGTTCAGAGAAGGGCAAACTAAATTAATAAGGGGAATTGAGGGGCTTGAATATGACAGGCAGTTAGACAAGTTAGGGGCTGTTTACAATTGAGAAGCGGCGGTTGCGTGGGGACATGAAACTTATACAATATATTAATGACCATACAGTGACTCTCTGGTGACATTGTTCATATAGGTCATACTCAAGGGATCTGGACATCCTTTAAGGTTTGGAAGAAAAGAGTTTCATCTTAGGTTAGGAGAGGTTTTTTTTACAGTGGAGAACGGTGTGAAACTGTGGAAACGTCCTTCCAGCGAGGTGGTAATGGCAAGTTCATGAATAACTTAAAAAGGCCTGGATAAGTTTCCTAAAACTAAAACATTAGTGAAAATTAACTGGTATTAATGCATTAGATCTGGTTTGATCCAGGTACTTTCCGTTGCCGTTTGGAGTCAGGAAGGAATTTTTTTTCCCCCCTTTTTACGGGTTTTTTATGCCTTCCCTCTGGATCAACTGTAGGGAGGGTTAAAAAAACAAACACAAAGGGAATAGGTTGGACCTTGATTGGACGAATTTGTCTTTATTCAACCTTATTACTATGTTACTATGTTTACTAGTGACTGTACAAGTACTATGTACACTCCTATTGAATGTATCTAGGGACTGTACGGCTATGACCTCTATTGAGAATATCTAGTGACACTGTACAAGTCTATGTCCTCTATTGATATATCTAGTGACGGTACAAGTCTATTGTACCCTCTATTGTACTCTCTGTGACTGTCACAAGTTATGTACCTCTATTGAATACTAGTGACTGTACAATCTATGTACCTCTATTGTTTGTTTTGTTTTGGGTGGGGTGGGTAAGTGGATCGCTATGATGATACAGTAGTACTGTCCTCTATTGATATAATCTAGTGACTGTACAAGTCTATGTCCTCTAATTGATATATCCAGTGACTGTACAAGTCTATGTACCCCTTCTATGGATAATCAGTGAATAGCAACAAGTCTATGTACCTTCTATTGATAATATCTAGTGACCTGTACGAGTCCTAGGTCCATCTAGTTGAATATATCTTTGTGACTGTACAGTCTATTACCGTCTATTGTATGGATCCCAGTGACGTAAGTCTATGTACCTTCTATGATGATTCTAGTGACTCACAAGTCTAGACCTCTATTGATATATCTAGTGACTGACGAGTATATGTACCTCTATTGTATATCTAGTGACTGTACAAGTCTATGTACCTCATTGATATATTAGTGACGTGTACAAGTCTATTACCTCTATTTGATATATCTAGTGGACTTTACAAGTCTAGGTAAACTCTATTGATATATCTTGTGACTGTACAAGTCTATATTGCTCTACCAATAGGAGGCAACAAATAACTGTATCTGTATAATGGGGGCAGAAAGGAAAGATGTCGTCTTTCTGTACATTGCACCAAATGTTTTGTAAACACCATTGGACCACTATTTTCCATATTATATGGCATTGGGTTTGTAGTCTCCTTTTATAGTTTACATAGTAACACCATAAACAATGTGCAGAATAACCTCAGAATAGGGTTTACAGTTTATTTTCTGTATAAATATAAATAAACTGTGAAAATATGATAAATAAAATATAAAAAATACATTGGTTTTATATTTCAGTCCAGATATATAGAATTTAAACTTCAACCTGTTCAGCTGGTTTTACATGTGGGGATATTCTTCTTTCTGACCGGACCGTTTGCCACTAGCCAACATTTAGCCTTGGCCGAGCGTTGCGGTCCATAGAGGTCCATGGTTTTCCAGGTCTTAGATCTGTTTGGATATTAGTCTTGGCTGCTCGAATAAACATCCAATTCTTCATACCAATCGACCAATACACTGACCAATACACAATCTGTAAGCCGTAATATTGGAAACGTTGAAACACTGGTGTGTACCCAGCCTCACAAGTGTGCGGATCAACTCTGTGCGTTACTGTACAATACTGTACATATAATCATTTCCAGCTTAGAGTTGGATCTTGGTATGTTCTTCCCTTTTTACCTTTGTCCCATTGATGAGGTGTATTTAGAGTTCTCGGCGTCTGACTGTTCCACCCATGTTCGTATGTAAACAACACTTGCAATATAATGAGAAATTTATGAGAACGTTTCTGGAGAGAAAGTGGTAACAAAGGAGGACTTAGCATAACTTGTCAATCGCATCATCAACGTCTCTAGAGTCTTAACAGCAGTCTACAGACACCAGTTGGCTAGAGACACCTCCAGGAATACAAACACGAGGTGAAGAAACTCTACGGAGCTTATTGAATACAGTTCCCTCTACGTTATTTTCAATGGATATGTGTTATTTTACACAATTGTTTATAGAAAGGATTCTATATTCGAACTACTGAGGAAATGAATGAAGAATAGGGTGTGCTCCTATACGCCGTTAGACATATCCAATACAATGTCTCAGTCCTCCAGAGCAGTCCCCATGTACTCCATATACATGTGCAAACAGAAAGGTGATAGAGAGAGACAATAACTCAGCTGTGACATGGCAAATTTAATGGAACAGATTCATATAATCCCACACAACATGTTTCGGGCACACCGCCCTTTCTCACGTACAAAAACAGTGGGGTTCACCAGACCGCTCGGCCTCACCCCCATTATTCTAATTAGGAGGTAATGGTTAAGAAGTGGAAGTATATTTCACATACAAATTCATTCTAAATAGAAATGATATTGGAATTACAATAAAGTAACTAGGCTATTGGAGGAAATGGATATTCTACACACTTTGATATATTTCTCGACATCAAGTTAATGAAAATACCCAACCAAAAGGTAGATGGGTTGAGATTTCGGAACCTGGATTAAAGGTAGGTACAGTATGGCTGTAATTACACCATACAAATGGGGGTTGTTTCAGAATGACGTTTACATGGAGAGCTACTGGTCTGTCAAAACATTAGAACAAACAGAGAAAAAGATAATTAATGGACATTTCCAGGGGGGACTAGTTTACACGTTTATATCCTTAGAATGAAACTTCCAACCAAGGGAACCCCAGTATGGAAAGTCCATGGGACATTTCTTTTGTTCTGACACTGCCTTGTTTGGTTGCGTTTTATTGGATTAGTGTGCCAGGCTTTACACCTCCCCCCACATCCTTCCCCTACCCAATGGTTAATATTAAAGGATGTCCACCCCTCTACACCAAAAATCTTTACCTGCTACAACCCCCCCAAAGCAGGACCTCGTTATGTTTTAAAATGACCAAATCCGCTCCCAGCCAGAGTTGAGCAGCCGCAGTGGAGACTGCTCCGGGAATGGCAGTCAGTGATTGGCCGTGACGTCACTGTCATGGCTGACCTGACTGCCTTACCTGGAAGTGGAGAGAGGAGCAGAAGATAATAGCTCAGTGTGGGATTTGGTCTTGTTTTTTTTGTAGCAGGTAAAGATGTGTGTGGAGGGGTGGACATTCCCTTTAAAGGTAATGGTCCTCCAATTAAAGGACGGATGCTACTACCTCAGAGACACTTGGATAATCTTTTTTTGCACAGTACAATCGTGAGCGTTAGCGCGTATGCAATTTCTGTGCGTTGTGCGCGTTGTTCCACGTTCTGCATGCTGTTTTGTAATTTAACATTTAAGAACTCATGCGCATCGGAAATCGCGCGATTTGTTGCGTTCCCGCGATTTCCATTTTAACCAAAATTGCATGCGCAAAAAACGCGTTAGTGTGGCCTAGCCCTAAAGGTATAAGAAAACCAGCTCCACTATTTCATGGGGTGACTTATAAGGCTGTGAACAGGCTGATCAACAAATTCTGGCTTTTATGTTTCTGTCTTTGGCTAATGACTGACCAGAGACTGTGAGCTGAATCGCTCACACAACGTTCCGTTGTCTCCCCAGGTGCTAAGAGATTGTTTATGTTTTGGGTCCCATGTAGCATTTGCTATCAATAAAAACACCACTTGGTGTGTGGGTAAAACATTTCCCGGACAGCACTTTATATTTTATAACGATGATTCAGTCTGTTTCACTGAGGGAAATATTTTCCAGACCACCGACCCCATGTGCGATGATAATAGATACAAGGTTATAAGGCTCTATAGTGTTCTCTCCGCCATGATTGGGTCTCCGCGCCACACTGGAGACACCCAAGACTGAAACTCTCGCCTCAATTCTCTCTCCGGGATCTTTGAACAAAACTCTTGTGGTTTACTTACCAAGGCCAGTTGGAGAAATGTGCATTTTGCTGAAATTTCCAATGAAACTTTCTAAAACACCGGTCTAGCCAATGGGAACAGACATTTTCCAGTAAACTGGGTTCCTATCTTAAAGGGAATGTCCACACTCCACATTAGATTTTACACATAGAATCAAGACACCCCCTAAGATTGCATCCCTGTGTAACTGAACACAGATATACAGCACCGATCCTTCCTTCCACGGTTTCTTCCGGGTAGCAGACAGTGATGTCACGGCTAATAATTTGTGGCAACTGCCCTGGCCACCTTCTCTGCAGCTTGCGAGCTTGTAAAGTCACCAGAGGAGCAGGAGAAACATTCTGTAAAGTGAACTGGCCTCCAGATATGTGCGATCAGTGTTGCCTATATGGCTTTCCATCATGCTTTGAAGTATGGTTTCAATCATAACTTTTCTCAATTTTTCCGATGCTCTCTACTGGTATAACGCGTGTAACTGGAAGCTAGCATGCTTTGAATTAATTAACTTTTATTTATATTTTAATTTGTGTTTGGCAACTTTTAAATGGCGGATTTAGTATATTGTGGGTTTAAGCCTTATCTAGTGACAATGAACTTTGGGGATCAAATTCATGCCAATATGAATCAGTATTTTCTCCCTGTGCACAGAAGTGAGACTGGATCCAGAAATGAACCCTGTGGTAGATAGATTCTATGGGGCCAAATATTTACTCCTTTTACAAACTGTCTATGGAACCAATGGAATCTAAAGAAAAAGATACACTTCGATTCCAACCAATACATTGTTTTCCACTCACCATGTTCTTCTCCTTTATCCATATTCATCTTGGATGGCAGTGCCAATAGTCTGGCGGTACGGATCTAACGTACAAGGGGATTTACGGCAGAAATGTTTCCTTCCCATCTGAAAATCTTTCTGCTTTTTGTGCAATCAAGGGAGAATTTAATCACTTAAAGGTTAGTTTGCGCAGAAAGTGATTTCCACTAGCGAACTGTATATGTATTTAGACAGGGAATAAGGTGGTTTGTTTCCACATCTGAGAGACAGGGTCATTAGTTAAAGCACATGGTATTTTTAGTAGAATGACGGATTCCATCCCCAGAATGCAGTGAGTAAGCTCTTTAAATAAAACGCTACTTATTCCACACTGAGGAATCGAGTACGTGTAAACACGTGTGGGGGGTATATTGCTGCAGTAAGTGTCATAACAGCAGGGGGGCTTCTTAAAGCTTTACTGGTCCTTCATCTAATGTTACATTATTGGACAGAGAAGGAACAGATGAAATATTGTTCTATAACATTTAGGACCAGCACGGTGGGCCGTATTCCCTTTCATGGGGGATCTTCTCATGTCTAGAAGGTTTAGTCCTTGTCTGATACAGCGACTAGATGGCCAGAGGAGAAACCAGCCGACCTTCTGTCTTCATTTCCCCCATATATAGTTTAGTATCTGCCCACATGCCATTAACCATAGGACCGCAGCAATACGCCATATGTGACATTGGATTAAAGGCAGTGTGTAGCTAGGAATCACTGTGCCCCCAGCAAAACTATGATGGGGCCCCTATCTGTGCTTCATTCACAGTGTTTTTCTGGAGGAGGCTATATCTTTCATGGGGAAAATGAAGATGGGGCCCCTTTGGCTCCTGGGACCCCCGCGGTTGCTCCCCCTGCTCCCTGGTGTTATGTGTTTAAAGGGAATGTTCTTCTAGAAGCAAACTAATGACCATCTTGACTACATCATCTATAGTTCAGTGTTGGGGCTTTACTAGAAGAACATCTCCCCTTTAATACACTCCAATCATGTATTACCATTATATTATTATTATTATTATGGATTTATTAGCGCCAACATCTTCCGTAGCGCTTTACAATACATGTATACATTCACATCAGGCCCTGCCCCGAAGAGCTTCAATCTAAGCACTATATGAAACATACAAACCTATCAGATGTCTTTATGATTGTGGGGGGAAACCGGAGTGCCCGGAGGAAACCCACGCAAGCACAGGGAGAACATACAAACTCCTTGCAGATGTTGTCCAAGGGTGGAATCGAACTCAGAACTGTTATAATCCCAGTGTGTGGCCCATGTGTGTTTTTATTATGACGTCTGGTGTTACCCTCAGTCTTGCCAGTGTAGACCCATAAGTTACCTTTTCATTAGCCTGGTAATTAGTTCAATTATCTGTATTTTTGAACATAATCCTAAAAGGCTGTATGCTTCTGTAGAGCTGAATAGGATTACATTAATTAAACGAGCTGTGCCCTAAGACCTTTTTCTTGCCTTTGCGATCGCGCTTGCGTTTTTTTTAGATCATTGAAACACGCAGCAACGCACCGAAAACTTGCGTTTTCGGGTGCGTTACGATTGCGCATGCGATTGCGTTCCGTATTTTTAATCACAATCGCATGTGTTTTCCTATACCTAATGGAAAAAAACGCATGCACAAACGCAACAAAATCGCACATGAAGTCGCATGCGATTCCGTGTGCGATTGCATTTGCGGCACAGTGTAGCCGTGCCCTTACTGTTTTTTCCAAATGTTATCATGTCGGTGAACAGACAGACAGAGAGAGAGATAGATAATTAGATTATAGGTATATATAGATAGATTATAGGAATATATGATACTGTAGATAGACAGACATACAGACAGACAGACATACAGTCAGACAGACAGACAGACAGACCGACAGATAGATAGATAGATAGATAGATAGATAGATATAAAGATAGATGATAGATGATAGATAGATAGATAGATAGATAGATAGATAATTAGATTATAGGTAGAAATGGATACTGTAGATAAAACAGACAGACAGATGACAGACAGACAAATAGATAGATAGATAGATGATACATAGATTGATAGATGATAGATCGATAGATAGATAGATGATAGATAAATGATAGATGATAGATGATAAATAGATAAATAGATGATAGATAGATAGATAGATAGATAGATGATAGATAGATACATGATAGATGATAGATAGATAGATAGATAGATAGATCGATAGATAGATAGATGGATAATTAGATAGATAGATTATAGGTAGCAGATACTGTCGATAGACAGACAGACATAGATTGACAGATAGATAGGTAGATTGTTAGATGATAGATAGACAGACAGACAGACAGACAGACAGACAGATGATAGATAGATAGATAATAGATAGATAATAGATAGATAGAAAGATAGAAGGTAGATAGATAATAGATAGATAGTAGATAGATAGATAAATAAATAGATACTGTAGATAAACATACAGACAGAAAGACAGACAGACGGATAGATAGATAGAAAGATAGATAGATAGACAGTAGATAGATAGATAGATAGATAGATAGATAGATAGATAGATAGATAATAGATAGATAGATAGATAGATAGATAGATGTTAGATAGATAGATAGATAGATAGATTCTGTTTGTGTGTTTTGTAATATTGACTATTTTTGGGGTGTCTCCTTATTCCGGGCTTCTGGCCTGGGTGTGACTGGTACATGATGAATGACTTGGATGGAAGTTAGCCCTGGGTTCGGTTCATACCATGACAGTCACTGTGTAGGTGGATAAATAAAGCCAACAGCTGTTCTTAGTCAGTGGAAAATTGAATGTGTCGTGGGTTTTTCCTTTCCCGTCAACGCTCCTTTATCCCCCCAGTGTGATCCAGGGTGTAGGATTCTACTGCCGTTCAACACCCACAGAGTCTCCTATAAGGATCCAAACATCTGTACGGGGAAGTTATAGAGAAGTTATCTCAGCCCATTAATAAATACAGCACTAAGGGCCATGTTTATTTATATTTACTTATAAAGGAGCAATAGCGCTGAATGGCCAGGTCGCTCCTTTATTGTGGTATCTGGCAGTAAGTAGATGGTTTGAAAGTGACATCATGTTCTTAAAGGAACAGTAAACCCCTTAAGGACAAATAAAGCCTCAGGACAAACACTGAATCTGAAGGCAGTGACATAAAGCTGCAATTTAATTTTGATGTGGGGTGATGGAAAATTTACCTAATTAACATGGAGGGTTTATTTCCAGCATTCCACAATAATAGAGTTTGGTCGCTGACAATTTTGTTCTTCGCTTATTCCTTAGCTTGCGCAGGCAGCACTTTCTCTAATGTGTTTGTGTTGCTGCATGACTTCAATCCAGTACTTGTTTTGCTCAAGCTCAGTCCCTCAGTCCTCACCCCCTGCCAGACTATCTGACTATCTGAGAGGGAAAGCATGCTCAGTATCCCTATGAGGCAGCATTGGGAGAGGGGTTTCCCAGCATGCAATTCACATACCAACGGTCACCATTTAAGCTACCCATGCTACATTTGGGACTTGTGTCTCACATTTCATCCTTCCCATTGTATTTAATGTACATCATGTGCTAGAATTCTATGTTTATTAAATAAATAAAAATCCCTTATTTTCATGTTAGCAAGGATAAAACGTACATTTTATTGCCCTGCCAAGGCACACAGACTCTGGGGCTTAGAAACTAGTGAATGAGTAACAAGGTTTATTTATTAGGATCAATGAAAATTGTTTCCAACCCTTAATTCTATTTATTACAGGACACAAAACAACTTTCAGGGCTCAGGAACCTGTATAGATCACAGTAGGGATGGGTTTCCGATCCGTTTTCAATCTAGTATTCGATCCAAAACTGTGGAAATTTCTGAAAGCGATTATTGGATATTGGATATTGGATAATCGGTTGACGAAATTTAACATTTTTGAAATCTCTAATCAACATGTTATTATTGTGTTTTTTAACATTACATGTATACATTCACATCAATCTATCAGTATGTCTTTATGATGTGGGGGAAACCGGAGTGCCCGGAGGAAACCCACGCAAGCACGGGGAGAACATACAAACTCCTTACAGATGTGTCCAAGGTTGGAAACGAACTCAGGACTTTAGCGCTGCAAAACATCAGTACTAACCACTGAGACACCGGCTGCCCCGGTTCATTGGGGGGGGGGGGGGGTCTGGGAAGTGTAGCTCCACTAATCATTTATCATTGGTAGTAATTAAGTTTTGAGACAGTTACATAATATACAGAAGTCTATGCTGAAGGTAAAGTGGTAGATAGAGATAAACAATACAGGCAGTGCTGTGAAGGCTTTATTGGTAATCCTTGTACCACTACATGTTCGGGTACCATAAAGCCTGCACAGCCTGTATCGTCTCTATCTACACATTTTACTATAGATGTAATGTGGGTTTGATTAGAACCAGTTTCGAATCGAATCTGAGGGTTCGAAGTCCCGATGAAACTTTCAGAAACCCAAATGTTTTGAATTTTCGATTTTTATCGAAAGTAGAAAATATTGAAATCTAAAGTAGAATATTATCGAAAATCCAAAGTAGACAATTTTCAAAAATCGAAACTCGAACTTTCGAAATTTTTGAAATTCAAAAACGAAGCAACTCACAGTTTCGAACATCTCTGCATTTTACCTTCATATCATATTACTTAGGTGCAAGTGGAGACCCAAGGAGAATTTTTATAAACCCTAGAGACAGCGGTATTAGTGGTTCAAACCATTTTTAATATACGAAATAATTAGTCCTGGGGTCACGTATAACATACATTCAGTGTACTGGTGTCACGTATAACATACATTCAGTGTTCTGGTGTCACGTATAACATACATTCAGTGTACTGGTGTCACATATAACATACATTCAGTGTACTGGTGTCACGTATAACATACATTCAGTGTTCTGGTGTCACGTATACATACATTCAGTGTACTGGTGTCACGTTAACATACATTCAGTGTACTGGTGTCACGTATAACATACATTCAGTGTACTGGTGTCACGTATAACATACTTCGTATTCTGGTGTCACGTATAAATCATCAGTGCTGTGTCACGTATAACATACATTCAGTGTACTGGGTCACATATAACATACATTCAGTGTACTGGTGTCACGTATAACATACATTCAGTGTTCTGTGTGTCACGTATAACATAACATTCAGTGTACTGGTGTCACGTATAACAACATTCTGTACTGGTGTCACGTATAACAACATTCAGTGTTCTGGTGTCACGTTAATAAACATACATTCAGTGTTCTGGTGTCACGTATAACATACATTCAGTGTCTGGGTCATATAACATACATTGTGTACTGGTGTCACGTATAACATACATTCAGTGTTCTGGTGTCACATAACATACATTCAGTGTTCTGGTGTCACGTATAACATACATTCAGTGTACTGGTGTCACGTATAACATACATTCAGTGTACTGGTGTCACGTATAACATACATTCAGTGTTCTGGTGTCACGTATAACATACATTCATGTTACTGGTGTCACCGTATAACATACATTCAGTGTTCTGGTGTCACGTATAACAATACTTCAGTGTTCTGGTGTCACGTATAACTACATCAGTGTAATGGTGTACGTATAACATACATCAGTGTGTACTGGTGTCACGTATAACATACATTCATGTTCTGGTGTCACATGTGTAAATACATCAGTGTACTGGTGTCACATATACACATTCAGTGTATGGTGTCACGTCTAACATACATTCAGTGTTCTGGTGTCACGTTAAACATACATTACGTGTACTGGTGTCACATATAAATACATTCGGTGTACAGTGCACGTATAACATACATTTGGTGTACTGGTGTCACATATAACATACATTCAGTGTACAAGGTCACATATAACATACATTCAGTGTACAAGTGTCACATATAACATACATTCAGTATACTGGTGTCACATATAACAACATTCAGTGTACAGTGTCACATAACATACATTCAGTGTACAAGTGTCACATATAACATACATTCAGTGTACTGGTGTCACATATAACATACATTCAGTGTACTGGTGTCACATATAACATACATTCAGTGTACTGGTGTCACATATAACATACATTCAGTGTACAAGTGTCACATATAACATACATTCAGTGTACAAGTGTCACATATAACATACATTCAGTGTACTGGTGTCACATATAACATACATTCAGTGTACAAGTGTCACATATAACATACATTCAGTGTACTGGTGTCACATAACATACATTCAGTGTTCTGGGTCACATATAACATACATTCAGTGTACAAGTGTCACATATAACATACATTCAGTGTACAGTGGACATTATAACATACATTTCAGGTACTGGTGTTCACATATAACACATTCAGTGTACTGGTGTCACATATAACATACATTCAGTGTACAAGTGTCACATATAAATACATTCAGTGTACTGGTGTCACATATAACATACATTCGTGTACTGGTGTCACATATAACATACATTCAGTGTACAAGTGTCATATAACATACATCAGTGTACTGGTGTCACATATAACATACATTCAGTGTATGGTCACATAAACATACATTCAGTGTACAAGTGTCACATATAACATACATTCTGTACAGTGTACTATAAAATACATTCAGTGTAGTAAACTTGAATTGGCCGTAACCCTCTAATGTAGCTTGCGCAAAACAACAATTGCCCGCTTGTGTTAAGAAGTTTTTAAGTTTATCATTAATGTAAGACAGCGGACGTAATTGTACGTCCATGACACGATTGATCGTAGTAATACTATGCAGTAGTAATGTATGTAATACAATGTAAGTAATACCGCAATGGCATTCTATGGGGATAGTAAATCTACGATCATGGTCATAGATTTACACTCGTTATCAGACATTTACGATCGCTAATGTAGATTTAGGATAGGTTCTGTCCAAAACAAATCGTCGGATTTCGGGACTTCCGATATATTTCAAGGGTTACCGAAAATAACCTTGTACATTCAGTAACCCTCAAATATGTGTTCGAACCCTCAAAATTACGTTCCGTTCTCGGATTTTCGGTTCTTCAGGGATTTGTAAATCCTCCCATCTCCACTTATGAGTTTAGAACACTATTGATAGCACATTTAGCTTAGGTCAGAATGTTTGTGGCTGCAATTTCATAATGGAATATATTTTAGGAGAGTCCTCCAGTAATCAGATGATTCTATTCACTTACAAACGGGTGACACTTTTATAGGTCCCGGTGATTACTTCCTGGGCCATATGTGAGCCGAGAAACTTCACTACATCCAAGATGGAACCAAGAAGATAGACTTTAAGCGAAGGATGTGTCTGGGGATGAGGCCTTCACACTACTACTCCTAAGATGAGGAAAACAAGATGAATAAATGAGGCCTTCCCACTACTGCTCCTAAGATGAGGACAAGCTAGATGAATAAATGAGGCCTTCCCACTACTACTAAATTGGGGACAAGCTAGATGAATAAATGAGGCCTTCCCGCTACTACTAAATTGGGGACAAGCTAGATGAATAAATGAGGCCTTCCCACTACTACTAAATTGGGGACAAGATAGATGAGTAAATGAGGCCTTCCCACTACTACTAAATTGGGGACAAACTAGATGAATAAATGAGGCCTTCCCACTACTACTAAATTGGGGAAAAGCTAGATGAATAAATGAGGCCTTCCCACTACTATTAAGATGGGGACATGCTAGATGAATAAATGAGGCCTTACCACTACTACTAAGATGGGGACATGCTAGATGAATAAATTAGGACTTTCAACTACTACTAAGATCGGGACAAGCTAGATGAATAAATGAGGCCTTCCAACTACTACTAAGATAACGACAAGCTAGATGAATAAACGAGGCCTTCCTACTACTACTAAAATGGGGATATGCTAGATGAATAAATGAGGCCTTCCCACTACTACTAAGATGGGGATAAGCTAGATGAATAAATGAGGCCTTTCCACTACTGCTAAATTGGGGACAAGCTAGATAAATAAATGAGGCCTTCCCACTACTACTAAGATGGGGACAAGCTAGATAAATAAATGAGGCCTTCCCACTACTACTAAGATGGGGACAAGCTAGATGAATAAATGAGGCCTTCCCACTACTACTAAATTGGGGACAAGCTAGATGAATAAATGAGGCCTTCCCACTTCTATTAAGATGGGGACATGCTAGATGAATAAATGAGGCCTTACCACTACTACTAAGATGGGGACTGCTAGATGATAAATGAGGACTTCCAACTACTACTAAGATTGGGACAAGCTAGATGAATAAACGAGGCCTTCCAACTACTACTAAGATGAGGACAAGCTGATGAATAATCGAGGCCTTCCTACTACTACTAAAATGGGGATTGCTAGATGAATAAATGAGGCCTTCCCACTACTATTAAGATGGGACAAGCTAGATGAATAAATGAGGCCTTTCCACTACCACTAAGATGGGGACAAGCTAGATGAATAAATGAGGCCTTCCCACTACTGCTAAATTGGGGACAAGCTAGATGAATAAATGAGGCCTTCCCACTACTGCAAATTGGGGACAGGCTAGGAATAAATAAGGCCTTCCCACTATACTAAGATGGGACATGCTAGATGAATAAATGAGGCCTTCCCCACTACTACTAAGATGGGAACAAGCTAGAGGAATAAATGAGGCCTTCCAACTACTACTAATATGGGGACATGCTAGATGAATAAAAATGAGGCCTTCCAACTACAACTAATATGGGGACAAGCTAGTTGAATAAATGAGGCCTTCCAACTACTATTAATAGGGGACAAGCTAGACGAATACATGAGAATTTCCACTACTACTAAGATGGGGACAAGCTAGATGAATACATGAGGATTTTCCACTACTACTAAGATGGGGACAAGCTAGAAGAATAAATGAGGCCTTCCCATTACTACTAAGATGGGGACAAGCTAGATGAATAAATGAGGCCTTCCCACTACTACTAAGATGGGGACAAACTAGAAGAATAAATGAGGCCTTCCCACTACTGCTAAATTGGGGACAAGCTAGATGAATAAATGAGGCCTTCCAACTACTACTAATATGGGGACAAGCTAGACGAATACATGAGGATTTTCCACTACTACTAAGATGGGGACAAGCTAGAAGAATACATGAGGCCTTCCCACTACTACTAAGATGGGGACAAGCTAGATGAATAAATGAGGCCTTCCAACTACTACTAATATGGGGACAAGCTAGATGAATAAATGAGGCCTTCCAACTACTACTAATATGGGGACATGCTAGATGAATAAAAATGAGGCCTTCCAACTACAACTAATATGGGGACAAGCTAGATGAATAAATGAGGCCTTCCAACTACTACTAATATGGGGACAAGCTAGACGAATACATGAGGAATTTCCACTACTACTAAGATGGGGACAAGCTAGATGAATACATGAGGATTTTCCACTACTACTAAGATGGGGACAAGCTAGAAGAATAAATGAGGCCTTCCCATTACTACTAAGATGGGGACAAGCTAGATGAATAAATGAGGCCTTCCCACTACTACTAAGATGGGGACAAGCTAGAAGAATAAATGAGGCCTTCCCACTACTGCTAAATTGGGGACAAGCTAGATGAATAAATGAGGCCTTCCAAGTACTACTAATATGGGGACAAGCTAGATGAATACATGAGGATTTTCCACTACTACTAAGATGGGGACAAGCTAGAAGAATAAATGAGGCCTTCCCACTACTACTAAGATGGGGACAAGCTAGATGAATAAATGAGGCCTTCCAACTACTACTAATATGGGGACAAGCTAGACGAATACATGAGGATTTTCCACTACTGCTAAGATGGGGACAAGCTAGAAGAATAAACGAGGCCTTCCCACTACTACTAAGATGGGGACAGGCAAGATAAATAAATGAGGCCTTCCCAATACTACTAAGATGGGGACAGGCAAGGAGAGGTCAACCCAGGTGATCGCACGCACAGTGCAGCACATCTATTGGGTTATAGTTGCTGTGCCTGATATGTTTTATCTTAAAACCTAAACCCTCCTTAGTCTTAGAAAACATTTTGTCAGGAGAAAGGTGTTTGTTGACTGTCCATGCCCTGCCAAACCTTAGAACAACGCAACCACCACATTAAAGGGTGGAATGGCTTAGCAAATTGCAATGACATTCTACAGGCCTTCCTTAGGTAAGAAATAAAATGCTGATGTTCCTATGGCGATGAGATTCAAATAAACACAAATGTTCTTGGTAGTAATGTTAGGGGGAAATTCTACATGCGGATGTATATTTTTGTTCTACCTCTCTGGCCTGGCGTGGACGGTGGTCACATGAATTGTGGTCCTGGAACAGGAAGCATCACAAAGGCAGAGCTTTTTTTTTTTTCTTTCTTTATTTCCTCTGTGATTCTTACTGCCAACCAAACATATACCACAAAAACAGATCCCAGATCCATAGATATTTCTTGTTTTCAGGACTGGCAATACCAGACATGCTGCAACTTCTTGATATGGAGAAACTTTTCTACACTATACTTAATGTAGCCATCCATGTAGAACAGTGTTTCTCCATTTTGTTGCCCAGTATTTTGATCTGGTCTAAATATAGCGCAGTCACATACAGTTGGGGGTGCTATGCCACCATTGCTTATGTTTTTACAAATGCCCCACGGAATTGTATCATGTGACACCAGATTAGATGCAAATCCCAATCCTCTTTCTACCTGTCTCTTTGTTCCCAGTGTGATACAATAAACAGGCCATATATAATCTGTATTCAACCAACAAACCATGTCCACAGCACACCTACGTTCTACTCCAGGACGGGGCTGAATCATGGAACACAGTACATGGAAATCCAGGTAAGAAGAAGATAAACAACACTATGTTTCGGGCAAGCCTTACTCAGGTATAATCCTCTTTCCACCTCTGTCTTTTGGTCTTCATTGTTCAGTGTTGAGTTGATACACACAGGAAGATTTCTCCAAGATGCCCAATGAATTTTTGATATGGCCGAGAATTGGTTCCTTGGACATTTGGTAGGGCGTTGTTGATGATCCGACCCATAGAGAGATCTTCCCATTTGTACCTAGCTTTACAGAAAACTCTACATTACAGGTAAACCCTGTATAATCTACATGAACATATATAAATGAAATGTTATATTAACAGGTTGACGTTGGAATAAAATATTGTTTATTTGACAATCCGAAGATAATCTAGTGCTCGAGCTAGCATTCATCTACAAGACGCCAAGGAGACATGGCCCAGTTCAGGAACCCAGCGCGTTCAGCTGAATCACTCCAATAAGATTTATTTTTATTGCTCTTCTGCCATTGCAAATTGCAGAATACAATGTCAAGATTAATCTGATCTACATGCTGCAGAGCAAGAATGGTTTATGTTGGCAGGAAGGGATGCCAGCTGTTCTTGGTTGACTTGTCATGTTAGACTTTTAAGAGTTCAGCATTTCTCTCTTCCCATTCAGTGTATCATTTTGGTAAAAATATCATGAGGAAGTGATTCAGCTTTATCGTGTTTGGATCTCATGCGGTGTGCAAAATTAATTTCCCCGCAGTATATTCTGAGCATTATTCAATGAAGTGATATTCAGAGATTTGCAAACAAAATGGCATACTATATACAGTAAGGTACAGAATGATCTAAATAAATTATAGTCAGGCAGGGTCCATCCTGCTGGATCACTAACCAGTGTCAGGGAGCAGCCAGGGGTCTCATGTTTGCTCCCTCTCCCTTCTCTTTAATTTTAAACAGTCTGCTCGGCTACTGCTGAGCGGCCTGTTTGTAGTAAAAGATTGTTAAGACTGATTGGTCTTAACAAACAGATTTAGGCTGGGTACACACAGGGCAGATTTTTCGGCCCAATCGACCGATACTTCCGTGTATTGGTCAATTGGCCCAAAAATCTGTGCCCACCACAGCGACCGATGTGGATGATCCGTTCGTCTGGTTCGGACTAAAGGACGATCGGACATGTCGGTAAATCACTGACGATCATGCGGTTCCCTATGGGACCGCGCGATCAGTTGCACGAACTGACGATTATTAAAGTCGCGACCAACAGACATTTGTCCCAGCCGAGCGCTTGCTCGTAGCGAATGCTTGGTCGGGACAAATAGTCCCTTCGTGTGTTCCCAGCCTTAGGGCGTGTACATAGATTATTTATATCTACAAATTTTATGGCTTAAGTTCTTTTTAAAGACACGTTACCGTATTCCATTCCTTTCCTGTAAGTGGACTTTTGTTTTTCAGGGTTGAGCAAGTAGATAAAAACTGTTTGGATATTATTATTATTCTCTTATAAATGCCTGGAAACTTATAACTACTTGGAAGGGGAGTGGAGATTTTCAACCACTGCTAAACAGATGCCAGAAGCATATGGGAGAGAATGACACAGTCCTTGTGCTTTTGCATGGTATTTCTGGGTCATGTATCTGGCCTGTATTCTTATCCTTTCCCTATATTGGGAGTCATATGACTACCTTGTACTTTTGGTGAAATAAATAATTACAGTGAAGTTATATGCATAATATTTTTTTCTTTTTAAATCTTATATGTTCTCCTTTAGTTTCTGGGGTGTATTTTAATAGATTCAGATCATCCTATATAATAAACCCTAAGCGCTGTGTCCATGACTTCATGGGGGGGGCGTCCCTCGGCAGACCTCTGCGCATGTGTGGCTCTCTGCGTGTGCGCAATCTGGACCCGGGAAACCCAATATAAAGTCTCCCAGCTCCCTGAAGGTGATTAAGCTGATGAAGTTTCCCTCCCCTCAAGTGCCGCTGTGCAGGTCGGGTAAACTAAGGCGGCATCCGGCTGTTGTCTGGAGAGCTGAACTCTTTTCCAGGGGTATGTTAGCATCTTAAAGGACAATTATACTCACCTTTTCCCCGATCCACTGCAGCATAGTACCCAGGGTGAGGAACTAAAATCACTAAGTCCTAACCCTGGGTACTTTCCCTAACTCCTGCACTACTTACCGCAAATCTGCTTCGCCGATCGCTCCATTCCTCTGCTCTTCCTGCTTCAATGACAGATCGCGAGGCAGCCAATAGGAAGATACACTCTGCAAGGAGGCGTGTCTTCCAATTGGTTGCCTCGCGACTGTCACTGACAGTAGGAGAGAGGTGGAACAGTCTGGATCGGCGAAGCAGATTTGCGGTAAGTAGTGCAGGAGTTAGGGAAAGTACCCAGGGTGAGGACATAGCGATTTTAGGTCCTCACCCTGGGTACTATGCAGCTATGGAGGAAGAGGAGCGAGGGTGAGTATAGTTGTCCTTTAAACTCTGCCTTCAGCTGGTAAACAGGACCAGGACCACAATCTTGCCCATTGCCCAGCCCTCCATTAGAGATGGACACAAAACCAAACTCGAACCCGAGTTCGTTTTTCCATACTCCATACTCCCTAATATATTTTATTATTATTTTAATTAACGTACATTTGATAATTATCGAATTTATGGACCGTTCACTAACCCTCGAAAGTATTGTTAGTTTTCGGTAACCCTCCAATGTACGAATTGTTTTCGCCAACCCTCCAATGTAGCCTTCGATTTTCGGTAACCTTAAAAGTATCGTTTCTTTTCGGTAACCCTCAAATGCATGGGTCGTTTTCGGTAACCCGGAAGTATTGTTCGTTTTTAGTAACCCTCGAAAGTATTGTTCGATTTCGGTAACACTCAAATTTATGGTTCTGTTTTCGCTAACCCTTGAAAGTATCGTTCGGTAACCTTTGAATTGCCCGTAACCCTCGAATGTAGCTTGCGCAAAACCCAACAATTGCCCAATCGTGAAGTAAGAAGTGTTTAAACAGGTTTTGGTGATAGTGACATGTTCCCCAGACAGTAAGTTACCATTGTTGGTTTATCTGTAAATCATCCGGAATTTTCGAACTATCACTCAACATTGAGTTTAATGGGTCAGAATTCGAACTTTCACATTTTTGCTGAAGTTTGGACGGACCGAACTTTATGAAGTTCAGCCATCTCTACATATAGAATGTGAGGGCTCTCTGGGGTGACTTCATGACACACACATGCATGTGTCTATATGCGTCTACATGTATGTGTGTGCCTGTCTGTGTGTGTGTCTGTCTGCAAGAATGTGTGTCTGTTTGTATTGATGCGTCTGTCTGTCTGTCTGTCTGTGTGTGTGTGTGTGCATGTATGTGTCTCTGTATAGATTTCTATATAATGTAGATGTATGCGTCTGTCTGTCTGTCTGTGTGTGTGCATGCATGTATGTCTCTCTGTATAGATTTCTATATAATGTAGATGTATGCGTCTGTCTGTCTGTCTGTGTGTGTGCATGTATGTCTCTCTGTATAGATTTCTATATAATGTAGATGTATGCGTCTGTCTGTCTGTCTGTGTGTGTGCATGCATGTATGTCTCTCTGTATAAATTTCTATATAATGTAGATGTATGCGTCTGTCTGTCCCCTGTGTGTGTGCATGTATGTCCTCCTGTATAGATTTCTATAATGTAGATGTATGCGTCTGTCTGTCTGTCTTGTGTTGTGCATGTATGTCTCTCTGTATAGATTTCTATATAATGTAGATGTATCGTCTGTCTGTCTGTCTGTGTGTGGTCATGCATGTATTTCGCTCTGTTAGAAAATTTCCTATATAATGTAGATGTATGCGTGTTTGTCTGCATAACACATGCTAATGTCTAGTGCATGTTAATTTAACAGATTTAATTGTCTAGTTAAATAATGAATGAAATATCCCATTGCTTTTCTGATTTTTAAACCCCTTGTCCTTAGCTTAATACCTGCATGATCCTAGAGCCTTAAAGGAGAACTAAACCCACATTTTTAGACTTCATAATCTGAAAATTTCCCAAGAACTTTAAAATACCAAGAACTTTTAAATTGCATTAAAGTAAATGTAATCCCTAAGGAACTGGACAAGAAAACTGTGTGCATGCATTGCCTGGCCACGTAGTAGCCCCCTGGCTCCGAGCCTCCTTGCAGTTGCAGGGTCTGCTCCCCTGGTTGTTATGCCCCTGTGGCCATACCTCCTATCACCAATAACATGCTTCCTTGCCTAATATGGACTGTGACAGGATTGGCTAAAGACTATTAATGGGCGTGACCTACTGTTACAAATTCCTGCAGTATTTTACAACTGGGCATGTGCCAAGAACAAAGCAGTCAGTGACCAAACTGTTCACTGATACAGGAATGCTGGGAAAGCACAAATTACATGTTAGTAAGTTAAATTTCCCAGCACCGACATTGAAATGAGTGGTAAGACACAAACTACTGCTTTTATATCAAGGTGCTTTTCCTTCTGATTCAGTGTTGCTCTGAGGGATTAGTTGTTAATTGATTCATTTTTTTGTGAAATTCCGATAACTCCCTAAACTTGAACTCGGATGACCAATGAACATGTTAGTTTGTTTTTATTTTTCACTTTTTGGCTGAGATAAAGCAGTAACATCTCATCCTTTTTTATGATGATTACGTATGTGAGTCATTTTCTTAATAAATCTACATGAAACAACAGCACGTATGCAGTGTAATCCCTGCAGGCTGCGAAGGGTTAATAGCAAGGTCATTCTGGTCACAGGTCCCACGCACTGTAATGTCCACATTAACCCCCGAAATGTGGAATGCTGGAAATCCAAATCAGGCTGCTGAGAATCTTCCCCGCCCAAAACATCTCATCTGGTCTATAATGTAATCTTATCGCTTATTATAAATAGCCGACAGCACTGGCTATTTTACACACACATCTGTTTAATATCATTTTGGAATAATATCTATTCTCATATTGATCACCTAATGTCATTATAATGAAAGGAAGTGTGTGAAAGAAAACACAAAAGAGACATTTATTAGTTTGTCACATTTGTGTCTATCGTCCACCTATTTAGATTGTGAACTTACGGTTTCAAGCACCAAATTAAATGTTGGTCTTCTAAAGGGTCATTAAAAGGGAAACTGTGCTCTCTTAGTGATGGACCTAAATCGTGTTCAAACTAGTTTGGTTTTCCAAACTCTCTGAGTTATTTTCAATAATTATCGAAAAAATCCATAATCACCAAATGTAATGTTTGAATTCGGTAACCCTCGAATGTAGCGATCGATTTCGGTAACCCTCGAATAAATAGTTTGGTAACCCTCGAATGTAGCGATCGATTTCGGTAACCCTCGAATAAATAGTTCTGGTAACCCTCGAATGTAGCGATCGATTTCGGTAACCCTCGAATAAATAGTTCGGTAATCTCAAATGTAGCGTCGATTTCGGTAACCCTTGAATGTATCGTTCGCAACCCTCGAATAAATAGTTCGGTAACTCTCGAATGTAGCGATCGATTTCGGTAACCCTCAAATAAATAGTTTGGTAACCCTCGAATGTAGCGATCGATTTGGTAACCCCGAATAATAGTTTGGTAACCCTCGAATGTAGCGATTGATTTCGGTAACCTTGAATAAATAGTTCGGTAATCCTCAAATGTAGCACGAGTTTCGGTAACCCTTGAATGTATCGTTCGACAACCCCCGAATAATAGTTTGGTAACTCTCGAATGTAGCGATCGTTTCGGCACCCTCAAATAAATAGTTTGGTAACCCTCGAATGTAGCGATCGATTTCGGTAACCCTCAATAAATAGTTTGGTAACCCTCGATGTAGCGATGGATTTCGGTAACCCTCGAATAAATAGTTCGGTAATCCTCAAATGTAGCGATCGATTTCGGTAACCCTTGAATGTATCGTTCGACACCCTCGATAATAGTTCGGTAACTCTCGAATGTAGCAATCGATTTCGTAACCCTTGAATGTATCGTTCGACAACCCTCGAATAAATAGTTTGGTAACCCTCGATGTAGCGAATCGATTTCGGTAACCCTCGAATAAATAGTTCGGTAATCCTCGTATGTAGCGATCGATTTCGGTAACCCTTGAATGTATCATTCGATAACCCTCGAATAAATAGTTCATACCCTCGAATGTAGCGATCGATTTCGGTAACCCTTGAATGTATCGTTCGATAACCCTCGAATAAATAGTTCAATATCCCTCGAATGTAGCGATCGATTTCGGTACCCTTGAATGTATCGTTCGATACCCTCGAATAAATAGTTTGGTAACCCTCGAATGTAGCATGGATTTCGGTAACCCTCGAATAATAGTTCGGTAATCCTCAAATGTAGCGATCGATTTCGGTAACCCTCCAATAATAGTTCGGTAACCTCGTATGTAGCGATCGATTTCGGTAACCCTCCAATAAATAGTTCGGTAATCCTCGTATGTAGCGATCGTTTCGGTAACCCTTGAATGTATCGTTCGATAACCCTCGAATAAATAGTTCAATAACCCTCGAATGTAGCGATCGATTTCGGTAACCCTTGAATGTATCGTTCGCACACCTCCAATAAATAGTTCGGTAACCCTCGAATGTAGCGATCGATTTCGGTAACCCTTGAATGTATCGTTCGATAACCCTCGAATAAATAGTTCATAACCCTCGAATGTAGCGATCGATTTCGGTAACCCTTGATGTATCGTTCGATAACCCTCGGATGTAATGTTTAATTTTCGATAAATCTTGAATGCAGCCCTTGAATTCAGTAACACTTGAATGTATTATTTGATAGTTCTCGAATGTAATGTTCGTTTTTTGATAACATTTGCAAGATGCGGCGATGTTTTATTCCTGTATATAAAAGGGACACCTTGTAAATGTAATCAGAGAAGGGTAACTAAATTAATTGGGGGAATGAAGGGGCTTGACTATTCAGATAAGTTAGGTTTGTTCACACTGGAAAGTGGTGTTTGGCGTGGGATATGATCACTTTATACAAATATATTAATGGGCCATACAATAAACTCTCTGGTGCATTGGTCACTAATAGGTCATATCAAGGACACTGACTCCCTTAAAATTAGAAGATAAGAAGTTTTATCTTCAGGTTAGAAAGGTTTCTTTACAGTGAGAAGAGTGAAAATGTGGAACTGTCTTCCCAGATGTGGTAATGGCAAGTCATTAAATACTTAAAAGTGGGATAGATAAGTTACTTAAATTGAAAATAACAGTTTTTTTATTTTTAGTTAAACTTATCCAGGAATCTTTTCCATTTCCCCCCCTTTTCCAGCTTTTTTTTTTTTTTTTTTTTTTTTTTTTGCCTTTCTGTGGATCAACGTTTAGGTAGGGCTCATGAGGGCAAAAAAGATTGGACTAGATGAACATATGTCTATATTCACCTCCAATGCTATTGACTACTAGTAACTGTTATACAGACATTATGGGTAGGGTATATGTTGGACTAGATGAACATTGTCTATATTCGACCTCCAATGCATGTTTACTATGTAACTGTTATACAGACATTATGTAGGGTATAAAGGTTGGATTAGATGGACATATGTCTTTATACAACCTCCAATACTATGTTACTATGTAACTGTTATACAGACATTATGGTGGGTATAAGTGGATTAGATGGACGTATGTCTTTATACAACCTCCAATACTATGTTACTGTGTAACTGTTTACAGACATTATGGGTAGGGTATAAAGGTTGGATTAGATGGACGTATGTCTTTATACAACGCCATACTATGTTACTATGTAACTGTTATACAGACATTAGGGGTAGGGTATAAAGGTTGGACTAATGGACGTATGTCTTTATACAACCTCCATACTATGTTACTATGTAACTGTTTACAGACATTATGGGTAGGTATAAAGTTGGATTAGATGGACGTATGTCTTATACAACCTCCAATACTATGTTACTATGTAACTGTTATACAGACATTATGGGTAGGGTATAAAGGTTGGACTAGATGGACGTATGTCTTTATACATCCTCCAATACTATGTTACTATGTACTGTTATACAGACATTATGGGTAGGGTTAAAGGTTGGATTGATGGACGTATGTCTTTATACATCCTCCAATACTATGTTACTAGTAACTGTTATACAGACATTATGGGTAGGGTATAAAATTGGATTAGATGGACTATGTCTTTATACATCCTCCAATACTATGTTTACTATGTAACTGTTATACAGACATTATGGGTAGGGTATAAAGGTTGGATTAGATGGACGTATGTCTTTATACAACCTCCAATACTATGTTACTATGTAACTGTTATACAGACTTATGGGTAGGGTATAAGGTTGGATTAGATGACGTATGTCTGTATACAACCTCCAATACTATGTTACTATGTAACTGTTATAACAACATTATGGGTAGGGTATAAAGGTTGGACTAATGGACGTATGTCTTTATACAACCTCCAATACTATGTTACTATGTAACTGTTATACAGACATTATGGGTAGGGTATAAAGGTTGGATTAGATGGACGTATGTCTTTTACAACCTCCAATACTATGTTACTATGTAACTGTTATACAGACATTATGGTAGGGTATAAAGGTTGGACTAGATGGACGTATGTCTTTATACATCCTCCAATACTATGTTACTATGTAACTGTTATACAGACATTATGGTAGGGTATAAGGTTGGATTAGATGGACGTATGTCTTTATACATCCTCCAATACTATGTTACTATGTAACTGTTATACAGACATTATGGGTAGGGTATAAAAGTTGGATTAGATGGACGTATGTCTTTATACATCCTCCAATACTATGTTACTATGTAACTGTTATACAGACATTATGGGTAGGGTATAAAGGTTGGATTAGATGGACGTATGCTTTATACATCCTCCAATACTATGTTACTATGTAACTGTTAACAGACATTATGGGTAGGGTATAAGGTTGGATTAGATGGACGTATGTCTGTATACAACCTCCAATACTATGTTACTATGTAACTGTTATACAGACATTATGGGTAGGGTATAAAGGTTGGACTAGATGGACGTATGTCTGTATACAACCTCCAATACTATGTTACTATGTAACTGTTATACAGACATTATGGGTAGGGTATAAAGGTTGGACTAGATGGACGTATGTCTGTATACAACCTCCAATACTATGTTACTATGTAACTGTTAGACAATTATGGGTAGGGTATAAAGGTTGGACTAGATGGACGTATGTCTTTATACAACCTCCAATACTATGTTACTATGTAACTGTTAGACAGACATTATGGGTAGGATATAAAGGTTGGACTAGATGGACGTATGTCTTTATACAACCTCCAATACTATGTTACTATGTAACTGTTATACAGACATTATGGGTAGGGTATAAAGGTTGGACTAGATGGACATATGTCTTTATACAACCTCCAATACTATGTTACTATGTAACTGTTATGCAGACATTATGGGTAGGGTATAAAGGTTGGACTAGATGGAGGTATGTCTTTATACAACCACCAATACTATGTTACTATGTAACTGTTATGCAGACATTATGGGTAGGGTATAAAGGTTGGACTAGATGGACATGTGTCTTTATACAACCTCCAATACTATGTTACTATGTAACTTTATACAGACATTATGGGTAGGGTATAAAGGTTGGACTAGATGGACATGTGTCTTTATACAACCTCCAATACTATGTTACTATGTAACTGTTATACAGACATTATGGGTAGGGTATAAAGGTTGGACTAGATGGATTTGTGTCTTTATACAACCTCCAATACTATGTAATTGTAAAACTGCCTAGGCTGGCTTTAGAACAGCTCACTTACATTGTTTTGATGTTGGAACCTATACCATGGTGAATTGATCATAAGTTATTATCCAAACATGTCTAACATTGCTGGACAAAATGGCTAAACAATCAGCCCAATAAACTTGTGTATGGGCACATTAAGTCAATGTACATACCTTGGTTAAAGTTTTTTAGATGGTCTTTATTATTTATTTCCCTAAAGACAGGCTGCTGTCAGTAACTGAGCACCTGTTTTGTTCTATGGACAGGGGATCTGGAGGGACCCAGCAGTTACAGAATTAGCTTTGTTTTCCATCTGTTATTGTTGTTTCTTGAAGGAGATAATAAATGAATGTGGTTTGCTGACAGGTTTCCATATAATGTATTTTAGTATCTGATTCTCTCGTAGGGACCAGCTCAATGTTCCTGGAGAAGACAATGGATATTTTTCTATTGGGACACAAGGCTAATTGCAGTGTCACCTTATTGTTTAATTCTCATCTACACTCAACGTTGAGCAACTAACTGGATTCAGCAACTGAACATAAATGTGTTTAGAATCAAGTCTTTCTTATTACATCATAGGAAATGTCAATAAAGCAGAATAAACAACAAGATCCAGAGAATAGAGGCCATCCTAGGCTTATTAGAAAGGTATGAGGGCACTTTTATGGAGAACACAGTTTAAATATATTATGATGTTTGATGCGTCTACTACAGAGAGTTCAATATCTACCAACATCACCAGGAAAATCTTGTTCTGAATGATCTTTGTTCAATATAAACTTGTTTGTGGAATCCTGATTGATGTGATGGACTGTGGTGTTATTGATATATTTATATACAGGGGTGCCGCTACCATGAAGCAAACTGAAAAATATGTTTCAGGTGCCAAAAACCCTTGGAACACCCATAATAAATATATATATATATATATATATATATATATATAATATATATAGTACACACACAAGGAGCAGAGGAGAAACTCCCAGGTGAGCCGCCCGTGGTCACACCTGGGGTCACCAGTACAGTGCCTACTGTGCTCCCCTGGTAGCTGCTGCAATCAGGGTAGGGGATGTTTGTCTAGGGGGACCCATGGAAAGGAGGCATTGGGAGAAGAGGGGAAGGCTCTGGCATTAAAGGGCATATCCACCCCAAACAAAAAATACCATATTTTTTTCTAAGGCTGGGTACACACGGCTGGACTATTTGTTCCAACAAATGTCCGTCGGTCACAGCAAATTCGGCATAGGGAACCGCACGATCGATTGGAATTTTCCGATGCGTTCAATCAGTTCGTTCGTCCGATCCGGAATCCATCGTGGCACCCATCCCACACCAGCCGATATTTTTTGCCCACCAAACGAAAGTGCCGTGAAACGGACATCGGCCGAAAATATCGCTGGTGTGTACCCAGCCTTAGTATCTATTTCCTCTTTAATTTCTATGACCTTGCACATGTGCAGAACTGGCAGCTCAGTCAGCAGCAGTGATCATTGGCTGTTATGTCAACGATCATGGCCATGATTGACTACTGTGCTGAAAACATGGAAGACAAGACAGATGGACTTCAGATTGAATATTTATCTTCAGGAAAGTAACTATTGCAGTCCTCAGGTTTTTAGGGGGTTGGAAAGGTAAGTTTGACATTTTATGTACGTACTGTTTGGAGTGTAAGATATCCCTTTAAAAGAAACCTTTTTTTTCTGCATATTTATGAATGGTTTGATAGTACTTTTTATATACTACAGAGAGGTTACTTGCCTGATACGACTCTCTATTCTACGAGAGGCTCTGTGACTTGATTGTAGGTTTTGTCCTTCTAAGGCGGTGGAAGTTTCTTGTTGATTGTGATACGTACGGACAGAAGACGGCACTAGACCATCGGGTATCATTAGCTGTAACTGTTGGAAGATCTTTATCTGTACGATTCATAATGAAGACATGTCCGTAATTTCTATTGTGCGGCTCAAATACCGATGGCAATTACCTCCTTTATTCCTCATGGAAAATAAAGAGAGATGGCAAGGTCTCCATCTGATGGAGTTTCCTCACTAGATGTGGAGGTTTTCAGTTGTGGTAAACCACCGCTTTGTATTATTTACTCTGGTGATTTCCCTCACTGTGGTCACGGTGTTGGTGTTTTCAGATATAAGAAGGAGCGTTATCCACTAGAAGTGTCTGACACCCAGAGAGATCTCTACAAAATAACCTGAATATTCCAATAGTCCTCCACGGTGGCCCATATACAGTATTACACTGGGGGTTTACGTCATCTTGTTTAAAGGGACAATTCATTTTGTGTTAAAGATATTAAACAAATCAAGGTTATTAATTGTTGGCTGTTTGTGTGATAGAGAGCGGATTTATCTTGTTCCTGTGTGGAAATCCAATAGCCAGTCTGCCTGCCAGTCCACTAATCAGCTTGCCAGCCGTCCACTAGAGATCACACCGAACCTGACTTCGAGCCAAACTATTCGAGTTCGACACGACTCGGACTTCTCGAACTATCCCGGACCCGTATTTCTCCGACTTTGGATATTTTCTGGACATCTGGATAATTATTGAATGTTCGAACGTTCGAGGTGCGCGAATCCACAAGTAAAATGCCTATTATACCAAACCGAGTAAATATCGATTATGAATATGCAAGTAAAATGTCTATTATACCAATACGCGAGTAAATATCGAATATCGAATCCGCGGTAAAATGTCTATTATACCAATACGCGAGAACATATTGAATTATCGAATCCACAAGTAAAATCTCTATTATACCAATACGCGAGTAAATATCGAATTATCGAATATGCAAGTAAAATGTCTATTATACCAATACGCGAGTAAATATCGAATATCGAATCTGCGAGTAAAATGTCTATTATACCAATACGCGAGTAAATATCGAATTATCGAATCCGTCAGTAAAATGTCTATATACCAATATGTGAGTAAATATCGAATTATCGAATCCGCGAGTAAAATGTCTATTATACCAATACGTGAGTAAATATCGAATTAACGAATCTGTGAGTAAAATGTCTTAACCAATATGCGAGTACATATTAAATTATTGATCCACAAGTAAAATTCTTTACACCAATACGTGATTAAATATCGATTATCGAATCCGCGATGTAAATGTCTATTATACCAATACACAAGTAAATATCGAATATCGAATCCGTGTAAAATGTCTATTAACCATACGCGAGTAAATATCGAATTATCGATCCGCAAGTAAATGTCTATTATACCAATATGTGAGTAAATATCGAATTCTCGAATCCCGATAAAATGCTCTATATCCAATACGCGGTAAATATGAATTAACGATCCGCGAGTAAAATGTCTATTATACCAATACGCAGTAAATATCGATATCGAATCTGCGAGTAAAATGTCTATTATAAACTACGCAAGTAAATATCGAATATCGAATCCGCGAGTAAAATGTCTATTATACCAATACGCGAGTAAATATCGAATATCGAATCTGCAAGTAAATGTCTATTTAACCAATACGCGAGTAAATATCGAATTATCGAATATGCAAGTAAAAGTCTATTATACCTATATGCAAGTAAATATCGAATATCGAATCCGTGAGTAAAATGTCTATTATACCATACCAAGTAAATATCGAATTATCGAATGGCAAGTAAAATGTCTATTATACCAATACGCAAGTAAATATCGTATCGAATCCGCGAGTAAAATGTCTATTATACCAATACGCAAGTAAATATCGAATATCGATCCGTGAGTAATGTCTATTATACAATACGCCGTAAATATTGAATTCTCAAATCCGTGAGTAATGTCTATTATACCAATACGCAAGTAATATCGAAATTTGAATCTGCGAGTAAAATGTCTATTATACCAATACGCGAGTAAATATCGAATATTAATCCGCGTAAAATGTCTATTATACCAATACGCAAGTAAATATCGAATATCGAATCCGTGAGTAAAATGTCTATTATACCAATACGCGAGTAAATATCGAATATCGAATCCGTGAGTAAAATGTCTATTATACCAATACGCGAGTAAATATCGAATATTGAATCC
This sequence comes from Hymenochirus boettgeri, assembly GCA_019447015.1. Lineage (NCBI taxonomy): Eukaryota > Metazoa > Chordata > Amphibia > Anura > Pipidae > Hymenochirus > Hymenochirus boettgeri. The sequence continues at coordinate 25,241,312 of CM033470.1, read as the reverse complement.
GCGAGTAAAATGTCTATTATACCAATACGCGGTAAATATCGAATATCGAATCCGTGAGTAAAATGTCTATTATACCAAAACGCGAGTAAATATCAATATCGAATCCGCGAGTCGTTCATGGATAATTATCGAATGTTCGAACGCGAGAGCTCGAAAGTAATGCGCGTGAGAGTAAATCGAGTTTTTAAAGTCCTGGATATTAGAACATGTTCCCCAAACCATTTCCCAGGTCCCACAGCCATTTACATTAAGTTACCATTGATATTTAATTGTATTTCATTCCAACTTTTCGAACTATTTGACTCCCTTGACTTAATGGGAAATTTTGCCTCCAAATGATTTCGCTGGTACAATTTTTTTTTTATTTTTTTTATAAAACTCTTTGATCTTTCACGAAATTAATGGTGAAACAAATCACAGAATAAAAGTGATATTATGAGAGTATTTAAATTGCATAGTTATACATGAGAATGAATTCCACGATTATTTTCCAGTCGGCTATGATTGTTCTTTTTTTTTTTTTCGGGAAACCAAGTTTTGTGGTTGCACTGAGCCCATCACTCTGATCAGTGAAGTACAGGGAATGGTGGTATGGAATAAGGGGATAGAGAAAGCAGAGGACGGTTATTACCCAGGAATCCTATGCTAAGACACGATGGTAACATACAAGGGAATAAGAATTTAGGAATTGAACTTTGTGTGATGGTGAATGAAGGATATTACATTGCTCAGAAGGCTGGTAGTGAACAAGTGACTTGGTGCAAATCGGCTGCTAAAATCAGCTTTTGGAATAAGAGGCCCATGTAGCTGAATGCCGAAACATGGGCCCTGCAGGGAGGAGGAAGATCTGCTAAGTCTGAAGAAAGAACATGTTGTGACTAGGATGACTAGAACTCGAACCCAGTTCGAGCTGAACTATTCGAGTTTTAACTGACCCGGACACGGTTTTCACTCAACTATCCCGGACCGGATTTCTCAGACTTTCGATATTCTGGACTTTTGATAATTATCGAATGTTCGAACGTTTGATGCCGCGGTTTCGAGAATTATCGATTTAAAAAAAAAAAAAATGATACCCACAAGTCAACCAATGATAGCTAATTTGAGTATTGCCAGCCCCCTGGGTATAAAAGGCAATGTGACCAGCGCCATTTAGTCAAGTGTTTAGTGGAGACCTGACATGTGGGAGTTGGAGAGAGTTTTCTGAGCTTTCTGTGTGTGGATTTCCGTGTGGTGTTTAGCACTTGTTATCCACCCCTGTATTCAACACATCTTGAGACCCAACATTCCTTTTAGCACTAACCTTGAGACCCAACAGTCCTTTTAAGGACTAACCTTGAGACCCAACAGTCCTTTTAAGGACTAACCTTGTGAGACCAACAGTCCTTTTAAGGACTAACCTTGTGAGACCCAACAGTCCTTTTAAGCTAACCGTGAGACCCAACAGTCCTTTTAAGGACTAACCTTTTGAGACCCAACAGTCCTTTAAGGACTAACCTTGTGAGACCCAACAGTCCTTTTAAGGACTAACCTTGTGAGACCCAACAGTCCTTTTAAGGACTAACCTTGTGAGACCCAACAGTCCTTTTAAGGACTAACCTTGTGAGACCCAACAGTCCTTTTAAGGACTAACCTTGTGAGACCCAACAGTCCTTTTAAGCACTAACCTTGTGAGACCCAACAGTCCCATTAAGGACTAACCCCCCTATAAGTCCTTTGGCCAATTTTTGTGTTTTACCTTTTAGAGGTCTAGGTGTACTGTTTTTTTGTTTGTCTTTCTCACTGCCGGAAATAGACCCCTCACCTGCAAATTTATATATAAAAAAGTAAATAATAATAATAAATAATAATAAAAAATAATAATAATAAATAAAAAATAATAATGTATTTTTCGTGTGTACTTGTCCTTTAACTAACATCTACTAATATTAACTAACAGTTACATTAAAATTCGAACTTTTCGAACTATTTGACTCGTATTGACTTTAATGGGTCCGTTTTCGAACTTTCCATATAGTTCAAACATTCAAAAATGGACCGAACTTTCGAAAGTTCGGCCATCTCTAGTTGTGACAGGGAGATTAACATTTAAGGTTTACATTAGCATCTGGATTCCCGGGGGGAGAATTCTGGGGCATTAGCAAATATTAGAGATGGAATGGATCGCGGATCCGAACCCGGTTCCAAGGTGGATTTTCCGGAATTCTGCTTTCCAGAGTTTTCCTAACGGCGTGGAAGTTTTTTGAAATTTATCATTTTCAAGTTTCAAAGCGATCTTTTGGGCCATATTCATAAAGGCGCAGTATAGCTTATTAGCTTCATAGCGGAAATTAACGATCGGTTTACCGTAAATTAACAATAACAATCGTAAATTACTGATATTGATCGTAAATCTACAATAACACGTTCAGCATAAATGTACGACCATGGCCTTACATTTACAGCCAGAGACGTACATTATTGATAACGCGCGGTGATTAAATTACGATAACGCGCGTTTTTAAATAAGGTGCTTCATCTATTATTGTGGTGGTTATACTTGCTGGTGGTCCTGCGATTCTCCCTTCTCTGCCCCATTCATTTTCTGATTAAAAGTCCATTAATCGGAATGTCGGGGATATGTCTGGATATCTGTAGGACTCTAGTATGACAGTGTCTGGTCCTTATATTCAGTTCCCTCTCTGGTCTACACCAGATCTATATTTTGTAAAACTCCAGGTAGATTTTAGATCTTTTTTTGTTCCGTTATCTAATGGCCCCTGGGGCTGTGCTGGGTGCGGAAAATATAATTACAAATCAGCAATAAATATCTACAGCCATCCCCAAATATGAAATCAGTTTAACATTTCGCATTGCATTACAAGGCGCGGAAATTTATTGAACCCTGGCGCCTAAATTCTTACACGTTAACACAACCAGCCAGAATGCTGCCAACTGGATGAGGTGGGAGGGTGGGCACGTTCCTTGTTACTTTACTTGTGCCTGGTTAAATACTTGGCACAAAACTCTATCAGCTGCTGAAACATTTCATAGCCGGCAACAAATGGAACTCTGGGAGTCAACATGTTTGTGTTTCCCAACGAGACGTGAAATACGACAGCAGCTGAACTGACTATTTCAGAGAGGGCATCCGAGGAAGTCTCTTCCAGGGGACATCGTATATCAATCCATAAAGTAAATAAAGCATTTTAATGCCAAGCTTTTGTTTTAGATCACATTTCACGCAAGCTTCCTGGAGAACATAACGGTATTAATTATATCCGCTCTGTGTAATGTATGGCTATTGTATTTGGTACGGCATTTATACCTGAGCAGATCAGAAAAAATGGTTAATTGGGATGACACCATTATTACAATATTCAGCCTAGAAACAGCTCTCCTATCGATTTCCTTAAAGGTGAATTATACACCCCTCTCTTCATTTTCATTAACTGGAACCAGGATTCCCCACTGCAACACTTACCTAACTATTCATTTGTCTGGTCCAGCTCCGCCCCCTCACACAGTCTGGGACCTGACCAATAGGAAGGGGCTGAGCTGGATCGTTGAGGGTAGATTGAGGTAAGTATAACTACTGAAACAGTGCAATCTTATACTAGGAGCAAGGATCTAGTGATTTAGGTCCTCACCCTGGATATTGTTAATGGGAGGGTAGTGTGTGTGTGGTTCCCTTTAAATGGTTAGAGTTATTCTGTTGATACACACAAAAAAAAGGGCACAGTCTGCCTGAAAAAATGTAACAAGTTTGCCTTTAACAATACTTTAAGCAACATTGAGGTGTTAGTAACACACTTTGGCCACAATATTCTATTGCAGTTCCACGTAATGTGGCCATATTCCACAGAATCGAGAATATGCTTTGAACCCAATTGAATTATTATTTAGAATTTTCTGTGTCAAAATTTGGCACCGATTTTTAACCATTTCACTTTTGGACACAGATTTTTAACCTTTTTAACACAGAATTTTCTGCCCATCGGCGAGATGTTACGCCGAATACATAAAATTTTGATTCCAACGATTTCACCTTGAAAACCAGGTAAATTATGAAACTGGGACTCATCACTATATTTATTATAGGGATTGAATGGATTTTTCAGTTCTGTATCATTATTGTGTGACTATACGGGGAGCAGTTTAGTGATTTAATTCCCTGGCACTATTCAACTCATAGCACATGGATTAAATAAATGCTTATAATTTATTCCATCCTGCTGGATTTGGATAAAGGTTATTGTTTCTTTTCTTCCTATCAAATCTGATTTCCTCGTTCGTCTTTTTCAAGTAGCCAATTGTAATAACCCTGTTAAGAACTTATTATTGACTTCCTATAGATTTTAATGATCTTCAGCCTTTGGTGTGTTTTATGACACCGTGGTGATTGCATTAAAGGTTGGGGAATGTCTTAACACTCAACTGAGAAAGACACTTTGGAGGAGTTCTGAAACTTCTTCTAGATTAGTCAAAGAGTCCTTCATGTTTGGTTCATTACTTCTTTCCTAATACAGTATGGGGATGTTTCTGGTCTAAGTATGGAACTGTCTCTCCCTCTTTATAATGACTGCACAAGCAAATATGTCCGTATTCATGGCACTTGCTACCAGACTGGCACTCAACCGAAATTACAATTTAAATAGGAGTTAATATAAGCAAGTAAACATGACAGAAACATTTGTTTGAATGTCATACAGGGGCAACGTGAAGCTTGTGTAGCCTAGAGATGGAGCAATAGCTAATTCTTTTGAAAGTACCAGGGGATAGATAGAGGATACCTTGTAGATCCAGTAGGGAAGGGAGAGGACTGTAGGAAACAGAAGGAATAATGAAGGTAGGCAGGTGGAATCAAATGTTCTTCTACTGTTGGACTGCAGGAGTAGCCTTGAAGAAGATCTGATTAGGTTGAGGGTCTAAAAGAAAATATAAAGGAAAGCACTGAAAATGGAGAACACCAAAGAAGCAGATACTTTGTAGGATAAAAAAAAAGAATTTTCAAAATGTTCCCACTGCTCCAAAACATTTTTTGGATTTTAAATCTGAGCTGTGGATTCTGAGAAATTATCATATGAAATCACAGAATTTACAGGAAAAGTCCTGTCACTCCAGAAGTAGAAAGTGTAACATGTTCCCCATCCCTGACCTCTTACTGGGATCTTTGCCTACCTGCCAGCACACTTTCTGCAACGTTTAAGAGAATCAGCAGAGAAAAGAAAAAATGGGGAGGGAGGGAGGGGGAGATGTGTAAGCAGAGCAGTGTCCATGGTGAGGCTGTGCAGAAGTGTCACAGACACTACAATGAGTTGGGGCTTGTTCACACTAGAAACTGAAAAACGGTCAGTTTTTTGCAAACGTTTATGTCAATTTTTCACGATGTGTATCCTATATCTTTATATAGAAAATGAATGCTGTGGTGTGTGGTTTTCAGCACTTTATTAAAATAATTGAATTCATTACATGAGTGTGCCTCTCTCCATTTTGTTATGAGTATAGCAACCCTTTAATTAATACAGACCCTAGCCCTGGTACACAATGACATGAGACAATCCCACCCTGATCCCAGGAGTAAATGGTAGCCAGGGGATGTTTGGTCAATTGTCAGGGGGACCAGGAATACAGTAATAGCCTAGTGTGTGGACTGGGGATGGGGGGCACATTCTTTAAACAAAAGTTAAGAATCTTCAAGGGACACAATCATAACCACTGATGCCCTATGCAGTAGTTATCAAACTATTGACTACTGTAAATGGCTCAAGGACCTGGGAAATGGTCTGGGGAACAATCACCAAAACTTGTTAAAATACTTACTTTGCCCATGATCATTTTCGAGGGTTACCAAAATCGAACGCCACATTTGAGGGTTATCGCCTAATTCAATACCGACCGGTTGTGGAGCGCTAAAGTTGAGGGATATCATCGAATTGGAGGGTTACCGAATGCCACATTCTAGGGTTATGAAGCGATATAGTGGTGGGATATTGATTCGAATGTTCGATATTCATAGAAAATTCAATAATTATCCAAAAGTTTGGACAGTTCGAAATCCGGAAATTGTTGGAATAGTTTGGGTTCGTTTGAACTATTAAGGTTTGGGTCGAACTCGGGTACGGGTTCGAGTTCTAGTCCATTCCCTATTAGGTACCAATTAGACAGCGGGGGGTTGTGTGAGGTCACACGGACAGTCTGCCCCCCCCCCCCTGACAGACACATTAAGGGCAATCGGTGGAAATAGTTCCTCCCTTTTCCTTTCCTTTTTTTGTTTTGCTGAGTGGGGGAGGGTTGTTTTATTAAGGATGTGGATGTTTACACATGTTCTTTCAACTTTGGCCAAGAACTTTGAACTACTACTAGTTTTTAAAATATCCTGAGCCATGTAACGGACGCATACTGATGTTATGCAAGGTCTGGCTTTCTCAAACACTGTCCTCAAATTACTCCGGCTGTGCAGAACTTCTTCTGGTCAACGCCAGATTACAGGTGGTGCAGGTTCAGCTGTGTGTGAACTAGATCCAAGGACCCTTGTTTGGAAACAAATCAAATTTTGGTGGAACAAGAAAAATGCCCAGGTTTCAGAAAATCATGGAACACTGTAATCCCCTGCACTCAAACACTAATATATTGGTGTCATCCCCCTGATTATAAAAATAGCTATTTCCACTTCCAGAAATTTGTATAACCAATAGTACTAGATTTAATATAAGGTATCCACCGACCACAAGCAACCTCAACAGGTGTTCAAACAAATGTATTCAAGAATGCCACACAACATGTTTCAGACTCCTCTAGGTCCTTTTTCAAGTGTCAGCTAGTCAGCTTTCCAGCCAGTTCATCAGTCAGGTTTCCAGACAGTCCACCAGTCAGTTTCCAGCCAGTCCACAGTCAGTTCCTGCCAGTCCACCAGTCAGCTTTCCAGACAGTTCAATCAGTCAGCTTTCCAGTCAGTCATCAGTAGGTTTCTGCCAATCACCAGTCAGCTTTCCAGCCAGTCCACCAGTCAGCTTTCCAGCCAGTTGATCAGTTAGTTTCCTGCCAATCCACCAGTCAGCTTTCCAGCCAGTCCACCAGTCAGCTTTCCAGACAGTCCACCAGTCCACCAGTCAGCTTTCCAGTCAGTTCATCAGTCAGGTTTCCAGCCGTCCACCACAGCTTTCCAGCCAGTCCACCAGTCAGCTTCCAGTCAGTTCACCAGTCAGCTTTCCAGCCAGTCCACCAGTCAGCTTTCCAGCCAGTCCACCAGTATCTTTCCAGCCAGTTCATCAGTCAGGTTTTCAGACAGTCCACCAGTCAGCTTCCCAGTCAGTTCATGAGTCAGCTTTCTTGCCAGTCCACCAGTCAGCTTCCCAGTCAGTCCACCAGTCAGCTTCCCAGCCAGTTCACCTGTCAGCTTTCCAGACAGTTCCCCTCACCTTTCCAGACAGTTCACCAGTCAGCTTTCAAACAGTTTACCAGCCAGAGTGTCCAGCCAGTCCAGCAGTCAGCCTTCCAGCCAGTCACCCAATCAGCTTTCCAAGCAGTCCACAAGTCAGCTTTCCAGTCATTTTACCAGCCAGCTTTCCAGTCAGTTTACCATAGCTTTCCAGCCAGTCCACCAGTCAGCTTTCCACAGTTTACCAGTCGGCTTTCCAGTCAGCCCACCAGTCAGCTTTCCAGTCAGTTTACCAGTCAGCTTTCCACAGTTTACCAGTCAGCTTTCCGTCAGGATACATTCAGCTTTCCAGCCAGTTCACCAGTCCGCTTGTTAGATACAAATCAAATTTTGGTGGAACAGAAAAAAAAATGTACAGGTTGCACAAAATCATAAAGCACTATACTCAAATAAACAGTAACTATTTTTGTGTCACCCCTGATTATAAAAATAGCTATTTCCATTCTGCAACCATTTTGTTTAACCAATAACCCAGTCAGCTTTCCAGCCAGTTTACCAGTCAGCTTTCCAGCCAGTTTACCAGTCAGCTTTCCAGCCAGTCCACCAGCAGCTTTCCAGCCAGTTTACCAGTCAGCTCCAGCCAGTCCACCAGTAGCTTTCCAGCCAATCCACCAGTCACCTTTCCAGCCAGTCCACCAGTCAGCTTTCCACCAGTCCACCAGTCACCTTCCCAGCCAGTCCACCTGTCAGCTTTCCAGCTGACCCGCGCTATTTTCGAGCTCTTGCGTTCGAACATTCGATGTTCGCGCCTAGATATCATGGACATTTTACTCGCAGATTCGATGCTCGCATATAGGCTTTAATGGACACTTTACTTGTAGATTCGATGTTCGCGTCTAGGTACCACATTTTACTCGTGGATTCGATGCTCGCGTATAGGTTTTAATGGAGACTTTACTCGCGGATTGATGTTGCGCCTATATACCATGAACTTTTACTCGTGGATTTGATGCTCGCGTATAGGTTTTAATGGAGACTTTACTCGTGTATAGCTATAATAGACATTTTACTTGCATATTCAAACATCGATATTTATCGAAAGTCGAAAATATCGAAAATCGGGTCCGGGATAGTTCGGGAATCCGAATTCATTCGAAAGTTTGGTTCGAACTTGGGTTCGAGTTCAAGTTCTAGTTCATCTCTATTCACACAGCCAGTTCACCAGTAAGTTACTAATCAGCTTGGCAGCCAGTTTACCAGTCAGCTTTCCAGACAGTCCACCAGTCAGCTTTCCAGTTAGTCCACCAGTCAGCTTTCCAGACAGTCCACCAGTCAGCTTTCCAGTTAGTCCACAGTCAGCTCCTGCCAGTCTACCAGTCATCCTTCCAGTCATTTTACCATTCAGCTTGGCAGCCAGTTCCCCAGTCAGCTTTCCAGCCAGTCCACCAGTCAGCTTTCCAGCCAGTCCACCAATCAGCTTTCCAGAAACCTGAGTGGTTTTGTCAATCTCTACTTACTGAAACATAAATAAATAAAAACAACAACTCACACCCATTTGTACATAATGGACAGACAGCCATATGTCATATCCTAATGTCATATCCTCAAATTAAGTGAAGCAGCCTAAATTTTCAGATCAGATAGTGAGCAGGGCTTGGGGTGGTTAGAGCAGTCCCGGATGGGATAATTTAAGTACCATGATTGCCTAATTAATGCTCTACATGGTTCAAGAAACAAAGCAAATGGGTTAGCGAAATTGAATGATACATTCGAGGGTTACCGAAATGGCTGATACATTGTTACCAAATCGGCCGCTATATGAGGGTTAGCATCGAACATTGCAGAGTTACAGAAATCGACAGCTACGTTCGAGGTTTACAGAAGGATACATGTGAGAGTTACCAAAATCGACCACTACATTTGAGGGTTACCGAATGAAACATTAGAGGGTTACCAAAATCGATTTTGGGATTGGGGGGTGATTTTAAATTGAGGGGTTAAAATGCCCTTTAAAGGGTTTGTCCACCCTTAAATTAATTTTTAATATAGCCTTCCCCCTGGTCCCCCAGCCCCAACCGCATCATATTATCTTTAGAAAGTGCCCCAAATTTTACTTACCTCCCCTCTTTCCTCGCCGTGCTCCCGGCCCTCTGCTTGCGAGAAAATGCAAGCAGGGGGTGGGAGCGGCAGTCGCGTCTGTGATTGGCTGAGCGGCAGCCAATCACGGACGCGGCTGCCGGTCATTCAGTGCAGCGGAGGAAAGAGGGGAGGTAAGGAGAGTTAAGGGGGGTTTCTAAAAATAAAAAATTATGCGGTTGGGGCTGGGGGACCAGGGGGAAGGCTATATTAAAGGGGATAAATGCTAGGGGAGGGATCCGGAGTGGGAGGGAGAGGAGGGAGAGGGAGGGGGAGAAGGGCTGCAGTACGCATGCCCAACTTCTCCGGAGGCCAGGTAGGAGGCAGAGTCCTATATGGACTCTGCTAGCTCCGGTGGGCAGTTTTTGGGACTTTGGGGGGGGACTACAGGAGAACCCTATGGAGCTGGGATGTTAGGTAAGGATTAAACTACACTACATGGTGGGGCCAGGAGTGGGGGGGATTATAGTTTTGGGGGTGGACATGCCCTTAAGGAACTTCTGTTTAAAACAGATTTCATGTTGGTCGAATAGTTAACAGATGTAATGGTCCGTATGTCCATCTTGATGTTGTCTTATCTCCGACCCTGCCTTTACCATATACAGTTATGGTTCTGTACAGTAGGGAATATTTACCAAAGGGAAAACGATCTCTGTTGCTTGCACTGGGCACAGCAGCTGGATAAAGAGCCGTTTCCGGCCTGTTTCCGGCCGTGTCCTGCTGTGCACGAGTCTACATGTCAGGTGATACAAAAGCAATATTATGAGCTTCTACTCCAGCCGAGAGGCGAGTCATCCTATCACATTCTGCAAACAAAGCACAAGGTTAAGGAAGGAAACCTAATTCCTCAATAGAAC
>CM033470.1:25052763-25230926 GCA_019447015.1 Hymenochirus boettgeri | reverse complement strand
TAAACGATTCTCACTTTGTACCAGGCAGAGACAGAAGGACATTAAAGCTCTGTAACAGGTTTAAACCGCTCTCAGATATGCATCGGGCAGCAAATCCGGGAGCTGACGGTACATATTTCATAACACTTGTTATAGATGGCTCAATGGAGAGGAAATCTTTAAAGGGAATTTACGTAAAAGAAACCAATCAGCTCTGTGGGTTATCACATTTCAATTTGTCCTCAAACCTCATTTACCAACACAATACAGTCATGTAATTTATATAATGCAAAAATATCCTGTAAATTATATCCTTATAATAGGAGCTTAGCTATGTCACATGACCCTCGTGTATATAAGAGAAATAATATAACCCAATTAATTTAAAATAAACGTTCCTTGACCTTCATAAAAAACGGAATGTATTGAAACTCCGATAATCCGATTCAACCCCGACTTAAGCAGAATTTTTCCAAATTTCCACCGTGATTTACGATTTTTTTTGTTCGCTAGTTTCAAATTTTGTCAGTGACATAAGTATCCATCCCCGATTGTCAGATTTTGATTTACAAATTTTTGCCCATGAATATTGAATTTCAATTGTGATTTTTGAATTTTCGGCCACGATTTATCGATTTTTGACTGTGATTTATGAATTTCATCCCGGGGGTTTTAAATTTTGACTGTAATTGATCATTTTTTTTTCACGATTGTTGTTTTTCCACTGTGATTTATGACATTTTGTCAACTTTTGTGGAATTTGACTGCGATGCACAAATTTTCGTTCGCAATTATCGAATGTGTTATACTGTTTCTAGCGCGCAGTGGTATTTCTTTATAGCAGCACTATTTATAAAGGCACAGTATTACTTTTATCGTACTGTGCCTTTAACGATCGATATGGTGATTGTTAATATGAATGCTTTGTAAACCTATGATAGCGATCATAAATGTGCGATAATGTAGATTTTCGATCGCACATAGAATACCGTCACGGAAGTTTTGAACGTCATAAATTTACGATCGCAGCCGCTGTCGTACAGTAACGTGAACCTGCGGTATCGCAATGTTAAAATGCTTTGATGTGGCCAGCCCTGAAATTGACAAAAATCCCGAACACGGTTACATCTGTATGTGGGATTTGTCCCGTGAAATCGGGTCAGCCTTGCCCAATTCGGGACGTCTGGCGGCCCTAGGCCAGGAAATCAGCCCGAAAGAAGCTAATCCATTAAAATCACATTTCCCTCAATAACAGAACCAAATAATTATGGTTAAAATCCTTGTAATCCACAGCAAAGACCGAAGGTTTGGCCCAAAACCGGTTGTGTATTTATCCCTTTCCCCTGTATCTTCCGGTCCGCTGCCCCAGTAATTGGTGAGGCTATCCGTAAACTTAACAGCGTTTAGCATTCATTAAGGGTTGTCATATTTCCAGCTGCCAGGCTGCTAAGAGGACGTCTGTGGGAATCATTGGGTCATCGAATCTTTCACACCGGCTGCTGTGCGAGAAACCCGCACGTTAATACAACAGCCCAGTTGTGATGGCAGCCTAGGCTTTTTATTCAGACAAAAACACTATCCCATTGGCAGCGGAATAGACAGGATCCCGGGGACCAATTAGACCACTTTGTGCTGTAAAACTGCAGAATCCTACTGCTGCCTCCCTGGGGATAACCCACTGGACTGAACTAACAGGTCCGCTTGATACTGCAGACAGAGTTGTTTTGTGTGTCAGTATTAAGGCGGGTGACACAATAACTAACCGGGGACTAGGAGCAGCTCTTAATTAGGTAAACATGGACTGTAGGAGAGCGTCAGGCCAGAGGCTTCCTTATGGGGAATTAAAGGAATATTGCACGGTAGCTAAGACTGATAAAGACACAACCATCAAGTTTAACCTTTCCCTACTATGATACCTGCTTAACCGTCCATCTAGGGATTAAAATAATGAAAAGCTCCTAAACTGGGACTGCACTGCTACTGAACTACAATTCCCAGCATTCTATTTCAGAGAGCAATAAAAGTTAAGCACCAAGAGGTTATATGGGGTACGTTTGCACAAAACAAGTTTTTATAGGGGGGATTCACAAACTGCATCCGAGCTCCCCACAACATAGATGTTATTTTGTGACATATTTAAAGGGCAACTAACATTAAAATGCAATTTTAAAATTTGGTTATGAAGTCTATAATTTTACACTACGTAGCAACTGAATATGGGGGATGTCACATGTATTAGTCACTTTCAGGGAGATGAAATAAAAGTTCTTATTGTCAAAAATGGTGCTAATTTGGTCCCAACCAATCAGATGTTGGCTTTTAAATGGTAAATAACATCTGATTGGTTGGGGCAATGTTAGCACTATTTTTTATGATAAGAACTTTTATTAAATCTCCCTGTTGTGTGCTGGGTTCATGGGCAAATATCCTCAAACATTAAGTTCGTACACACGTGCAATCGCGAGTCCCGACCCGCGGCGCACAAAGTGTACGAACGTTTCAGCCGATAATCGGCCCGTGTGTGGGCACTTTATCAGCTGAAATGCTTTTCGTTCGGAGATCCGCCAGGTAGTTTGGGCAGCAATCCCCGACACGAACGTCCCTTTCGTCCGATAAACCGCCTACACACAGGCCGATTATCATCTGAAACGTTCGTACACATTGTGCATCTCTGATATATATGGTGCATATTATATAGAGAGACTGATGGTAGATATGGTGCATATTATATAGAGAGACTGATGGTAGATATGGTGCATATTATATAGAAGAGACTGATGGTAGATATGGTGCATATTATATAGAGAGACTGATGTAGATATGGTGCATATTATATAGAGAGACTGGTGGTAGATATGGTGCATATTATATAGAGAGACTGATGGTAGATATGGTGCATTTTATATAGAGAGACTGATGGTAGATATGGTGCATATATTATATAGAGAGACTGATGGTAGATATGGTGCATATTATATAGAGAGACTGATGGTAGATATGGTGCATATTATAGAGAGACTGATGGTAGATATGGTGCATTTATATAGAGAGACTGATGGTAGATATGGTGCATATTATACAGAGAGACTGATGGTAGATATGGTGCATATTATATAGAGAGACTGATGGTAGATATGGTGCATATTATACAGAGAGACTGATGGTAGATATGGTGCATATTATATAGAGAGACTGATGGTAGATATGGTGCATATTATATAGAGAGACTGATGGTAGATATGGTGCATTATATAGAGACTGATGGTAGATATGGTGCATATTATATAGAGAGACTGATGGTAGATATGGTGCATATATATAGAGAGACTGATGGTAGATATGGTGCATATTATATGGAGGGACTGATGGTAGATATGGTGCATATTATAAAGAGCCTGATGGTACATATGGTGCATATTATATAGAGAGACTGATGGTAGATATGGTGCATATTATATAGAGAGACTGATGGTAGATATGGTGCATATTATATAGAGGACTGGTAGTAGATATGGTGCATATTATATAGAGAGACTGATGGTAGATATGGTGCATATATATAGAGAGACTGATGGTAGATATGGTGCATATTATATAGAGGGATGGTAGTGGAGATATGGTGCATTTATATAAGAGACTGATGGTAGATGGTTTTGAGGTAGTATAGAGAGAGACTGATGGTAGATATGGTGCATATTATATAGAGAGACTGATGGTAGATATGGTGCATATTATATAGAGAGACTGATGGTAGATATGGTGCATATTATATAGAGAGACTGATGGTAGATATGGTGCATATTATAAGAGACTGATGGTAGATATGGTGCATATTATATAGAGATGCTGGTAGATATGGTGCATATTATATAGAGAGACTGATGGTAGATATGGTGCATATTATATAGGAGATGCTGGTAGATATGGTGCATATTATATAAGAGAGACTGTGGTAGATATGGTTTGCATATTGTATAGAGAGACTGATGGTAGATATGGTGCATATTATATAGAGAGACTGATGGTAGATATGGTGCATATATATAGGATGGTGGTAGATATGGTGCATATATATAGAGAGACTGATGGTAGATATGTGGTGCAATTATATAGAGAGACTGATGGTGATATGGTGCATATTTATAGAGAGACTGATGGTAGATATGGTGCATATTATATAGAGAGACTGATGGTAGATATGGTGCATATTATAAGAGAGACTGATGGTAGATAGTGGTGCATATTATATGAGAGACTTGTGGTAGATATGGTGCCATTATATAGAGAGACTGATGTGATATGGTGATATTATAGAGAGACTGAGGTAGATATGGTGCATATTATATAGAGAGGACTGATGGTAGATATGGTGCATATTATATGGAGACTATGGTAGTGATATGGTGCATATTATATAGAGAGACTGATGGTAGATATGGTGCATATTATTAGAGACTGATGTAGATATGGTGCATATTATATAGAGAGACTGATGGTAGATATGGTGCATATTATATAGAGAAGAGGATGCTGGTAGATATGGTGCATATATATAGAGAGACTGATGGTAGATATGGTGCTATTATATAGAGAGACTGAGGTAGATATGGTGCATATTATAGAGAGACTGATGGTAATATGGTGCATATTTATAGAGAGACTGAGGTAGATATGGTGCATATTTAAGAGACTGATGGTAGATATGGTGCATATATTAGAGAGACTGATGGAGATATGTGTTATATCATGGTGATATTGATATATATAGAAGACTGATGTAGATATGGTGATATTATATAGAGAGACTGATGGTAGATATGGTGCATATTATATATAGAGACTGATGGTAGATATGGTGCATATTATATAGAGAGACGATGGTAGATATGGTGCATATTATATGAGAGACTGATGGTAGATATGGTGCATATATATATAGAGAGACTGATGGTAGATATGGTGCATATTATATAGAGAGACTGATGGTAGATATGGTGCATTTTATATAGAGAGACTGATGGTTAGATATGGTGCATATTATATAGAGAGACTGATGGTGATATGGTGCATATTATATAGAGAGACTGATGGTAGATATGGTGCATTTATATAGAGAGAAGATGGTAGATATGGTGCATATTATTAGAGAGACTGATGGTAGATTATGGTGCATATTATATAGAGAGATGATGGTAGATATGGTGATATATATATAGAGAGACTGATGGTGATATGGTGCATTTATAAGTAGAGACTGATGGTAGATATGGTGCATATATTAGAGAGACTGAGTGTAGATATGGTGCATATTATATAGAAGAGACTGACACCAGTCAGCTTTCCAGCCAGTCCACCAGTCAGCTTTCCAGCCAGTCCACCAGTCATCTTTCCAGCCAGTTCATCAGTCAGGTTTTCAGACAGTCCACCAGTCAGCTTCCCAGTCAGTTCATGAGTCAGCTTTCTTGCCAGTCCACCAGTCAGCTTTCCAGTCAGTTTACCAGTCGGCTTTCCAGTCAGCCCACCAGTCAGCTTTCCAGTCAGTTTACCAGTCAGCTTTCCAGTCAGTTTACCAGTCAGCTTTCCAGTCAGGATACCATTCAGCTTTCCAGCCAGTTCACCAGTCCGCTTGTTAGATACAAATCAAATTTTGGTGGAACAAGAAAAAAAATGTACAGGTTGCACAAAATCATAAAGCACTATACTCAAATAAACAGTAACTATTTTTGTGTCATCCCCCTGATTATAAAAATAGCTATTTCCACTTCTAGCAACCATTTTGTTTAACCAATAACCCAGTCAGCTTGTTCCTATTGAGGAATTAGGTTTCCTTCCTTAACCTTGGCTTTGTTTGCAGAATGTGATAGGATGACTCGCCTCTCGGCTGGAGTAGAAGCTCAAAATATTGCTTTTGTATCACCCGACATGTAGACTCGTGCACAGCAGGACAGGCGGAAACAGGCCGGAAACGGCTCTTTATCCAAATAGCTGCTGTGCCCAGTGAAGCAACAGAGATCGTTTTCCCTTTGGTAAATATTACCTATGTACAGAAACCATAACTGTATATGGTAAAGGCAGGGTCGGAGATAAGACAACAATCAAGATGGACATACGGACCATTACATCTGTTAAACTATTCGACCCAACATGAAATCTGTTTTAAACAGAAGTTCCTTAAAGGGCATGTCCACCCCCAAAACTATAATCCCCCCCACTACTGGCCCCACCATGTAGTGTAGTTTAATCCTTCTAACATCCCAGCTCCATAGGGTTCTCCTGTAGTCCCCCCCCAAAGTCCCAAAAACTGCCCACCAGGAGGCTAGCAGAGTCCATAAGGACTCGCTCTACTGCGGCCTGGGAGAAGTTTGGCATGCGTACTGCAGCCCTTTCCCCCTCCCTCTCCCTCCCTCTCCCTCCCACTCCGGATTCCCTCCCCCTAGCATTTATCCCCTTAATATAGCCTTCCCCCTGGTCCCCCCCCCAACCGCATAATTTTTATTTTAGAAACCCCCCTAAACTCTTACTACCTCCCCTCTTTCCTCCGCTGCACTGAATGACCGGCAGCCGGTCCGTGATTGGCTGCGCCTAGCCAATCACAGACGCGACTGCCGCTCCCACCCTCTGCTTGCATTTTCTCGCAAGCAGAGGGCCGGGAGCACGGCGGAGGAAAGAGGGGAGGTAAGTAAAAGTTTGGGGCACTTTCTAAAGATAAAATGATGCGGTTGGGGCTGGGGGACCAGGGGGAAGGCTATATTAAAAATTAGATTTAAGGGTGGACATACCCTTTAAAGGGCATTTTAACCCCTCAAATTTAAAATCACCCCCAATCCCAAAATCGATTTGGTAACCCTCTAATGTTTCATTCGGTAACCCTCAAATGTAGTGGTCGATTTGGTAACTTCACATGTATCCTTCTGTAAACCTCGAACGTAGCTGTCGATTTCTGTAACTCTGCAATGTATCGATTGCTAACCCTCAAATATAGCGGCCGATTTGGTAACGAATGTTCAGCCATTTCGGTAACCCTCGAATGTATCATTCAATTCGCTAACCCATGTGCTTTGTTTCTGAACCAGTAGAGCATTAATTAGGCAATCATGGTACTTAAATTATCCATCCGGGACTGCTCTAACCACCCCAAGCCCTGCTCACTATCTGATCTGAAAATTTAGGGCTTCACTTAATTTGAGGATATGACATTAGGATATGACATATGGCTGTCTGTCCATTATGTACAAATGGGTGTGAGGTGTTGTTTTTATTTATTTATTTCAGTAGTAGAGATTGACAAAACCACTCAGGTTTTCTGGAAAGCTGATTGGTGGACTGGCTGGAAAGCTGACTGGTGGACTGGCTGGAAAGCTGACTGGGGAACTGGCTGCCAAGCTGAATGGTAAAATGACTGGAAGGATGACTGGTAGACTGGCAGGAAAGCTGACTGGGGGACTAACTGGAAAGCTGACGGTGGACTGTCTGGAAAGCTGACTGGTGGACTAAATGGAAAGCTGACTGGTGGACTGTCTGGAAAGCTGACTGGTAAACTGGCTGCCAAGCTGATTAGTAAACTTACTGGTGAACTGGTGGTGAATAGAGATGAACTAGAACTTGAACTCGAACCAAGTTCGAACCAAACTATTCGAATGAATTCGGGATTCCCACGAACTACCCGGACCGGATTTTCGATATTTTCGGACTTTCGATAAATATCGAATGTTTGAATATGCAAGTAAAATGTCTATTATAGCTATACACGAGTAAAGTCTCCATTAAAACTATACGCGAGCATCAAATCCACGAGTAAAAAGTTCATGGTATATAGGCGCGAACATCGAATCCGCGAGTAAAGTCTCCATTAAAACCTATACGCGAGCATCGAATCCACGAGTAAAATGTAATGGTACCTAGACGCGAACATCGAATCTACAAGTAAAGTGTCCATTAAGCCTATATGCGAGCATCGAATCTGCGAGAGTAAAAGTACATGATATCTAGGCCGCGAACATCGAATGTTCGAACGCAAGGCTCGAAAATAGCGCGTGTCAGCTGGAAAGCTGACAGGTGGACTGGCTGGGAAGGTGACTGGGGGACTGGCTGGAACGTGACTGTGGACGGCTGAAAGGTGACTGGTGGATTGGCTGGAAAGCTGACTGGTGGACTGGCTGGAAAGTGACTGGTAAACTGGCTGGAAAGCGACTGGTGGACTGGCTGGAAAGCTGACTGGTAAACTGGCTGGAAAGCTGACTGGAAACTGGCTGGAAAGCTGACTGGGTTATTGGTAAACAAAATGGTTGCTAGAAGTGGAAATAGCTATTTTTATAATCAGGGGGATGACACAAAAATAGTTACTGTTTATTTGAGTATAGTGCTTTATGATTTTGTGCAACCGTACATTTTTTTCTTGTTCCACCAAATTTGATTTGTATCTAACAAGCGGACTGTGAACTGGCTGGAAAGCTGAATGGATCCTGACTGGAAAGCTGACTGGTAAACTGACTGGAAAGCTGACTGGTTAAACTGACTGGAAAGCGACGGTGGGCTGACTGGAAAGCCGACTGGTAAACTGACTGGAAAGCTGACTGGTGGACTGGCTGGAAAGCTGAATGGTAAACTGACTGGAAAGCTGGCTGGTAAAATGACTGGAAAGCTGACTTGTGGACTGCTTGGAAAGCTGATTGGTGAACTGGCTGGAAGGCTGACTGCTGGACTGGCTGGACATCTGGCTGGTAAACTGTTTTGAAAGCTGACTGGTGAACTGTCTGGAAAGGTGACAGGGGAACTGTCTGGAAAGCTGACAGGTGAACTGGCTGGGAAGCTGACTGGTGGACGACTGGGAAGCTGAATGGTGGAATGGCAAGAAAGCTGACTCATGAACTGACTGGGAAGCGACTGGTGGACTGTCTGAAAACCTGACTGATGAACTGGCTGGAAAGATGACTGGTGGACTGGCTGGAAAGCTGACTGGTGGACTGGCTGGAAAGCTGACTGGTGAACTGACTGGGAAGCTGACTGGTGGACTGGCTGGAAAGCTGACTGGTGGACTGGCTGGAAACCTGACTGATGAACTGACTGGAAAGCTGACTGGTGGAATGGTGGACTGTCTGAAGCGACTGGTGGACTGGCTGGAAAGCTGACTGGTGGATTGGCAGGAAACCTAAATGATCAACTGGCTGGAAAGCTGACTGGTGGACTGGCTGGAAAGCTGACTGGTGGATTGGCAGGAAACCTAACTGATGAACTGACTGGAAAGCTGACTGATGAACTGTCTGGAAAGCTGACTGGTGGACTGGCAGGAAAGCTGACTGGTGGACTGGCTGGAAAGCTGACTGGTGGGACTGTCTGGAAACCTGACTGATGAACTGGCTGGAAAGCTGACTAGCTGACACTTGAAAAAGGACCTAGAGGGTCTGAAACACTGTTGTGTGGCATTCTGAATACATTTGTTTGAAACACTGTTGAGGTTGCTTGTGGTCGGTGGATACCTTATATTAAATCTAGTACTATTGGTTATACAAATTTCTGGAAGTGGAAATAGCTATTTTATAATCAGGGGGATGACACCAATATATTAGTGTTTGAGTGCAGGGGATTACAGTGTTCCATGATTTTCTGAAACCTGGGCATTTTTCTTGTTCCACCAAAATTTGATTTGTTTCAACAAAGGGTCCTTGGATCTAGTTCACAACAAGCTGAACCTGCACCACCTGTAATCTGGCGTTGACCAGAAGAAGTTCGCACAGCCGGAGTAATTTGAGGACAGTGTTTGAGAAAGCCAGACCTGCATAACATCAGTATGCGTCCGTTACAGGCTCAGGATATTTTAAAAAATAGTAGTAGTTCAAAGTTCTTGGCCAAAGTTGAAAGAACATGTGTAAACATCCACATCCTTAATAAAACAACCCTCCCCCACTCAGCAAAACAAAAAAAGGAAAGGAAAAGGGAGGAACTTTCCACCGATTGCCCTTAATGTGTGTCTGTCAGGGGGGGGGGGGCAGACTGTCGTGTGACCTCACACAACCCCCCGCTGTCTAATTGGTACCTAATAGGGAATGGACTAGAACTCGAACCCGTACCCGAGTTCGACCCAAACTTAATAGTTCAAACGAACCCAAACTATTCCAACAATTTCCGGATTTCGAACTGTCCAAACTTTGGATAATATGAATTTTCTGAATATCGAACATTCGAATCAATATCCCACCACTATATCGCTTCATAACCCTCTGAATGTGGCATTCGGAACCCTCCAATTCGATGATATCCCTCAACTTTAGCGCCCACAAACCGGTCGGTATTGAATTAGGCGATAACCCTCAAATGTGGCGTTCGATTTTGGTAACCCTCGAAAATGATCATGGCAAAGTAAGTTTTAACAAGTTTTGTGTGATGTCCCCAGACCATTTCCCAGGTCCTTGAGCCATTTACAGTAGTCAATAGTTTGATAACTACTGCATAGGGCATCAGTGGTTATGATTGTGTCCCTTGAAGATTCTTAACTTTTGTTTAAAGAATGTGCCCCCATCCCCAGTCCACACACTGGCTATTACTGTATTCCTGGTCCCCCTGACAATTGACCAAACATCCCCTGGCTACCATTTACTCCTGGGATCAGGGTGGGATTGTCTCATGTCATTGTGTACCAGGGCTAGGGTCTTGTATTAATTAAGGGTTGCTATACTCATAACAAAATGGAGAGAGGCACACTCATGTAATGAATTCAATTATTTTAATAAAGTGCTGAAAACCACACACCACAGCATTCATTTTCTATATAAAGATATAGGATACACATCGTGAAAAATTGACATAAACGTTGCAAAAAACTGACCGTTTTTCAGTTTCTAGTGTGAACAAGCCCCACTATTGTAGGTCTGTGACACTTCTGCACAGCCTCACCATGGACACTGCTCGCTTACACATCTCCCCCTCCCTCCCTCCCCATTTTTTTTCTCTGCTGATTCTCTTAAAAGTTGCAGAAAGTGTGCTGGCAGGTAGGCAAAGATCCCAGTAAGAGGTCAGGGATGGGGAACATGTTACACTTTCTATTCTGGAGTGACAGGACTTTTCCTGTAAATTCTGTGATTTCATATGATAATTTCTCAGAATCCACAGCTCAGATTTAAAATCCAAAAAATGTTTGTGGAGCAGTGGGAACATTTTGAAAATTCTTTTTTTTATCCTACAAAGTATCTGCTTCTTTGGTGTTCTCCATTTTCAGTGCTTTCCTTTATATTTTCTTTTAGACCCTCAACTAATCAGATCTTCTTCAAGGCTACTCCTGCAGTCCAACAGTAGAAGAAACATTTGATTCCACCTGCCTACCTTCATATTCTTCTGTTTCCTACAGTCCTCTCCCTTCCCTACTGGATACAAGGTATCCTCTATCTATCCCCTGGTACTTTCAAAAGAATTAGCTATTGCTCCATCTCTAGGCTACACAAGCTTCACGTTGCCCCTGTATGACATTCAAACAAATGTTTCTGTCATGTTTACTTGCTTATATTAACTCTATTTAAATGTAATTTCGGTTGAGTGCCAGTCTGGTAGCAAGTGCCATGAATACGGACATATTTGCTTGTGCAGTCATTATAAAGAGGGAGAGACAGTTCCATACTTAGACCAGAAACATCCCCATACTGTATTAGGAAAGAAGTAATGAACCAAACATGAAGGACTCTTTGACTAATCTAGAAGAAGTTTCAGAACTCTCCAAAGTGTCTTTCTCAGTTGAGTGTTAAGACATTCCCCAACCTTTAATGCAATCCACGGTGTCATAAAACACACCAAAGGCTGAGAGAAGATCATTAAAATCTATAGGAAGTCAATAATAAGTTCTTAACAGGGTTATTACAATTGGCTACTTGAAAAAGACGAACGAGGAAATCAGATTTGATAGGAAGAAAAGAAACAATAACCTTTATCCAAATCCAGCAGGATGGAATAAATTATAAGCATTTATTTAATCCATGTGCTATGAGTTGAATAGTGCCAGGGAATTAAATCACTAAACTGTCCCGTATAGTCACACAATAATGATACAGAACTGAAAAATCCATTCAATCCTATAATAATATAGTGATGAGTCCCAGTTTCATAATTTACCTGGTTTCAAGGTGAAAATGTTGGAATCAAAATTTTATGTATTCGGCGTAACATCTCGCCGATGGGCAGAAAATTCTGTGTTAAAAAGGTTTAAAAATCTGTGTCCAAAAGTGAATGAAATGGTTAAAAATCGGTGCCAAATTTTGACACAGAAAATTCTAAATAATAATTCAATTGGGTTCAAAGCATATTCTCGATTCTGTGGAATATGGCCACATTACGTGGAACTGCAAAGAATATTGTGGCCAAAGTGTGTTACTAACACCTCAATGTTGCTTAAAGTATGTTAAAGGCAAACTTGTTACATTTTTTCAGGCAGACTGTGCCCTTTTTTTGTGTGTATCAACAGAAAACTCTAACCATTTAAAGGGAACCACACACACACTACCCTCCCATTAACAATATCCAGGGTGAGGACCTAAATCACTAGATCCTTGCTCCTAGTATAAGATTGCAGTTTCAGTAGTTATACTTACCTCAATCTACCCTCAACGATCCAGCTCAGCCCCTTCCTATTGGTCAGGTCCCAGACTGGTGAGGGGGGCGGAGCTGGACCAGACAAATGAAAGTTAGGAGTAGTGTTGCAGTGGGGAATCCTGGTTCCAGTTAATGAAATGAGAGAGGGGTGTATAATTCACCTTTAAGGAAATCGATAGGAGAGCTGTTTCTAGGCGAATATTGTAATAATGGTGTCATCCCATTAACCATTTTTTCTGATCTGCTCAGGTATAAATGCCGTACCAAATACAAAGCCATACATTACACAGAGCGGATAATTAATACCGTTATGTCTCCAGGAAGCTTGCGTGAATGTGATCTAAAACAAAAGCTTGGCATTAAAATGCTTATTTACTTTATGGATTGATATACGATGTCCCCTGGAAGAGACTTCCTCGGATGCCCTCTCTGAAATAGTCAGTTCAGCTGCTGTCGTATTCACGTCTCGTTGGGAAACACAAACATGTTGACTCCCAGAGTTCCATTGTTGCCGGCTATGAAATGTTTCAGCAGCTGATAGAGTTTTGTGCCAAGTATTTAACCAGGCACAAGTAAAGAAAAGGAACGTGCCCACCCTCCCACCTCATCCAGTTGGCAGCATTCTGGCTGGTTGTGTTAACGTGTAAGAATTTAGGCGCCAGGGTTCAATAAATTTCCGCGCCTTGTAATGCAATGCGAAATGTTAAACTGATTTCATATTTGGGGATGGCTGTAGATATTTATTGCTGATTTGTAATTATATTTTCGCACCCAGCACAGCCCAGGGGCCATTAGATAACGGAACAAAAAAAGATCTAAAATCTACCTGGAGTTTTACAAAATATAGATCTGGTGTAGACCAGAGAGGGAACTGAATATAAGGACCAGACACGTCATACTAGAGTCCTACAGATATCCAGACATATCCCCGACATTCCGATAATGGACTTTTAATCAGAAAATGAATGGGGCAGAGAAGGGAGAATCGCAGGACCAACAGCAAGTAAACCACCCACAATAATAGATGAAGCACCTTATTTAAAAACGCGCGTATCGTAATTTAATCACCGCGCGTTATCAATAATGTAGTTCTGGCTGTAAATGTAAGGCCATGGTCGACTTTATGCTGAACGTGTTATTGTAGATTTACGATCAATATCAGTAATTTACGATTGTTATTGTTAATTTACGGTAAACCGATCGTTAATTTCCGCTATGAAGCTAATAAGCTATACTGCGCCTTTATGAATATGGCCCAAAAGATCGCTTTGAAACTTGAAAAGATAAATTTCAAAAAACTTCCACGCCGTTAGGAAAAACTCTGGAAAGCAAGCAGAATTCCGGAAAAATCCACCTTGGAACCGGGTTCGGATCGCGATCATTCCATCTCTAATATTTGCTAATGCCCCAGAATTCTCCCCCCGGGAATCCAGATGCATGTAAACCTTAAATGTTAATCTCCCTGTCACAACTAGAGATGGCCGAACTTTCGAAAGTTCGGTCCATTTTTGAATGTTTGAACTATATGGAAAGTTCGAAAACGGACCCATTAAAGTCAATACGAGTCAAATAGTTCGAAAAGTTCGAATTTAATGTAAATGTTAGTTAATATTAGTAGATGTTAGTTAAAGGACAAGTACACACGAAAAATACATTATTATTTTTTATTATTATATTTTTTTATTATTATTTATTATATTATTTTACTTTTTTATATATAAATTGCAGGTGAGGGGTCTATTTCCGGCAGTGAGAAAGAAAGACAAACAAAAAAACAGTACACCTAGACCTCTAAAAGGTAAAACACAAAAATTGGCCAAAGGACTTATAGGGGGGTTAGTCCTTAATGGGACTGTTGGGTCTACAGGACTAAGGACTGTTGGGTTACAAGGTTAGTCCTTAAAAGGACTGTGGGGTCTCACAAGGTTAGTCCTTAAAGGACTGTTGGGTCTCACAAGGTTAGTCCTAAAAGGACGTTGGGTCTCACAAGGTTAGTCCTTAAAAGGACTGTTGGGTCTCACAAGGTTAGTCCTAAAGGACTGTTGGGTCTCAAGGTTAGTCCATAAAAGGACTGTTGGGTCTCACAAGGTTAGTGCTTAAAAGGACTGTTGGGTCTCACAGGTTAGTCCTTAAAAGGACTGTTGGTCTCACAAGGTTAGTCCTTAAAAGGACTGTTGGGTCTCATAAGGTTAGTCCTTAAAGGACGTTGGGTCTCACAAGGTTAGTGCTTAAAAGGACTGTGGGTCTCAAGATGTGTGGAATACAGGGGGGTATAACAAGTGCTAAACCACCACACGGAAATCCACACACAGAAAGCTCAGAAAAATCTCTCCAACTCCTACACTGTCAGGTCTCCACTAAACACTCTGACTAAATGGCGCTGGTCACATTGCCTTTTATACCCAGGGGGCTGGCAATACTCAAATTAGCTTCATTGGTTGACTTGTGGGTATCATTTTTTTTTTTTTTTAAATCGATAATTCTCGAAACAGCGAGCATCAACGTTCGAACAATTCGATAATTTCAAAAGTCCAGAAAATATCGAAAGTCTGAGAAATCCGGGTCGGGATAGTTCGAGAAATCCGTGTCCGGGTCAGTTAAAACTCGAATAGTTCAGCTCAACTCGGGTTCGAGTTCTAGGCATCCCTAGTCACACATGTTCTTTCTTCAGACTTAGCAGATCTTCCTCCTTCCCTGCAGGGCCCATGTTTCGGCATTCAGCTACATGGGCTCTTATTCCAAACAGTGATTTTGACAGCGATTTGCACCAAGTCACTTTGTTCACTACCAGCCTTCTGAGCAATGTAATATCCTTCATTCACCATCAACACAAGTTCAATTCCTAATTCTTATTCCCCTTTATGTTACCATCTGTGTCTTAGCATAGGATTCCTGGGATAACCGTCCTCTGCTTTCTATACCCCTCTATTCCCATACCACCATTCCCTGTTACTTTCAAGATCAGAGTGATGGGCTCAGTGCAACCACAAAACTTGGTTTCCCAGAAAAAAAAAAAAAGAACAAACATAGCCGACTGGATAATAATCTGTGGAATTCATTCTCATGTATAACTATGCAATTAAATACTCTCATAATATCACTTTTATTCTGTGATTTGTTTCACCATTAATTTCGTGAAAGATCAAAGAGTTTTATAAAAAAAAATAAAAAAAAATTGTACCAGCGAAATCATTTGGAGGCAAAATTTCCCATTAAAGTCAATGGGAGTCAAATAGTTCGAAAAGTTGGAATGAAATACAATTAAATATCAATGGTAACTTAATGTAAATGGTGTGGGGACCTGGGAAATGGTTTGGGGAACAATGTTCTAATATCCAGGACTTTAAAAACTCGATTTTACTCTCACGCGCATTACTTTCGAGCTCTCGCGTTCGAACATTCGATAATTATCCCATGAACGACTCGCGGATTCGATATTCGATATTTACTCGCGTTTTGGTATAATAGACATTTTACTACGGATTCGATATTCGATATTTACTCGGTATTATTGTATAATAGACATTTTACTCGCGGATTCAATATTCGATATTACTCGCGTATTGGTATAATAGACATTTTACTACGGATTCGATATTCGAATTTACTCGCGTATTGGTATAATAGACATTTTACTCACGGATTCGATATTCGATATTTACTTGCGTATTGGTATAATAGACATTTACTCGCGGATTCAATATTCGATATTTACTCGCGTATTGGTATAATAGACATTTTACTCGCAGATTCAATATTCGATATTTACTTGCGTATTGGTATAATAGACATTTTACTCACGGATTTGAGAATTCAATATACGCGCGTATTGGTATAAATAGACATTTTACTCACGAGTCGATATTCGATATTTACTGCGTATGGTAAATAGAAATTTTATCGCGGATTCGATATTCGATATTATGCAGTATTGGTATATAGACATTTACTTGCATATTCGATAATTCGATATTTACTTGCGTATTGGTATAATAGACATTTTACTCACGGATTCGATATTCGAATTACTTGCATATAGTAATAGACATTTTACTTGCATATTCGATAATTCGATATTTACTCGCGTATTGGTATAATAGACATTTTACTTGCAGATTCGATATTCGATATTTACTCGCGTATTGGTATAATAGACATTTATACTGCGGATTCGATATTCGATATTTACTGCGTATTGGTTATAATAGACATTTACTCGCAGATTCGATATTCGATATTTACTCGCGTATTGGTATAATAGACATTTTCTCGCGGATCGGTAATTCGATATTACTCGCGTTATGGTATAAGGCATTTTACTCGTGGATTCGGGAATTCGATATTTACTCACATATTGGTATATAGACATTTTACTTGGGATTCGATAATTCGATATTTACTCGCGTATTGTATAATAGACATTTTACTCACGGATTCGATAATTCGATATTTACTTGTGTATGGTATAATAGACATTTACTCGCGGATTCGATAATTCGATATTTACTTCAGTTATTGGTTGTATAGACATTTTACTTGTGGATTCAATAATTTAATATGTACTCGCATATTGGTATAATAGACATTTACTCACAGATTCGTTATTCGATATTACTCACGTATTGGTATAAAGACATTTTACTCGCGGATTCGATAATTCGATATTTACTCACATATTGGTATATAGACATTTACTGACGGATTCGATAATTCGATATTTACTCGCGTATTGGTATAATAGACATTTTACTCGCAGATTCGATATTCGATATTACTCGCGTATTGGTATAATAGACATTTTACTTGCATATTCGATAATTCGATATTACTCGCGTATTGGTATAATAGAGATTTACTTGTGGATTCGATAATTCAATATGGTACTGCGTATTGGTATAATAGACATTTTACTCGCGGATTCGATATTCGATATTACTCGCGTATTGGTATAATAGACATTTTACTTGCATACGATAAACGATATTTACTCGCGTTTGGTATAATAGGCATTTTACTTGGGATTCGCGCACCTCGAACGTGCTCGAAACATTCCAATAATATCCAGATGTCCAGAAAATATCCAAAGTCCGAGAAATACGGGTCCGGGATAGTTCGAGAAGTCCGAGTCTGTCGAACTCGAATAGTTTGGCTCGAAGTCAGGTTCGAGTGCATCTCTAGTGGACTGGCTGGCAAGCTGATTAGTGGACTGGCAGGCAGACTGGCTAGTGGATTTCCCACACAGGAACAAGATAAATCCGCTCTCTATCACCAAACAGCCAAACAATTTAATAACCTTGATTTGTTTAATATCTTAACACAAAAGAATTGTCCCTTTAAACAAGATGACGTAAACCCCCAGTGTTAATACTGTATATGGGCCACGTGGAGGGACTATTGGAATATTCAGGTTATTTTGTAGAGATCTCTCTGGGTGTCAGACACTTCTAGTGGATAACGCTCCTTCTATATCTGAAAACACCAACACCGTGACCACAGTGAGGGAAATCACCAGAGTAAATAATACAAAAGCGGTGGTTTACCACAACTGAAAACCTCCACATCTAGGTGAGGAGGAACTCCATCAGATGGAGACCTTGCCATCTCCTCTTATTTTCCATGAGAATAAAGGAGGTAATTGCCATCGGATTTGAGCCGCACAATAGAAATTACTGACATGTTCTTCATTTTCATGAATCGTACAGATAAAGATCTTCCCAACAGTTACAGCTAATGATACCCAGATGTCTAGTGCCGTCTTCTGTCCGTACGTATCACAATCAACAAGAAACTTCCACCGCCTTAGAAGGACAAAACCTACAATCAAGTCACAGAGCCTCTCGTATGAATAGAGAGTCGTATCAGGCAAGTAACCTCTCTGTAGTATATAAAAGTACTATCAAACCATTCATAAATATGCAGAAAAAAAAAGGTTTCTTTTTAAAGGGATATTCTTACACTCAAACATTGCACATAAAATGTCAAACTTACCTTTTCAACCCCCTAAAAACCTGAGGACTGCAATAGTTACTTTCCTGAAGATAAATTATTCAATCATGAAGTCCATCTGTCCTTGTTCCATGTTTTCCAGCACAGTAGTCAATCATGGCCATGACGTTGAAATACAGCCAATGAATCACTGCTGCTGATGAGCTGCCAGTTTCTGCCACATGTGCAAGGTCATAGAACTTAAAGAGGAAATAGATACTAAGGCTGGGTACACACCAGCCGATATTTTCGGCCGATTGTCGTTTCACGGCACTTAGTTTGGTGGCGGGCAAAAATATCGGCTGGTGTGGGATGGGTGGGCCACGATGGATTCCGGATCGGACGAAAACGACGATTGAACGCATCGGAAAATTCCAATCGATCGTGCGTTCCCTATGCCGAATTTGCTGTGACCGACGGACATTTGTTGGAAAAATAGTCCAGCCGTGTGTACCCAGCCTTAGAAAAAATATGGTAATTTTTGTTTGGGGTGGATATGCCCTTTAATGCCAAGCGCCCTTCCCCTCTTCTCCCAATGCCTCCTTTCCATGGGTCCCCCTAGACAAACATCCCTACCCTGATTGCAGCAAGCTACCAGGGGAGCACAGTAGGCAGGACTGGTGACCCCAGGGCCTGTGACCACGGGCGGCTCACCTGGGAGTTTCTCCTCTGCTCCTTGTGTGTGTTATATAATATTATATATATATATTATATATATATATATATATATTTATTATGGGGTGTTCCAAGGGTTTTTGGCACCTGAAACATATTTTTCAGTTTGCTTCATGGTAGCGGCACCCCTGTATATAAATAATATCAAATAACACACAGTCCATCACATCAATCCAGGATTCCACAAACAAGTTATATTGAACAAAGATCATTCAGAACAAGATTTTCCTGGTGATGTTGGTAGATATTGAACTCTCTGAGTAGACGCATCAAAATCATAATATATTAAACTGTGTTCTCCATAAAAGTGCCTCAGACCTTTCTAATAAGCCTAGGATGATGGCCTCTATCTTCTGGATCTTGTTGTTTTATTTGCTTTATTGACATTTCCTATGATGTAAAGAAAGACATTGATTCTAAACAACCTTATGTTCAGTTGCCTGAATCAGTTAGTTGCTCAATACGTTGAGTGTAGATGAGAATTAAACAATAAGGTGACACTGCAATTAGCCTTGTGTTCACAATAGAAAAAATCCATTGTCTTCTCCAGGAACATTGAGCTGTTCCCTACGAGAGAATCAGATACTAAAATACATTATATGGAAACCTGTCAGCAAACCACATTCATTTAATTATCTCCTTCAAGAAACATCAATAACAGATGGAAATAACAAAGCTAATTCTGTAACTGCTGGGTCCCTCCAGATCCCCTGTCCATGAACAAAACAGGTGCTCAGTACTGCAAGCAGCCTGTCTTTAGGGAAATAAATAATAAAGACCATCTAAAAAACTTTAACCAGGTATGTACATTGACTTAATGTGCCCTACACAAGTTTATTGGGCTGATTGTTTATTAGCCATTTTGTCAGCACATGTTAGACATGTTTGGATAATAACATTATGATCAATTCACCATTGGTATAGGTTCCAACATCAAAACATGTAAGTTTGAGCTGTTCTAAAGCACAGCATTAGGCAGTTTAACAAACATAGTATGGAGGTTGTATAAGACACAAATCCATCTAGTCCAACCTTTATACCCTACCCATAATGTCTGTATAACAGTTACATAGAACATAGTATTGGAGGTTGTATAAAGACAATGTCCATCTAGTCCAACCTTTTACCCTACCCAAATGTCTGTATAACAGTTACATAGTAACATAGTATTGGAGGTTGTATAAAGACACATGTCCATTAGTCCAAACTTTATACCCTACCCATAATGTCTGCATAACAGTTACATAGTAGTACATAGTATTGGTGGTTGTTTAAAGACATACCTCCATCTAGTCCAACCTTTATACCCTACCCATAATGTCTGCATAACAGTTACATAGTAACATAGTATTGGAGGTTGTATAAAGACATATGTCCATCTAGTCCAACCTTTATACCCTACCCATAATGTCTGTATAACAGTTACATAGTAACATAGTATTGGAGGTTGTATAAAGACATACGTCCATCTAGTCCAACCTTTATCCTACCCATAATGCTGTTAACAGTTACATAGTAAATAGTATTGGAGGTTGTATAAAGACATACGTCCATCTAGTCCAACCTTTATACCCTACCCATAATGTTGTCTAACAGTTACATAGTAACATAGTATTGGAGGTTGTATACAGACATACGTCCATCTAGTCCAAACCTTTATACCCTACCCATAATGTCTGTATAACAGTTACATAGTAACATTAGTATTGGGAGGTTGTATACAGACATACGTCCATCTAGTCCTCCAACCTTTATACCCTACCCATAATGTCTGTATAACAGTTACATAGTAACATAGTATTGGAGGTTGTATACAGACATACGTCCATCAATCCAACCTTATACCCTACCCATAATGTCTGTTAACAGTTACATAGTAACATAGTATTGGAGGATGTATAAAGACATACGTCCATCTAATCCAAACCTTTATACCCTACCCATAATGTCTGTATAACCGTTACATAGTAAATGATTTGGAGGATGTATAAAGACATACGTCCATCAATCCAACTTTTATACCCTACCCATAATGTCTGTATAACAGTTACATAGTAACATTAGTATTGGAGGATGTATAAAGACATACGTCCATCTAATCCAACCTTTATACCCTACCCATAATGTCTGTATTAACAGTTACATAGTAACATAGTATTGGAGGATGTATAAAGACATAGTCCATCTAGTCCAACCTTTATACCCTACCATAATGTCTGTATAACAGTTACATAGTAACATAGTATTGGAGGTTGTATAAAGAATACGTCCATCTAATCCAACCTTTATACCCTACCCATAATGTCTGTATAACAGTTACATAGTAACATAGTATTGGAGGTTGTATAAAGACATACGTCCATCTAGTCCAACCTTTATACCCTACCCATAATGTCTGTATAACAGTTACATAGTAACATAGTATTGGAGGTTGTATACAGACATACGTCCATCTAATCCAACCTTTATACCCTACCATAATGTCTGTATAACAGTTACATAGTAACATAGTATTGGAGGTTGTATAAAGACATACGTCCATCTAATCCAACCTTTATACCCTACCCATAATGTCTGTATAACAGTTACATAGTAACATAGTATTGGAGGATGTATAAAGACATACGTCCATCTAATCCAAACTTTTATACCTACCATAATGTCTGTATAACAGTTACATAGTAACAAGTATTGGAGGATGTATAAAGACATACGTCCATCTAATCCAACCTTATCCCTACCAATATGTCTGTATAACAGTTACATATAGTAAATTAGTATTGGAGGATGTATAAAGACATACGTCATCTAGTCCAACCTTTATACCCTACCCATAATGTCTGTATAACAGTTACATAGTAACATAGTATTGGGGTTGTATAAGACATACGTCCATCTAATCCAAACCTTTATACCCTACCCATAATGTCTGTTAAACAGTTACTAGTAACATAGTATTGGAGGTTGTATAAAGACATACGTCCCATAGTCCAACCTTTATACCCTACCCATAATGTTGTATAACAGTTACATAGTAACATAGTATGGCGGTTGTATAAAGACATACGTCCATCTAATCCAACCTTATACCCTACCCATAATGTCTGATAACAGTTACACAGTAACATAGTATTGGAGGTTGTATAAAGACATACGTCCATCTAATCCAACCTTTATACCCTACCCATAATGTCTGTATAACAGTACATAGTAACATAGTATTGGAGGTTGTATAAAGACATATGTCATCTAATCCAACCTTTATACCCTACCCATAATGTCTGTATAACAGTTACAATATAACATAGATTGGAGGTCGAATATAGACATATGTTCATCTAGTCCAACTTATACCCTACCCATAATGTCTGTATAACAGTTACATGTACATAGAGTGGAGGTCGATATAGACATATGTTCATCTAGTCCAATCTTTTTTGCCTACTCATGAGCCCTACCTAACAGTTGATCCACAGAAAGGCAAAAAAAAAAAAAAAAAAAAAAACAGTGGAAAAGGGGGGGAAATGGAAAGATTCCTGGATAGTTAACTAAAAATAAAAAACTGTTATTTTCAATTTAAGTAACTTATCATCCCACTTTAAGCTATTTAATGAACTTGCCATTACCACATCTGCTGGAAGACAGTTCACATTTTCACTCTTCTCACTGTAAAAAACCTTTCCTAACCTGAAGATAAAACTTCTTATCTTCTAATTTTAAAGGGAGTCCAAGTGTCCTCTGATATGACCCTATTAGTGACCATGCACCAGAGAGTTTATGTAGGCCCATTAATATATTTGTATAAAGTGATATATCCCCACGCAAACAAACCACTTCTCCAGTGTGAACAAAACCTAACTTATCTGAATAGTCAAGCCCTTCATTCCCCCAATTAATTAGTTACCCTTCTGATTACATTTACAAGGTGTCCCTTTTATATACAGGAATAAAACATCGCCGCATCTTGCAAATGTTATCAAAAAACGAACATTACATTCGAGAACTATCAAATAATACATTCAAGTGTTACTGAATTCAAGGGCTGCATTCAAGATTTATCGAATTAAACATTACATCCGAGGGTTTATCGAACGATACATTCAAGGGTTACCGAAATCGATCGCTACATTCGAGGGTTATTGAAACTATTTATTCGAGGGTTACGAACGATACATTCAAGGGTTACCGAAATCGATCGCTACATTCGAGGGGTACCGACTATTTATTGGAGGGTTGTCGAACGATACATTCAAGGGTTACCGAAATCGATCGCTACATTCGAGGGTTATTGAACTATTATTCGAGGGTTATCGAACGATACATTCAAGGGTTACCGAAATCGATCGCTACATACGAGGATTACCGAACTATTTATTGGAGGGTTACCGAAATCGATCGCTACATACGAGGTTACCGAAACTATTTATTGGAGGGTTACCGAAATCGATCGCTACATTGAGGATTACCGAACTATTTATTCGAGGGTTACCGAAATCCATCGTACATTCGAGGGTTACCAAACTATTTATCGAGGGTATCGAACGATAACATCAAGGGTTACCGAAATCGATCGCTACATTCGAGGGATATTGAAAATATTTATTCGAGGGTTATCGAAGATACATTCAAGGGTTACCGAAATGATCGCTACATTCGAGGGGGGTTATTGAAACTATTTATTCGAGGGTTATCGAATGATACATTCAAGGGTTACCGAAAATCGATCGCTACATACGAGGATTACCGAACATTTATTCGAGGGTTACCGAAATCGATCGTAAATTGAGGGTTACCAAACTATTTATCGGGGTTGTCGAACGATACATTCAAGGGTTACCGAAATCGATTGCTACATTCGAGAGTTACCGAACATTTTTCGAGGGTGTCGAACGATACATTAAAGGGTTACGAATCGATCGTACATGAGGTACCGAACTATTATCGAGGGTTACCGAAATCCATCGCTACATTCGAGGGTTACCAAACATATTATTCGAGGGTTACCGAAATCGATCGCTACATTCGAGGGTTACCAAACTATTTATTGGAGGGTTGCCGAAATCGATCGCTACATTCGAGAGTTACCAAAACTATTTATTCGAGGGGTTGTCGAACGATACATTCAAGGGTTACCGAAATCGATCGCTACATTTGAGGATTACCGAACTATTTATTCAAGGGTTACCGAAATCAATCGCTACATTCGAGGGTTACCAAACTATTTATTCGAGGGTTACCGAAATCGATCGCTACATTCGAGGGTTACCAAACTATTTATTTGAGGGTTACCGAAATCGATCGCTACATTCGAGAGTTACCGAACTATTTATTCGAGGGTTGTCGAACGATACATTCAAGGGTTACCGAAATCGATCGCTACATTTGAGGATTACCGAACTATTTATTCGAGGGTTACCGAAATCGATCGCTACATTCGAGGGTTACCAGACTAATTTATTCGAGGGTTACCGAAATCGATCGCTACATTGAGGGTTACCAACTATTTATCGAGGGTTACCGAAATCGATTGCTACATTCGAGGGTTACGAATTCAAACATTACATTTGGTGATTATGGATTTTTTCGATAATTATTGAAAATAACTCAGAGAGTTTGGAAAACCAAACTAGTTTGAACACGATTTAGGTCCATCACTAAGAAGAGCACAGTTTCCCTTTTAATGACCCTTTAGAAGACCAACATTTAATTTGGTGCTTGTGAAAACGTAAGTCACAATCTAAATAGGTGGACGATAGAACACAAATGTGACAAAACTAATATGTCTCTTTGTGTTTTCTTTCACACACTTCCTTTCATTATAATGACATTAGGTGATCAATATGAGAATAGATATTATTCCAAAATGATATTAAACAGATGTGTGGTAAAAGCCAGTGCTGTCGGCTATTATAATAAGCGATAAGATTACATTATAGACCAGATGAGATGTTTTGGGCGGGGAAGATTCTCAGCAGCCTGATTTGGATTTCCAGCATTCCACATTTCGGGGGTTAATGTGGACACAGGCGTGGGACCTGTGACCAGAATGACCTTGCTATTAACCCTTCGCAGCCTGCAGGGATTACACTGCATACGTGCTGTGTTTCATGTAGATTTATAGAAATGACTCACATACGGAATCATCATAAAAAAGGATGAGATGTTACTGCTTTATCCAGCCAAAAGTGTGAAAATAAAAACAAACTAACATGTTCATTGGTCCATCCGAGTTCAAGTTTAGGGAGTTATCGGAATTTCACAAAAAAATGAATCAATTAACAACTAATCCCTCAGAGCAACACTGAATCGAGGAAAAGCACCTTGATATAAAGCAGTAGTTTGTGTCTTACCACTCATTTCAAGTGTCGGTGCTGGGAAATTTAACTTACTAACATGTAATTTGTGCTTTCCCAGCATTCCTGTATCAGTGAACAGTTTGGTCACTGACTGCTTTGTTCTTGGCACATGCCCAGTTGTAAAATACTGCAGGAATTTGTAACAGTAGGTCACGCCCATTAATAGTCTTTAGCCAATCCTGTCACAGCCATATTAGGCAAGGAAGCATGTTATTGGTGATAGGAGGTATGGCCACAGGGGATAAAAACCAGGGGAGCAGACCCTGCAACTGCAAGGAGGCTCGGAGCCAGGGGGTACTACGTGGCCAGGCAATGCATGCAACAGTTTCTTGTCCAGTTCCTTAGGGATTACATTTACTTAATGCAATTTAAAAGTTTTGGTATTTAAAGTTCTTGGGGAAATTTTCAGATTATGAAGTCTACAAATGTGGGTTTAGTTCTCCTTAAGGCTCTAGGATCATGCAGGTATTAAGCAAGGACAAGGGGTTTAAAATACAGAAAAGCAATGGAATTTCATTCATTATTTAACTAGACAATTAAATCTGTTAAATTAACATGCACTAGACATTAGCATGTGTTATGCAGACAAACACGCATACATCTACATTATATAGAAATTTATACAGAGAGACATACATGCATGCACACACACAGACAGACAGACAGACGCATACATCTACATTATATAGAAATCTATACAGAGAGAGACATACATGCACACAAACAGACAGACAGACAGACGCATACATCTACATTATATAGAAATCTATACAGAGAGACATACATGCACACACACAGGACAGACAGACAGACGCATACATCTACATTATATAGAAATCTATACAGAGAGACATACATGCACACACACAGACAGACAGACGACGAATACTCTACATTATATAGAAATCTATACAGAGAGACATACATGCATGCACACACACAGACAGACAGACAGACGCCATATACACATATATAGAAATCTATACAGAGACACATACATGCACACACACACACACAGACAGACAGACAGACAGACGCATCAATACAAACAGACACACATTCTTGCAGACGACACACACACAGACAGGCACACACAACATGTAGACGCATATAGACACATGCATGTGTGTGTCATGAAGTCACCCCAGAGAGCCCTCACATTCTATATGTAGAGATGGCTGAACTTCATAAAGTTCGGTCCGTCCAAACTTCAGCAAAAATGTGAAAGTTCGATCTGACCATTAAACTCAATGTTGAGTGATAGTTCGAAAAATTCCGGATGATTTACAGATAAACAACAATGGTAACTTACTGTCTGGGGAACATGTCACTATCACCAAAACCTGTTTAAACACTTCTTAATCACGATTGGGCAATTGTTGGGTTTTGCGCAAGCTACATTCGAGGGTTACGGGAATTCAAAGGTTACCGAACGATACTTTCAAGGGTTAGCGAAAACAGAACCTAAATTTGAGTGTTACCGAATCGAACAATACGTTCGAGGGTTACTAAAAACGAACAATACTTCCGGGGTTACCGAAACGACCCATGCATTTGAGGGTACCGAAAAGAAACGATACTTTTAGGTTTACGAAATCGAAGGTACATTGGAGGGTTGGCGAAAACAATTCGTACATTGGAGGGTTACCGAAAACTAACAATACTTTCGAGGGTTAGTGAACGTCCATAAATTCGATAATTATCAAATGTACGTTAATTAAAATAATAATAAAATATATTAGGGAGTATGGAGTATGGAAAACGAACTCGGGTTCGAGTTTGGTTTTGTGTCCATCTCTAATGGAGGCTGGGCAATGGGCAAGATTGTGGTCCTGGTCCTGTTTACCAGCTGAAGGCAGAGTTTAAAGGACAACTATACTCACCCTCGCTCCTTTCCTCCATAGCTGCATAGTACCCAGGGTGAGGACCTAAAATCGCTATGTCCTCACCCTGGGTACTTTCCCTAACTCCTGCACTACTTACCGCAAATCTGCTTCGCCGATCGCTCCATTCCTCTGCTCTTTCTGCTTCAATGACAGATCGCGAGGCAGCCAATAGGAAGATACACTCTGCAAGGAGGCGTGTCTTCCAATTGGTGCCTCGCGACTGTCACTGACAGTAGGAGAGAGGTGGAACAGTCTGGATCGGCGAAGCAGATTTGCGGTAAGTAGTGCAGGAGTTGGGAAAGTACCCAGGGTTTAGGACTTAGTGATTTTAGTTCCTCACCCTGGGTACTATGGCTGCAGGGATCGGGGAAAAGGTGAGTATAATTGTCCTTAAGATGATAACATACCCCTGGAAAAGAGTTCAGCTCTCCAGACAACAGCCGGAATGCCGCCTAGTTTACACGACCTGCACAGCGGCACTTGAGGGGAGGGAAACTTCATCAGCAATCACCTTCAGGGAGCTGGGAGATTTTATGGGTTTCCCGGGTCCAGATGCGCAAACGCAGAGAGCCACACATGCGCAGAGGTCTGCCGAGGGACGCCCCCCCCATGAAGTCATGGACACAGCGCTTAGGGTTTATTTATAGGATGATCTGAATCTATTAAAATACACCCAGAAAACTAAAGGAGAACATATAAGATTTAAAAGAAAAAAAATATTATGCATATAAACTTCACTGTAATTATTTATTTCACCAAAAGTACAAGGTAGTCATATGACTCCCAATATAGGGAAAGGATAAGAATACAGCCAGATACATGACCCAGAAATACCATGCAAAAGCACAAGGACTGTGTCATTCTCTCCCATATGCTTCTGGCATCTGTTTAGCAGTGGTTGAAAATCTCCACTCCTTCCAAGTAGTTATAAGTTTCCAGGCATTTATAAGAGAATAATAATAATATCCAAACAGTTTTTATCTACTGCTCAACCTGAAAAAACAAAAGTCCACTTACAGAAAGGAATGGAATACAGGTAACGTGTCTTTAAAAAGAACTTAAGCCATAAAATTTGTAGATATAAATAATCTATGTACACGCCTAAGGCTGGGAACACACGAAGGGACTATTGTCCCGACCAAGCATTCGCTACGAGCAAGCGCTCGGCTGGGAAAAATGTCTGTTGGTCGCGACTTTAATAATCGTCAGTTCGTGCAAACTGATCGCGCGGTCCCATAGGGAAACCGCTATGATCGTCAGTGATTTACCGACTGTCGCAGTCCTTTAGTCCGAACCAGACGAACGGATCATCCACATCGGTCGCTGTGGTGGGCACAGATTTTGGGCCAATTGACCAATACACGGAAGTACGGTCGATTGGGCCGAAAAAATTGCCTGTGTGTAACCAGCCTAATCTGTTTGTTAAGACCAATCAGTCTTAACAATCTTTTACTACAACAGGCGCTCAGAAGTAGCCGAGCAGACTGTTTAAAATTAAAGAGAAGGGAGAGGGAGCAACATGAGACCCCTGGCTGCTCCCTGACACTGGGTAGTGATCCAGCAGGATGGAACTGCTGACTATAATTTATTTAGATCATTCTGTACCTTACGTATATAGTATGCCATTTTGTTTGCAAATCTCTGAATATCACTTATTGAATAATGCTCAAGAATATACTGCGGGGAAATAATTTTGCACCACCCCTGAGATCCAAACACGATAAAGCTGAATCACTTCCTCATTGATATTTTACCAAAATGATACATGAATGGGAAGAGAGAAATGCTGAACTCTTAAAAGTCTAACATGACAAGTCAACCAAGAACAGCTGGCATCCCTTCCTGCCAACATAAACCATTTCTGCTCTGCAGCATGTAGATCAGATTAATCTTGACATTGTATTCTGCAATTTGCCAAGGGCAGAAGAGCAATAAAACAAATCTTATTGGAGTGATTCAGCTGAACGCGCGGGTTCCTGAACTGGGCCAGTCTCTTGGCGTCTTGTAGATGAATGCTAGTCGAGCACTAGATTATCTTCGGATTGTCAAAATAAACAATATTTTATTCCAACGTCACCTGTTAATATAACATTTCATTATATATGTTCATGTAGATTATACAGGGTTTACCTGTAATGTAGAGTTTTCTGTAAGCTGTACAAATGGGAAGATCTCTCTATGGGTCGGATCATCAAACAAGCTCCACCAAATGTCCAAGGAACAATTTCGGCCATATCAAAAATTCATTGGGCATCTTGGAGAAATCTTCCTGTGTGTATCAACTCAACACTGAACAATGAAGACCAAAAGACAGAGGTGGAAAGAGGATTATAACTGAGTAAAGTTGCCCGAAACATAGGTTGTTATCTTCTTCTTACCTGGATTTCCATGTACGTGTTCCATGATTCAGCCCCGTCATGGAGTAGAACGTAGGTGTGCTGTGGACATGGTGTGTGGTTGAATACAGATGATATATGGCCGGTTATTTGTCTCACACTGGGAACCAAAGAGACAGGGAGAAAGAGGATTGGGATTGTGCATCTAATCATGGTGTCACATGATACATTCCGTGGGGCATTTTTAAAAACATAAGCAATGGTGCATAGCACCCCCAACTGTATGTGACTGCGATATATTTAGACCAGATCAAAATACTGGGCAACAAAATGGTAGAAACACTGTTCTTACAGGATGGCTACATTAAGTATAGTGTAGAACAGTTTCTCCATATCAAGAAGTTGCAGCATGTCCTGGGTATTGCCAGTACCTGAAAAAAGAAACACTCTATGGATCTGGTATCTGTTTTGTTGGTACTATTTGGTTGCAGTAAGAATCACAGAGGAAATAAGAAAAAGAAAAAAAAAAAAGCTCTGCCTTGTGATGATTCCTGATTCAGGACCACCATATCTGTGACCGAGTCCACGCAGCGTCACAAGAGATGTGGATGCAAATACAGAAAAACTCTAATCAATACATAAAACGCTTCTCACTTTGTACCAACGGCAGAAAGGACATTAAAGCATCTGTAACAGTTTAAACCGCTCTCAGATATGCATCGGGCAGCAAATCCGGGAGCTGACGGCTACATATTTCATAACACTTGTTATAGATGGCTCAATGGAGAGGAAATCTTTAAAGGGAATTTACGTAAAAGAAACCAATCAGCTCTGTGGGTTATCACATTTCAATTTGTCCTCAAACCTCATTTACCAACACAATACAGTCATGTAATTATATAATGCAAAAATATCCTGTAAATATATCCTTATAATAGGAGCTTAGCTATGTCACATGACCCTCGTGTATATAAGAGAAATAATATAACCCAATTAATTTAAAATAAAACGTTCCTTGACCTTCATAAAAAACGGAATGTATGTATTGAAACTCCGATAATCCGATTCAACCCCGACTTAAGCAGAATTTTTCCAAATTTCCACCGTGATTTACGATTTTTTTGTTCGCTAGTTTCAAATTTGTCAGTGACATAAGTATCCATCCCCGATTGTCAGATTTTGATTTACAAATTTTTGCCCATGAATATTGAATTTCAATTGTGATTTTTGAATTTTCGGCCACGATTTATCGATTTTTGACTGTGATTTATGAATTTTCATCCCGGGGGGTTTTAAATTTTGACTGTAATTGATCATTTTTTTTTCACGATTGTTGTTTTTCCACTGTGATTATGACATTTTGTCAACTTTGTGGAATTTTGACTGCGATGCCAAATTTTCGTTCGTCGCAATTATCGAATTTCGTGTTATACTGTTTCTAGCGCCAGTGGTATGTTCTTTATAGCAGCACTATTTATAAAGGCACAGTATTACTTTTTATCGATACTGTGCCTTTAACGATCGATATGGTGATTGTTAATTTATGAATGCTCTTGTAAACCTATGATAGCGATCATAAATGTGCGATAATGTAGATTTTCGATCGCACATAGAATACCGTCACGAAGTTTTGAACGCTCATAAATTTACGATCGCAGCCGCTGTCGTACAGTAACGTGAACCTGCGGTATCGCAATGTTAAAATGCTTTGATGTGGCCTAGCCCTGAAATTGACAAAAATCCCGAACCACGGTTACATCTGTATGTGGGATTTGTCCCGTGAAATCGGGTCAGCCTTGCCCAATTCGGGACGTCTGGCGGCCCTAGGCCAGGAAATCAGCACGAAAGAAGCTAATCCATTAAAATCACATTTCCCTCAATAACAGAACCAAATAATTATGGTTAAAATCCTTGTAATCCACAGCAAAGACCGAAGGTTTGGCCCAAACACCGGTTGTGTATTTATCCCTTTCCCCTGTATCTTCGGTCCGCTGCCCCAGTAATTGGTGGGCTATCCGTAAACTTAACAGCGTTTAGCATTCATTAAGGGTTGTCATATTTCCAGCTGCCAGGCTGCTAAGAGGACGTCTGTGGGAATCATTGGGTCATCGAATCTTTCACACCGGCTGCTGGCGAGAAACCCGCACGTTAATACACAGCCCAGTGTGTGATGGCAGCCTAGGCTTTTTATTCAGACAAAAACACTATCCCATTGGCAGCGGAATAGACAGGATCCCCGGGACCAATTAGACCATTTGTGCTGTACAAACTGCAGAATCCTACTGCTGCCTCCCTGGGGATAAACCCACTGGACTGAACTAACAGGTCCGGCTTGATACTGCAGACAGAAGTTGTTCTTTGTGTGTCAGTATTAAGGCGGGTGACACAATTAACTAACCGGGGACTATGAGCAGCTCTTAATTAGGTAACATGGACTGTAGGAGAGCGTCAGGCCAGAGGCTTCCTTATGGGGAATTAAAGGAAATATTGCACGGTAGCTAAGACTGAATAAAGACACAACCCATCAAGTTTAACCTTTCCCTACTATGATACCTGCTTAACCGTCCATCTAGGGTTAAAATAATGAAAGCTCCTAAACTGGGACTGCACTGCTACTGAACTACAATTCCCAGCATTCTATTTCAGGAGCAATAAAAGTTAAGCACCAAGAGGTTATATGGGGTACGTTTGCACAAAACAAGGTTTTTATGGGGGGATTCACAAACTGCATCCGAGCTCCCACAACATAGATGTTATTTGTGACATATTTAAAGGGCAACTAACATTAAATGCTTTTAAAATTTGGTTATGAAGTCTATAATTTTACACTACGTAGCAACTGAATATGGGGGATGTCACATGTATTAGTCACTTTCAGGGAGATGAAATAAAAGTTCTTATTGTCAAAATGGTGCTAATTTGGTCCCAACAATCAGATGTTGGCTTTTAAATGGTAAATAACATCTGATTGGTTGGGGCAATGTTAGCACTATTTTTTATGATAAGAACTTTTATTAAATCTCCCTGTTTGTGTGCTGGGTTCATGGGCAAATATCCTCAAACATTAAGGTTCGTACACACGTGCAATCGCGAGTCCCGACCCGCGGCGCACAAAGTGTACGAACGTTTCAGCCGATAATCGGCCCGTGTGTGGGCACTTTATCAGCTGAAATGCTTGTTCGTTCGGAGATCCGCCAGGTAGTTTGGGCAGCAATCCCCGACCGAACGTCCCTTTCGTCCGATAAACCGCCTACACACAGGCCGATTATCATCTGAAACGTTCGTACACATTGTGCATCTCTGATATATATGGTGCATATTATATAGAGAGACTGATGGTAGATATGGTGCATATTATATAGAGAGACTGATGTGTAGATATGGTGCATATTATATAGAGAGGGGATGATGGTATATAATGGTGTGTGCATATTATCTAGAGAGAGATGAGTATGATATGGTGCAATATTAATATTATATAGAGAGACTGATGGTAGATATGGTGCATATTATATAGAAAGACTGATGGTAGATATGGTGCATATTATATAGAGAGA
The DNA here is from genome assembly GCA_019447015.1 of Hymenochirus boettgeri. Lineage (NCBI taxonomy): Eukaryota > Metazoa > Chordata > Amphibia > Anura > Pipidae > Hymenochirus > Hymenochirus boettgeri. Next base: position 25,197,579 of record CM033470.1, on the reverse strand, counting down.
CTGATGGTAGATATGGTGCATATTATATAGAGAGACTGATGGTAGATATGGTGCATTTTATATAGAGAGACTGATGGTCAGCCAGTTACCAGTCACGCTGTTCCAGCCAGTCACCAGTCGCTTTCCAGCCAGTTTACCAGTCAGCTTTCCAGCCAGTCCACCAGTCAGCTTTCCAGCCAATCCACCAGTCACCTTTCAGCCAGTCCACCAGTCAGCTTTCCAGCCAGTCACCAGTCACCTTCCCAGCCAGTCCACCTGTCAGCTTTCCAGCTGACACGCGCTATTTTCGAGCTCTTGCGTTCGAACATTCGATGTTCGCGCCTAGATATCATGTACATTTTACTCGCAGATTCGATGCTCGCATATAGGCTTTAATGGACACTTTACTTGTAGATTCGATGTTCGCGTCTAGGTACCATGACATTTACTCGTGGATTCGATGCTCGCGTATAGGTTTTAATGGAGACTTTACTCGCGGATTCGAGTTCGCGCCTATATACCATGAACATTTTACTCGTGGATTTGTGCTCGCGTATAGGTTTTAATGGAGACTTTACTCGTGTATAGCTATAATAGACATTTATTGCATATTAAACATTCGATATTTATCGAAAGTCCGAAAATATCGAAATCCGGGTCCGGGATAGTTCGGGAAAACCCGAATTCATTCGAATAGTTTGGTTCGAACTTGGGTTCGAGTTCAAGTTCTAGTTCATCTCTATTCACCAGCCAGTTCACCAGTAAGTTTACTAATCAGCTTGCATATTATATAGAGAGACTGATGGTAGATATGGTGCATATTATATAGATAGACTGATGGTAGATATGGTGCATATTATATAGAGACTGATGGTAGATATGGTGCATATTATATAGAGAGACTGATGGTAGATATGGTGCATATTATATAGAGAGACTGATGGTACATATGGTGCATATTATATATAGAGACAGATGGTAGATATGGTGCATATTATATAGAGAGACTGATGGTAGATATGGTGCATATTATATAAAGAGACTGATGGTAGATATGGTGCATAGTATATAGAGAGACTGATGGTAGATATGGTGCATTTTATATAGAGAGACTGATGGTTGATATGGTGCATATTATATAGAGAGACTGATGGTAGATATGGTGCATATTATATAGAGAGACTGATGGTGGATATGGTGCATATTATATAGAGAGACTGATGGTAGATATGGTGCATTTGTACCAAGCGCAGAAAGGACATTAAAGCATCTGTACAGGTTTAAACCGCTCTCAGATATGCATCGGGCAGCAAATCCGGGAGCGACGGCTACATATTTCATAACACTTGTTATAGATGGCTCAATGGAGAGGAAATCTTTAAAGGGAATTTACGTAAAAGAAACCAATCAGCTCTGTGGGTTATCACATTTCAATTGTTCCTCAAACCTCATTTACCAACACAATACAGTCATGTAATTTATTAATGCAAAAATATCCTGTAAATTATATCCTTATAATAGGAGCTTAGCTATGTCACATGACCCTCGTGTAATAAGAGAAATAAATAACCCAATTTAATTTAAAATAAAAGTTCCTTGACCTTCATAAAAAACGGAGTATATGAAACTCCGATAATCCGATTCAACCCCGACTTAAGCAGAATTTTTCCAAATTTCCACCGTGATTTACGATTTTTTTGTTCGCTAGTTTCAAATTTTGTCAGTGACATAAGTATCCATCCCCGATTGTCAGATTTTGATTTACAAATTTTTGCCCATGATATTGAATTTCAATTGTGATTTTTGAATTTTCGGCCACGATTTATCGATTTTTGACTGTGATTTATGAATTTTCATCCGGGGGTTTTAAATTTTGACTGTAATTGATCATTTTTTTTCACGATTGTTGTTTTTCCACTGTGATTTATGACATTTTGTCAACTTTTGTGGAATTTTGACTGCGATGCACAAATTTTCGTTCGCAATTATCGAATTTCGTGTTATACTGTTTCTAGCGCCAGTGGTATGTTCTTTAAGCAGCACTATTTTTAAAGGCACAGTATTACTTTTTATCGTACTGTGCTTAACGATCGATATGGTGATTGTTAATTTATGAATGCTCTTGTAAACCTAGATAGCGATATAAATGTGCGATAATGTAGATTTTCGATCGCAATAGAATACCGTCACGGAAGTTTTGAACGTCATAATTTACGATCGCAGCCGCTGTCGTACAGTAACGTGAACCTGCGGTATCGCAATGTTAAAATGCTTTGATGTGGCCTAGCCCTGAAATTGACAAAAATCCCGAACCACGGTTACATCTGTATGTGGGATTTGTCCCGTGAAATCGGGTCAGCCTTGCCCAATTCGGGACGTTCTGGCGGCCCTAGGCCAGGAAATCAGCCCGAAAGAAGCTATCCATTAAAATCACATTTCCCTCAATAACGAACCAAATAATTATGGTTAAAATCCTTGTAATCCACAGCAAAGACCGAAGGTTTGGCCCAAAACACGGTTGTGTATTTATCCCTTTCCCCTGTATCTTCCCGGTCCGCTGCCCCAGTAATTGGTGAGGCTATCCGTAAACTTAACAGCGTTTAGCATTCATTAAGGGTTGTCATATTTCCAGCTGCCAGGCTGCTAAGAGGACGTCTGTGGGAATCATTGGGTCATCGAATCTTTCACACCGGCTGCTGTGCGAGAAACCCGCACGTTAATACACAGCCCAGTGGTGGATGGCAGCCTAGGCTTTTTATCAGACAAAACACTATCCCATTGGCAGCGGAATAGACAGGATCCCCGGGGACCAATTAGACCACTTTGTGTGTACAAACTGCAGATCCTACTGCTGCCTCCCTGGGGATAAACCCACTGGACTGAACTAACAGGTCCGGCTTGATACTGCAGACAGAAGTTGTTCTTTGTGTGTCAGTATTAAGGCGGGTGACACAATTAACTACCGGGGACTAGTGAGCAGCTCTTAATTAGGTAAAATGGACTGTAGGAGAGCGTCAGGCCAGAGGCTTCCTTATGGGGAATTAAAGGAAATATTGCACGGTAGCTAAGACTGAATAAAGACACAACCCATCAAGTTAACCTTTCCCTATATGATACCTGCTTAACCGCCATCTAGGGATTAAAATAATGAAAAGCTCCTAAACTGGGACTGCACTGCTACTGAACTACAATTCCCAGCATTCTATTTCAGGAGCAATAAAAGTTAAGCACCAAGAGGTTATATGGGGTACGTTTGCACAAAACAAGGTTTTATAGGGGGATTCCACAAATGCATCCGAGCTCCCACAACATAGATGTTATTTGTGACATATTTAAAGGGCAACTAACATTAAATGCAATTTTAAAATTTGGTTATGAAGTCTATAATTTTACACTACGTAGCAACTGAATATGGGGGATGTCACATGTATTAGTCACTTCAGGGAGATGAAATAAAAGTTCTTATTGTCAAAAATGGTGCTAATTGGTCCCAACCAATCAGATGTTGGCTTTTAAATGGTAAATAACATCTGATTGGTTGGGGCAATGTTAGCACTATTTTTTATGATAAGAACTTTTATTAAATCTCCCTGTTTGTGTGCGGGGTTCATGGGCAAATATCCTCAAACATTAAGGTTCGTACACACGTGCAATCGCGAGTCCCGACCCGCGGCGCACAAAGTGTACGAACGTTTCAGCGCTAATCGGCCCGTGTGTGGGCACTTTATCAGCTGAAATGCTTGTTCGTTCGGAGATCGCCAGGTAGTTTGGGCAGCAATCCCCGACGAACGTCCCTTTCGTCCGATAAACCGCCTACACACAGGCCGATTATCATCTGAACGTTCGTACACATTGTGCATCTCTGATATATATGGTGCATATTATATAGAGGACTGATGGTAGATATGGTGCATTATTATATGAGAGAGGACTGACTGGTCCAGTCAGCTTTCCAGCCAGTCCACCAGTCAGCTTTCCAGCCAGTCCACCAGTCAGCTTTCCAGCCAGTCCACCAGTCAGCTTTCCAGCCAGTCCACCAGTCAGCTTTCCAGCCAATCCACCAGTCACCTTTCCAGCCAGTCCACCAGTCAGCTTTCCAGCCAGTCCACCAGTCACCTTCCCAGCCAGTCCACCTGTCAGCTTTCCAGCTGACACGCGCTATTTTCGAGCTCTTGCGTTCGAACATTCGATGTTCGCGCCTAGATATCATGTACATTTTACTCGCAGATTCGATGCTCGCATATAGGCTTTAATGGACACTTTACTTGTAGATTCGATGTTCGCGTCTAGGTACCATGTACATTTTACTCGTGGATTCGATGCTCGCGTATAGGTTTTAATGGAGACTTTACTCGCGGATTCGATGTTCGCGCCTATATACCATGAACATTTTACTCGTGGATTTGATGCTCGCGTATAGGTTTTAATGGAGACTTTACTCGTGTATAGCTATAATAGACATTTTACTTGCATATTCAAACATTCGATATTTATCGAAAGTCCGAAAATATCGAAAATCCGGGTCCGGGATAGTTCGGGAATCCCGAATTCATTCGAATAGTTTGGTTCGAACTTGGGTTCGAGTTCAAGTTCTAGTTCATCTCTATTCACCAGCCAGTTCACCAGTAAGTTTACTAATCAGCTTGGCAGCCAGTTTACCAGTCAGCTTTCCAGACAGTCCACCAGTCAGCTTTCCAGTTAGTCCACCAGTCAGCTTTCCAGACAGTCCACCAGTCAGCTTTCCAGTTAGTCCACCAGTCAGCTTTCCTGCCAGTCTACCAGTCATCCTTCCAGTCATTTTACCATTCAGCTTGGCAGCCAGTTCCCCAGTCAGCTTTCCAGCCAGTCCACCAGTCAGCTTTCCAGCCAGTCCACCAATCAGCTTTCCAGAAAACCTGAGTGGTTTTGTCAATCTCTACTTACTGAAACATAAATAAATAAAAACAACAACTCACACCCATTTGTACATAATGGACAGACAGCCATATGTCATATCCTAATGTCATATCCTCAAATTAAGTGAAGCAGCCTAAATTTTCAGATCAGATAGTGAGCAGGGCTTGGGGTGGTTAGAGCAGTCCCGGATGGGATAATTTAAGTACCATGATTGCCTAATTAATGCTCTACATGGTTCAAGAAACAAAGCACATGGGTTAGCGAAATTGAATGATACATTCGAGGGTTACCGAAATGGCTGATACATTCGTTACCAAATCGGCCGCTATATTTGAGGGTTAGCAATCGATACATTGCAGAGTTACAGAAATCGACAGCTACGTTCGAGGTTTACAGAAGGATACATGTGAGAGTTACCAAAATCGACCACTACATTTGAGGGTTACCGAATGAAACATTAGAGGGTTACCAAAATCGATTTTGGGATTGGGGGGTGATTTTAAATTTGAGGGGTTAAAATGCCCTTTAAAGGGTATGTCCACCCTTAAATCTAATTTTTAATATAGCCTTCCCCCTGGTCCCCCAGCCCCAACCGCATCATTATTATCTTTAGAAAGTGCCCCAAACTTTTACTTACCTCCCCTCTTTCCTCCGCCGTGCTCCCGGCCCTCTGCTTGCGAGAAAATGCAAGCAGAGGGGTGGGAGCGGCAGTCGCGTCTGTGATTGGCTGAGCGGCAGCCAATCACGGACGCGGCTGCCGGTCATTCAGTGCAGCGGAGGAAAGAGGGGAGGTAAGTAAGAGTTTAAGGGGGGTTTCTAAAAATAAAAATTATGCGGTTGGGGCTGGGGGACCAGGGGGAAGGCTATATTAAAGGGGATAAATGCTAGGGGGAGGGAATCCGGAGTGGGAGGGAGAGGGAGGGAGAGGGAGGGGGAGAAGGGCTGCAGTACGCATGCCAAACTTCTCCCGGAGGCCAGGTAGGAGGCAGAGTCCTATATGGACTCTGCTAGCCTCCTGGTGGGCAGTTTTTGGGACTTTGGGGGGGGACTACAGGAGAACCCTATGGAGCTGGGATGTTAGGTAAGGATTAAACTACACTACATGGTGGGGCCAGTAGTGGGGGGGATTATAGTTTTGGGGGTGGACATGCCCTTTAAGGAACTTCTGTTTAAAACAGATTTCATGTTGGGTCGAATAGTTTAACAGATGTAATGGTCCGTATGTCCATCTTGATTGTTGTCTTATCTCCGACCCTGCCTTTACCATATACAGTTATGGTTTCTGTACAGTAGGTAATATTTACCAAAGGGAAAACGATCTCTGTTGCTTGCACTGGGCACAGCAGCTATTTGGATAAAGAGCCGTTTCCGGCCTGTTTCCGGCCTGGTCCTGCTGTGCACGAGTCTACATGTCAGGTGATACAAAAGCAATATTATGAGCTTCTACTCCAGCCGAGAGGCGAGTCATCCTATCACATTCTGCAAACAAAGCACAAGGTTAAGGAAGGAAACCTAATTCCTCAATAGAACTAAAACGCTTCTCACTTTGTACCAACGGCAGAAAGGACATTAAAGCATCTGTAACAGGTTTAAACCGCTCTCAGATATGCATCGGGCAGCAAATCCGGGAGCTGACGGCTACATATTTCATAACACTTGTTATAGATGGCTCAATGGAGAGGAAATCTTTAAAGGGAATTTACGTAAAAGAAACCAATCAGCTCTGTGGGTTATCACATTTCAATTTGTCCTCAAACCTCATTTACCAACACAATACAGTCATGTAATTTATATAATGCAAAAATATCCTGTAAATTATATCCTTATAATAGGAGCTTAGCTATGTCACATGACCCTCGTGTATATAAGAGAAATAATATAACCCAATTTAATTTAAAATAAAACGTTCCTTGACCTTCATAAAAAACGGAATGTATTGAAACTCCGATAATCCGATTCAACCCCGACTTAAGCAGAATTTTTCCAAATTTCCACCGTGATTTACGATTTTTTTGTTCGCTAGTTTCAAATTTTGTCAGTGACATAAGTATCCATCCCCGATTGTCAGATTTTGATTTACAAATTTTTGCCCATGAATATTGAATTTCAATTGTGATTTTTGAATTTTCGGCCACGATTTATCGATTTTTGACTGTGATTTATGAATTTTCATCCCGGGGGGTTTTAAATTTTGACTGTAATTGATCATTTTTTTTTCACGATTGTTGTTTTTCCACTGTGATTTATGACATTTTGTCAACTTTTGTGGAATTTTGACTGCGATGCACAAATTTTCGTTCGCAATTATCGAATTTCGTGTTATACTGTTTCTAGCGCCAGTGGTATGTTCTTTATAGCAGCACTATTTATAAAGGCACAGTATTACTTTTTATCGATACTGTGCCTTTAACGATCGATATGGTGATTGTTAATTTATGAATGCTCTTGTAAACCTATGATAGCGATCATAAATGTGCGATAATGTAGATTTTCGATCGCACATAGAATACCGTCACGGAAGTTTTGAACGTCATAAATTTACGATCGCAGCCGCTGTCGTACAGTAACGTGAACCTGCGGTATCGCAATGTTAAAATGCTTTGATGTGGCCTAGCCCTGAAATTGACAAAAATCCCGAACCACGGTTACATCTGTATGTGGGATTTGTCCCGTGAAATCGGGTCAGCCTTGCCCAATTCGGGACGTCTGGCGGCCCTAGGCCAGGAAATCAGCCCGAAAGAAGCTAATCCATTAAAATCACATTTCCCTCAATAACAGAACCAAATAATTATGGTTAAAATCCTTGTAATCCACAGCAAAGACCGAAGGTTTGGCCCAAACACCGGTTGTGTATTTATCCCTTTCCCCTGTATCTTCCCGGTCCGCTGCCCCAGTAATTGGTGAGGCTATCCGTAAACTTAACAGCGTTTAGCATTCATTAAGGGTTGTCATATTTCCAGCTGCCAGGCTGCTAAGAGGACGTCTGTGGGAATCATTGGGTCATCGAATCTTTCACACCGGCTGCTGTGCGAGAAACCCGCACGTTAATACACAGCCCAGTGTGTGATGGCAGCCTAGGCTTTTTATTCAGACAAAAACACTATCCCATTGGCAGCGGAATAGACAGGATCCCCGGGGACCAATTAGACCACTTTGTGCTGTACAAACTGCAGAATCCTACTGCTGCCTCCCTGGGGATAAACCCACTGGACTGAACTAACAGGTCCGGCTTGATACTGCAGACAGAAGTTGTTCTTTGTGTGTCAGTATTAAGGCGGGTGACACAATTAACTAACCGGGGACTAGTGAGCAGCTCTTAATTAGGTAAACATGGACTGTAGGAGAGCGTCAGGCCAGAGGCTTCCTTATGGGGAATTAAAGGAAATATTGCACGGTAGCTAAGACTGAATAAAGACACAACCCATCAAGTTTAACCTTTCCCTACTATGATACCTGCTTAACCGTCCATCTAGGGATTAAAATAATGAAAAGCTCCTAAACTGGGACTGCACTGCTACTGAACTACAATTCCCAGCATTCTATTTCAGGAGCAATAAAAGTTAAGCACCAAGAGGTTATATGGGGTACGTTTGCACAAAACAAGGTTTTTATAGGGGGGATTCACAAACTGCATCCGAGCTCCCCACAACATAGATGTTATTTGTGACATATTTAAAGGGCAACTAACATTAAAATGCAATTTTAAAATTTGGTTATGAAGTCTATAATTTTACACTACGTAGCAACTGAATATGGGGGATGTCACATGTATTAGTCACTTTCAGGGAGATGAAATAAAAGTTCTTATTGTCAAAAATGGTGCTAATTTGGTCCCAACCAATCAGATGTTGGCTTTTAAATGGTAAATAACATCTGATTGGTTGGGGCAATGTTAGCACTATTTTTTATGATAAGAACTTTTATTAAATCTCCCTGTTTGTGTGCTGGGTTCATGGGCAAATATCCTCAAACATTAAGGTTCGTACACACGTGCAATCGCGAGTCCCGACCCGCGGCGCACAAAGTGTACGAACGTTTCAGCCGATAATCGGCCCGTGTGTGGGCACTTTATCAGCTGAAATGCTTGTTCGTTCGGAGATCCGCCAGGTAGTTTGGGCAGCAATCCCCGACCGAACGTCCCTTTCGTCCGATAAACCGCCTACACACAGGCCGATTATCATCTGAAACGTTCGTACACATTGTGCATCTCTGATAGATATGGTGCATATTATATAGAGAGACTGATGGTAGATATGGTGCATATTATATAGAGAGACTGATGGTAGATATGGTGCATTTTATATAGAGAGACTGGTGGTAGATATGGTGCATATTATATAGAGAGACTTATGGTAGATATGGTGCATTTTATATAGAGAGACTGGTGGTAGATATGGTGCATATTATATAGAGAGACTGATGGTAGATATGGTGCATATTATATAGAGAGACTGGATGCCAATTTCAGGAGCTCTGGAATTCCCCAATTATTCCAGCAATTAAGTGACTCATGTAAGAGATAAAGTTGGAACAGAGAAACATTTAAACAGGAACATTTGTATTAATCATATGGCAGGTGGTCCGATTGAAATTAATAAGGGGGATCATAGCGCTGGGTTCTAGAGACAGAAACATTATTCATCCTTCCCTGACATGTGATATTATTAACTTCTAACTCATCGGTTGTAACTTGGTACCCACTGTGTTCAAACCACAAAACACATATAAGAATTATTTTCCAATTTCCACCTTATAACTTGCGTACATGAGATTCCCAACGCATTTCACCATAAATATGGTGCAAATTCTTGTCTTGTTTTCAATGCAATGCTGTGCGGTACCGTGCTGGGATTTCCCCAGTAATCTGTTATCAGAGCGCATGTGATCCACTTGATTAATGCATCAGTGCTAATGTCTTTCTAAAATTTTAATGTACATCCTGTAAATGTGAGTTCGTTTCAGGAATCTGTGACTTTCTGGCTCTGGCTAAACTATAACTCTCAGCAGAGTCTCTGTGACATGATGTGTTCGCCCCCCTGTAGAGCAGTAAATCCCTACACTTCCCGCCCATATCACCCTGTCAGAATTTCCTTCTGTGCAGTCAGCTGGCACAAGTTAATTCAGCTTCTTCCTAAGTTATGAATAAAGAGGGTCTGAAGGGGAAACAGCTGGGTTTGATTACCCACAGAATAAACTAACAAGCCATCACGCACTCTGCATTGAACGATATCAAACTGATAAAATCCATTAAAAAATAAAACAGGAACCATATAAGAACACCCATAACTCCTTCTGTGCCAGTTACTGGTCAAATAGACCTGGTGAAATCAATATTTTTACTGTCTCTTCCCCCCGCCTCAGAGAATAAGAGGAGAGTCAGCGACTACAACTAGGGGTGGAGCCAGACAGTTATTGACAGTATAGTGTCCCTTTAAATTCTATTACAAAAGTTGGTGTAAAGCGCTAAGCTTATGGTTATTTCAGCACTTAGAACGCTGACGTGCTGCCAGCAAAATGTGCAATACCGAGCGTGCCGTAATCCGAAAAATGTTGAGAGCTACTTGTCTACCATGCGGATTTCCATGTACTTAATACGATGATCAAAGGAAATGTTAGAGATTAGTGTTTCCTTTATTGTTTGAACAAGGCTGCTTTTCCTTTATATTGTATATATTAACTCTTTCCCGTACAAGCACAATCACTCCGCGTTCTATGAGCGGAATGTAACTAGTCTATCATTCCGGGCCGTGCTCCTATAGACCTAAGACATGTAATGTAAATAGGTACAGGCTGTGCTTTTTGTCTCGGGGCCTCTAGAAGTTTTTGGATATCTTTTCTCTGCTTTGGAAAACGATCAAAGAATCCCGTTACGATTACCACGGCGTTCAAAAATGTTTTTTTTTGTTCAATCAGAGCCAAATATGCACATATGCAATATAAAGATCAGGAATGGGAGTCAGTCGGAATTAATATCTTTATTTTGATTAAAGATGCGAGAACTTCCATTTCCTTACCTCCCCCTGACCTGGTTTAAATCCAGAGCTGGTCTGCACTCGATTTGTTGATTTGCTGGATAGATCAAAGCCGGGGATTGACCAGGCATAAATGGGAATCGGATTGTTCACCTTAAATATCCGAAGTTGCTCAGAATTCCTTTTTTTTTCCCCCGGGAGGGAATGTATATTTAAAGCGGAACAGCTTTCAGATTTATTTCAATAGGAGAGATCCTTTCAATAACCTGAAACAAGGCAACCTAAGGCTGGATACACACAAGCAGATTTTTCAACCCAATCAACTGATACTTTCGTGTATCGAAAAATCTGTGCTTTCGTCCGCAGCTGCGACTGATGTTGGTCGCAGTCAGGAGAAATGCCTGTCAGTTGCGGCAATAGTGGCCGCAGACAACAGTTCATGCAATTAATCGTGTGGCCGGTAAATCACGGCTGATCGTGCCGTTCCCTATGGGACCACACGATTGGTCGCACGAACTGTTGCCGCAACCGACAGATATTTGTCCCGGCCGAGCGCTCGCTCGGGGCAAATAGTCCCCTCATGTGAACCCAGCCTTAAGCAGATTGGATATAATATGATTGGCAAACAAACAGGATTAATTTAACCTGGGGAGTCAGGTATATGAGGGGGTTTTCTGAGACCTTTTGTGATGAACTTGGCAGCCATTAGCCAATCATAATGAGTCGACGCAGGAAGTGAGCAATAGATCGTTTAGTAATTAGCCTTCTCCCCACGCACTAAGCAGTTATGCTTCCTTTACAAGTTCGTGTTAAAGGTCACAACTAAATCCATTGCTTGTTTGCCTGTGAGACATTAACCTTTAGTCTTACCTTTCATCTTACATAAAGTTCAGATTCTTTGTAACTAACCCTTTCCAGGTTCAACCAATTGCCTTACCTCTAATATTCTGCAACCAAGGCATGCTGGGAGTTGTAGTTTCAAAAGTCTAGGTCTGCAAAGGTTAAACATCACTGGTCTAAAGGGACATAAAGGAGTGACTTAGCTTGTCTTTGCCCAGAGTTCGGGATTTATCAGGCAATGCTGTTTTAACAAGAAGGAAACTTTAAACATTAGTTAAGAAGATAAGGTCATCAAGTACAGTTACATGTTCGATAACTACATTGTTTTAAAAATTAAACCTTTACAGGGATTTGTAACTCTTGGGACCCCCCTGCATGCAGAACGTTGCCACCTTTCTGATCCTTCTGAATAAATCCATCCATCACTTGCCTTTCTAGTTAATTTCTTACTAGAGATAAAGCTGTATCCAGCCCTTCATTCAGTTTTAACTCCTCCCCCTCCCCAAATGGTTGACTTTAGACATGCTCAGTGTGTTCCACTAAGAGACCTAATGTAGCTACTTTGATCCTAAAGGAAGGAGTAATTGCTGAATATTGAAAATACAAATTTAACCAGTGATATTTAATGGTGTTCCAGATGCTTTGTAAATTACGTTGTTTGATGATTAGTGATGGACACAAAACCGAACTCAAACCCGAGTTCAGGCCAAACTTTATGAGTTCGGATGAACTCGAACTATTCGGAATGGTTCATTTTTTCGGGATCACAGCTGTATTGTAAATTCGATAATTATATAAAGTATAGTTCGGTAACCCTCAAATTGGCCGTAACCCTCGAGTGTAGCTTGCGCAAACCTGACAATTGCCCAATCTCTAAGTAAGTTTTGGTGACAGTGACATGTTCCCCAGACCATTTCCCAGGTGCCACAGCCATTTACAGTAAGTTACCATTGTTAGTTTATCTGTAAATCATCAGAACTTTTCGAACTATCACTCTCCCATAGACTTTAATGGGTCCGTTTTCGAACTTTCAAACTTTTACTGAAGTTTGAACGTTCGAAAACGGACTGAACTTATTGAAGTTCGGCCATCTCTATTGATGATGTGCAATTATGTCCAAGAGAGCAAAATTCAATTGCGTCCTAGGCTTGCAGGCAGAATAAAGTGCAAAAGGCAATACATAAAACATACTTTGGGGATTATTCATTATGAGGTGCAAAATTTTGCCCAGGACATCTTATTGGTTGCTGCAACAAATTCGAAAATTCTAAGCATGTCCAAGTCATTGTGTAGCTTTGAAAACCTTGTACAAAGCATTATTAATACATTTGTAATGCAAACGCTCCAGATGATTGCATAAGGACTTTTTATAGGAATCCCAGTGTTGAAAAGCTGCCATGACTTTAGAGAATGGAACAATGTCTACGGTGACACTGCAGTGAACTAAAGCATTGCTGCCTGCTGTCAATGATACGCTTAGACAGGAAATTTTAAACAAGGCCAAACATCTCCAAATATCTGTCTCCAATAAGGGGATACACAGGATCACCTCTGGATCTGAACTGGAGAAGGGGGAGAGCTGGGAATTTGAAGAGGTCATGGGAAATTGGAATCTGTATGTCACATGGGCAGAATGATGAAATCGGGCAAGAAAATCAGAATTATAACAAGTAACGGACCATTGTGCCAAAAATGTGGGCTGGGAGTAACTGCTGAATATGTTAATGAAAATTGTGCAATTACAGAGAATCCGTAAGGTCTTGCCGAACTTAATCCCACCAGAGAGAACGTTTCCTGTAATTACATCCTCTTAGCTTGTCATGTAGAAGGCTTTGGAATCTGCTATATATTCTGGGTGTAATTAAAGAGCCAGTAGGAAAAATGAATATATTCTAATAAAGTATTATCCTTGCCTTAAAACGCCATGACGTGTGTGGATTGTAGCATTAAAGCAGCCATGATGGGTTTTATGAAAAGACTGATCTATGAGGGGGTAACATTTTTGTAGGATCTGGGGAATGGAATAAAATCAGTTGTTACTGGTTTTGTGGCAAAGTCGGCCATTTTGAACAATTGGATGAGCTGGTAATTTTCATTCAATCACAGGGACAATCTGGCCAATAGCCAAACATGCAAAGGATTGGTCCTGGTTCCCCCAATCTATAAATCAATCAATAAAATAACCGTTGGATGACAGGATTGGGCTACAATCAGCCTGTGTGCACAGGTCTAAGGGATCAGGTGTTTTTTTACCATTTTCTTCTTAGCCTGGATCTGCTATCACTTCTCTGTATAATAATGTGGTTGCAAATGGAAGAAATATGAATGGCCCCACCTGTAAGCATAGCGACGGTTAAATCCCCCTCCAATTCGCAGGTATTATTTCCAGCCCATTGCTGGTCTAATTAAAACCAAACCATACAAATTTCCATAGTCCCCTTCTATATTCCCTTGGACAGAGCTGTCAAGTCACTCCTGGCTAACCTCTCCCTGGCCAGTCTGAGAACAGGATTTACTGGAAAGAGAGGACTTTACAAAATGGAAAAAACAGATATTTAAAAAAATGCTCCATAATGCTGCTGATTTCAGAAATGTAAAAATATTGCAATAGTTAAAAACTGAGAGATGTAAGACTAACCTGAAATGCCGTCTGATGTTCTGTTACCTCTCTTTCTGCTACCTGGTTGTACCAGTTTGCAGCTGTTAGTCATGGAACAGATGACATCACAGCCAATCACTGAATGCTATTCCCCTAGCTGCTTCCTCTAAGCATGTCTGAGCGTGCAAAAAAAGCTTGAGAGGTTAGTGTACTTAGGACGGTACTTATAAAACTTTGTTCACGTAGAATAACGATATTGCTACAACAACACAATCATTCTTTTACACGGTGGTCGTTATTTTACACAGTGTTGTGAAATAAGGATGTACTTTGTGCCTTTATTATTGGACATATGAATGACTGGTTTCTTTTAAATATAGCATTTTATTTGAATTATACCAGCAGTACACATGTCAAATAATAAAGGCACAAAGTACATCCTTATTTCACAAAAACTACGATGACTGTGTGAAATAATGGTATCGTTATTTTACAATAGCGAAACAGAAAACGCCCCTAAGGCCATATTCAATAACTTGCCGTATCGGAATATTTGGATACCACAGGTTATTATGAAAGTACGACCACGGTTGTAAATCCATGGCCGCGATCATCCATTTTCTTTCGCTCGTTCATACAATACCATGTGGTATACTACGCCCACGATCGTTAAGGGCGCCTTTAGAAATATGGCCCTTATTGTATTCTACATTAGTAATAATAGCTGGAATCTAACATTGCCAATTGCAGTGCCCGGGAACTATATAAAGGTATATAACTAGATAGACAGAACATCTTCCTACTTATCCCCTTCAAACTATATAAAGGTATATAACCAGATAGATAGAACATCTTCCTACTTATCCCCTTCAAACTATATAAAGGTATATAACCAGATACATAGAACATCTTCCTACTTATCCCCTTCAAATTATATAAAGGTATATAACCAGAACTATATAAAGGTATATAACTAGAACTATATAAAGGTATATAACTAGATAGACAGAACATCTTCCTACTTATCCCCTTCAAACCAACTTTCCCAAATACTTGATGTTCCCTTCGTGAACATGACAATACCCAGGGGCCATAATAAATCAAAGCCTCTTCAAAGATGGGTTTCTAGTATGGCAACATCATAAAAAATCTATTCTCATCGTCTTTAATATACACATATTCTGTGTTTAATCTTTACTTTGCTTTGAACAGACAAGGAGATTTATATCATTCAGATGGGCTGACTTTTCCCCATGTTTATCCTTTTATCAGTCTCGCTTCAACCTGCAAAACCTCCCTTTACCTGTGAGGTGGAAACAGATGGGTTTTTTAAAATAAACTCACTAATTGGCTTTGTGTTTATAGGTGTGTGTATGCAGTGAAGTGCCTGCATTGTATTGTATTGTGCACTAAAGGCTCGTAAACATGAGCGATCGCCAACCCGCAACGCACAATGTGTACAAACTGTCATTTCGGGCGACAATTGGCCCGTGTATGGGCACTTTAGCGGCCGAAACAGCTGTTTGTTGTGAGATCGTTGCCCGATCTGCCAGGCGGATCTCGGAACGAGTTTGAACCTAAAGTCAGTGTCTGTTCAATTTTTCGTCTACTTCTTCTGTAACCTTAGATAGCATTTAAAGGGAAAGTTCAGGTGGAAAAAACATTACTGTTTAAATTATTTATCTATATAATACATACCTATAATATTGTGTAAAATTCTGAAAAATCTGTTGATTTCATACCCTTTGCTGCCCTTTGCTGAGGTCAGTTTTAAGATGCAATTTCAGGTTCTTTCATTTCTACTGATTGGCTGTTGGATGGGTCAAACATGCTCAGATCTCTACTGAGCAACTGAATCCACACAGACACTAGGATCCAAACGACACTACTATGGGTCCTGCAAACAGGAAGACAGTATTTATTTATCCACATTAAAATACTTCCTTTTTTTCCTTCTTTTTTTCCTTCTGCTAAACTTCCCCTTTGAACGTCAGGTTAAGCTGCATATAATAGCTACACTACACATCTAATCAATAATGTTTATTTCTTGTTATAACTAATACCCCGTTTCCTTTATTTACATACAGTAAAACTGCCTTATTCAAAACAATCCCAGAATGTGTGAAGCTGCCACACTGCTTGCTTAAATCAACAAGATCCACGGAAGTTGAAGTCTATTAACATTAATAGTGCCAAGGCTTAAATGTTCATCACTGAGCTTGGCAAATATTCAGCCTCTGCCAACAGACCTAATCTCCTTGTCTAGATATATATTTTGTTAATGAAATTGTTTCCTAGATCTCCCGAGAATTTCTAAGGCTCCATGTGTTTCCCCTCGATGATGATGTCACCCGCCCACCTCCCCAATGATGTCATGTGATTTACTGGGATTTAGAACATGATCCAGTCTTTTTCTGCCCTTTGCCAAGTCTAATACCGTCTTTATCCATCCTGTGATCTCCCTTCCCATTTAATTCAGGCTGATCCCAGGGAACACACTGTAGGGTTATAACGTTTCCTTTTAATTGCCATTGGTGTAAAAGATAAATGGGGCCGGTTCAAAAAAGAAAGTGATGAAACGTTTAGGAAATCAGAATCTAGTTAATATGTTTTCCATACAATAAAATGCTCCGAGTTCTACAAGGATGGAAAAATCCCATCATTAAAGGGGACTGATGGCTAAATTGAATATGTCGCTCTCCACAATCCAATGATTCCCTGTTTATATCATTAGGAACCTTTGCCAGTATTTAATTTGAACATTTACATAGAACAAACGTCTACTGGGGATCCCGCAGTGTTTAAAACAGGGATGTCCAGCCTATGGTCCTTTAGATTTCTAAAAACGCCAACTCCCAGCAAATCCCTGGCTGCAGAGTGCTCATTTACTAACATGCAAGCATAAGTGACAGAGTGCTAACATACTGCAACAGAGCATCAACTAAAGGGGAAGTGTAAATGGGTAAAATATGCTGAATCTTTACTTTACCTTACTCCTCCTTTTTCTCTCTCCCAGTGGGACAGACATGCTCAGTGTGCTTTATCCAGGGAAAGGGTAAAGAGTTTTCAGTCTGTTTACTAAGGTTAGTAAGGAGGTACAGTAAAAGTAGGTAATTAGCTGATATAAGCCACGTGTATGGCACGAAAATAATAGACTGATAGACTGCGATAGACTGTGATAGACCATGATATACTGTTGTAGACTGTAACAGACTATGTTATATTCTGATTGACTATGATAAGCCATGATATACTGTGATAGGCTGTGATAAACCATGATATACTGTGATATACTGTAATAGACCATGATATACTGTGATAGACCATAATAGACTGTGATATACTGTGATATACTGTGATGGACTATGATAGATTGCAATAGATGGTGATAGACCATGATATACAGTGATAGACCACAATATACTGTGATAGACCATGATATACTGGGATTGACCTTGATATTTTGTGATATACTATGATAGACCATGAAATACTGTGATAGACTGTAATAGATACCATGATATACTGTGTAAACCATAATACATGATAGACTGTGATAGGCCGTGATAGACCATGATAGACTATGATATTTTGTGATATACTGTGAAAGACCATGTTATACAGTGATAGACCATGATATTCTGTGATAGACCATGATATTCTGTGATAGACCATGATATATTGTGACAGACCATAATATACTGTGATAGACTATGATATACTGTGATAGACCATGTATTACTGGTAGACCATAATATACTGTGATAGACCAGGTATACTGTGTAGACTGTTAATAGATACCATGATATACTGTGTAACCCATAAACATGATAGACTGTGATAGGCTGTTGATAGACAGGTAGGACTATGATATTTTGTGATATACTGTGAAAGACCATGTTATACAGTGATAGACCATGATATTCTGTGATAGACCATGATATTCTGTGATAGACCATGATATTAACCAAAAGATCGGAGCACTCCTGGGAATCCTCAGTTTAAACAGTATTTATTAAATAACACGTGTGTCGACGCGTTTCAACCCATCAATGGGTCGTTCTCAAGACATGAATGTTGTAACACAGCAAAGTTTTAAATAGCCCAATAACAGTGCCCGCCCCTCCCCTTCGATCTCCGTCCCCCTCCTGTTTTTCTGACAAAGTCCGATAGAGTTCCCGGATAGGTCCACTTAGCAGGTATGTCCATCCTATCAGTGATCTCACTGACACTCCCACCCATAGTAGGCTGTCCATGTGGGAGGTGCATGTACTCGCTCCGCTTTGCCGAAACCTAGAGGAGAACCGGATCCCTTTAGTGTCCCATCATCACCTTCCTTAAAGTGCAAGTGCTCCGTGCATAATTAGGTAAGTCCCAAGAATTTTTTGGACTGCAAGATAAATATAGATTAGTGGAATAAATAATAAAATAGTATAACAATAAAATAGTATAACAATAAAATAGTATAACAATAAAATCAGTGAGAATCAGTCTGTGCTAAAATTCCTACCCGGACAATAAAAGACATATACAATTAGTAAACATAAACATGATACTTTGGTCCATTCTACTCTTCAACTACATATGGCTACTGGTGTCCTACACATTTCTATGCAAACTCGCTGGGGGTATCCGAGGGGACAAGCATGGTAAATGTCATACCCGGCCCATTTAGGGCCCCTTTTAGATGAAACATGTTTCATTTAGACCCTTTGGGGATACAGTGTTCAATCTTCGGATCCACCAAGCCTCACACTGTAGGAGGGCTCTGTTCCTATCACGTCCCTCTGCTTTGGTGACCTGATCTATGGCCATCCATTTAAAGTTAGCCAAAGTATGTTTGGCCTCCTTATAGTGTCTGGCAACTGGTTGTTCCCCATATTTGGCAAGGCTGTCCGTTCCCACATCATACTGGTCTGTGGCCAATGCTGTCCTAATCGCCTTCCTATGATTGGCCATTCTTTCTCTCACTGTGGTTGTGGTTTTGCCCACGTAGTATAGGCCACAGGGGCAGGTTATAATATAGACAATGTGTGTACTAAGACATGACAGTCTGTGTCTAATTTTTAGGCGTTTGCCACTTTGAGGGTGTGGGAAATCAGTGCCCTTGATGATATATCTGTATGTTTGGCACCCGATACAGCTGTAGCACCCCATTTTAGTCACATTTAGCCAACTTGCTTTAATGGGGCCAACTGTAATGTCCGTCCTAACCAGAAGATTCTTTCAATTTTTCCCCCGGTGATCGAACATGGGGCGAGTGTCTTTAAAGGGGAGGGACTCATCACTCTGTATTATATTCCAATTTTGTTTAACACTCTCCTTGATTTGTTCATTGCCTGGTGCATAGTCCAGGCTGAATATAATGGGTTGAGTATTTCTCTTACTCCCTGGTTGGCTACTCCGGCCAGTCACGGACACTCTTGCCCTGTCCAGTTCTCTACTGACCACTTTTTCATCATAGCCCCGTTGTTTGAACTTATTTTTCATAGTAACCACTTGTTCTTCCGCTGTCGCTCTATCTGTATTGTTACGGAAGACCCGTAAGAATTGTGAAAATAGAATTCCCCTTTTCTGGGAATCCGGATGATGGCTCTTAGCGTGAAGAATAGTGTTACGATCCGTGGGTTTAGAAAAGAGGGTGGTCTTGAACCCTTGTGGTGTGTTAATGATTCTCAGATCTAGAAAGTCTATGGAACATGGATCACAGTTCATAGTGAATCGAATCGGAGTGTCAAGATTGTTCAAATATTTCACAAATTCCATGCATTGTTCACCTGATCCCGCCCAGATGATGAATAAGTCATCTATATATTGCCTGTATAAGATCAACTTATGGGCAAATTTTGGGTAAATGTGGGTTTCCTCGTATGCCTCCATATATAGATTAGCAAACGACGGTCCTACATTTGTCCACATGGCTGTCCCTGATATCTGCTGGAAGAAAGATTTTCCAAATCTAAAATAGTTTTTACCTAGGACCATCTCAAGGAGGTCCATAAGGTAATCAACCGGAGGATGTTTATGGCGATTTTTCACAAGTGCCTCCCGGCATGCAGCTATGCCCTCCCCTTGTGGGATAACGGTATAGAGACTATGAACATCACACGTCATTAGAGTGAACTCATCCTCTTTAACTTCTACAGACTTTAAGGTTTCCCTCAGTGCTACGCTGCCCTTTAAATATGATTTCATGTTTTTGACAGCTGGTTGTAGGTAGAAATCTACATACTGGGAGATAGGTTTAAACAAAGATCCCTGTGCAGACACTATTGGGCGTCCCGGGGGGGCTGTCAAAGATTTGTGAATCTTGGGTACTGTATAAAACAGTGGGACTCTAGGGGTCTTAGTAGTGAGGAATTTAGCTGTTCGCCTATCAAGCCAGCCCAGTTGTTCCCCCATACAAATTTTTTCATCCAAGCATTTTTTAAAAACGCCGGTGGGGTCAGTCTCCAGGGGTATATATACTGATTTGTCATTCAATTGGGCCAATGCCTCTGTGCAGTAATAGTCTCTATTCATGAGAACAATACCCCCCCCCCTTTGTCGGCTGGTCTTATTACCAATTCCTGGTCCTCTTGCAAGGATCTAATCGCCTGCTTTTCACTGGGTTTTAGGTTTTCCCTGGGTTTATCCTCCGCTTGTATATTGATAAGCTCTGATCTAACCACATTACCGAATACTTTGATGGATGGGGGAGTGATGGGTGGATCATAGTGGCTAATAGGAGTGAACGGGAGCTTTCTCTGGGTTCTGTCCCTGAACATATCTTTCAGTTTCAATCTTCTTTGGAACTTATATAGGTCCACTTCTGATCTAAAAATGTCAAGTCGTGGGGTAGGGACAAATGTGAGACCCTTACTGAGCACCAGTTGTTCATCCTCAGTGAGGTCATGTCTACTTAGGTTGTAGATTACATTGGTTTCCTCTTTCGGGGGGGGCGTCCCGCTCTTCTTCTTATATTTGCTCCTCCTCGTGGGTCTCCACCTACACCTCCTATTGTGTCCCCTGAACTGGGGCCAACTCCTAAAAAAGATACTGATCTGGGGGGATCTTGTCTCGGGCACTGTTATTGGGCTATTTAAAACTTTGCTGTGTTACAACATTCATGTCTTGAGAACGACCCGTTGATGGATCTTTTGGTTAATATCATATTCTACATGTTCACGGAGGCACCTGGGTGGCTGTAAAAGGAGGACGAGTGCCGCTCCACCCTCGTTAATACTGTGATAGACCATGATATATTGTGATAGACCATAATATACTGTGATAGACTATGATATACTGTGATAGACCATGATATACTGTGATAGACCATGATAAACTATGATAGACCATAATATACTGTGATAGACCATGATATACTGTGATAGACCATAATATACTGTGATAGACCAGGATATACTGTGATAGACTGTAATAGATACCATGATATACTGTGTAAACCATAATACATGATAGACTGTGATAGGCTGTGATAGACCATGGTAGACTATGATATTTTGTGATATACTGTGATAGACCATGATATACTGTAATAGACCATGATATACTGTGATAGACCCTGACAGACTGTGATAGGCTGATAGACCATAATAGACTATGATACACTGTGATAGACAACTGTGGTTGTTTGCCTATCAGTAGGAAGGAACATTTTTATTGGCTATATTGGCTCCCTTAATGTCCACCCACCACCACACCCCTCCACCCTTCATTAAATTTCATATGTAAGACAGGACCCCCCTTCCCAACCTATTCCTTCTGGGAAACAGCGGTCACAGACAATGATTTATAGCCAATTCCTGGGCCACCTCCTCTGTAAGTGTGCAAGCTTGTAAGAGCTTATAAAGCCATGCACATTCAGGAGATGGGCCAGCAGCTTTGGTGTTGATTTCCTTTGCAGGAACATCAGGGACCAAGGTAAGTATATGCACCGAGGAAGGTGACCCGAAACGTTGTGCATGCATGTCACCAATAAACCAGTAAAACGAACAAAGCCTTCTAGAGTGTGTTTTCAAACAAACATAAGCTACCAAGGTAAGTATTATACACCTGATTTCCATTCCAAATGCCAGTTTTTTGGAAATTCCCCGGATCTGGCAGAATTGGAAAATTGCAGTGGCTGAAAATGTGATAGTTGAGGTCGAAAATGTGAAAAAAGATTAAATTACCTTGCTAGTGATCGTTGAAATGTATTCTGTGTATCCCAATCTGGAATCCACACTGCTACTAATTCCTGGATCCATCAGGAAAGGACCTAGAGAAATGATCTGTGGATAAGTCAATTATGTTACTGTGCTACAAGTTCTCACTAACCTTCTCACTACCTTTGCTCCCCTGTATCTGGCAGTGTTATCATAAGTATCATAACCTTGGTAGTGCTACCATTCTCTATAATTAGGTCCTGAATTATAAACATTTTGATGACAGTGACAGGGCAACACAACAATAGAATTTGATTTCCCAGCATATAGGAAGTTCCACCCAACACTGCTCAGCAATTAAATCTTCAAAGGATGATAGACTTATGATGGTACAAAACAGAATCATGAACATTTCTGTAAACTGCAGTGATGTTGCTCCACCCCTTTTGGTCCAGGGCCTAACCAATGGGAAGACATGCTCTTCAGATGTTCTTTCTATTGGATATATCCAGTCTGAGGTGGGGGCAGAGCTTGGACAATCAAATGTCTTTCAAGTTCCCACTGTATGTGACTGTGTCTGTACATAACTATCATATTTCCATTTTGGAAAATGGAATATGAGCATTTGCCTGATAAGACCCAACACATGGTAAGTAACAAAAACATGTTTATGGCCTCTATTCAATCATTTCCACACTGAGCTTCTGAGATACAAAATAAATACCCCCCCCCCCTATTGCAGTATTTACAACCCTCTTACCATTAATACTTATCTAGTAGGCAGCCTGAAGATCCACTTCCTCTCCTTAAAGGTTGCAGCCTTCTCTAAAGCTGTATGAGCTTGCACAGCTTGGAAAACAGTCATTGGCTGTGCTGTCAACATGAACATTCTAACAAGTTGCAATAATAATCACTGGAGAGTTTAATAAAAAAAAATGTATAAAGTTGCAGCGGTTGGATAAATTGCCTTCTAATAGCACAAGAAACAAATCCATGGATTACCTTCACCATAAAAAAAGACAACAATGAAACACAATGAAATCTAGAATTACCTGGGAATAAAGTGGAAGAGGTCGATTTTATAAGCTACTAATATATTCAAGAAAAGCTACACATTCTACTTAAAAACCAACGAGGCCAAAATTATTAACCAAGGAAAAGTAAAATCAAATAAAAGAAAAACAATTCAATATATACAGTAATTCAATAATACTGAAAAGAAAAGATGGCGGAAGTACATTGAATCATTCCACAAGCCAAAATGTATAATGAGAAGAAGATTCTATTCTGTATCATTCTCTGAATTAACCAACCATATGCTTGAGAAGGTTCTCATTCATCCAGGTCACGGTATATCTGTAATATTCATTCATCCAGGTCACGGTATATCTGTAATATTCATCCATCCAGGTCATGGTATATCTGTAATATTCATCCATTCAGGTCATGGTTTATCTGTAATATTCATCCATCCAGGTCATGGTATATCTGTAATATTCATCCATTCAGGTCATGGTTTATCTAATATTTATTCATCCAGGTTATGGTATATCTGTAATATTCATCCATCCAGGTCATGGTGTATCTGTAATATTCATTCATCCAGGTCACGGTATATCTGTAATATTCATCCATCCAGGTCATGGTATGTCTTTAATATTCATTCATCCAGGTCACGGTATATCTGTAATATTCATCCATCCAGGTCATGGTATATCTGTAATATTCATTCATCCAGGTCATGGTATATCTGTAATATTCATCCATCCAGGACATGGTATATCTGTAATATTCATTCATCCCGGTCATGGTATATCTGTAATATTCATCCATTCAGGTCTTGGTATATCTGTAATATTCATTCATCCAGGTCATGGTATATCTGTAATATTCATTCATCCAGGTCATGGTATATCTGTAATATTCATCCATTCAGGTCATGGTTTATCTGTAATATTCATCCATCCAGGTCATGGTATATCTGTAAAATTCATCCATTCAGGTCATGGTTTATCTGTAATAGTCATTCATCCATGTAATGGTATATCTGTAATATTCCTACATTCAGGTCATGGTTTATCTGTAATATTCATTCATCCAGGTCACGGTATATGTGTAATATTCATTCATCCAGGTCATGGTATATCTGTAATATTCATTCATCCAGGTCATGGTATGTTGGTTATATTCATTCATCCAGGTCATGGTATATCTGTAATATTCATTCATCCAGGTCATGGTATGTCTGTAATATTCATTCATCTAGGTCATGGTATATCTGTAATATTCATTTATCCAGGTCATTGTATATCTGTAATATTCATTCATCCAGGTCATGGTATATCTGTAATATTCTTTCATCTAGGTCATGGTATATCTGTAATATTCATTCATCCATGTCATGGTATATCTGTAATATTCATTCATCCAGGTCATGGTATATCTGTAATATTCATTCATCCAGGTCATGGTATATCTGTAATATTCATCCATTCAGGTCATGGTTTATCTGTAATATTCATCCATCCAGGTCATGGTATATCTGTAAAATTCATCCATTCAGGTCATGGTTTATCTGTAATAGTCATTCATCCAGGTAATGGTATATCTGTAATATTCCTACATTCAGGTCATGGTTTATCTGTAATATTCATTCATCCAGGTCACGGTATATGTGTAATATTCATTCATCCAGGTCATGGTATATCTGTAATATTCATTCATCCAGGTCATGGTATGTTGGTAATATTCATTCATCCAGGTCATTGTATATCTGTAATATTCATTCATCCAGGTCATGGTATGTTGGTAATATTCATTCATCCAGGTCATGGTATATCTGTAATATTCATCCATCCCAGAGTCATGGTATATCTGTAATATTCATTCATCCAGGTCATGGTATATCTGTAATATTCATTCATCCAGGTCATGGTATATCTGTTGTGTTCAGTTAGATGAATTGGACTTAAAGGTTAGTTCTTGAAGATGTTTCTCTAGTCTTCAACTGGCTTTCTCAATTCAGAATGACTTGTACAAAGAATCTATTGACAATATAAGTACCCTGGAAAGTTCCAATTAGCATATGACAGCCATGTTAGGGATCTTCTGAATGCAAGGTGTGGATGCATTGAGGCTAAGAGGTGTTATAGGACCTGCCCAGGTAAGGTGCCAGTGGTTCTGGACACATGCATTAGCCATAGGACATAAAGGAGACATTTTGCAAATCTCTCTGCCCCTTCTGTTCTAAGAAGGCTCTGCTCCAGTTTCCCTAACAGTAATTTTTACATCACTGGCTATTGGTTGGTTCAAATGTGATTAAATGGGGCTGGATCAAGGGATAGGGCATTAACGGTCACTATTAGGGGCCCCGCATACAGAAATCAGTGCATTTAGTTATGTACAGGTTAGTGGAAAATGAAAATACTCCATTTGTTCCTAAAAGCATATGTATTTGTGCTGAACTTCCCCTTTAATACTTGAATACTTGGAAGAAGCCATACTGTAGCAAGGAGCAAGGAACTATTTCATATCCCATTCATCAAGTTTATTCAGTTGATGTAACTGCTTTGGAGAATACTTGGAATTCATACATTCATTTAGGACATCTACATAAACATTAATATATATATATATATATATATATATATATATACAGTATATATAAGAGACGCCTCCTGTACTTCCTGCTGACTGTACCAAGAGCCAAATCTGGATTCTTCCTTTTTTTTTTCAGCCAACACATGGGCTGAATTACTAACAGTAAAGATGTCTTTTCCCCAGCATTCAATTAATGCCAAAAATATAAATGGCTTCAAAATTTTTGGATATTCTTCCTGGAAATCTTTTTTGATCTGACACACGCAGCAGAAAAAAAAACCCATTGCAATGATTATAATAAAAAGAGACTAAAATGTTTGAGTTTTTTCGTACAAAATTAAAAAAACAAAAAAACATAATAGGGAAGGAACGTACTTAATCTTAATGTTCTCGCTGTGGAACTGGATTCTGCTATTTATGCCAAGGAATCCTTTTAAGGTTCAACAATGCTGGAAAAAAAAAACTAGCGTAAATCTGCCCCCCAGTGACATTTTGTTGTGTATTGGATATTGTTTAAAATTCTATTTCTTCAATTTTATTCCACATTGAAAACTTGACAGCAATTCACAAAAACTCCCATTTCCAGAGGATTTTTTTTGCCAGTGTTGACCGTGGAAATACAGTCCCACAGACCAGATGTAATAAATTCAATTAAAAGGATAACCCAACCCTAAAACACATTCCCCCTGACTTATACTTCAAAGATACACAGTAAAATCTGTTGTTACAGAAATTCCTGCAGTTACCGCCACCTGCCTTAGCTCATTGAGTTCAGACACGCTCGGTGTAATTTACCCAGAGATTGAGAAGAATTCTCTAATAAGCTGCTTTGTATCTCTCTGACCTAAAGGGACAGTTAAGTAAATGGAAAGTACGCATTCCTATTTGAGAAACTGCAGAGAAATGTGTTTCCATGGGTAGATTTTCTGGGTAGCGAACATTGGTCAAGGCCATGATGTCAACTGCTGACAGCCACAACAAGCAGCAGGGGAGACTGAATCTGCCGCCCAGGAATTAAGGGTACGTAAGTATCCTTAGGAGCATCAGATAAAAGCAAGGTTTAGGGGGTGGGGGTGCTGGATGTGAACATAATTATTTATTATGAGGCTATACTTGCCCTTTAATCATAAATGTGTCTGTAGTTTGTCATGCACTCCCCTACACTTGGGTACACCGCTCTCTGATGTAATAAAAGTTCTTATCATTAAAGATGGTGCTATTTTTGCCCCAACCAATTAGATATTATGTACAATTTGAAAGCTAACATCTGATTGGTTGGGGCTAAATTAGCACCATTTTTAAAGCTAAGAACGTTTATTACATCTCCCTGCTTGTCTATTACATCGACATTTCTGGAATCTTCTTGAACGTAAGAATTTATTAATTCTGTCATTGTGATTCAACATTCTTACAGTATAAATGATGTAAATACGAAATGCAAATGAAAACCATATACAGCCATTTAGACATGAAAGACCGTATGTATAAAGGTAACCTGATAATAATCTCCACTCCGCCAACACTCAGTCTAGAAAAGAAATATAAACTGCCAAGTGATGTGGGATATGATGAAAAATCCACAAGACTCGCCCTGACCGGGCCCCCCAGTTGGATCAGAGACCCTGGCTGGATTAGTGTCATCGACACGAGCCCTAGTAAAAACGTGTTTCTTTCTTTATCCAGAAGCTTTTAAAAACCAAAACATTCCAACTTTATTCATGTGAGAACACACCTGTTATTGTTGGAAATCACATTGATTTCTACAGGTGCAACCGACTTTCAACATGGGGCAGCTTTACTCCAAAGGTCCAGACCAGGTCGCCCGATTATCTGGAAAGTGGAAACTGGAAAATGTAGATTTTGTATCCAATGGACAGATTATGAAAAACACATGTCACAGAGAACATATCAGGACTGATAGACACCATACTTACACCCCTGGTCAAACATACTACATACAACAGCTACATACAAGATACACTGACTTTCTTAACAAACTCCAGAGCATGGAAAAGCTTCCACCTAATTCTCTTTACACAACCACACCCCACATTGTGACGGTATAGCAGCATGTGAAGCAATGTTAAAAACAGATATTTACGCATGGGGTTGCCATGGGTGGTAAAATGGCATCGCAGTATGCCAATCTATTCATGGCCAACTTGGAAGAGCGCTTTCTAAAAACCCAACCCTATAAACCCCATAGGTACTATTGATTTATAGACGACGTATTT
This sequence comes from Hymenochirus boettgeri, assembly GCA_019447015.1. Taxonomy (NCBI): domain Eukaryota; kingdom Metazoa; phylum Chordata; class Amphibia; order Anura; family Pipidae; genus Hymenochirus; species Hymenochirus boettgeri. The sequence goes on along the minus strand of CM033470.1, from coordinate 25,169,312 downwards.
ATCATTTGAACACATGGGGAAGAATGCCTACAACAGTTTTTTTGATGACTAGAACAGATTTCATCTATACTAATAAAAGGCAAAGCCCTCACTCACTCACTCACTCACTCACTCACTCATCACTAATTCTCCAACTTGCCGTGGAGGCAGACGGCTTAAATTTGGCAGGCTCATTCATTGCACCTTACTTACAAAAGTTAAGCAGGTTTCGTTTCAAAATTCCACCTGTAACGGTGAGTATCTGACATTGCACAGACTTATGGTTACCTAGCTTACAAGCTATACAAATCTATATGGTTGGTCCGATTTCAACCAAATTTTGTATGCATATAAAAATACAGTAAAAGGTTAACCAAATATTTTTTTTAGGGTGGGGGTGAATGGGGGGGAATAGAATTTTGAACTCCTGCACACTAACGGCTGGACCCATTTTCACCAAAATTTCAGGGTGTGTGTGGGGACTGGCTGAGGTGTAAGGGGAAGAGTTTGGAGGGTGGACAGAGAGGAATAGTGGGGGGTATTAGGGGCGGACGGGGAGGGGTGGTGGGGGTTATTTTCACCAAAATTTCGTAGTTGAATAAAAAATATAATATTAAATTAAAGTTAATGAGTGTTGCATTATCGTAAAGATTATTGAATTGTCTTTCTTTAATATATCAAGTGCCGAGTGATTACAGCAATCTTGATACATTATTGCTTTCTTACTAAAAACGTTATTTCAATACATCTCCGCTGCGAAGCGCGGGTATTTTGCTAGTCCAACAATAAAGTTTAAAATGGAATTCTCTCCACTATGACAGTTTTACCCAGGCCACCAGGGGTGTCTCTAGGGTTTTGTGTCTATGCGTGGCTCCACTAGGGAGGATAATGAAGTGATCCTGATCTTATCACAGCTCTGTGCAATGCATTTGTCTATAGTGTATCTATCTGAAAATAAATAAAACATTCACTATCTGAAAGTAGATGAAACATTGAGCAGATCAATCTGGCTCCACATTTTTATTAATTACCCAATGAAGCACTGACCCGCAATGCATGACGTTTTGGATGACTATCGGCAAGTGTATGGGCCGAAACGGCCCCAACCGAATGTCCATACACTTACCAGTGTAACTGCCATCATACACCATCATCAAGAAGTCCAGCGGCGTCCCACAGAAGACGGTCCCCAGAAGTCCAGCGATGTCCCACAGAAGGCTGTCCCCAGAGGTCCAGCGGCGTTCCACAGAAGATGGCCTTCACTCACAGGCCCAGCAGCCTCCAAAAAACTAGCCCCTACTCAGGCCCAGCAGCCCCCCTCAGGCCCTACCCTAGAACAGCCCCCACTTATGCCCAGCAACCCCCACTCAGACCCGGCAGCAGCCCCCACACAACCCCTACCCAGGCCAGGAAAAGCCCCCGGCCGCTCAGGCCCAACAAACCCCACACAACCCCTACCCAGGCCAGGAAAAGCCCTCACAGACTCACTCAGGCCCAACAAACCCTACACAACCCCTACCCAAGAACACCCCCCCCCCCCGCGCAACCCCCCCCCCCCCCCCCCATTCCTTAGCCAAAAATGCTCCCCCCCCCCAAGTTAGCCACATAAAGCTTACACCAACCAACCTTACGCCAACCATACACTAACCTTACACCAACCAACCTTACCAGATAGATTAAATAGAGGCAAAAGTACAGCCAGGCAGCAGGCCTGGACAATTAGACGCACATGTGGTCTCAGTCACCGCCGGAACCTCTGCACTCTCCTGGGCTGTTGGTGCCACTTACACAGAAGCGCCTCCGAGTCCAAGCGAGCCTCCGTCCGTCTCGCAGAATACAGGAAGGATGCAGCGCTTTCTCTCTCCCTCTCTTACCCGGCGGCACCACTCTGCCACTTTGTCTCAATGTGGCTCATTAGCGAGACAGCCCTGCAGGCCACACCAAGAAAGGAATCATATATAGCCAAGCAACAAGATATCACCGGATATGTTCCGAGCCAGATGAGAGAGACAAACATCTATATGCGCCTGGGAGGTCATTTCAACAAAAGGGATATCCAGCTAGAACCGTTACTGCCAACACGAAAAAAGCTTTGAGGATTCCCTGTAAAAACCTCCTACAGTACAAAGACAGAGAAAGAAACACCCGGGTACCCCTCGTAGCAACTTATAACCCCTCACTAGAAGGGATACGGAAAATAATAAAGGAATTACAGCCATTGATAAATGAGGATAAAAACCTGGAAAACATCTTTCCTGAACCTCCTGTCCTTGCATTCAGACAGCCACCAAACCTACAGCAAAAACTGGTTAGAAGGAAACTACCCACAGACCATGGAAATAATACACCAGGTACTACACCATGTGGGGGCGCTAGATGCAAGCTTTGTACCAACATCAACAGTTCTCCTTTTGTTACAGACAGGAATTCTTCCCATCCATGGATCCTATCGCTGTACATCCAGCAATGTGGTATATTCAATACAATGACCCAAATGTGAGGATGTAATATATATTGGAGAAACTGGCCAAAACTGCAAAAGAGGATGAATTCCCACAGAAGTAGCATCACCCACCATGACGAGGATAAGAAATGTTTCCATTCCCAGCCTGGACACACTATGGAAAACGTCCAGGTCCAAATCTTAAAGGGACATTTTAGTAACACACAGAAAAGAAAAGCATTGGAAGCTAAAATGATCTTATGATTTGACTCTAAAAACAATGGTTTGACCCAGGACAGGGGATTCCTTCCACATTATCAATAATTCACATCCTAGCTCCCCCTTACCAGTTTATTTTAGCTTTTATATATTTCTTTTTTCTTCCCTCTTTCCTTCCTCTTCCTCCCCCATCCTATTCTCATTCCCACTTCACTATTCTGCTATCTCCCCTATTTATTACCTCTACATTTCCCTTGTCTCTCCTCCCATTTTATTGCCCTCTTCACTTTCCTGCCACTTATCTTATTATCTTTTGGCTCTTTACTTTGTTTAACCTGGGTTACAATGAGTCCTGCTCTGACCTGATGAAGAGGGTTTATCCCTTGAAAGCTTGTCTACTAAATAAACTGTACTCAGTACTCTTATTACTTTACATCTATACATTGGACTAATACGACACTACAATCATTTTCTATCCTGAAAAACACATCTGCTCTCTCCAGTGTTTTATTATAGACAAGACTATAGAACAATGGGCGGATGAACATTTACACTTACGATCTTTACCATAATGGTATTGTATAGGCTTCGTACAATTACGGTCGCGATCCTAAATCTACGCATGATACTAAATTATAGGAACATGATCGTAATTTTACGTAGAATTAGTTTTTAGGATAATCTTGTAAAACAAAAGACCGTGTTCTAGAAAGGTTAAGGGGCATTTCAATGATGACATTAGTAGAAGGTCATCGAAAATACAAAGCGGTACCAAACAGTCTTATGCCGAGTACTGGGACTCCCTGACAAGGGCTCACTGCCCCCGCCCTCCAATATCCATATAGAACAAACAACAATGAGGGAGGTCCAGACGCTGAGCAGAAAGTGATGACTGTGAAACATGTATTCCATCAGAACCAAGTAAAAACAGTGGCAACGTTTCAGGCCCACACTCAGCCCTATCTATAGCCTCCTGAGAGAGCTGGAGAAAGGGCTGAGTGTGGGTCCAGAAACGTTTTTACTTGGTTCTGATGGAATAAATGTTTCACAGCCATCACTTTCAGCTCAGCGTCTGGACCTCCCTCATTGTTGTTTGTTTTATATTAGTAGAAGGTTATGTCATCGTTTCTGTAGCCTGTGATAGGCCAGTTGAGGCTTAAAATTTGCTGGTCTGAAATCAAACAGAAATATGTTACCAGTCCACTAGGGATGGCCGGTTCGCGGATCCGAACCCGGATCCGCTGCGGATTTATCCTGTTCGCGAACAGCAGATTTTTACGGATTTTCCGCCTTCCGAACCGCGGATTTCTTGTATTTTCGAAAATATGTATTTTCGAAAAATTTAGAAATTACGAGGATTTCTCGTATTTTCGAGGATTTTTTTCATTTTAATGGGTCCGCTGGCGGATTTTCGAATTTTCAAATTTTTTCGAAAATTCGCGGATCCTCCAGCGGACAGGATTTTGCGAAGTTCGGACATCTCTACAGTCCACCCCTCAAAAAAAACAATTGATATAAATCACTGAGAGATGTGAAAGAAAACACAGGGCTGGTGTGGCCCAATAAACGTTATCTTCCCCAGAAAGTAGTGGGATATTTCAGTGAAAATTAAAGCAGGTAGAAATGATCCAGATGGACTTTCTGTTCAAACCCTGAGCTCTAACATTGTTTGGTTCCACAGTTAGGGAGACAAAACCCATTTTTAACTTAGGCGCATTTTTCATTTCTTGTTTCTTCCTGTAGGGGGAGTTTCTATTTTCTGCTCGGCTCGCTATGCAGATTTTTAATTTCTAGTTTCTACCTGTAGGGGGAGTTTCTCTTTCCTGCTCGGCTCGCTATGCAGATTTTTAATTTCTAGTTTCTACCTGTAGGGGGAGTTTCTCTTTTCTGCTCGGCTCGCTATGCAGATTTTTAATTTCTAGTTTCTACCTGTAGGGGAGTTTCCTTTTCTTCTCTCGGCTCGCTATGCAGATTTTTAATTTCTAGTTTCTCACCTGTAGGGGGAGTTTCTCTTTTCTCTGCCGCTCGCTATGCAGATTTTTAATTTCTAGTTTCTACCTGTAGGGGGAGTTTCTATTTTCTGCTCGGCTCGCTATGCAGATTTTTAATTTCTAGTTTCTACCTGTAGGGGGAGTTTCTATTTTCTGCTCGGCTCGCTATGCAGATTTTTAATTTCTAGTTTCTACCTGTAGGGGGAGTTTCTCTTTTCTGCTCTGATTTTTATGCAGATTTTTCATTTCTCTTTTGCACCTGTAGGGGGGGTTTCTATTTTCTGCTTGGCTTGTTAAGCAGATTTTTTTATTTCTCGTTTCTTCCTGTAGGGGGAGTTTCTATTTTCTACTCTGATTGTTATGCAGATTTTTCATTTCTCGTTTCCACCTGTAGGGGGAGTTTTTATTTTCTGCTCCACTTGTTATGCAGATTTTTAATTTCTTCTCTCCAGGCAAAAACCAATTAACTAATTTCTATTGTTTCCAAAAACACTGACCACACGTAGCAGAATTAGTTTCAGCCTAGGAAGCAATAACATCTGAAGACAACGAGATCATGTGTTTTACTCCTCGGGGAGAAAATGTTTCCTTGTGGCTTTTGTTTGTTCTAATATTAGTCAAGGGCCACATATGCAACTAGTATGGCACCCAGGAAATAAACATACAAAGTGGATAAAGGACAACTTAAACATTTCCTTATAACAGGGTGTTTACACAATTTCACTAAATGTAAAGGTAGGGCTCAGTGGCGTAACTAGGAATCACTGGGGCCCTCAGCAAAACTATGATGGGGCCCCTATCTGTGCTTCTTCCACAGTGGTTTTCTGGGAGGAGACTATATCTGTCATAGGAAAAATAAGATGGGGTCCCCTTGGCTCCTGGGTCCCCCTATGGTTGGTCCCCCTGCTCCCCTCTAGTTACCCCCCATGGTAGGGCTGCTCTAGGACAGAACGTCATATTGGGAATGCTGGGCTCAAGAGGTTTCCACCTTCTTTCCAAGCTCTTTTCCAAGCTTGCACACGCTCAGAGGAGGCAGCTATGGGAACAGCATTCAGCCATTGATTGGCTGTGATGTTACCTGTCCCACCCGTGACTATAAGCTGCTAACTGGAAGAACACGGAAACAGAAAAACGGGCAACGGAACATCGGCATTTAAGGTTATTCTTATATCTCTCAGATTTCTATTGCAATTTTGGGGTAACTATATAGAAATTTTCATTTGAGAGAGACTTTCCCTGGCTTTTGCCAGCATATCTCCAAAACCACCCCTAATTAGGCTATCTACCCTGTAGGTATTTCCATTGATTCACAGGCAGAGGAGCAGTTAGGGCACAACATTGTAGGTAAGGCTAAAAAATATACAGGGCTACTACTGGCAAAATAAACACAGTAACTGTGGTAAGTGCACATTAATGAACACATGGATGAGGTGTAATTTGGGTTGGCGGGACTTGCCCTTACTTTACCCATACCACAATTGTCCTGGTTTCCCGGGCAGACACGGTTTGAAGGGTCTACCCAAGAGTCCCGGTAATCCACGCAAAGCCCCGCAATGGATGGGGCTTGGGTGTTCTTTGTGGGCGTTACTGGGTGTTCCAGGGTCAGAGCTGTTTGCGTCATCGTTAGGCTCAGCCCCACCTCCTTTTGAAGTATGGTTTTGTTTATGTTAGGGTGCTAGTTTAAGTTTCCTATTTGTATCTAGTGTGTCCCAGCACAGCATAATGAGTAACTGTTAACCCCTTATTACATCATCACAAAGTTTGTCCTGACATCACCTCAATAGAATATATTGACTTATACTATACATTAAAATTTTATTTTTTAGAAATTAAAAGTACCTGAGGCAGGGAGGTAGGGTTGATTATTCCAACCTGCCATTATGGTTTCATTGAGGAGCTAAAGCACATACAGATTTCATCTGCCAGGTTGGTGTCCTGGGCCTTCCTGTATTAAAGATAGTGCTGAAGCACCCAGGGAGACTGGCAGATGCTGTTTTCTTCATGCAGCCGCTCCTCATAGAAATGATATTGGAAGGTAGAAAGTACCAATCCTACCTCTCTAATCCTACCCCCCTGTCTCAGGTACATTTTTATTTTAACTGAGTTTTTTTTTGTTTTTTTTTTAAATCCATATGCATAATAGTTCTCCTTTAATGCAAAATTGTAAAACCCAGAACTGTCCAATCATTCACTGACTGTAAACGCCCCATTGGAAAAAGTGTAATCCATTTCAGTTATGTTCAATATAGTCAAGTTTGGTGATGATGGCTTCGTTATTTATCCACATATCCTAAGAACAATGCTTGGCCTCTGTATCACTATTCACTCCACAGCAACTGAAATTCATTTAGCAGGCACATTCTGAACTCAGAAGATCATTCTAGGAACAAAGGATTGTGGGTCATATAAAACACAATAGCCTTATAGATAAAACAGCAGTGAAATGCAATAAAACAATCGGATTCACAGATATACAAGAATGGATTCTGATCTTTTGCTATGATTGACAGCTGATTTGCATACATATGGACGCTGCGGAGTGATTTTAATATTGAACGGGCAATACAAAGTGTTGTATGTGAGGATTCCAATAGTGTCCTCTGTGAATTGAGCTATTTCCATAATTGATGAAAATAATTCTTTTTTTTTTTAGCGAATAGGAAATAAAAAAAATGTTCAAGCATTTGGTTTCACTAAAAGCAATTAAACCAATTTCTTGGAAGCGATTAAACTGTAGAAAATATCCAATAGCAGATGTTTAATATTCTTTTTTATTCACTGTTGTAAATAATGATTAGCAGGGATAGAATTCAGTTTAGTGGGGGAGTCTTAGGATCAATAATGCAGGAATAGAGATCATCAGATCGCTGTATACTTTCTCTTTAAAAGACTGGGCTGGCAGCAGATGTTAATTGTAGAGAGTTTCACTTCGCAAGTGGCGGTTTCGACAATCCTCGGGTCCATTGTTATTTTCGGGAATTCCAAAATTCAGAATGAAAATTGTAAAATCGCAAATTTGGAAATTGCACTTTGAGAATTAAAAAAAATCACAATCAAAAATTGTAACATTCCATTGGAAATTGAAAAGTCAAACTCAAAATTTCAAACATTCCATCAGAAATTCAAAAGTTAAATTTGAAAATTCGAACATTCCATCGGAAATCCAAAAGTCAAACTCGAAAATTCGAACATTCCATCGGAAATTCAAAAGTCAAACTCGAAAATTCGAACATTCCATCGGAAATTCAAAAGTTAAATTTGAAAATTCGAACATTACATCGGAAATTCAAAAGTTAAACTCAAAAATTTGAACTTTCCATCGGAAATTCAAAAGTTAAATTTGAAAATTCGAACATTTCATCAGAAATTCAAAAGTTAAACTCAAAAATTCGAGCATTTCATGGGAAATTCAAAAGTCGAACTCGAAAATTCGAACATTCCATCGGAAATTCAAAAGTCAAACTCGAAAATTCGAACATTCCATCGGAAATTCAAAAGTCAAATTCGAACATTCCATCGGAAATTTTAAAATGAAACTCGTAAAGTCGAGAGTTGCATAGAAAATTTTAAAAATTGTGGTTCAATTAGATTCTCCGAATCTCAGTAAGTTCCACAGAACCGATGACGGAAAGAAACTTGCCAGTGTATTTATAAGCAGCCGGAAAGGTAGCGTATATTATAATCAATGTAATTCTATACCACGTTAATGTGAACTAGTGATATCTAAAGGCAGTGGTGGCCTTAGTCTTACCAGTTGTGCTGAACCAACTTTGTTAACAGATTAGCAAAAGTTCACGAATCCTGGAGCTCTGGGACCGGTCTGTATTCACATAACTAGAGATGAAACGTTCACGATTCTCAGATTATTTTAAGAACTGTACGAAATCCCTTTGAAGTTGCCTATTTTATTATTTTCAGAGTGTTTAGCCTGGTTGCCACATAGAGGAGCCTGAGGCAACATTCCAACATCTGGGTGGTTTGTCAACAAACAGTTTGGCTCCAGAGGCTGCTCCAAAGATGATAGGCCTCCGAGATGGAGGAAAGATCACAGGGAACAATTAGAAGCATACAAATGTAGCAGAAGACACATCAGACTATAATAGGTCTTCGGGGTGGCGAGGGCGTGTTCAAGAAAATCCTCTGTGCATTGTAGGTAAAAGGTGTTTTATTGTGGGCTGTATGGGAAATAGAACTGTACAGTACAAGTCAAATAACTTTTTTTGTGCATCAATACAGATATGAAGCCATACTATATTACTACTACTATTATACTAATACTATTATACTATATTACTACTACTATTATACTAATACTACTATACTATATTACTACTACTATTATACTAATACTACTATACTATATTACTACTACTACTATACTAACTACTACTATACTATACTACTATCTACTATCTAACTACTACTACTACTACTATACTACTACTACTATATCTACTACTACTAATACTACACTATCTACTATACTAATACTACTATACTATATTACTACTACTACTATACTAATACTACTATACTATATTACTACTACTATACTAATACTACTATACTATATTACTACTACTATTATACTAATACTACTATACTATATTACTACTACTTCTACTATACTAATACTACTATACTATATTATTACTACTACTACTATACTAATACTACTATACTATATTACTACTGGTATTATACTAATACTACTAAACTATATTACTACTACTATTATACTAATACTACTATACTATATTACTACTACTATACTAATACTACTATACTATATTACTACTACTATACTAATACTACTATACTATATTACTACTACTATACTAATACTACTAAACTATATTACTACTATACTAATACTACTATACTATATTACTACTACTATTATACCAATACTACTATACTATATTACTACTACTACTATACTAATACTACTATACTATATTACTACTACTATTATACTAATACTACTATACTATATTACTACTACTACTATACTAATACTACTATACTATATTACTACTACTATACTACTACTACAATACTATATTACTACTACTATTATACTAATGCTACTATACTATATTACTACTACTATACTAATACTACTATACTATATTACTACTACTACTATACTAATACTACTATACTATATTATTGTCACTGAGAATTAAGAGAGATGGAATCCGGTCCAAATTGGAACTCCCAAATCCGTGTTCTGTTGATCCATTCAGAGCTAACAGAACTTTTCAAAAACCCTCGAAAGTAGCCTGGTATATGTGGTAACAATATCTGCTGGTATTTTCGAGGGTCCCCCAAAATACAAGTCTACCTTATATGGTTACTGCATATACAAGGATACTTTATATGGTTACTGTGTATTCAAGGTTACTTTATATGGTTACTGTATATGCAAGGCTACTTTATATGGTTACTGCATATACAAGGCTACTTTATATGGTTACTGCATATACAAGGCTACTTTATATGGTTACTGCATATACAAGACTACTTTATATGGTTACTGTATATACAGGCTACTTTATATGGTTACTGTATATACAGGGCTACTTTATATGGTTACTGTATATACAAGGCTACTTTATATGGTTACTGTATATACAAGGCTACTTTATATGGTTACTGTATATACAAGGCTACTTTATATGGTTACTGTATATACAAGGCTACTTTATATGGTTACTGTATATACAAGGCTACTTTATATGGTTACGGTATATACAGGGCTACTTTATATGGTTACTGTATATACAAGGCTACTTTGTATGGTTACTGTATATACAAGGCATCTTATATGGTACTGTATATACAAGGCTACTTTATTGGTTACTGTAAACAAGCGACTTTTATATGGTTACTGTATAGACAAGGCTACTTTGTATGGTTACTGTATATACAAGCTACTTATATGGTTACTGTATATACAAGGCTACTTTATATGGTTACTGTATATACAAGGCTACTTTATATGGTTACTGTATATGCTACTTTATATGGTTACTGTATATACAAGGCTACTTTATATGGTTACTGTATATACAAAGGCTACTTTATATGGTTACTGTATGTTAGAGATGTCCGAAACTGTTGAGTTTGGAAAATCATCTACTTTCGATTTTCGTCTACTTTTGAGGGTTACCGTATGTTGCAGAAGCTCAAAATTTTATTTTATTTATTTCCTTTGTGCTGCACAGCTACCTGACTCCCTATTAACGCATTATATACAAAATCCTTCTCTTAACATTTAAATCCCTTTGCTCTGCTTCTCCTTATATTTCCTCTCTAGTGTCCCCATATGTCGCTGCCTGTACCCTCCGCTCATCACAGAACCAGCTCTTATATAGACCCCCCACTCACACTGCCTCCTCTTACCTTAGACCTTTTTCTCTTCCGGCACCCATCCTCTGGAATTCTATTCTATATATTCTCTCTACGTCAAGAAACCCCAAAAAAACTAAATCTAACCAGTCAAGCTATCTCTCTGAGCACAGCACAACATAGGGCTGTTGATACTGCACCAGTTATTACTTTAGCACTTCCACGCTCTTCTATGTATCTGTATGTTACCCACCTAATTAGATTGTCAGCTCTACGGGGCAGGGGCCTCTTTCCTTGTGTTACATGTTTCAAGCACTTGTATATTTCATGATGCTCATACTTGTTTATATGTTAAATATTTATTTACTGTTTCCCTTGTACGAGTTTTTCTAAATTGTACTGTGCAGTGCTGCGTCCCCTAGTGGCGCTATATAAATAAACATATACATACATACATACATACATTTATGTTTTAGTGATATGTATGTGTTCCCCTGACCATTTCCCAGGTGCCTGAGCCATCTACAGTAAGTTACCATGCTTTATTTACCCTTACTTTAATTAGAATTTTCCCCCCCCGTTGACTAGGCATGGCCGGTTCGCGGATCTGAACCCGGATCCGCCGCGGATTTATCCCGTTCGCGAACGGCGGATTTTTCCGGATTTTCCGCCTTCCGAACTTCCGATTCGCGGATTTTAAGTATTTTCGAAAATTTTTGAAAATACAAGGATTTCTCTTAATTCCATACATACGTATTTTCAAAAATGTTCGAAATTACGAGGATTACTTGTATTTTTGAAAATACATATTTTCGAAAATACATGAAAACGCACAATTTCGAAAATTCCCGAAAATAAGCGAAAACTCGTAATTTCGAAAATATCGTTATTTCAAGGGTATTTTTAATTTTAACGGGTCCGCTCGCGGATTTTCGAATTTTTCTGAAAATTCGCGGATCCTCGAGCGGACCGGATTTTGCGAAGTTCGGACATCTCTACCGTTGACGTCTGTTTTAGAATTTTCGATTTTTTTTCCCAGAATTCTGAAAATTCAAATATGGAAAGAAACACGTCAGGTTGGAACATCACCAGGCTGGTGTTTTCAGATATTTTTACCTAGCCAAGTATAGACCCTTGTTTATGGACCCATCCACTTAGTTATCCCATGTAACCAACATTGTAATGGTAATGTAACCCTGTAGACATCATTATGGGAAACACTTACTGGATTGGCTCTTTCCCAGTTCTGCATTCCGCATCGCAGGATTGGTGCCAGAGGCAATTTCTACATCAACAATAAAAGAAACTTCATGTACCGTATTCATGGCAGATTGCTTCACCATACAAACCTCACCATTGTCTAGCTAACTCTTCGGGCGATGGGAATATAGATGTTTTTTCCTTTATAACATTCTTCTGGACTTTCCAAATTTATTAACCCTGATTCGCACCTCAATATGAAATGAATGGATCCAAACTGTAACGGTCAAGTCTTCTCTTTCGTAGAGCTCAGGGCTGGTTCTAGCCATTTTGGTGCCCTGGGCTAGTTTCCCCTCTGGTGCCCCATTTCCAACTGCAGCTTCCCACAACCACCTGTTAGATTGGTCTTTGGATAGGTTGGAAAACTCAGCCAATATGATTATATTGTGTGGAAACAGGGAGGACAAGGGGAACTAGATTGGTTGCTCTATGGCTGATAAGGATCCGCCAGCCCGATGGTGAACGTCACTATCAGCATATAACATCGATTGTGGCAGCTGTACGGTTAATTTTCTGTGTTAGCCTCTGCAGTGAAGGAGTTTAAGCTCACTGCAGGGCAGGAGTGGGAAGTCTCTTGGTGCATCAGACTGCATGTCTTTTAAAGGGCATGTCCACCCAAAAAAATAAGTAACCCTTTTTAGTATAATTACCCCCAAAAGTGGACTTTGGTTGTAACCTTCCATTGAGCATGCTCGTAACCGGCTCTTCTGGGTATAAACTGTCAGCCATTGGCCATGACATCATCAGAGCTAATTACGAGCATGCAGGGTCTTTCAGCAAGGGATCGGCTGATGTTAGAGTAAGTATAGCTCCGCGTGGGAGGGTCGGATCAAGGTAAGTTTACAAGGAAAGTCCACTTTTGGTGTGTGTGTGTGTGTAGGGGGGGGTACTTATTTTTGGGTGGACATTCCCTTTAAAAGGAAAAAACTTTGAATGGCACCCTAGATTTTTGCCACATATGTGGTCATGCATGTGCCACATATGTAAGTCACGTATGCCTAAAAACAGCGATGGTCGAGTTAAACATACAGTATTGACATAACTATGACAATTTAAAGGGATCAGCCTGATTATATTAATACAAGAAGATTTTGGAGATAAATGTGACCTTTGTGGGTGACCCAGGTATCACATGATAGGGAACGTTATTACTGTGCAGTGGTAAGAAGCTGACACTGAGAAATTCTCACACTTTGCCTTAGGGTTTGGCAGGGTTTGAAACAGATGAAATGGAAGGACTGGCATTAAAATGCTCTGTTCCATGGTGGAGCCCTGTTCCAACCAGGACACCTGTATTGGTTACTGCACAAAGAGGCCTTTCAGGTCCGGGTTCTTTTGTCTTGTACAGAGGGAACGGAGGGAACTTTGAACTCTTACCGGAAATGTAGATTCTCATAGGTGTTTCCTAACACAAGCCACGGAGTTTCCCACCACCATCAAAATAACCTTCCCTGCAGAATGAACCATTTTATATTTATCATTAAATCTTACTTTAACAATGTAACATTAAAGGGGAACTAAAGGCTAAATATACAATTGTAACAAAAGATAAGACAGCAGTAAATGATGTTGATTTGCTGTCTTATTGCTCTTAAAGTTAATATTTAGTCAGATGTGCCCACCCAACCAAAACCAGCACCGTTACCCGCTCCAGGAGGATAAGCTGGCATGAGTGTCTAAATAGGGGTTGTGAGTTTTGCAATTACCAATTATTACACTATGGGGGAGAATTAGTGCCCTACCTGCCCTGTAGGTGCCCTTTAAATCCAGCGGGTAAACCTACTGACGTAGAGGGTCTTCCTGTCACACCCCCTTAATGTAGTTAATGTATAGTGATGTGCATGTGTGGTATGGAAACCCCCACATTTGCATATAACATGTATTTCCAACGCTTGAAAGAACCAGGAAGCAAAAAAGGGGTAAAAACCTCAGGCAGCATTTCAGATTAGTCTTACATCTCTCAGGTTTCATTACTATTGCTGTTTTGGTGGTAATTTATCTATATACAATTTTTCATTTGAGGTATGGACACCGTTTCAGGTGAAATAGAGCATGAAACATGGTGTGTGTAGGATGGTGGACTTGCCCTTTAAAATCTTAAATCCTTCCCTTTAATTTTCCTTCAAGGGAAAAATATATCCGTTAAAAAAGAACCTTTAAAAAAATGATGATCAGCATCACCTATAAAGGACAACTGTATTGTCTAAGCTCTGCACACACATTAGTTTGGTTAGGCCCTAGACAAAAATGTGGCGGAGCAACAACTGTACAGTTGCCCTTTAAACTAAGCTTTAATATATTTCATACACACATTTCAGGTGGCGTGCACTCTTTATCTAATGGGGGGTCACGGAGCATATTGTCTGTGTTTTGCGTACTTAAAGAAATCTCATTTGGATTAATCGTTAGCAGGTATCCCACCCTCCCGTATTTTGGGGTGGTCTCCTGCGCTTCTGCGAGACCACCCCTCACTCCTGAGACCCGTACTTACCTGGAGTTTCTGCCTCCAGAATGCCCCTTCAGCCATCACGCCCCTAACCCTGCCTAATTTATAACATATGACACGTCACTGGCCCTTTCCACCTCCTTCTTCCCACCCTGCCGGAATCCACCTTTGGCAGGGTGGGATGTCTGCATTAGACTTCAAAGGGGATTCCTAGAGTTCCACAACTTAACTGCCCACAACAAAACAACATCGCGGTCATTAAATACCAGTCGATATTCAAATATACACTAATGACCGGTATCCTAACATAATGCGTGGTAATGCCTTATGGCTGGATATATAATTTTATTTTGTTTAGATTTTAATAAATACCGTCCAATCAGAATTGGGCTCTTTACTGTATGACCAGTTTATATCTCCGTACCTTCCGCCAGTACGGAGTTAGATCTGACTCATTGCTGCGGTTTCAAAACTATGGCCAGAAAAATTCAGCTTTGACCCAGATTTTCACTCATCCAGTTCAGGAGTTGGTTAAGGAGTTTATTAAGGAAAACCAATGACTTGTTTCATTACTGGTTATTTTTACATTTGTTTTGTTAAAGAAAATGTTCCATCATTACCAGTATTAATAAACCTTGAACAATAGTCAGTATAAGATTATCTAGCACGCAAAAATAAAGGAGCGGTAAAACCATAAATGTTCCAGAGTCTTATTGCATGTTAGCAAATGGTTTAGTAAAATATATACCATATATACTCAAGTATAAACCAAGGTTTTTAGGCTTTAAAAACAGCCTGAAAACCGAACCTCGGTTTATACTCGAGTCAAACTCAGGGGGCCACTCGCTCCGCATCCTCTTTGGTTACAGATGACGTAACTATTCGGCGCCTCTCGCTTCCCGGTATTGACGTCATCCAGAACCGCAGAGGATTGGCTGGGAGTGGCTGGGAGACGGTAACTAGAAAAAATATAAAGAAGGGCTGTCCAGTCCCCAAAACTTGCAAATAAGGGTTAAAACCCCCTTTATTAATGCATATAACAAACCAACCAAAAAGGTTGGGTTGTTATATGCAAGAATAAAGGGGGTTTTACGCCTATTTGCAAGTATTGGGGACTGCCCTTCTTTATATTTTTTGGAGTGGTCATTAGTGGCAGTGAGTTGGAAACTACAACTCCCAGCAACTAAAGCATGCCAGCAGTGTAGTTCCCAAACATCCAAGAAATTGGGGGTTACTGTGTGGCATTTACTCTACATATTGTATTTGGCTATTACTGTATGGGACTTCTGATTGGGACTACTGTATGGGAATTCTGCTGTTCATTTAATGGGCAACTAAAGCTTCAAAACAATACAGAATCAGAAGGCAGTAGTGGTAATCATTTCTACCCTCGGTTTATACTCGAGTCAATCAATTTTACTCCTTTTTTCAGGTAGGATTATACTTTTTTATAAACCGGCCGTGTTTATACTGGGGTCGGTTTATACTACAGTATATACGGTAGATATTTATATATATAAGGAATAAGGTAAATCAATCTAAAATCCATAAAATAGAATGGATTGGGTCGATAAGATAATAGAAAGGTTAATAGGATAATAGGAAGGTTGAGAAAAGGGTATAAGAATGGGATATGGCTAAAGGTGACCATACATTAGGCCTATTTTATGTACAATCCAACATACAATTCGACATTTAAGTTGATTGGCCAAATAATCGTACATTTTCCTTATTATGCGACATTAGATCGTAATATGAATCGTAATTACGATCAGGAAAGTCGCTTTTTTAGGTCGATTGGTAAAATGATTGCAGTGCTTTCTGATGTTCTGATTAAATGTAATGTAACCTTACAATGGATGACATTAGACAATAATCATGAAACTAACTGAATGTCGAACTATATGTATGTAACATTGTATATCTGTCTATCAAAGTATTAAAGGGCATGTCCACCCCCCAAACTAAAATGTAACCAACTACTGGCCTCACTGTGTAGTTTAAAACATCCTTACCTTACATCTCTGCTCCTTATGGCTCTCCTGCAGTGACTGTTCAACGACCAGGAAACTGAAGAGTAGGAGCTGTCTTCCTGTCCTGTGTGAAAGGATCCTTCCTCCTCCTTGTCTTCTGAGAGGACAGTAGCAAGCGCAGAGGAGCCCTTTCCCCCCTACCTCCCACCATCCAGATCCATCCTCTGCAGCCATTGCACCTACCATGAAATCATTTTAGTATATGATAGCTCCCCCCTACCCAACCCTATTTCTTAAAAAAAGCAATTAAAACTGTACTTACAGACCTTCGTTCCCACGGCGCTCTCCAGTGACGGCAGCAGCGTTTGATTGGCTGCGTCTCAGCCAATCACAGATGTGGCTGCTGGTCCAGCCCCCTGCTTGCAAGTTCCGGGATGCAGGGAGCCGGAACAGAGTGGCGCAGGAACAAAGGGCAGTAATTATCGTTCTAATTGTGTTTTTAAAAGGAATAACACGGGGGTTGGGGTGGGCAGGGTGGAGCTATCATATATTAAATAATGATTTTAGGGCAGACATGATCGTAATTAAGATCATAATAACCTTTTGTAGTGTATGGCAACCAAGCTATCTGAAGTTTTTTTTTAAAACATCTAAAAGGCTGCAAGTTAGACACTTTTGTCCTACATGACAAAACAAAATCCTTTGTCCCGTAATTCATATTCATCTAAATCTATATCTGGAAAGGGGGGTCACGAGGATGTTATTTTATTTATACAAAATCATTAATTATATTCAGAGTAATTAGACAGGGCCAATAAAACAATCTGAATTTTGTAAACGAGGTCCAGGGTTTTTTGGCAGTGTAAATAAACTGTAAATGTAATTACAGACCTAATAAATTTGACAAAGTTTTAAATAATTTAGCCCTGGGGTCGTTGATGATTGGTCACTTTCCTGGACTCCATTGCATATCAAAGAGATAGGCTGTACAGTCTGCGTGATTCATGCTGTAAAAACACACATGCTGTAATCAGGGTTATTTTGGGTGATTCCGTTATAGAAACAACAGTTTTACATTACGTTGCATTACTATTATTTGTTATTTTCCCTTATGAGGATGTGTATATACAACATTTACTTAAAGGGCATGTTCACCCTTAAAATATATTCTGCACTTTATTTCGTGTATTATTAACCTGATATTTCATAGTGATGGATCCAAACTCGATCCCAAAGTTCGGATTGAACTTCATGAGTACAAATTGCAAACTATCTAAACTAGCTTGTTGACTTATTTTTGATAATTATCGAATTTTGAACCTGTAACTCTTAAATGTTCGTATTCGGTAACCCTAGAATGTATCATTTGGTATCCCTAGAATGTATCGTTCGCTAACCCTAGAATGTATCGTTTGGTAACCCTCGAATGTATCATTTGGTAACCCTAGAATGTATCGTTTGGTAACCCTCGAATCTATCGTTTGGTAACCCTCGAATGTATCGTTTGGTAACCCTCGAATGTAATCACAACAGAATTTTTAAAATTTTCAATAATATTCGATAGTTTTTTTTCTCAATTTCGAATGGAATTTTCTATGAAAATTCTGTTTTTCGAAAAATCTGTTGGATCCGTGGATTTTTGGAAGCAGAAGTTCCGGGTTCACCACTGTTATAGAACTGTATTTACAAAGGAATTATACCAGAAAATACTGATATCGCTCCTGATAACGGAAAATAGCAATATCGATCCTTTAACAACATGGTCTTTCTCAGCTGCGTTGTAAGAAATATGATATGTATCCAATTACAATGGTATCTTATGATGTGGCTGCAAGATACATTGTCTTACTTTACACGCATCATAGAGAGGGTGTGTTCAGAAGAAGCCATGCAGCGCTTAGTTTACAAATGGCGCCATGTACAGGAAGGCAGGAAGCTGGAAGACGGAGCCATTATTTCTACTAAAATTGGGCAAAACACACACTGATACAACCTCCCCTATCATATCCAATAAATGCTGATTCTTTTACATTTATGTATATTTTGTCCTTTAAGACAATAAAAAAATGAAAAGTCATCATTAAAAGAAAAAAAAAGGGTAAATGTGATTTTATAAACGTTACTAATACTTTCAGGACAGTTTTCTCATCGAATTCCAGACGACTTACTATTTGGAATGTTCCCCACGGTTGTCTGATGAGAGTGAGTGTAACGTGAAGTTAAAGGTGATGTCAGGCCTCATAATATTACCGAACGTGCTTACTGGTTCCAGTTAAAACAGACCCTGTCTGGTAGATTAGGACACAGCTCGGGGCATGCTGGGCAATAGGAATCGGGATTCATTCCCAGTGCTCATCCTTCAGACAGGGAAGGGAATAGACACAGTTACTCTGTGCCATAGGTTTTTACATGGTGACATCCCTCTCATTTATTCCTTTCTTCCACGGTCCCTTGCAGAGAGTTTGACTGTGACAGATCGTCAGTTTGTATTGGTCACTGCCTGTGATTCTACCAAGGAAAGAATCTGTCCATTAACATTCCAATGCTGGAGATCCACTGCCTCCACAGAAGCCTGCAGAAAGCTTTAATATTCATTATTTACCAGCAACCCCCTCATTCTATACAGCAAAACTAATAAAAACTGCTTCATATACAGCATTTATTTAAGTGGGGGCTGTATTTGCGGTAGGGAAAGATGTCCACCCACTGTGATAACAGGGGCAATTCCAAATCTGGAACTGTTCCTTTAAAGGAGAACTAAACCAATTTTTTATACTCCAGAATCTGAAAACAACCCCCTAAAAACACCAATAAGTATAAAATGGCACTTTAGCAAACTCGGTTAAAGTAAATCAAGCCTGTTAAGAACTGGATGAAATATCTGTGTGTATGGGCAGTGTCAGACCACACCTCCTGACCTCAGTACACATGCTTCCTTGCTTTCTCTTCCTGTAAAAGGATTGGCTAGAGATTATAATGGGTGTGACCAACTGTAACACGTTTCTGCAATAGCTAAGGACTGATGCATGTGCAGAACATAATGGTCGGTGACCAAACTGTGTGATACTAGAATGCTGAGAAGTAAAGCACAAACCATATGTTATTTAGGTAAATTTCCCAGTGCCTGTATCAAAATGAGAGTTAAGACACAAGATTACTGGGTTTATATCAAGGTGTTCTGCCTTCTGGTCCAGTTGTTCTGTGGCTTTAGTTGCCCTTTAATTAAGGGGCAGTGTACCTTATTAGTAGAGAGAAGTCATCTGGCATTTTTTGAATGGAATTTTTGAAAATTCATCTCTCAAAATTTCCGATTTTTTCGAATAATAATAATAAAAGTTTGAAAATTTAAAAACAAAATTGGATCTGCGGATTTTTGCAACTGTCATTTCCGAAACGAAATCTGGTTCTTCCGAAATTGGGATTTATCATCACTTATTAGCAATAACTAGAAATCCTCTGGATGAGGCGCTGGACTCTGGTATCATTCTATGGCTAATTGTGCGATGAACGGGCGTTCCGGGCGATAATCACACTGTGGGCGTTCAGCTAGGGCGGTTTATTGATCTGCCGTGTCAGACCACCTAGTGGCGCAATACTCAGATGTGTTTGGGGCTCACCTGACTATGATGTGCTTTGTTTAGGTTATTTGATGTAATAGCCGGGAGCCTTGACAGATACATTAATTAATTATGTTGCTCAATATATAAGTAGTTCTGGCACGGACACACACACACTAGATATTCTAATAATATAACAACAAGTGCAAACACCAGATCTCTTCAGCTGTCAATCCTCATCCTGTCTTATTATGTGAGGACAGCGTGTTGAGTAGGGGATGGAGGAAGTTTATCTGACAGGCGGGGATATTTATTACTGCTACTGTCTTCTGGGCTTCTTAAAGCCAAGCTTATCTGGAGCCATATTGTATTCCGCTCATTAATAGCAGTGAGTCACTTAAAATATCTGAGAAAAAACTCAGAAGCTGTTTGTGTTGTACTTCCTGCCCATGTCTCTGCTTGGTGTGTGGGTGTTGGAAATACTCATACAGAGGTGTATTCTCAGCTGGATATACAAAGTACTGGGCCCGTGGAATGCAGAAATGTTGGTGCCCTTTAAACAGACTGGGAGAAAGCTAGGTAACCCCAATCTGTGGGGCTGCTTGTCTGTAATTATCGTCACTCAGGCTCTGCACTGGAGAGCTTACAATTTAAACACCCAATAAAAAACTTGCAACCTAACCAAGGTGCAGCATGGGGAGCAATACAAACTTTCCCACAGACTGCCTGATGTTGGATATGAACCCATGGCTTAGGCTAAAAGGCCACTGGGACACCATACTGCAAAAGGCCCTACATAAAAAAAAGTGGAAAAAAGTCTTATAATTAAATAAATAAATTAAGTTTAGGGATTCTCTATGTAATGAGGAATTAAACTGGTATTCATTTTGGGAGGAACTAATAACTTAAAATAAGTTTAATCATTGGGACTTCCTCTTCATTTTCCCATAATGATGGTCCCTTTCTGCCTGTGATGTAAGTCCAATTTAAGTGCAGAAGCAGAGAAGCTTGGGAAGAAGAGGAGGGCATCACCCCAAACACAACAATTTTTAGGCAACTGCTACTATTTCCAAGGTTAAAAAATATAAAACTATAGCAGTTGCGTTCCTTATTATGAAGGGAATAACTTTTTTATTAAACTTTCATGCTCATTTAAATTTTATTAAAATGTATCTAATTTTTGAGTAATTGGGTAACAGACATTGGCAATTACCACAGCATGGTTTGAGAACATAATAACACAATCCTATTAGTCATGGATACGAGAAGTAATTCCATATGGGTGCTTGACAGAGTCAGCAGCAAAAAACGACTATATACAGATAGTGTTGTCGAGTTGTCCTTACTTAACAAATACTCGCATATTTTACATATTTAAGCTTTTACATACAACTCGTCAGTAAAGTATAAAAAACCCTGAGCAAGGGAAAGAAAATAGAGAATATGACGAGGAAATAGTTAAAGGGCATGTTCACCCTTGAACAAAAAAACTGGTCACTTGTCAAATCTGTCCACTACCCAACCACTATTGTACCAGTTTATTACATGTATTGTAACCAGATATCTAATCAAAAGTTCTCTCTGCTCTGCACAATGGCTTTTTATAAGCTTGAACATGTGAAGAGGAGGCAACAGTCAACCATTGTGGGGCAATAGTTGTCCTTTAATATCTGATTAGTATCAGTTATATTTATCCATCTAATAGTGGCTGGATCTGAATATATCAGTGGGGGTTGGGGGCAGGTAACATCAAGTAACCAGTTGTTTTAGGGTGGAGATGATATTAAAGGAAAGTCCTATCAGGAATTTCACACCTTATAGAGCTTTTCAGGACATTGTCTTAGTAAGTACAGGACTGGGATGCCTATTATATTTTAGTATTTTGGTTTGATCGACCAACCATTAAATGTTTTGGTGAGTTTGGTCAAATATTAAAGAACTTTTCACTGCAACCAAATATTTTGGCCCCATTTTTTGACCGAGTCAAAATAATTGGACATGTCAGTAATTTTATGAATAGGCTGACATCTATTGGCCAGGTGAACGGTCACACTAAACATTGGTGGTACCCTCAATCGTCAAATCCTCTTGTTCCTCCTTTTGTGGCCATGCGCTATGGAGCAGGGCGCGGGAGCATCTAAATCAGGCTATCTAAGCGGCTGCGTCACGCGCAGGGGTGCGGCCGGCGGGCATGCGGTGCGGGGGGGCTGTAACTGAGGAGGCTTCCGCGGGGGGGTGTAACTGAGCAGGCTACTAAGCGGGTGGCAATGTAAATTGGACAGGCATCTAGCAGGGGTGGCAATGTTAAGGCTATCAGACAGGGTGGACTGTACTGCGGGCTTCTAAGCGGGGGGGGATGGAAAATGGACCGCGCTTTCGCGGGGTGGGCAATGTAACTGAGCACGGCTTCTAGCAGGGTGGCGCATTGGGACCGGCTTCTCAGCAGGGGTGGGCAATGTACTGGACAGGCTATCTAAGCAGGGGTGGCCATGTCTGGCCGGCTATCTAAGCAGGCGGTGGCCATGTTACAGGGAAGGTCTATAGAGCGGCGGGATTACATGGGCATGTCTTCGTTGGGGGCTATTCAAAGCTAGTAGGTATCAAGTGTATCTGAGGAGATGCGGCAAGGTTGCATTGGTGGAACAGTTAAACATACTACTTTTCTTTTACACCCCTCTCCTTTAGCAATACCCATAAGCAGTCGGAGTGGGGAGTATGGACTATTTACACAGAATGTGCTGGACATGTGCTCACAAGATTCTATATGAAACCGGAGTTAGCGCTTACCTTTCTATTAACTGTGTACAATGCTGCAGGCTATAGCCTGTAGGCCATACATGCGCCTTTTTTGCGATGCGTCTGCCATGCGCAATGTTAACAACGCGCGGCACTATCCTCCATGCATTCCTTTGCGATCATACGCAATCCAATGCGATTTCTTTCTCACAATGAACGAAAACGCATAAAACAGCGTAAAGCAGCTGAATTGCGTGTGATCAAGTTGGCGGCGCAGTATGGCCGCGCCCAAAATTCCATTTTTCAGCTCTACCGGTTGGAAACCCGAAGAGCATTTGGACGGGTCAGAAATTTCATGCATTCTAAACGTACTACGGATTTCATCTCATTCATAGCAGCTGAGATAACTTCCTTCTGTGTTTACAAAACATCTTTGTATGTGATGAACAGATTTGAAATGTTTATTATTTATTATAATGACCTAAAATGGAGCAGATTTTGTGCACCTTGGATATGACCGGACTGGGCTACACAGTAGAATGTAATAGTCTCCAGCTTACTATATGGACACCATTACACCAACAGGAACCTTGGTCCCCATTCTATTCAGTTCCTGTAGCATACGGAAAACATAACTACTATGGCTGGGCCTACCTACAATTTTTTTCAACCGAGTCCCCAGTATTTCCAAACCTCAGAACTATGAGATTCTGACACGTTTCAACGGTCGGAATTCCGTAATTTTACAAAATTGACCATCGAAAAACAATATTCAATATTACAAATAATTGCAGCCCTGACTGCAAGGCTGAGTGACCAACTTTTTGACCTGGAACACAAGATCTGAATAAGCGCCTAAAATTGTGCGAACAGCGGTCTGCGACTTCTGAATTCTTCAAACAAGTGGCATATTTCCCAACTTTGGTGACTGGGCGTCCGCCCACCCTGCCGCCAGGCAGGGCTGTCTCCCATGAGGCAGATTGAGCCTTTATTCTCAGGCGGCAATCCTGCATTTAAAGAGAGGGGTAGACAGTGCTGCAGTAAAAAAGCAAGAAGAGAGACAGTTGGGGAGTTGTAATGAGATAAAAGAGAGCATAGCTTTAAGGTTAGAGGAATCAGCGAGAGACGGGGGGGTTCCTAGGATTTTTGGCACTTCAAACAACTTTTAATGGTGCATATAGGCTGACAGATGCAAAGCACACAGCTGTAAAGTGGGCACGCCTTCATTGGGAAAGTGGATGTGCCTTGTGGAGATGGCCATAGTTTGTGGAAGTGGATAGCGTACAGAAATGCTACAAACCTGCAAAAAACACACACACCAATACAGACACACAGAGACAGAAACACACACAGATGCACACACACACACCCAAACGATATACACACACAGATACAGCACACCCACCTAGATACAGACACACATACATATAGACACACAGATATACAGACACACAAAGATACAGATACAGACACACATACATACAGACACACATATACAGACACACAGATACAGAAATACACAGATACAGACACACAGATACACGCACACAAATACAGACACACAGATAAAGACACACACAAAGATACAGTACACACACAACAGATACGCACACATAGATACAGACACACACACAGAAACACACACAGATACAGACACACACGATACAGGCACACACACACAATAACACACACCAATACACACACACACACACACACACACATATAAGGACACACACACATGCATGCATACAGAATAATAACTAAACTCAACAATTTTCTTCCCTGACTTCAGTTCCCATTATTCTCCATTCCCACACTGTAAGCCAGGGACCAGGCAGCTCATAAATGGGCTCAAACCAGCCCCCACCATGTGTTCAGCCCCAACCATGAGGAAGCGTGTTCAGTCCCACTCAATGCCAGTGTGGAGTGGAAATCTGTCCCCTGTACAATATTCTTTCTATACTAGTTACAACTGCAACTTACTGTCCACTCTGCTCCATTCCCAGGTGTAGGCACTGTAAGGGGAAGCACACGCACCCTTTCTCTTCTCCTTCTATGTACTAAACTCCTTTGTTGTGTGTGCCTAGTGGCAGAAATGTGTATTGCAGGAGAGGAGGATTTTTAAAGTCTCGCCTTTCTAGGTGACCACAGGGGGGCGTCGTGAGCAAATATTTCAGCTTGCTTCATGGTAGGAACACCCCTGGCGGTAGATAAAGTGACACATTAATGGGCATGTCCACCCCCAAAACATATATTTTATTTCATTGTAAAGACTCCCAAAACACCATTTTATATATACTTACCCATTCCTAAAATACCCCTCAGTCCTGCAATTTCTGGCTGTCAGTTAATGCTGTGACAGTGACTTCATGGCTGATGGCCACTTCCGAATCAGCTTCTCATGCCCAGTGCACAAAACACAGAGGGAACCAGCGATCAGAGATGGAGAATCGTCAATGACAATGACTGTGGGAGGAGCCAATATGAAGTCAGTTACTGCATTTACATATATGTTTCTTTAATTTTCCAGGTCTTTGTGACTCTCCAATAAGGATTATTTCTGTTCACACCGTTCCTTCCTTAGTAAGAGAAATGTATTAAGATCCTATAAATCCCTTTAACCTTTTAATACTAGTTTTTCCTATAAAGCTTCATGCTTTTATTTAACATGTAAGTAGTTAATAGACTAAACATATTGTGAAAATAATGTCCATTCAAGCAAAGGATGAGTTCAGAGAGAATAGAAGGTATATATTTTTTTAGACATTTTGGAAAGCGAAAAACTGAGGAGGATGTTAGATTAGTTTATTTTGCTAAAATTGTCTTTTCCAACTTCCTCTTTGCCATTAGTCATAGTTTCCATGTGCTGCCTTCCCAGAATCCTTCACTTTGCCCAATATCCTTATTGTCCAATCAAATCAAGTGACTTTAAAGGGCATGACACACAACTTTTTTTTATACAGAATAATCACCCCTTAAACCTTAAAGGAGGTATAGCAAAAAGGGATGTAACGCCTGACCCCCACAAGGTTGGAGGCCGGCCCCTGACACCGCCCCCCTCGCAGGCCCTCTTATCCTAGGCCCCCCGCACAACCCCACCATGTGCCATTGGATGGTTACATCCATAACTGACAGCTGCTGTGAACCTGTTTGAAAAGTTGAAAGATCGTTTTGCGGCCACGATCCTATTTAAAGTTTTGTCTTTTCAATGATATTTTTTAATTTAGTAGAACTCAAACTTCTGAGGCTTCAGATAATCTGGATTAAATTATAGCCAAATAATTTATTGTCCCCATTAAATGGCATTGCAGACAGCTTCTAAGTAATGGATAATGTAACCATCTCGGGGGTTTAACGCTGGGTTAATGCGACCACATTAATTAGGTTTTTGATCTAGAGGATCTAGAGCGAGTTTCTTGCCAGCTGACAGACAAGCCTTGATGTGGTTAAATGTACGGGTCTGATTAGCTCAGAGGTCCTAGAACTGTCTGGAAGGAACTGCTGAATGAAGCTAAGTTTAAAAATATTGTGATTGGATGAAATCTCTGGGACTGCGACACTGCCAATGTTTAGAAAGTCGTTATTATAATGTCAACAGATCATCATCACAATGTGGGGAATCTTAGACAATGGCACGTCATGGAAGATCTGTACACACCATGCAATTATGGCCCGATCCACTGATAGTTCAGTGGTTAGTGGTTGGTTGGTGGGGCCGGAGAAAAATTGCATTGGTTTTCAGCCGCGACCGGATGTACAAAAAACGGATGAATTTGCGATCAGACACATCCAAAAAACATAGGCGATCATGCGTTCCTCCTTAATTTATGGGACCCAGATCTGACACAGATACCCCTCGGTTCCCAAAATCCGAACGTTCCATCTGAAACTGGGCAGATCGTTTGGATTTCAGGACTTTGGAACTTATTTTGGAGGGATACTGAATGTACGAGGTTATTTTGGGGAACCCTTGAAAATAACTGAACGGTCGATAACTCTCGAAAATACGATCAGAAACTCAAAAGCAGTATTGTATTTTCAAGGGTTATCAAAACCTTGACATTCGGTAACCCTCCAAAATACATTCCGAACCCTCGAAAGTAAGTTCTGTTTTAGGATTTTCGAATCTTCGGGGTTTTCCCAAGTTCCGTAAATCAGAAAATGGAACGAAACTAACGAGTTTCTATGGGGACCTATAAAGTGAGCAAATGAAATAGCAGACATTCTCGGAGAAATCTGCAAATGAGGAGAAATGTCCAGATCTCTAAATTTTAAAGGGCATGTCCATCCTTAAAAACTAAAATAAATGGGGACTTACATGCATTTGTAACCAGACATTTAATGATAAGTTAGTTTCTTTCTGGCAAAAGTATCTGCCTCCTCCTCTGCTCTAAGAGCTTTTTTAAGCTTGAGCATGTGCAGAGGTGAACAATTCAGCAAGCACATCAGTATATATTAAAAACACTATACTTTATTAGACAAAGGTTAAAAAGAACATTACCAGAACGGCAGGAATGCCCTGACGCGTTTCGGGCTTGACATAGCCCTTAATATAGGTCGGAAGTTGTCGAGTGGATAGAACTGGAGAGAGAGGTTCGGGGCAGGCTGCACCCGGACCACTGATGGGGAACGGTGAGTGCTGAATATAACTATTATATGGATAAAGGAGTAGCCGCATGTGACATCAGAAGTGTACATTAACGCAGATTGAAATCACAGCGACGGGCCCGGACCAATTGATACAAAAGGTGGGCGTTGTATGATTGGATACCACCTGAGTATCAGCAGTCAGTCATTGGTTAGAATATCAGCAGTCACTGCCTTGATTGGCTGTATAGATGGAGGGGCCAGTTTAATCTGCCAGAATGGGGACAATAATAATGCTTAAAGAATAGAGATGGGTGAACTTCCTGAAGTTCGGTTCTTTTTTGAACTTCCGAACTTTAGTAAAAGTTTGGAAGTTTGAAAACTAAACCATTAAAGTCAGGGTGTGAGAAATAGTTTGAAAAGTTCAGACTTACTGTAAATGTCAGTGGCACCTGGGAAATGGTCTGGGCAACATGTTCATTATCACCAAAACTTATTTAAACACTTCCTTCCCATGATCGGGCAATTTTCGGTTTTCCGCATGCTACATTAAAGGGTTCTGGGCAATTCCAGGGTTACCAAACGATACATTCGAGGGGTACCAAACGATACATTCTAGGGTTACCGAACGTACATTCGGGGTTACGAACGATACATTCTAGGGTTACCAAACGATACATTCGAGTAGCGAATGAACATTCTAGGGTTACAAAAGATACATTCAAGGGTTACCAAACGATACATTTAGGGATAGTGAACGATACATTCTAGGGTTACCAAAACAATACATTCTAGGGTTACCGAACGATACATTCTAGGGTTACGAACGACACATTCTAGGGTTACCAAAGATACATTCTAGGGTTACCGAACGATACATTCTAGGGTTACCAAACGATACAATTCTAGGTTACCAAACGATACATTCTAGGGTTACCAAACAATACATTCTAGGGTACCAAACAATACATTTGAGGGTTACCAAACGATACATTCTAGGGTTAGCAAACGATACATTTAGGGTTAGCAAACGATACATTCTAGGGTCCAATGTACATTCTAGGTTACCAAACGATACATTCTAGGGTTACCAAACGATACATTCTAGGGTTACCAAACAATACATTTGAGGGTTACCAAACGATACATTCTAGGGTTAGCAAACGATACATTCTAGGGTTAGCAAACGATACATTCTAGGGTTACCAAACGATACATTCTAGGGTTACCACACGATACATTCTAGGGTTAACAAACGATACATTCTAGGGTTACCAAACGATACATTCGAGGGTTACCAAACGATACATTCTAGGGTTAGCGAATGATACATTCGAGGGTTACCAAACGATACATTCGAGGGTTACCAAACGATACATTCTAGGGTTAGCGAACGATTACCTTCTAGGGTTACAAACGATACATTCTAGGGCCCAAAAAAACGAGACCATTCTTTGGTAACCCTCGAATGTATCGTTTGGTAACCCTCGAATGTATCATTTGGTAACCCTCGAATGTATCGTTTGGTAACCCTCGAATGTATCGTTTGGTAACCCTAGAATGTATCGTTTGTTACCCTAGAATGTATCGTGTGGTAACCCTAGAATGTATCGTTTGGTACCCTAAATGTATCGTTTGCTAACCCTAGAATGTATCGTTTGCTAACCCTAAATGTATCGTTTGTAACCCTCAAATGTATTGTTTGGTAACCCTAGAATGTATCGTTTGTTAACCCTAGAATGTATCGTTTGGTAACCCTAGAATTGTATCATGTGGTAACCCTAGAATGTATCGTTTGCTAACCCTAGAATGTATCGTTTGCTAACCCTAGAATGTATCGTTTGGTAACCCTCAATGTATTGTTTGGTAACCCTAGAATGTATTGTTTGTAACCCCTAGAATGTATCGTTTGGTAACCCTAGAATGTATCGTTTGGTAACCCTAAATGTATCGTTCGTATAACCCTAGAATGTATCATTTGGTAACCCTAGAATGTGTCGTTTCGGTAACCCTAGAATGTATCGTTCGGTAACCCTAGAATGTATTGTTTGTACCCTAGAATGTATCGTTCACTATCCCTAGAATGTATCGTTTGGTAACCCTTGAATGTATCGTTTGGTAACCCTAGAATGTATCATCGCTAACCCTCGAATGTATCGTTTGGTAACCCTAGAATGTATCGTTCAGTAACCCTCGAATGTATCGTTCGGTAACCCTAGAATGTATCGTTTGGTAACCCTCGAATGTATCGTTTGGTAACCCTGGAATTGCCCAGAACCCTTTAATGTAGCATGCGGAAAACCGAAAATTCCCGATCATGGGGAAGGAAGTGTTTAAATAAGTTTTGGTGATAATGACATTTTTGCCCAGACCATTTCCCAGGTGCCACTGACATTTACAGTAAGTCTGAACTTTTCAAACTATTTCTCACCACTGACTTTAATGGGTTAGTTTTCAAACTTCCAAACTTTTACTAAGTTCGGAAGTTCAAAAAAGAACCGAACTTCAGGAAGTTCACCCATCTCTATTCTTTAAGCATTATTATTGTCCCCATTCTGGCAGAGTAAACTGGCCCCTCCATCTATACAGCCAATCAAGGCAGTGACTGCTGATATTCTAACCAATGACTGACTGCTGATAACTCAGGTGGTATCCAATCATACAACGCCCACCTTTTGTATCAATTGGTCCGGGCCCGTCGCTGTGATTTCAATCTGCGTTAATGTACACTTCTGATGTCACATGCGGCTACTCCTTTATCCATATAATAGTTATATTCAGCACTCACCGTTCCCCATCAGTGGTCCGTGTGCAGCCTGCCCCGAACCCTCTCGCTCCAGTTCTATCCACTCGACAACTTCCGACCATGATTAAGGGCTATGTCAAGCCCGAAACGCGTCAGGGCATTCCTGCCGTTCTGGTAATGTTCTTTTTAACCTTTGTCTAATAAGTATAGTGTTTTTAATATATACGTGATGTGCTTGCTGAATTGTTCACCTCTGCACATGCTCAAGCTTAAAAAAGCTCTTAGAGCAGAGGAAGGAGGCAGATACTTTTGCCAGAAAGAAACATAACTTATCATTAAATGTCTGGTTACAAATGCATGTAAGTCACCATTTATTTTAGTTTTAAGGATGGACATGCCCTTTAAAATTTAGAGATCTGGACATTTCTCCTATTTGCAATTTCTCCGAGAATGTCTGCTATTTCATTATGCTCACTTTATAGGTCCCCATTAGAAACTCGTTATGTTCGTTCCATTTTCTGATTTACGGAACTTGGGAAAAACCCGAAGATTCGAAAATCCTAAAACAGAACTTACTTTCGAGGGTTCGGAAGTATTTTGGAGGGTTACCGAATGTACAAGGTTTTGATAACCCTTGAAAATAACATAACTGCTTTTGAGTTTCTGATCGTATTTCGAGAGTTATCGAACGTTTAGTTATTTTCAAGGGTTACCCAAAATAACCTCGTACTTTCAGTATCCCTCCAAAATAAGTTCCAAGTCCTGAAATCCAAACGATCTGCCCAGTTTCAGATGGAACGTTCGGATTTTGGGAACCGAGGGGTATCTGTGTCAGATCTGGGTCCCATAAATTAGGAGGAACCAGTGATCGCCTATGGTTTTTGGATGTGTCTGATCGCAAATTCATCCGTTTTTTGTACATCCGGTCGCGGCTGAAAACCAATGCAATTTTTTCCGGCCCCACCAACCAACCACTAACCACTGAACTATCAGTGGATCGGGGCCATAATTGCATGGTGTGTACAGATCTTCCATGACGTGCCATTGTCTAAGATTCCCACATTGTGCAGTGATGGATCTGTTGACATTTAATAAACAACTTTCTAAACATTGGCAGTGTCGCGTCCCAGAGATTTCATCCAATCACAATATTTTTAAACTTAGCTTCATTCAGCAGTTCCTTCCAGACAGTTCTAGGACCTCTGAGCTAATAGCCGTACATTTAACCACATCAAGGCTTGTCTGTCAGCTGGCAAAACTCGCTCTAGATCCTCTAGATCAAAAACCTAATTAATGTGGTCGCTTAAACCCACGTTAAACCCCCGAGATGGTTACATTATCCATTACTTAGAAGCTGTAGCTGGCAATGCCATTTATGGGGACAATAAATTATTTGGCTATAAATTTAATACAGATTATCTGAAGCCTCAGAAGTTTGAGTTCTAAATTTAAAAATATCATTGAAAGACAAACTTTAAATAGGATCGTGGCCGCAAAACGATCTTTCAACTTTTCAAACAGGTTCACAGCAGCTGTCAGTTATGGATGTAACAACATCCAATGGCAGCAGTGGGGATTTGTGCAGGGGGCCTAGGAGTTAAGAGGGCCTGCGAGAGGTGGCGGTGTCAGGGCCTGGCCTCCAACCTTGTGGGGGTCAGGCGTTACATCCCTATTTGCTATACCTCCTTTAAGGTTTAAGGGGTGATTATTCTGTATAAAAAAAAGTTTGGTCATGCCCTTTAAAGTCACTTGATTTGATTGACAATAAGGATATTGGGCAAAGTGAAGGATTCTGGGAAGGCAGCACATGGAAACTATGACTAATGGCAAAGAGAAGTTGAAAGACAAATTTTAGCAAAATAAACTAAATCTAACATCCTCCCAGTGTTTCGCTTTCCAAAAGAGACTTCTAAAAATAAATATATTACCTTCTATTCTCTCTGAACTCATCCTTTGCTTGAATGGACATTATTTTCACAATAATGTTTAGTCTATTAACTACTTACATGTTAAATAAAAGCATGAAGCTTATAGGAAAAACTAGTATTAAAAGGTTAAAGGGATTTATAGGATCTTAATACATTTCTCTTACTAAGGAAGGAACGGTGGTGAACAGAAATAATCCTTATTGGAGAGTCAAAAAAACCTGGAAAATTAAAGAAACTATATGTAAATGCAGTAACTGACTTCATTTGGCTCCTCCCACAGTCATTGTCATTGACGATTCTCCCATCTCTGATCGCTGGTTTCCTCTGTGGTGTTGTGCACTGGGCATGAGAAGCTGATTCGGAAGTGGCCATCAGCACCTGAAGTCACTGTCACAGCATTAACTGACAGCCAGAAATTGCAGGACTGAAGGGTATTTTAGGAATGGTGTAGATATATAAAAATGGTGTTTTGGGAGTCTTTAACATAATATAAAATATGTTTTGGGGGTGGACATGCCCATTAATGTGTCACTTTATCTACCGCCAGGGGTGTTCCTACCATGAAGCAAGCTGAAATATTTGCTCACGACGCCCCCCTGTGGTCACCTAGAAAGGCGAGACTTTAAAAATCCTCCTTCCTGCAATACTACATTTCTGCCACTAGGCACACACAACAAAGGAGTTAGTACTAGAAGGAGAAGAGAAAGGGTGCGTGTGCTTCCCCTTACAGTGCCTACACCTGGGAATGGAGCAGAGTGACAGTAAGTTGCAGTTGTAACTAGTAATAGAAAGAATATTGTACAGGGGACAGAATTCCACTCCCACACTGCATTGAGTGGAACTGAACACGCTTCCTCATGGTTGGGGCTGAACCCATGGTGGGGGGCTGGTTTGAGCCCATTTATGAGCTGCCTGGTCCCTGGCTTACAGTGTGGGAATGGAGAATAATGGAACTGAAGTCAGGGAAGAAAATTGTGGAGTTTAGTTATTATTCTGTATGCATGCATGTGTGTGTGTCCTTATATGTGTGTGTGTGTGTGTGTGTGGTGTATTGTGGTGTGTCAGTATGTGTGTGTGTGCCTGTATCTGTGTGTGTTCGGTATCTGTGTGTGTTTCTGTGGTGTTGTCTGTATCTATGTGTGTCTGTATCTGTGTGTGTATCTGTATCTTTGTGTGTGTCTTTATCTGTGTGTCTGTATTTGTGTGCGTGTATCTGTGTGTCTGTATCTGTGATTTTCTGTATCTGTGTGTCTGTATCTGTATGTGTGTCTGTATGTATGTGTGTCTGTATCTGTATCTTTGTGTGTCTGTATATCTGTGTGTCTATATGTATGTGTGTCTGTATCTATGTGTGTGTTGGCTGTATCGTGTGTGTATATCTGTGTGTGTGTGTGGTGCATCTGTGTGTGTTTCTGTCTCTGTGTGTCTGTATTGGTGTGTGTGTTTTTTTGCAGGTTTGTATGCATTTCTGTACGCTATCCACTTCCACAAACTATGGCCATCTCCACAAGGCACATCCACTTTCCCAATGAAGGCGTGCCCACTTTACAGCTGTGTGCTTTGCATCTGTCAGCCTATATGCACCATTAAAGTTGTTTGAAGTGCCAAAAATCCTGGAACCCCCCCGTCTCTCGCTGATTCCTCTAACCTTAAAGGCGGTAACCCTCGAATGTATCGTTTGCTAACCCTAGAATGTATCGTTTGCTAACCCTAGAATGTATCGTTTGGTAACCCTCAAATGTATTGTTTGGTAACCCTAGAATGTATTGTTTGGTAACCCTAGAATGTATCGTTTGGTAACCCTAGAATGTATCGTTTGGTAACCCTAGAATGTATCGTTCGGTAACCCTAGAATGTATCATTTGGTAACCCTAGAATGTGTCGTTCGGTAACCCTAGAATGTATCGTTCGGTAACCCTAGAATGTATTGTTTGGTAACCCTAGAATGTATCGTTCACTATCCCTAGAATGTATCGTTTGGTAACCCTTGAATGTATCGTTTGGTAACCCTAGAATGTATCATTCGCTAACCCTCGAATGTATCGTTTGGTAACCCTAGAATGTATCGTTCAGTAACCCTCGAATGTATCGTTCGGTAACCCTAGAATGTATCGTTTGGTAACCCTCGAATGTATCGTTTGGTAACCCTGGAATTGCCCAGAACCCTTTAATGTAGCATGCGGAAAACCGAAAATTGCCCGATCATGGGGAAGGAAGTGTTTAAATAAGTTTTGGTGATAATGACATGTTGCCCAGACCATTTCCCAGGTGCCACTGACATTTACAGTAAGTCTGAACTTTTCAAACTATTTCTCACCACTGACTTTAATGGGTTAGTTTTCAAACTTCCAAACTTTTACTAAAGTTCGGAAGTTCAAAAAAGAACCGAACTTCAGGAAGTTCACCCATCTCTATTCTTTAAGCATTATTATTGTCCCCATTCTGGCAGAGTAAACTGGCCCCTCCATCTATACAGCCAATCAAGGCAGTGACTGCTGATATTCTAACCAATGACTGACTGCTGATAACTCAGGTGGTATCCAATCATACAACGCCCACCTTTTGTATCAATTGGTCCGGGCCCGTCGCTGTGATTTCAATCTGCGTTAATGTACACTTCTGATGTCACATGCGGCTACTCCTTTATCCATATAATAGTTATATTCAGCACTCACCGTTCCCCATCAGTGGTCCGGGTGCAGCCTGCCCCGAACCTCTCGCTCCAGTTCTATCCACTCGACAACTTCCGACCTATGATTAAGGGCTATGTCAAGCCCGAAACGCGTCAGGGCATTCCTGCCGTTCTGGTAATGTTCTTTTTAACCTTTGTCTAATAAAGTATAGTGTTTTTAATATATACTGATGTGCTTGCTGAATTGTTCACCTCTGCACATGCTCAAGCTTAAAAAAAGCTCTTAGAGCAGAGGAAGGAGGCAGATACTTTTGCCAGAAAGAAACATAACTTATCATTAAATGTCTGGTTACAAATGCATGTAAGTCACCATTTATTTTAGTTTTAAGGATGGACATGCCCTTTAAAATTTAGAGATCTGGACATTTCTCCTATTTGCAGATTTCTCCGAGAATGTCTGCTATTTCATTATGCTCACTTTATAGGTCCCCATTAGAAACTCGTTAGTTTCGTTCCATTTTCTGATTTACGGAACTTGGGAAAAACCCGAAGATTCGAAAATCCTAAAACAGAACTTACTTTCGAGGGTTCGGAATGTATTTTGGAGGGTTACCGAATGTACAAGGTTTTGATAACCCTTGAAAATACAATAACTGCTTTTGAGTTTCTGATCGTATTTTCGAGAGTTATCGAACGTTCAGTTATTTTCAAGGGTTACCCAAAATAACCTCGTACATTCAGTATCCCTCCAAAATAAGTTCCAAAGTCCTGAAATCCAAACGATCTGCCCAGTTTCAGATGGAACGTTCGGATTTTGGGAACCGAGGGGTATCTGTGTCAGATCTGGGTCCCATAAATTAAGGAGGAACGCATGATCGCCTATGGTTTTTGGATGTGTCTGATCGCAAATTCATCCGTTTTTTGTACATCCGGTCGCGGCTGAAAACCAATGCAATTTTTCCGGCCCCACCAACCAACCACTAACCACTGAACTATCAGTGGATCGGGGCCATAATTGCATGGTGTGTACAGATCTTCCATGACGTGCCATTGTCTAAGATTCCCCACATTGTGCAGTGATGGATCTGTTGACATTTAATAAACGACTTTCTAAACATTGGCAGTGTCGCAGTCCCAGAGATTTCATCCAATCACAATATTTTTAAACTTAGCTTCATTCAGCAGTTCCTTCCAGACAGTTCTAGGACCTCTGAGCTAATCAGAGCCGTACATTTAACCACATCAAGGCTTGTCTGTCAGCTGGCAAGAAAACTCGCTCTAGATCCTCTAGATCAAAAACCTAATTAATGTGGTCGCATTAAACCCAGCGTTAAACCCCCGAGATGGTTACATTATCCATTACTTAGAAGCTGTAGCTGGCAATGCCATTTAATGGGGACAATAAATTATTTGGCTATAAATTTAATACAGATTATCTGAAGCCTCAGAAGTTTGAGTTCTAAATTTAAAAAATATCATTGAAAAGACAAAACTTTAAATAGGATCGTGGCCGCAAAACGATCTTTCAACTTTTCAAACAGGTTCACAGCAGCTGTCAGTTATGGATGTAACAACATCCAATGGCAGCAGTGGGGATTTGTGCAGGGGGCCTAGGAGTTAAGAGGGCCTGCGAGAGGTGGCGGTGTCAGGGGCCTGGCCTCCAACCTTGTGGGGGGTCAGGCGTTACATCCCTATTTGCTATACCTCCTTTAAGGTTTAAGGGGTGATTATTCTGTATAAAAAAAAAGTTGTGGTCATGCCCTTTAAAGTCACTTGATTTGATTGGACAATAAGGATATTGGGCAAAGTGAAGGATTCTGGGAAGGCAGCACATGGAAACTATGACTAATGGCAAAGAGGAAGTTGGAAAAGACAAATTTTAGCAAAATAAACTAAATCTAACATCCTCCTCAGTGTTTCGCTTTCCAAAAGAGACTTCTAAAAATAAATATATTACCTTCTATTCTCTCTGAACTCATCCTTTGCTTGAATGGACATTATTTTCACAATAATGTTTAGTCTATTAACTACTTACATGTTAAATAAAAGCATGAAGCTTTATAGGAAAAACTAGTATTAAAAGGTTAAAGGGATTTATAGGATCTTAATACATTTCTCTTACTAAGGAAGGAACGGTGTGAACAGAAATAATCCTTATTGGAGAGTCACAAAGACCTGGAAAATTAAAGAAACTATATGTAAATGCAGTAACTGACTTCATTATGGCTCCTCCCACAGTCATTGTCATTGACGATTCTCCCATCTCTGATCGCTGGTTTCCTCTGTGGTGTTGTGCACTGGGCATGAGAAGCTGATTCGGAAGTGGCCATCAGCCATGAAGTCACTGTCACAGCATTAACTGACAGCCAGAAATTGCAGGACTGAAGGGGTATTTTAGGAATGGGTAAGTATAATAAAAATGGTGTTTTGGGAGTCTTTAACATGAATATAAAATATAGTTTTGGGGGTGGACATGCCCATTAATGTGTCACTTTATCTACCGCCAGGGGTGTTCCTACCATGAAGCAAGCTGAAATATTTGCTCACGACGCCCCCCTGTGGTCACCTAGAAAGGCGAGACTTTAAAAATCCTCCTTCCTGCAATACTACATTTCTGCCACTAGGCACACACAACAAAGGAGTTTAGTACATAGAAGGAGAAGAGAAAGGGTGCGTGTGCTTCCCCTTACAGTGCCTACACCTGGGAATGGAGCAGAGTGGACAGTAAGTTGCAGTTGTAACTAGTAATAGAAAGAATATTGTACAGGGGACAGAATTCCACTCCACACTGGCATTGAGTGGGACTGAACACGCTTCCTCATGGTTGGGGCTGAACACATGGTGGGGGGCTGGTTTGAGCCCATTTATGAGCTGCCTGGTCCCTGGCTTACAGTGTGGGAATGGAGAATAATGGGAACTGAAGTCAGGGAAGAAAATTGTTGAGTTTAGTTATTATTCTGTATGCATGCATGTGTGTGTGTCCTTATATGTGTGTGTGTGTGTGTGTGTGTGTATTGGTGTGTGTCAGTATGTGTGTGTGTGCCTGTATCTGTGTGTGTCTGTATCTGTGTGTGTTTCTGTGTGTGTGTCTGTATCTATGTGTGTCTGTATCTGTGTGTGTATCTGTATCTTTGTGTGTGTCTTTATCTGTGTGTCTGTATTTGTGTGCGTGTATCTGTGTGTCTGTATCTGTGTATTTCTGTATCTGTGTGTCTGTATCTGTATGTGTGTCTGTATGTATGTGTGTCTGTATCTGTATCTTTGTGTGTCTGTATATCTGTGTGTCTATATGTATGTGTGTCTGTATCTATGTGTGTGTGGCTGTATCTGTGTGTGTATATCTGTGTGTGTGTGTGTGTGCATCTGTGTGTGTTTCTGTCTCTGTGTGTCTGTATTGGTGTGTGTGTTTTTGCAGGTTTGTATGCATTTCTGTACGCTATCCACTTCCACAAACTATGGCCATCTCCACAAGGCACATCCACTTTCCCAATGAAGGCGTGCCCACTTTACAGCTGTGTGCTTTGCATCTGTCAGCCTATATGCACCATTAAAAGTTGTTTGAAGTGCCAAAAATCCTAGGAACCCCCCCGTCTCTCGCTGATTCCTCTAACCTTAAAGCTATGCTCTGCTTTATTCTCATTACATACTCCCCAACTGTCTCTCTTCTTGCTTTTTTTACTGCAGCACTGTCTACCGCCTCTCTTTAAATGCAGGATTGCCGCCTGAGAATAAAGGCTCAATCTGCCTCATGGGAGAGACAGCCCTGCCTGGGGGCAGGGCAGGGGTGGGCGGACGCCCAGTCACCAAAGTTGGGAAATATGCCACTTGTTTGAAGAATTCAGAAGTCAGCAGACCGCTGTTCGCACAATTTTAGGCGCTTTATTCAGATCTTGTGTTCCAGGTGCAAAAAGTTGGTCACTCAGCCATGCAGTCAGGGCTGCAATTATTTGTAATAATTGAATAGTTATTTTCGATGGTCAAAATTTGTAAAATTACGGAATTCCGACCGTTGAAACGTGTCAGAATCTCATAGTTCTGAGGTTTGGAAATACTGGGGACTCGGTTGAAAAAAATTGTAGGTAGGCCCAGACCATAGTAGTTATGTTCCGTATGCTACAGGAACTGAATAGAATGGGGACCAAGGTTCCTGTTGGTGTAATGGTGTCCATATAGTATAGCTGGAGACTATTACATTCTACTGTGTAGCCCAGTCCGGTCATATCCAAGTGCACAAAATCTGCTCCATTTTAGGTCATTATAATAAAATAATAAACATTTCAAATCTGTTCATCACATACAAAGATGTTTTGTAAACACAGAAGGAAGTTATCTCAGCTGCTATGAATGAG
Organism: Hymenochirus boettgeri; assembly: GCA_019447015.1. Lineage (NCBI taxonomy): Eukaryota > Metazoa > Chordata > Amphibia > Anura > Pipidae > Hymenochirus > Hymenochirus boettgeri. The sequence goes on along the minus strand of CM033470.1, from coordinate 25,130,112 downwards.
ATGAAATCCGTAGTACGTTTAGAATGCATGAAAATTTCTGACCCGTCCGAAATGCTCTTCGGGGTTTCCAACCGGTAGAGCTGAAAAATGGAATTTTGGGCGCGGCCATACTGCGCCGCCAACTTGATCACACGCAATTCAGCTGCGTTTACGCATGCGATTTCTTCATTTGAGATAAGAAATCGCATGCGATTGCGTATCGCAAACGGAAATGCAATGGTATGTGTTGCCGCGTGTTAGAAACAATTGCGCCATGGCAAGCGCAATCGCAAAAAAAGCGCGATTGTATGGCCTACACTATAGCGCATCCATGTACACATTAATAGAAGGGTAAAGTTCAGCTAACTCCTGCTTTCATTTTATAGGAATCTTGTGAGCACATTCCAGCACATTCTGTGTAAAAATATCCAATACTTTCCCACTCCGGACTGTTCATTATGGTATTGCTATTAATGTAAGGTGTTAATAGAAAATATGTTTATATCTGTTCCAGCCAATCAACACTCCGCATTCTCCTCATACTAGCTTGAATAGCCATACTAGCTTGAATAGCCCGCCCAAGCTTAGATAGCCTGTCCCAGTTTACATTCCCCCCTGCTTAGATAGCCTGTCCCAGTTTACATTGCCCACCCCTGCTTAGATAGCCTGTCCCAATTTACATTGCCACCCCTGCTTAGATAGCCTGTCTCAGTTTACATTGCCCACCCCTGCTTAGATAGCCTGTCCCAGTTTCCATTCCCCCCCCTGCTTAGATAGCCTGTCTCAGTTTACATTCCCCCCCCTGCTTAGATAGCCTGTTTCAGTTTACATTGCCACCCCTGCTTAGATAGCCTGTCCCAATTTACATTGCCACCCCTGCTTAGATAGCCTGTCTCAGATTACATTGCCCACCCCTGCTTAGATAGCCTGTCCCAGTTTACATCCCCCCCTGCTTAGATAGCCTTTCTCAGTTTACATCCCCCCCCTGCTTAGATAGCCTGTCTCAGTTTACATTGCCACCCCTGCTTAGATAGCCTGTCTTAGTTTACATAGCCCGCCCCTGCTTCCATAGAGCATGGGCAGACACAAAGAGGAAAACAGGGATTTTGACGATATTATGATTGTGGTACCACCAATGTTTAAGTGTGACCGTTCACCTGGCCAATAGATGTCAGCCTATTCAATAAAATTTACTGACATGTCCAATTATATTTTTGACTCATTTGGTCAAAAAATGGGGCCAAAATATTTGGTTGCAGTGAAAAGTGTCTTTAATATTTTGACCAAACTCACCAAAACATTTTAATGGTTGGTCGATCAAACCAAAATACTAAAATATAATAGGCATCCCAGTCCTGTACTTACTAAGACAATGTCCTGAAAAGCTCTATAAGGTGTGAAATTCCTGATAGGACTTTCCTTTAAATATCATCTCCACCCATAAAACAACTGGTTACTTGATAGTTACCTGCCCCCAACCCCCACTGATATATTCAGATTCAGCACACTATTAGATGGATAAATAATAACTGATAACTAATCAGATATTAAAGGACAACTATTGCCCCACAATGGTTGACTGTTGCCTCCTCTTCACATGTTCAAGCTTATAAAAAGCTCATTGTGCAGAGCAGAAGAGAACTTTTGATTAGATATCTGGTTACAAATACATGTAATAAACTGGTACAAATAGTGGTTGGGGTAGTGGACAGATTTCTGACAAGTGACCAGTTTTTTGTTTCAAGGGTGAACATGCCCTTTAACTATTTCCTAGCATATGTCTCTATTTTCATTCCTCTTGCTCAGGCTGTTTTTTATACTTTACTGACGAGTTGTATGTAAAACAGTAAATATGTAAAATATGCTGAGTATTTGTTAAGTAAGGACACTCGACAACACTATCTGTATATAGTCGTTTTTATTGCTGCTGACTCTTTGTCAAGCACCCATATGGAATTACTTCAGTATCCATGACTAATAGGAATTTGTATTATTGTTCTCAAACCATGCTGTTGTAATTGCCATATGTCTGTTACTCAAATTACTCAAAAAATTAGATACATTTTAATAAAAGATTTAAATGAGCATGAAAGTTTAATAAAAAAGTTATTCCCTTCATAATAAGGAACGCAAACTGCTATAGTTTTATATTTTTTAACCTTGGAAATAGTAGCAGTTGCCTAAAAATTGTTGTGTGTTGGGGTGATGCCCCTCCTCTTCTTCCCAAGCTTCTCTGCTTCTGCACTTAAATTGGACTTACATCACAGGCAGAAAGGGACCATCATCTATGGGAAATATGAAGAAGGAAGTCCCAATGATTAAACTTATTTTAAGTTATTAGTTCCTCCCAAAAATGAATACCAGTTTAATTCCTCATTACATAGAGAATCCCCTAAACTTAATTTATTTTATTTAATTATAAGACTTTTTTCCACTTTTTTTTTTATGTAGGGCCTTTTAGCAGTATGGTGTCCCAGTGGCCTTTTAGCCTAAGCCATGGGTTCATATCCAACATCAGGCACGTCTGTGGGAAAGTTTGTATCTGCTCCCCATGCATGCACCTTGGTTAGGTTGCAAGTTTTTGATTGGGTGTTTAAATTGTAAGCTCTCCAGTGCAGAGCCTGACGTGACTGGATAATTACGAGACACAGCCCCACAGATTGGAGGTTTACCTAGCTTTCTCCCAGTCTGTTTAAAGGGCACCAACATTTCTGCATTCCACAGGGCCCAGTACTTTGTATATCCAGCTGAGAATACACCTCATGTATGAAGTATTTCCAACACCCACACACACAAGCAAGACATGGGCAGGAAGTCACAACACAAACAGCTTCTGAGTTTTTTCTCAGGATATTTTAAGTGACTCACTGCTTATTAATGAGCGGAATACAATAGGCTCACAGATAAGCTTGGCTTTAAGAAGCCCAGAAGACAGTCAGCAGTTAATAAATATCCCCGCCTGTCAGATAAACTTCCATCCATCCCCTGACTCACACCGTAGTCCTACATAAAAGACAGGATGAGGATTGACAGCTGAAGAGATCTGGGTTTGCACTTGTTGGTTATATTATTAGAATATCTATGTGTGTGTGTGTCCGTGCCAGAACTACTTATATATTGAGCAACATAATTATATTAATGTATCTGTCAAGGCTCCCGGCTATTGTCAATCAAATAACCTAACACAAAGCCATTCATAGTCAGGTGAGCCCCATACACACATCTGATTGCAGCCACTAGGTGGTCTGACACGGCAGATCAATAAACCGCATCCTAGCTGAACGCCCACAAGTGTGATTATCGCCCGGAACGCCCGTTCATCGCACAATTAGCCATAGAATGATACCCAGAGTCCAGCGCCTCATCCCAGAGGATTTCTAGTTATTGCTAATAAGTGATGATAAATCCCAATTTCGGAATGAACCAGATTTCGTTTCGGAAATGACAGTTGCAAAAATCCGCAGATCCAATTTTGTTTTTTAAATTTTCAAAACTTTTATTATTATTCGAAAAATCGGAAATTTTGAGAGATGAATTTTCAAAAATTCCATTCAAAAAATGCCAGATGACTTCATCTCTACTAATAAGGTACACTGCCCCTTAATTAAAGGGCAACTAAAGCCACAGAACAACACTGGACCAGAAGGCAGAACACCTTGATATAAACCCAGTAATCTTTGTCTTAACTCTCATTTTGATACAGGCACTGGGAAATTTACCTAAATAACATATGGTTTGTGCTTTACTTCTCAGCATTCTAGTATCACACAGTTTGGTCACCGACCATTATGTTCTGCACATGCTCAGTCCTTAGCTATTGCAGAAACGTGTTACAGTTGGTCACACCCATTAATAATCTCTAGCCAATCCTTTTACAGGACAGATAAAGCAAGGAAGCATGTGACTGAGGTCAGGAGGTGTGGTCTGACACTGCCCATACACACAGATATTTCATCCAGTTCTTAACAGGCTTTGATTTACTTTAACCGAGTTTGCTAAAGTGCCATTTTATAGCTTATTGGTGTTTTTAGGGGGTTGTTTTCAGATTCTGGAGTATAAAAAATTGGGTTTAGTTCTCCTTTAAAGGAACAGTTCCAGATTTGGAATTGCCCCTGTTATCACAGTGGGTGGACATCTTTCCCTACCGCAAATACAGCCCCCACTTAAATAAATGCTGTATATGAAGCAGTTTATTATAGTTTTGCTGTATAGAATGAGGGGGTTGCTGGTAATATAATGAATATTAAAGCTTTCTGCAGGCTTCTGTGGAGAGCAGTGGATCTCCAGCATTGGAATGTTAATGGACAGATTCTTTCCTTGTAGGATCACAGGCAGTGACCAATACAAACTGACGATCTGTCACAGTCAAACTCTCTGCAAGGGACCGTGGAGAAAGGAATAAATGAGAGGGATGTCACCATGTAAAAACCTATGGCACAGAGTAACTGTGTCTATTCCCTTCCCTGTCTGAAGGATGAGCACTGGGAATGAATCCCGATTCCTATTGCCCAGCATGCCCCGAGCTGTGTCCTAATCTACCAGACAGGGTCTGTGTTTAACTGGAACCAGTAAGCACGTCTGGGTAATATTATGAGGCCTGACATCACCTTTTAACTTCACGTTACACTCACTCTCATCAGAAACCGTGGGGAACATTCCAAATAGTAAGTCGTCTGGAATTCGATGAGAAAACTGTCCTGAAAGTATTAGTAACGTTATAAAATCACATTTACCCTTTTTTTCTTTTTAATGATGACTTTTCATTTTTTTTATTGTCTTAAAGGACAAATATACATAAAATGTAAAAGAATCAGCATTTATTGGATATGATAGGGGAGGTTGTATCAGGTGTGTTTTGCCCAATTTTAGTAGAAATAATGGCTCCGTCTTCCAGCTTCCTGCCTTCCTGTACATGGCGCCATTTGTAAACTAAGCCTGCATGGCTTCTTCTGAACACACCCTCTCTATGATGCGTGTAAAGTAAGACAATGTATCTTGCAGCCACATCATAAGATACCATTGTAATTGGATACATATCAATATTTCTTACAACGCAGCTGAGAAGACCATGTTGTTAAAGGATCGATATTGCTATTTTCCGTTATCAGGAGCGATATCAGTATTTTCTGGTATAATTCCTTTGTAAATACAGTTCTATAACAGTGGTGAACCCGGAACTTCTGCTTCCAAAAATCCACGGATCCAACAGATTTTTCGAAAAACAGAACTTTTCATAGAAAATTCCATTCGAAAATTGAGAAAAAAAACTATCGAATATTATTGAAAATTTTAAAAATTCTGATTGGGATTTCCGGGAACTTCAATAGGTTTTGCAGAACCGCTATCGTTCATTCCTATTCTATAACTGCAGTGCCAACTAACAGATGTCTGTATCAGCAATCTGCTAGGGTGAATCGCACTGAGCATGCCTGAACCCAGTGGGTTAGAAGTGAATGGACTATTCTGGGATATTTCTGCTTAGAAATAACTAATAGAGATATAAGTGGCAAAGTTAGAAGATTGTAGTTTATGGAGAATAAGTTTACAAATAATCAGGGAGATTCAATAAAATAATCATTAAAAATGATTTTGACCCAACCAATCAGATCTTATTTAACATTTGAAAGCTAACATCTGATTGGTTGGGGCAAAATTAGCACCATTTTTAACCATAAGAACTTTTATTGAACCTCCCAGAATGTGTTTTAGGCAGAGAAGGATTAAGACCAAATTGGGCCCCGGGCAGAACTGACGTTTGGGCCCCACTTGTTCTTGTAATGTGTGGAGCTCCTGATGTGTACTGTGCCCTAAGCAGTTGCCTAGGTTGTCCTAGTGGATAATCCTACTCTGGTTTTAGGACAACTTTTCCTTTAACACAAATAATTACATAGACTAACCTACACCCTCACCTGCTCTTGGGCTCTGAATTCGTTATTTGAATAACCTCAAATAACTACTGAGCATGCTGGGATTTGTAGTACAGAACATAGGGGAAAATGCTACTTTCTCAATCCCCAAAACATTACACACATTTTGCATTTCTTTAATATAATTTATCTGGTGGGAAAAAAAAAACACAATGTAATTTTTCAACAACAACCTATGAATAAGATTCTCCCAGCAGTTTCCGTTTGATGTCGAGCTCCGTGTCAGACGTTGTGAGTGAATCACGGGCAAGTCTGTGGTAAACTCAGGGAGAGGTTTGCAGATGTATCACAGTAGAGTCTAAATAAATATTTATACTATGTGGCCTATTACTTACAAAAATCTATGCAACCCTATATCCTCCTTAACGCAGAGCAGCTGATCATTAATTTGCTCTGATCACCGGCCAAAATAGACATCGGAGTTGATTAAAACGCGCGGCTTCATTACGCTCAAAGCAATTTGCACTTTACTTTGCCACATAAGCGGTTTGGTTTGGTTGTTGGGTCTGGAGGCATCGGACGGTGATGAGAGAACCAATCGCGAGGGTCTCAATTTGTGGTCAGGTTAATGTTCAGGCTGCAAGAGAGCTTGGAATTAGTCTTGTTTTTTTCACGGTCTGTGATAAATTTGTTTCGAACATTGTGAAATGAGAAACACGACAAAGAATAACTAAAAAGGGCCCAATCCTACCTTTAAAATGACTTTAGGATCATGCTTCTACCTTCAGTCTATCCAAAGTTACAGCAGTATAAAGGGAGTTTTTTCTTGCTAGTACTGTGATCTGTGACATCACCAGAAGTTTGGGGTCTGTCTCCAAGTTTAAGGTTGGAGCATGCCCACTGCAAGAACATCATTAGCTGCATCATAAGCCCCAACCCAAACTTCTAAATCATTTTTAAAGCTAGCCACAAGACTGAACGGAGACATTTTCTTTCCCCAATGTGTCCATAGGTGGAGGGAAGGATAGACAATGGTTGCAGGTCTGTAAAGCATGGTACACATGGTGTTATGCTTTCTCCTGACCGAGCGTTCTGTAATTCCAACCGGTCGACCAGGAGGAAAACCCATGTGATTATTTTTGATGCAATCGACCTATACACTGAACTATCGGGTTGGAATATTGCATGGTGTGTACACTGCTTAACTAGCTTCAGAAAATTGAATTGAGAAAGCCGGTCGGAAAACTAGAGAAACGTCTTCTAGAAAAAAGTACAGTTGATCTAACTTAATACAACAGATGTAGCTTCAGAAAAGATTGATTTGGGGTTGGGGCTTCTTACACAGAACATCTTGTGACTGCTACAGAGACACAGAGACAGGACAGACCACGAACTGTAACTTTACAAGCCTGTAACTTAAAAGAATAGTTCGCTCACATTGTGAATTACCGTATATACTCAAGTATAAACCGCCCTGAGTATAAACCGAAGTGCGTATTTTTACCTGAATAAAGGACTGACTCGAGTATAAACCGAGGGTCAAAATTATGACCACTAATGCCTTCTGATTCTGTATTGTTTTGAGGCTTTAGTTGCCCTTTAAGTGGACAGCAGAATTCCCATACAGTAGTCACATACATTTAAAAGGCAACAAAAGCCTCATTCCGTGGCACTCTAGATGTTTGGAAACTACAACTCCCACCATGCTTTAGTTGCTGGGAGTTGTAGTTTCCAAACATCTGCAGTGGCAAGAAATTGCCACTGCAGGTATTACTGCCTCTCCTTCCCCCCTCTGGGAGCCCCCCCAGTGGTAATTGCCTTTTCCTTCCTTCTTAGGCCACGCTCCTCCGCTCTTACATTCTCCGGCCTGTTGCTCCTCTTCCTCTGTTCTGCCGCGTGACATCACTACTTGCCGGCTGGAAGTGAGAAAGGCGCTAAATAGTGACGTCAGCCAGCAGAGGATGCGGAGCGAGCGGGCGCCGGAGCACGTAGGCGATTGACCCGAGAATAAACCGAGGTTCGGTTTCCAGGCTATTTTTTAGCCTGAAAACCTCGGTTTATACTCGAGTATATACGGCAATGCGTTCTATAGTTAAACTGAATGCGGAAGTGGTCAGGGCCTGACAGCAGAGCCGGCGGTGTATCTTGAGCAAGGTAATTATAACTCATTTGTTCCTCGCTCCTTCTAGATTAATTGAAGAATGGGAAGTAAGGCATTACTCCTTTACCTCCCATTCTTCCATTAATGCAGTAAAGGAATAGTTCACATGTGAGTGAACTATTCCTTTAAGATAGATAGCAGATAGCTGGCATGGGAAAGCCCCATTCACTATGCACTAAGAGACGTTATCTGCTCAGTGCATATCCTAGAGGAGGCAATAGAGAGCAATACCGGGAGGAGGCTATGTCTGTCATAGGAAAAATAAGAAGATGGGGCCCCCTCCTCCCAATGCGGTTGCAGGGTCTGCTCCCCTGGTAGTTACACCCCTGTATTATTGGTAGATCTTCCCCTTGGATAGGACAAGTGATAAATAAAGAAAAGACCCCAGGCTAGACATGAAAGGGGGAACCAATCTGCTACCTGGCTTTTCTACCAAAGCACAAACTCACTAAAGTTTGGTTTGGTACTTTAATCGGAAACTAACCCATTAAAGTCAATGGGAGATAATAGTTTGAGAAGTTTCGGTGAATTACCGATAAAATAATAATGGTAACTTACTGTAAATGGCTGTGGCACCTGGGAAATGGTCTGGGGAACACGTAGATATCACCAATACACATCTAAACGCGTCTTTCTTGAAGATCAGGCAATTGTCGGGTTTCGGCATGCTACATTCAAAGGTTACCAAAAATCAAACAAAACATTTGAGGGTTATCAAAAATCGAACATTACATTCAAGTTTTACTGAATTCAAAGGCTACATTCGAGGGTTACTGAAACCAAAGGCTACATTAGACAGTTACTGAAACCAAAGGCTACATTCAGGGGTTACTGAAACCAAAGGCTACATTCGAGGGTTACCGAAACCAAAGGCTACATTCGGGGGTTACCGAAATCAAAGGCTACATTCGGGGGTTACCGAAACCAAAGCCTACATTCGAGGGTTACCGAAACCAAAGGCTACATTCGAGGGTTACCGAAATCAAAGGCTACATTCGAGGGTTACCAAAACCATAGGCTACATTCGGGGGTTACTGAAACCAAAGGCTATATTCGAGGGTTACCGAAACCATAGGCTACATTCGGGGGTTACCGAAACCAAAGGCTATATTCGGGGGTTACCGAAATCAAAGGCTACATTCGGGGGTTACCGAAACCAAAGGCTACATTCGAGGATTACCGAAACCAAAGGCTACATTCGAGGGTTACCGAAACCAAAGACTACATTCGGGGGTTACCGAAATCAAAGGCTACATTCGAGGGTTACCGAAACCAAAGGCTACATTCGGGGGTTACCGAAACCAAAGGCTACATTCGAGGGTTACCGAAACCAAAGGCTATATTCGAGGGTTACCGAAACCAAAGGTTACATTCGAGGGTTACCGAAATCAAAGGCTACATTCGGGGGTTACCGAAATCAAAGGCTAATTGAGGGTTACCGAAAACCAAAGGCTACTTCGGGGGTTACCGAAAATCAAAGGCTACATTCGAGGGTTACCGAAACCAAAGGCTCATTGAGGGTTACCGAAATCAAAGGCTACCTTCGAGGGTTACCGAAAACAAAGGCTACATTCGAGGGTTACCGAAATCAAAGGCTACATTCGAGGGTCTACCGAAATCAAAGGCTACATTAGGGGTTACCAAAATCAAAGGCTACATTCAAGGGGTTACCGAAACCAAAGGCACATTCGAGGGTTACCAAAATCAATGGACATTCGAGGGTTCCAACAAAACCTGGCTACATTCGAGGGTTACCGAAATCAAAGGGTACATTCGGGGGTTACCGAAATCAAAGGCACATTCGGGGGTTACCAAAAATCCAAGGCTACATTCAAGGGTTAGCAAAAACCAAAGGCTACATTCGAGGTTTACCGAAATCAAAGGAGTACATTCGGGGGTTACCGAAACCAAAGGCTACATTCGGGTTACCAAAACCAAAGGCTCATTGAGGGTTAACCGAAATCAAGGATCATTCGAGGGTTACAAAACCAAAGGACTACATTCGGGGGTTTACCGAAATCAAAGGCTACATTCGAGGGTTACCGAAACAAAAGGCTACATTCGGGGGTTACGCAAACCAAAGGCTACATTCGAGGGTACCGAAACCAAAGGTATATTCGGGGTACCGAACCATAAGGCTACAATCGAGGGTTACCGAAACAAAGGCTACATTCGGGGGTTACCGAAATCCAAAGGCTACATTCGGGGGTTTACCAAAATCAAAGGCTACATTCAAGGGTTACCAAACCAAAGGCTACATTCGAGTAGGTTTACCGAAACAAAGCTACATTCGAGGGTTACCGAAATCATAGGCTACATTCGGGGTTACCGAAATCAAAGGTACATTCAAGGGTTACCGAAATCAAAGGCTACATTCGGGGTTACGAAATCCAAAGGCTACATTCGGGGGTTACCGAAATCAAGGCTCATTCGAGGGGTTACCGAAACCAAAGGCTTCATTTGAGGGGTTACCGAATCAAAGGCTACATCGAGGTTACCACGAAACCAAAGGCTACATTCGAGGGTTACCGAAATCAAAGGCTACATTCGAGGGTTACTGAAACCAAAGGCTACATTCGGGGGTTACCGAATCAAAGGCTACATTCGAGGGTTACCGAAACCAAAGGCTACATCGAGGGTTACCGAAATCAAAGGCTACATCGGGGTTACCGAAATCAAAGGCTACATTCGGGGGTTACCGAAATCAAAGGCTACATTCGTGGGGGTTACCAAAATCAAGGCTACATTCAAGGGTTACCAAAACAAAAGGCTACATTCGAGGTTTACCGAAATCCAAAGGTACATTCGGGGGTTACCGAAACCAAAGGCTACATTCGAGGGTTACCAAAAACAAAGGCTTCATTTGAGGTTGCCGAAATCAAAGGCTACATCGAGGGTTACCAAAACCAAAGACTACATTCGGGGGTTTACCGAATCAAAGGCTACATTCGAGGGTTACCGAAACCAAAGGCTACATTGGGGGTTACCGAAACCAAAGGTACATCGAGGGTTACCGAAACCAAAGGCTATATCGAGGTTACCGAAACCAAGGCTACATTGGGGGTTACCGAAATCAAGGCTACATTCGGGGGTTACCGCATCAAAGGCTACTTCGGGGGTTTACCAAAATCAAAGGCTACATTCAGGGTTACCGAAACCAAAGGCTACATTCCGGGTTACCGAAATCAAAGGCTAACATTCGAGGGTTAACGAAATCAAAGGCTACATTGGGGGTACGAAATCAAGGCTAAATTCGAGGGGTTACAAAATCAAAGGCTACATTCAAGGGTTACCAAAACCAAAGGCTACATTCGAGGTTTACCGAAATCAAAGGCTACATTCGGGGGTTACCGAAACCAAAGGCTACATTCGAGGGTTACCAAAACCAAAGGCTTCATTTGAGGGTTGCCGAAATCAAAGGCTACATTCGAGGGTTACCAAAACCAAAGACTACATTCGGGGGTTACCGAAATCAAAGGCTACATTCGAGGGTTACCGAAACCAAAGGCTACATTCGGGGGGTTACCGAAACCAAAGGTAAATTCGAGGGTTACCGAAACCAAGGTCATATCGAGGGTTCACGAAACCCGGCTACTCGAGGGTTACCGAAATCAAAGGCTACATTCGGGGGTTACCGAAATCAAAGGCTACATTCGGGGGTTTACCAAAATCAAAGGCTACATTCAAGGGTTACCGAAACCAAAGGCTACATTCGAGGTTTACCGAAATCAAAGGCTACATTCGAGGGTTACCGAAATCATAGGTAATTCGGGGGTACCGAAATCAAGGCTACATTCAAGGGTTACCGAATCAAGGCTACATTCGGGGGTTACCGAAATCAAAGGCTACATTCGGGGGTTACCGAAATCAAAGGCTACATTCGAGGGTTACCGAAACCAAAGGCTTCATTTGAGGGTTACCGAAATCAAAGGCTACATTCGAGGGTTACCGAAACCAAAGGCTACATTCGAGGGTTACCGAAATCAAAGGCTACATTCGAGGGTTACTGAAACCAAAGGCTACATTCGGGGGTTACCGAAATCAAAGGCTACATTCGAGGGTTACCGAAACCAAAGGCTACATGGGGGTTACCGAAATCAAAGGTACATTCGGGGGTTACCGAAATCAAAGGCTACATTCGAGGATTACCGAACCAAAGGCTACATTCGAGGGTTACCGAAATCAAGGCTACATTCGGGGGGTTACCAAATCAAAGGCTACATTCAAGGGTTACCGAAACCAAAGGCTACATTCGAGGGTTACCGAAATCAATGGCTACATTCGAGGGTTACCAAAACCATAGGCTACATTCGGGGGTTACCGAAATCAAAGGCTACATTCGGGGGTTACCGAAATCAAAGGCTACATTCGGGGGTTCCAATCAAAGGCTACATTCAAGGGTTACCGAAACCAAAGGCTACATTTGAGGTTTACCAAAATCAAAGGCTACATTCGAGGGTTACCGAAATCAAAGGCTACATTCGGGGGTTACCAAAATCAAAGGCTACATTCAAGGGTTACCGAAATCAAAGGCTACATTCGGGGGTTACCGAAATCAAAGGCTACATTCGGGGGTTACCGAAATCAAAGGCTACATTCGAGGGTTACCAAAACCAAAGGCTTCATTTGAGGGTGGCCGAAATCAAAGGCTACATTCAAGGGTTACCGAAACCAAAGGCTTCATTTGAGGGTTGCCGAAATCAAAGGCTACATTCGAGGGTTACCGAAACCAAAGGCTACATTCGAGGGTTACCGAAACCAAAGGCTACATTCAAGGGTTACCGAAACCAAAGGCTACATTCGGGGGTTACCGAAATCAAAGGCTACATTCCAGGGTTACCGAAACCAAAGGCTACATTCGGGGGTTACCGAAATCAAAGGCTACATTCGAGGGTTACCGAAATCAAAGGCTACATTCGAGGGTTACCGAAATCAAAGGTACATGAGGGTTCCCGAAAAACCAAAGGCTACATTCGAGGGTTACCGAAACCAAAGGCTACATTCAAGGGTTACCGAAACCAAAGGCTACATTCTCGTAACCCTGGAATGTGCCTTTGATTTCGGTACCCCCAATGTAGCCTTTGATTTCGTAACCCCCGAATGTAGCCTTTGATTTCGGTAACCCTCGAATGTAGCCTTTGATGGTAACCCCCGAATGTAGCCTTTAGTTTTCGGTAACCCTCGATGTAGCCTTTGATTTCGGTAACCTCGAATGTAGCCTTTGATTTCGGTAACCCTTGAATGTACCTTTGATTTCGGTAACCCCCGAATGTAGCCTTTGATTTTGGTAACCTTAAGTAGCCTTTGATTCGGTAACCCCCGAATGTCCCTTTGATTTCGGTAACCCTCGATGATCCTTTGATTCGGTAAAACCTCGAATGTAGCCTTGGTTTCGGTAACCCTTGATTGCCTTTGATTTCAGTACCCCCGAATGTAGCCTTTGTTTCTTAACCCTCGAATGTAGCCTTTGGTTCGGTAACCCTCGATGTAGCCTTTGGTTTTCGGTAACCCTCGAATGGTAGCCTTTGGTTTCGGTAATCCTCGAATGTAGCCTTGGTTTCGGTAACCCTCGAATGTAGCCTTTGGTTTTTCGGTAACCCTCTATGTACCTTTGATTTCGGTAACCCTCGAATGTAGCCTTTGATTTCGGTACCCTCGAATGTAGCCTTTGATTTCGGTTAACCCCCGATGTAGCCTTTGGTTTCGGTAACCCTGGAATGTAGCCTTTGATTTCGGTAACCCCCGAATGTAGCCTTTGGTTTCGGTAACCCTTGAATGTAGCCTTTGGTTTCGGTAACCCTCGAATGTAGCCTTTGGTTTCGGTAACCCTCGAATGTAGCCTTTGATTTCGGCAACCCTCAAATGAAGCCTTTGGTTTCGGTAACCCTTGAATGTAGCCTTGAGTTTCGGCCCACCCTCAAGGAAGCCTTTGGTTTTGTAACCCTCGAATGTAGCCTTTGGTTTTCGGTAACCCCCCGAATGTTGCCTTTGATTTCGGTAACCCCCGAATGTAAGCCTTTGATTTCGGTAACCCTTGAATGTAGCCTTTGATTTTGGTAACCCCGAATGTAGCCTTTGATTTCGGTAACCCTCGAATGTAGCCTTTGATTTTGGTAACCTCAAATGAGCCTTTTGTTCGGTAACCCTTGAATGTAGCCTTTGATTGGGGAACCCCCGAATGTAGCCTTTGATTTCGGAACCCCCCGAATGTAGCCTTTGATTTCGGTAACCCCCGAATGTAGCCTATGGTTTTGGTAACCCTCGAATGTAGCCATTGATTTTCGGTAACCCCTCGATGTAGCCTTTGGTTTCGGTAACCCTTGAATGTAGCCTTTGATTTGGTAACCCCCCGAATGTAGCCTTGGATTTCGGTAACCTCGAATGTAGCCTTTGGTTCGGTAATCCTCGAATGTAGCCTTTGATTTCGGTAACCCCCGAATGTAGCCTTTGATTTCGGTAACCCCCATGTAGCCTTTGTTTCGGTAACCCTCGAATTAGCCTTTGATTTCGGTAACCCCCGAATGTAGCCTTGGTTTCAGTAACCCTCGAATGTAGCCTTTGATTTCGGTAACCCTCGAATGTAGCCTTTGGTTTCGTAACCTCGAATGTAGCCTTTGATTTCGGTAACCCTCAAATGAAGCCTTTGGTTTCGGTAACCCTCGAATGTAGCCTTTGATTTCGGTAACCCCCGAATGTAGCCTTTGATTTCGGTAACCCCCGAATGTAGCCTTTGATTCGGTAACCCTTGAATGTAGCCTTGATTCGGTAACCCCCGAATGTAGCCTATGATTTCGGTAACCCTCGAATGTAGCCTTTGATTTCGGTAAACCTCGAATGTAGCCTTTGGTTTCGGTAACCCTTGAATGTAGCCTTTGATTTTGGTAAACCCCCGAATGTAGCCTTTGATTTCGGTACCCCCGAATGTAGCCTTTGATTTCGGTAACCCTGAGTAGCCGTTTCGTGAACCCTCGATATGCCTTGGTTTCGGTAACCCTCGAATGTAGCCTTTGGTTTCGGTAACCCCCGAATGTAGCCTTTGGTTTCGGTAACCCTCGAATGTAGCCTTTGATTTCGGTAACCCCCGAATGTAGCCTTTGGTTTTGGTAACCCTCGAATGTAGCCTTTGATTTCGGCAACCCTCAAATGAAGCCTTTGGTTTTGGTAACCCTCGAATGTAGCCTTTGGTTTCGGTAACCCCCGAATGTAGCCTTTGATTTCGGTAAACCTCGAATGTAGCCTTTGGTTTTGGTAACCCTTGAATGTCCTTTGTTTTGTAACCCCCGAATTTAGCCTTTGATTTCGTACCCCCAATGTAGCCTTTGATTTGGTAACCCTCGAATGTAGCCATTGATTTCGGTAACCCTCGAATGTAGCCTTTGGTTTCGGTAACCCTTGAATGTAGCCTTTGATTTTGGTAAACCCCCGAATGTAGCCTTTGATTTCGGTAACCCCCGAATGTAGCCTTTGATTTCGGTAACCCTCGAATGTAGCCTATGGTTTCGGTAACCCTCGAATATAGCCTTTGGTTTCGGTAACCCTCGATGTAGCCTTTGGTTTCGGTAACCCCCGAATGTAGCCTTTGGTTTCGGTAACCCTCGAATGTAGCCTTTGATTTCGGTAACCCCGAATGTAGTCTTTGGTTTGGTAACCCTCGAATGTAGCCTTTGATTTCGGCAACCCTCAAATGAAGCCTTTGGTTTTGGTAACCCTCGAATGTAGCCTTTGGTTTCGGTAACCCCCGAATGTAGCCTTTGATTTCGGTAAACCTCGAATGTAGCCTTTGTTTTGGTAACCCTTGAATGTAGCCTGATTTGGTAACCACCCGGAATGTAGCCTTTGATTTCGGTAACCCCCGAATGTAGCCTTTGATTTCGGTAACCCTCGAATGTAGCCTTTGATTTCGGTAACCCTCGATGTAGCCTTTGGTTTCGGTAACCTCGAATGTAGCCTTTGATTTCGGTAACCCCCGAATGTAGCCTTTGGTTTCAGTAACCCTCGAATGTAGCCTTTGATTTCTGGTAACCCTCGAATGTAGCCTTTGGTTTCGTGGTAACCCTCGAATGTAGCCTTTGATTCGGTAACCCTCAAATGAAGCCTTTGGTTTCGGTAACCCTCGAATGAGCCTTGATTTCGGTAACCCCCGAATGTAGCCTTGATTTCGGTAACCCCGATGTAGCCTTTGATTTCGGTAACCCTTGAATGTAGCCTTTGATTTCGGTAACCCCGAATGTAGCCTATGATTTCGGTAACCCTCGAATGTAGCTTGATTTCGGTACCTACTCGAATGTAGCCTTTGTTTCGTAACCCTTGAATGTAGCCTTTGATTTTGGTAAACCCCCAATGAGCCTTTGATTTCGGTAACCCCCGAATGTAGCCTTTGTTTCGGTAACCCTCGATTGTAGCCTATGGTTTCGGTAACCCCGAATATACCTTTGGTTTCGGTACCCTCGAATGTAGCCTTGGTTTGGTAACCCCGAATGTAGCCTTTTTTCGGTAACCCTCGAATGTAGCCTTTGATTTCGGTAACCCCCGAATGTAGTCTTTGGTTTTGTAACCCTCGAATGTAGCCTTTGATTTCGGTAACCCTCAATGAGCCTTTGGTTTTGGTAACCCTCGAATGTAGCCTTTGGTTTCGGTAACCCCCGAATGTAGCCTTTGATTTCGGTAAACCTCGAATGTAGCCTTTGGTTTGCTAACCCTTGAATGTAGCCTTGATTTGGTAAACCCCCGAATGTAGCTTGATTTCGGTAACCCCCGAATGTAGCCTTTGATTTCGGTAACCCTCGAATGTAGCCATGGTTTTGTAACCCTCGAATGTCCATTGATTTTGGTAACCCTCGAATGTAGCCTTTGGTTTCGGTAACCCTTGAATGTAGCCTTTGATTTTGGTAAACCCCCGAATGTAGCCTTTGATTTCGGTAACCCTCGAATGTAGCCTTTGATTTCGGTAACCCTCGAATGTAGCCTTTGGTTTCGGTAACCCTCGAATGTAGCCTTTGATTTCGGTAACCCTCAAATGAAGCCTTTGGTTTCGGTAACCCTCGAATGTAGCCTTTGATTTCGGTAACCCCCGAATGTAGCCTTTGGTTTCGGTAACCCTCAATTAGCCTTTGATTTCGTAACCCCGAATGTAGCCTTTGATTTCGGTAACCCTTGAATGGTAGCCTTTGATTTCGGTAACCCCCGAATGTCCTATGATTTCGGTAACCCTCGAATGTAGCCTTTGATTTCGGTAAAACCTCGAATGTAGCCTTTGGTTTCGGTAACCCTTGAATGTAGCCTTTGTATTTTGGTAAACCCCGAATTAGCCTTTGATTTCGGTAACCCCGAATGTAGCCTTGATTTGGTAACCTCGAATGTAACCTTTTGGTTTCGGTAACCCTCGAATATAGCCTTTGGTTTCGGTAACCCTCGAATGTAGCCTTGTTTCGGTAACCCCCGAATGTACCTGGTTTCGGTAACCCTCGAATGTAGCCTTTGATTTCGGTAACCCCGAATGTAGTCTTTGGTTTCGGTAACCCTCGAATGTAGCCTTTTGGTTTCGGTAATCCTCGAATGTAGCCTTTGGTTCGGTAACCCCCGAATGTACCTTGATTTCGGTAACGCCCCGATATAGCCTTTGGTTTCGGTAACCCCCGAATGTAGCCTATGGTTTCGGTAACCCTCGAATATAGCCTTTGGTTTCAGTAACCCCCGAATGTAGCCTATGGTTTTGGTAACCCTCGAATGTGCCTTTGATTTCGGTAACCCTCGAATGTAGCCTTTGGTTTCGGTAACCCTCGAATGTAGGCTTTGGTTCGGTAACCCCCAATGTAAGCCTTTGATTTCGGTACCCCCGAATTACCTTTGGTTTCGGTAACCCCTCGAATGTAGCCTTTGGTTTCAGTAACCCCTGAATGTAGCCTTTGTTTCAGTAACTGTCTAATGTAGCCTTTGGTTTCAGTAACCTCGAATGTAGCCTTTGAATTCAGTAAAACTTGAATGTAATGTTCGATTTTTGATAACCCTCAAATGTTTTGTTTGATTTTTGGTAACCTTTGAATGTAGGCATGCCGAAACCCGACATTGCCTGATCTTCAAGAAAGACGCGTTTAGATGTGTATTGGTGATATCTACGTGTTCCCCAGACCATTTCCAGGTGCCACAGCCATTACAGTAAGTTACCATTTATTTTTATCGGTAATTCACCGAAACTTCTCAAACTATTATCTCCCATTGACTTTTAATGGGTTAGGTTTCCGATTAAGTACCAAACCAAACCACAAGTTTTAAGGATCCTCTGAAGATGTTTCATTTTTTAGCTTCGCCTCTGTGCTATTGGGGGATGTTTCAGCTCTTGTGTTGCAGGGTTAGGATGACACCCAGCTGGTGATATAAAGGGTGGGGGCGTCAAACATCATGATGTTTGACCCTCAGCACAGAAGAGCCAAATTCCCCTCGGGTCAGACTTCAGGGAACTCAGCCCCGTGTATCTGCATCTTAAGGATAAAGGAATACCTTTGAAGATGTAGTAATGTAACATACTGGCGAAGGAAGTGACTGGATTCAGAGACGGTGTTTAAGGAGGCCATTATTTTTAAAATGTAGGGTATCAGGTGAAAATAAAGGAAACAAGCCTTAAATAGAGGTGGGGGGGTTCGACAACAATGTCTGCATGTACAAGGCTGTTTAACACCCTTACTCTGGGCGTTCCTCTATAACACCTCTAGCCACTATCCAATCACGCCTTAACACCTGGCTTGGGATATGCTAAAAGTGGGATTTCAGGGTACATAATGCCACAGATTCTTGTACAAGTCATTCTGAATTGAGAAAGCCAGTCGGATGACTAGCGAAACGTCTTCAAGAACGAACATTTCAAGTCCAGTTGATCTAATGATACAAACAGATATACAATGGACCTGATTGAATGAGAACCATTCACAGCATACAAAACAGGATTATGTTTCTAGCGCATTCTATCCCAAAGTTACAGCAGTTATAAGGTGGTTTTTCTTGATAGTATTGTGAGCCGTGACCAGCACCAGCCCTACTAGTCTGGCCCCTTATGTCTCACCCATTGGAGGCATGCAATCTGGGATTTGGAGAATCATCAGCTGCATCATACGCCCTGCAACTAAACAGGTCTCAATAATTTTAAAGCACCTGAAAAGGCTTTTTTGTTTTTTGGAGGTTCTTCTTCAGTCACATAATGCTGCTTCTTACAGAACACATATGATGTGACGTCACAGGACCAGACAGTGGGCACACAGACAAGGAACGTAATTTAGAGAAGCCTAGAACTAGAAAGATCCAGATAAGCTAGATAACATCCCTTGACTTGTTTTAAAAGGGGAAAAGAGATTTTTTTTAAATAAAAGGATGGGAGACCTTGTATGGAGACCAAGTGCACAGGTTCATCATCCTCCTCCTCCTCTTGCAGCTCTACACTGTGTTTATAGTTGTGACTATTAAAAGGGGAATGTAGAATGGTATGGTACAGGTAGATCCATTTGATCTATGTCCATTACTTGCCCACCTCTGTGATTCAGTTTATTACCACTAGTGTTACCCGTGTGCAAGAGCAAGAAAAAAGTGGATTTTACTGGTGCTTCAGGAATTAAGTAATTATCTTATTTTTGGAAAAAAATTGAATGGACTAAAGGAATCGTTCGATTCTGACCAGAAAAGTACATCTGGATGTAAAGGGCGCTTAATGTTACAATGGAGTTCCAGGTAACTTCCTTGTTTCATACTCAGCAAAAGGGGTTTAAAAGAAAAATCGTCTTTAAGGAAAGTTCCGTGCAAAATATTATTGGTTTCATTTCTTAGTTACATTATGCATACCTGTATTTTTACATATTTCTTCCATTTTAGAGAATCGGGTTTGTAGACGTCCTGCTTCTTCCCAGAGTGCACACTTCCTTGGATGTCCACAGAAGGTGGCTATACACATGGATCCTATTGATCAATGTTATCTGTCGGCACACTTGCGGTGGGGACCACACACACAAAGATTACAGCATCGTGGTGTGTGGTGACGTAGAGCAGTCTCTGCCCGATTTACATGGCCTGGTAAGTGTTGTGTAGGAAATCACTTGGCTTTATAATTAGGGTATCGTAGCACTGCTTTAGTGGGTACACACCTTCCAATCCTTCCTCCCGCTCTTCCGACCAGTCGGCCAGGACAAACGCACAGTTGGATGCGGCAGCATCCACCAGAAGAAAACCGTCAAATAGTAGCCAGAACAACCGATGCACTGAAATGTAGGTCGGGCTGAATTATTGGACGGTGTGTTCCCAGCTTTAGTATATCAGCCAGAATATCTTGATTGGTTGAACTTTCCTGTAACAGTTGGATCCTAATGGGTTTTTAGATTTGGAAACTGTTTTAAAAACGTTCAGTGAAAAACTGTAGGGATGCAATTTAACTTGGAGATTCGTCAAGATTCTAAGGTCTGTTTGTTTGAAGAAGATCCGCAGCCTAATTACTGAATTGACGGTTCAACCAAGCTTCATTTCATCATTCGTTCGTGCATCTGGGTCCACGTTGATGAACACATATGATAAGTTGAAAGTCGTATTTTTTTCTTGTTGTTTTTAAAGATACAAGCGCTAATGTTTCTGCTTTATTTAACTAGGGTGCAGGACAAGGTGAATGAAACATGGTGTTCTTCTCTGTAATTATATACAAGACGGAGTTAAAATAAACCGTACAAGGTGGCACTGCAAGAAACCAGAGATGTCATCCTAAGCAGGCAGGACTGCAACCTCTCCAATCATTGGAGGACCAACAGATATTCACGGCTGATTACAGCCCTAGATGAAGCGGTTCAATAAATAAGTTATTCAGGTTTGACATGATGAAGTCGGGACCCCAACTAAAGGGCAACTATACTGAAACAATTGAAGTAAGTAACCTTAGGCTGGAGGCCAACTGCAACGCACAGGAATCGCACACACAATTGCGAGCGGTTAACGCATGCGATTGTGTGCAATTTTGCCATTTTCCCTTATGGAAATGCATGTGATAACGCAACAAAAATGGTGAAACGCATGTGTTACCAAAACGGGAATGACTCAGCCTTAACATCGAAATCGTGGGAATTTTCACGTTCCCCGATTTCAATTTAAGCAAAAATTGCGCGTGTGGCTTAGCCCTTACTTTTCTAGTGTTGTGGGTTTGAGACTGCCTCATTATAGTACTCTGTTTGCCCTAGGCACATTATCCACTCCCCACTTTAACCAACTCACTTCCGTGAGTCAGGCATGCTCAGTAATTGTATGAGGCAACACTAAGGAGAGGACATTTCCACCATGCAATTCATACATCAAGTGTCACTATTCAGTACGCAAAAGAGTTTATGATAATGAGCACTGATGAAAGGTAAATGTAAGATAACTCAGATGGAATCTAAAGAAAGAGGGGACAGATCAACAAATAACATATAAATCCGGTAGAGCCGATTAATTGGGAAGAAGATATTTCCAGTATTAGATGCTCTTTTAGGTTGTTACTTGCCCATACCTGTCTCGTCCTGATTGTGCATGTACCAGCCAATATATTTTCACAGTATTGAGCATGAAAAAATAAAAATAAATAACCAATAATTAATAGAACTCAATGTGTGCACCTCTACCAGAGAAATTCTACTGACACTATAGGTATTCAGAATAACTAGTAGCTGAAGCTTTTACCAACAGATTTTCAGAAGGTTTGTGAAATAAAGAATTAAGTTTATTATCAATTGTCTCCACACTGAGTTTTGGCAAACCCCCTTTCTCTGATTGGACCTGCCCCTCCCTCCTGCGCCTTGGTCAGGCCCTTTAAAAAAAACAATCATAGTAACATATAACATAGTATTAAGGTGAATAAGACATACGTCCATCAAGTACCAAACCTATTCACTTTGTTTTTTTTTAACCCTACCTAACAGTTGATCAGAGGAAGGCAAAAAACCCCAGTAAAAAGGGGAAACATTCCTTCCTGACTCCAGCATCGGAAAGTAGCCCTGGATCAACCAGATCTATATGCATTAATCCAGAATTCTCAATATTTTTAGTTTTAGAAAACTATCCGGCCTTTTTAAAGTTATCAATGAAACTTGCAATTACCCACATCTGACTGGAAGACAGTTCCACAGTGTCACCGTTCTCCACTGTAAAGAAACCTCTCCTAACCTGATGATGAAACTTCTTTTCTCCAACCTTAAAGGATGTCCACGTTTCCTCTGATATGGACCTGTTAGTAAACAATTGCACCAGAGAGTAATTGTATGGGCCTTAATATATTGATATAGGTTATTCATGTCCCCACGCAAACCATCGCTTCTCAAGAAACAGCTCTCACTATCTAATATGCTGCATAGTCAGCCCTCCATTCCCTATTAATTTTAGTTGCCCTTCTCTGAACTCCTCATTTCCAGATGTCCCTTTGTATATGGGGATCCAAAAACTGACACCGCATATTCCAAATTTGAGGCTTACCAGTGCCTTGTAAAAAGGGGGAGAATCATAATATTTCTCTCTGAATCCATTCCCCTTTTTTATACAAGACAATATCTACTAGCTCTAGCAGTTTGTACTGCATGTTTGCTACGCTAAGTGCGTTATCTACCAGAACCCCCAAATATTTTTCCATTACAGATGAACTAGACACAGAGGTATTTATGGTGTAGGGGGAACAGGGATATTAAATCCCAAAAATGCATCACCTACATTATCTACATTGAATCTCATCTGCCATTTTGCTGCACATTTTGAGAATCTATCTAGGTCTGCTTGCAGCACTTGCACATCATTGGAAGTTTCCAAAGCTTGAAAAGTAGTGTCATCAGCAAACACAGGAGACCTTGTATCAATGCCCAATTCGAAGTCATTATAAACAGATTAAAACAGAAGCGGCCCCAGTACAGAACCCTGTGAGGCACTAGCTTAGAAAACTTCCCTTAGAACGTTAGCCCCATAGATGTTACTCCATTACACAACCCACTCTATGTTTGCGGTCCAATAAACATTATCTATCCATGAACTAATGTTTTCTTCAAGGCCAACAGATCCTCCAAGTTTATACATAGTCGGCCTATGTGGCACAGTCTCAAAAGCTTTTCAAAATCCAAATATACCACTTCCACTGGATGTGCCTGAGTCCAACTCTTATCACTTCTCATTAAAACAACCAATTAAATTGGTTGGGCCTGATCGATTTCTCAGAAATCCATGTGACTACTACTAATAAGAGATCTCTGGAGACAAAGTCAAGGATATGATCCCTTAAAAAAGTTCCGCACCTCCTACCACGATGTGGGCTTAAGTCTATAGTTACCAGGCTGGAACGACTACCTTTTTGAATATTGGTATTACCATTGGCTTTTTTCCACTCCACCGGCACATCCCCAGACATGAAAAGCGAATGTGAAAAAGATGAGAAAACAGGGGTCTAGCTAGAACTGAACTAAGCCCTTTTAAAATCCTAGGATTGCAACATCTGTCCTGGACGCTGTATTGATATTAAATTTGTCTAATTGTTCCGTTACCATATCCTCCGTTATCCAATGTGAAAACTCTCATTTCTTCCCTGCATATTGTACAATCCCTACCGTAAGGACAAGGAATCTCAACAGTTAAAAAACGATGAAAAAAAAACGGTTTAGCAGATTAGCCTTTTCGGCTCCTTACAACCACCTCAGCCCATATTTGATGGTACCCATTCTCAGGACTCATCTGTTTACCATTTATATACTAAAAAAACATTTTGGGGTTGGACTTGCTTTGTTCGGCATAAGCGGATGCAGTTGTATGAAACTAACGGATTGCCGACAAGAACCAATTGATTGATGCAATCAATTGACATTGTATATAAATAAATGCAGCCACTAGGACAATGACTTAATAGGGACAAAAATTCTTGTCTCAGACATCTTGACGAATTAAACAGGGAGATTCAAAAAAAGTTCCTATTGTAATAATGGTGGTGCTAAGTTTGCCCCAACCATCAATCGTTAATGACATGTGAAGCTAACATCGATTGGTAGGGCAAAATGTAGCATTAATTGTATCTATAAGTACCTTTTACCGAATCTCCCTGGATAATGTTTTATCCTGCAAATAGACACAAATGGCTAATTTAGATGACTGTTAATAATAGGACAGGGGGGGGAGGGGATGATGACCACACGGAAATCTGGGGTCCGTATTTATGGTCCGCTATTTATCGTGTAATTGTAAGGCCCGCAGTCCTTAATCTACTAATGCTCTGCCCGTATATCCCAGCGGTTGTAATCACTGCCATGGAATTGATTGGCGTATCAATTAAATTTGATTCATCAAATTTACAACCACAACATATTGTGTGACTGCCCCATACGTACTGTAAGGCCGTACACTAGAAATGACCTGACAGTATTTTTAAATGGGCCCCTAGAAGTTAAACAATAGAGACCCTGGAACACAGGCATCAGTTACCAGTAAGATGAAGGTGTATAATCTGGCAAATTTACACATGGTTGGAAACCCCACCAGAAATGAGTACGGATAAACAACCCATTAGTTCACAATCATTGGCAATCAGTTATTAGAATATGTCTGGGTAACACACGTGGGATCATTCGTCCCCGCGACCGACATTCGACCCTTGTGCCCAAGACAACAACTATTCGGTCTGCAAAACAGTAGCCCGCGGCTGACAATTCCGCCGCAACGTTTATGCAGTCCATAGAACTGCAGCCCAGGAATGCCTACTCTCTGCCCGTTTATACCTATAACCTCGGCTCTGATCACCGCACGTCCATGCCCACATCGAAGTCACGCTCGGGGGTGGCTAAAAATCTGGCAACCTGTTCCTATGTAACTGTCACAGTTTGGATTTTTTCCATGTAGAAGAGAGTAGATTTTCCTCTAGATGTGGCTAGGTGAGGCCATTTTAGTTAGGATGTGCCATTTAACGAGGCTCATGTACCAAGAATCAAAAGTTGCTCCTTTCTATTTAATGCTGCAACCAACCAAATCAGAATTTTACCAGTTTGAACTGTAAAAAGATACATCTGATTGTGTTGCTGCGAGAAAGAGCATACTCCGGTATATTCTAATTATAACCACCGTTACAAAAGGCCTAGTAAATAAGGACTAGCTAAGCCCTGGACTGAGATTCTTCTACACATAAATATAATTTCATGTTGCAGCTTCGTTTTCTCCATTATATTCTCTAATATCCATAATCTGTTCTAAAAACAAATGCATGCAATGGCTTTGGATTAGCAAGCATGAGTCTTAGGGATAAGTTAGGTTATTAATTGTGCATTTATCCCCAGTTCTTTGCATTCTATGTATTATATAGAATTGACTTATTCTCCTCAAGCATGTGGTTAATAAAAGAAATAAGTTACTGCTTATCACAGGATCATACACTAAGTATTAAAAGCTTTCTCATATGGCCATAGAAATACCTAATGGGCACCCGAAGCTTTAGAGAGTAATTGTATATATCGAGAATGCCCCAAAGTAAAGAGAAACAAACAAGCTTATGGATCGAGCAGTGGCGTAACTAGAAATCACTGGGCCCCCAGCCCAGCAATATGATGGGGCCCTAGTTCCTGCTTTATTACAGTGGTTTCTGGGGGAGGCTATCTAAAATTAAGAAATATGGGCCCCGGCTCCCGCCCCCCTGTGGTTTCAGGCCTCCCCTGGATCCAATGGGTGTTCAAGGTTGAGAGGATCTTACCTTTGAACAATTATCTCTCACCGTAAATAATTACAGCATTTAGAGATTTCTGTTTTTGTCTGCTTTGCCTTAAACCTTGGGAAATCAAAGCTACTTTTGCTGTCTGGCCACGTCTACCAGCTCCCTACCCTCGACCCAGCCAAGAGCTAGACAACAGTGAGTGAGTGTGGATTACCTATTGCCTAAAAATTCATCTATTGCACCACCTGACAGGAACTCCACTTAACCACTGTTCGTAAAAGGCAAAGAAAGACATTTTCCACTCTGTAGTTGCTGGATAAATATTTCGTATTAATCGTTAATTCGTAGTGTTTTAGAAATCTATATTGTTCTTTTTCACATTATTATTTTTTAAGGTTAGAATTTAGACTAGATATAAACGTAGAATTGACAAGAATCATAATTGTATTGGAAAGACAGTAATTGTTTTGTCGATTGTATTCTGATAGTGCTAAAGTCTGTACATTTTTGCAGTGGCAATTAGTGGGTTTACCGACATATATATATATATGATGAAAACGGATGTCGCGTCCTATCCCTCAATTTCATAGGGATATTCATAAGGTGCCGTAAAGTTCTCAACTTCTCATTCATCCAGGTCATGGTTTATCTGAATATCATTCATAGATCGGTATTCGTATATTCATTCTCCAGATCATGGTATATCTGTAATATTCATTCTCCAGTCATGTATATGTAATAGTTCATTCATCCAGCACTGGTATATTCTGATAATATTCATTCATCCGTCCTGGTATAAAAAATAATATCTTATCGTCGTAACTAATTCATTCATCCAGTAATGGTAATATCTGTAATATTCATCCATCCAGGTCATGTTATATCGGTAATATTCCATTATCAGGTCATGGTATCTAGTAATATTCATCGCATCAGTGCATGGGTATATCTGTTAATATTCACTTTATCCAGATCATGGTATATTCTGTAAATTCATCCATCCAGATCATGGTATATCTGTAATATTCATCCTCCAGGTCATGTATATCTGTAATATTCATCATCCAGGTCCATGGTATATCTGTAATATTCATTTATCCAGATCATGGTATATCTTAAATATTCTTTATCCAGGTCCTGGTATATCTGTAATATTCATTCATCCAGGTACATGGTATATCTGTAATATTCATTCATCCAGGTCATGGTATATCTGTAATATATTCATCAGGTCATGGTAATCGAATATATCATCCAGGTCACGGTTTATTGGCTATATACATTCATCCAGGTCATGGTATATCTGTAATATCATCATCCAGATCCATGGTATATCTGTAATATTCATTCACCAGGTCATGGTATAGCTGTAATATTATCCATCCAGGTCATGGTATATCTGTAATATTCATTTATCCGATCGGATTATATACTATATTCATTCATCCAGGTCATGGTATATCTGTAAATTAATTCATTCCAGGTCAGTATATCTGTAATCTTCATCATCCAGGTCATGGTATATCTATAATATTCATTCATCCAGGTCTCCGGTGTTCTGTAATATAACATTCATCCAGGTCATGGTAATCTGTAATATTCATTCATTCCAGATCATGGTAATCTGTAAATATCATTCATCCAGGTCATGGTAATCTGTAATATTCATTCATCCAGGTCATTGGTATATTGTAATATTCATTCATCCAGGTCATGGTATATCTGTAATATTCATCATCCAGGTCATGGTATATCGTAATATTTCATTCATCCAGATCATGGTATATCTGTAATATTCATTCATCCAGATCATGGTATATCTGTAAATTCATTCATCCAGGTCATGGTATATCTGTAAATATTCATCAATCAGGGTATGGTATACTGTAATATTCATTTATCCAGATCATGGCTATATCTGTCATATTATTTATCCAGGTCATGGTATATCTGTAATATTCATTCATCAGATCATGGTATATCTGTAATATCCATTCATCCAGGTCATGGAATATCTGTAATATTCATTCATCACAGGTCATGGTATATCTGTAATATTCATTTATCCAGATCATGGATATCTGTAATATTCATTTATCCAGGTCATGGTATATCTGTAATATTCATTCATCAATGTATGTGTATCGTAATATTCATTCATCCAGGTCATGGTATATCTGTAATATCATCCATCCAGGTCATGGATATCTGTAAAATTTCATTCATCCAGGTCATGGTAATCTGTAATATTCTTCATCCATGTCATGGTATATCTGTAAATATTATTCATCCATGTCATGGTATATCGGTAATATTCATTCAATCAAGGTCATGGTGTATCT
The DNA here is from genome assembly GCA_019447015.1 of Hymenochirus boettgeri. NCBI lineage: Eukaryota > Metazoa > Chordata > Amphibia > Anura > Pipidae > Hymenochirus > Hymenochirus boettgeri. Next base: position 25,102,104 of record CM033470.1, on the reverse strand, counting down.
GTAATATTCATTCCATCCAGGTCATGGTATATCTGTAATATCATTATCCAGGTCATGGTATATCTGTATATTCATTTTATCCAGATCATGGTATATCTTAAATATATTATCCAGGTATGGTATATCTGTAATATTCATTCATCCATGTCATGGGTATATCTGTAATATTCATTCATCCATGTCATGGTATTCTTGTAATATTCATTCATCCAGGTCATGGGGTATCTGTAAATATTCATCCATCCAGGGTCATGGTATATCTGTAATATTCATTAATCAGGTCATGGTATATCTGTAATATTCATTTATCCAGATCATGGTATATCTGTAATATTCATTTATCCAGGTCATGGTATATGGTAAATTCATTATCCAGTCCGGTTATCTGTAATATTACATCCATCCGGTCGTATGTCACCAGTCATGGTATATTGTAAATTATTCACCGGTAATGGATACTTGTAATATTCATCATCCAGGTCATGTTATCTTCATATTCATTCTCCAGGCGATGGTATATCTGTAATATTCATTCATCCAGGTCATGGATTGTATCATCATGGTCATATAATATGTCATTCATCCAGGTCATGGTATATCTGTGAATATTCATTCATCCAGGCATGGATATCTGTAATATTCATTCATCCAGGTCATGGTATATCTGTAATATTCATTCATTCAAGGTTAGTGTATATCTGTAATTTCATTAATCCAGGTCATTGGTCATATATGTAATATTCATTCATCCAGGTCCTGATATATCGGTAAATTCGTTTATCCAGGTATGGTATATCTGTAATATCATTCATCCGGTCATGATATATCTGTAATATTCATTCATCAGGTCATGGTATATCGTAATATTAATTTATCCAGGTCATGGTCTATCTGTAATTCATTCATCCAGGTCATGGTATATCTGTAATATCATCATCCAGGTCATGGTATATCGTAATATCATTCATCAAGGTCATGGGTATCTTAATAGTCATCCATCCAGGTCATGGTATATCTGTAATATCATCCATCCAGGTCACGGTATATCGTAATTTCATTCATCAAGTCTGGTTATCGTAATATTCATTCATCCAGGTCATGATATATCTGTTGTATTTAGTTAGATCAAACGGACTTGAAGTTAGTTCTTGAAGACGTTCCGCTAGTCATCCGACTGGCTTTCTCAATTCAGAATGACTTGTACAAGAATCTGTTGGCAATATAAGTACCCTGGGAAAGTCCCAATTAGCATATGACAGCCAGGTGTTAGGGAACTTCTGAATGCAAGGCCTTCAACTTTCGGTAACCTCGAATCTAATGTTTAAGTTTGCTAATCCTCAAATGTAATGTTGGTTTTGCTAACCCCGAATGTAGCCTTCGACTTTCAGAAGCCCTGAATGTATAGTTCTATTTCAGTAACCCTCAAATGTAATTTTCAGTAATCCTCGAATATTATGTTCGGGTGTTTAACAGAGAAAGGTCCGACGCGTATTACTCTGTCTGAGCCTGTTGAATTGTGTGCGGTACAAGGATACGTAATTATGAATGATTTCACTTCCGCCAGATGTTTTGTCTATTACTTTTTAATGTCGAGCTCCAAGTGTCTCTATCCAATAAGACATAGATGTAGATTGGCAACAACGATTGTAAAAACATAGTATATTGAACTATATGTATGGTATATCGCCAAGTGCTTTAAATCGTATGACATCATGCACATGTCATAATGTCTATCATAATATCGATCGACTTTTTATTTCATGCTTATGCATGTGGGGAAATGATTGGACAGACATTGAATGGCGACTATAGACAGACAAAATGCGCAGAGAACAAGACAATACGTCAGCAATCTTGTAAAAGTTATGGGAGGTGAAATTTTGCATTAACATGATTTATTTCAACGGCTAAAATTGCAAAAAGTGTACAAAATGCATAGGAATGGCTGGGAGGAGGAGAATGTACTAATAAAAAAATAATTACAAATACTGTCTTGTCAGTGTCCACACACCATGTATATAGTGAGAGAGTGAGAGAGGAAAGGCAATGATTGTACTGGCTGGCAGGCTGCTCAACCACATAATATAATAGCACAGTCGCTCCCTATTCCAGCCAAAATGCCAACAAACTGACAAGTTCTGCTGAAACAGCATTTTTACATGTGTGTAGGTGGCACTACCATAGCTGTGGTTGGTTGTGGAGCTGCTGTAATTGTCAAGGTTCCCTGCTGTAATTGTCAGGATTTATGGTACTGAAAAACTTTTCTCAATTTCCTGAAATTGCCGATATTTAACTTTTTTCACGTAATCATAAAAAGTTTCGAACATCTTACACAAGAGGAGAGGGTTTCAATGGAGAGCAAGTGGGTCAAGATGCTGCAAAGGAACTTCCTAAAGGGTCAGAATTAGGTTGTAGACCACTAATGGGCCAGTAAAGAAGCATTTCAGACTGATTAGAAAGTATATACATATTTCTAATACAGTAAATCACAGAGATTCCTCGAATTCATTTTTGGCAGAAGAAGCCAAATGGGTCCCCATAGCATTGCTGGGCAGCATACAATTGTTTGGCAGGGACGTTCTTATATAATTTATGAAATAGAATTTTGCAAATGATGGTGTGTTAAGTGGGGAAACTGGAAGAGAGAATACGGAATGACTTGGCCAATGCATGATGTGTTTGTGGTGGGTCTTGGTTTCCCATAACTCCGAGGGGGGTTAAATGGAACAGAATTGCCACATGGGGAGTTCTACAAATTCCTCTTTACAACAAATTCACAAACTGCTAATGAGGTCCATTAAACAGGATTATCGCCCTTCCTGCGCCATCACTCAGTGTATTGTGTCATGTTATGTGGCTGATTATTTTTAACTGAAAAAAGTAGATAATGCAAAATTTCTCAGGTTTTTTGTCCAAATAAAACTCTATCTGCCTATATTTATATATATTTAAAAGATAAAAGTTTCTGGGGATCTAAAGCTCTAGAGACAAGTTTTGACCATCTCTGCACTAGTGATGGACCCACACACACGAGTTTGAACTAGTTGTGGACTTATTTTTGATTATTATAGAAAATTCTAGAAGTAATGAATGGTCGGTAACCCTAGATGTTAATGTTCGATTTTCGGGACAAACCCCTACGAATGTAGCCTTTGATTTCAGTAACCCTCGAATGTAGCCTTTGATTTCAGTAACCCCGGAATGTAATCTACAATTTCGGTAACCCTCGAATGTAGCCTTTGATTTCGGTAACCCGGAATGTAACCTACAATTTCGGTAACCCTCGAATGTAGCCTTTGGTTTCAGTAATCCTCGAATGTAGCCTTTGATTTCGGTAACCCCCGAATGTAGCCTTTGGTTTCGGTAACCCCCGAATGTAGCCTTTGATTTTGGTAACCCCCGAATGTAGCCTTTGATTTTGGTAACCCCCGAATGTAGCCTTTGGTTTCAGTAATCCTCGAATGGATCTTTGGTTTCAGTAACCCCCGAATGTAGCCTTTGATTTCGGTAACCCCCGAATGTAGCCTTTGATTTCGGTAACCCCGGAATATAGCCTTTGATTTCGGTAACCCCCGAATGTAGCCTTTGGTTTCGGTAACCCCCGAATGTATCCTTTCATTTCGTAACCCCCGAATGTAGCCTTGTTGTTTCGGTAACCCTTGAATGTAGCCTTTGATTTCGGTTAACCCCCGAATGTAGCCTTTGATTTCGGTAAACCCCCGAATGTAGCCTTGATTTCGGTAACCCTCGAATGTAGCCTTTGATTTCGGTAACCCCGAATGTGCCTTTAGTTTCGGTAACCCTCGATGTAGCCTTGATTTCGGTAACCTCGAATGTAGCCTTTGATTTCGGTAACCCTTGAATGTAGCCTTTGATCGGTAACCCCGAATGTAGCCTTTGATTTTGGTAACCCTTGAATGTAGCCTTTGATTTCGGTAACCCCCGAATTAGCCTTTGATTTCGGTAACCCTCAATGTAGCCTTTGATTTCGGTAAACCTCGAATGTAGCCTTTGGTTTCGGTAAACCCTTGATGTAGCCTTTGATTCCAGGAACCCCCGAATGTAGCCTTTGATCGGTAACCCTCGAATGTAGCCTTTGGTTTCGGTAACCTCGAATGTAGCCTTTGGTTTCGGTAACCCTCGAATGTAGCCTTTGGTTTCGGTAAATCTCGAATGTAGCCTTTGGTTTCGGTAACCCGAATGTAGCCTTTGGTTTCGGTAACCCTCGAATGTAGCCGTTTCGTTAAACCCTCGAATGTAGCCTTGTTCGGTAACCCTCGATGTAGCCTTTGATTTCGGTAACCCCCGATGTAGCCTTTGGTTTCGGTAACCCTGGAATGTAGCCTTTGATTTCGGTAACCCCGAATGTAGCCTTTGGTTTCGGTAACCTTGAATGTAGCCTTTGGTTGTAACCCTCGAATGTAGCCTTGGTTTCGGTAACCCTCGAATGTGCCTTGATTCGGCAACCCTCAAATGAAGCCTTTTGGGTTGGTAACCCTTGAATGTAGCCTTTGATTCGGCCACCCTCAATGAAGCCTTTGGTTTTGGTAACCCTCGATGTAGCCTTTGGTTTCGGTAACCCCGAATGTAGCCTTTGATTCGGTAACCCCCGAATGTAGCCTTTGATTTCGGTAAACCCTTGAATGTAGCCTTTGATTTTGGTAACCCCGAATGTAGCCTTTGATTCGGTAACCCTCGAATGTAGCCTTTGATTTTGGTAAACCTCAAAGTAGCCTTTGGTTCGGTAACCTTGAATGTAGCCTTTGATTTGGTAAACCCCCGAATGTAGCCTTGATTTCGGAACCCCCGAATGTAGCCTTTGATTTCGGTAACCCCCGAATGTAGCCTATGGTTTGGTAACCCTCGAATGTAGCCATTGATTTCGTGGTAACCCTCGAATGTAGCCTTTGGTTTCGGTAACCCTTGAATGTAGCCTTTGATTTTGGTAAACCCCCCGAATGTAGCCTTTGATTCGGTAACCCTCGAATGTAGCCTTTGGTTTTCGGTATCCTCGAATGTAGCCTTTGATTTCGGTAACCCTCGAATGTAGCCTTTGATTTCGGTAACCCTCGAATGTAGCCTTTGGTTTCGGTAACCCTCGAATGTAGCCTTTGATTTCGGTAACCCCCGAATGTAGCCTTTGGTTTCAGTAACCCTCGAATGTAGCCTTTGATTTCGGTAACCCTCGAATGTAGCCTTTGGTTTCGGTAACCCTCGAATGTAGCCTTTGATTTCGGTAACCCTCAAATGAACGCTTGGTTTCGGTTACCCTCGAGTAGCCTTGATTTCGGACCGAATGTAGCCTTTGATTTCGGTAACCCCCGAATGTAGCCTTTGGTTTCGGTAACCCTTGAATGTAGCCTTTGATTCGGTAACCCCCGAATGTAGCCTATGATTTCGGTAACCCTCGAATGTAGCCTTTGATTTCGGTAAACCTCGAATGTAGCCTTTGGTTTCGGTAACCCTTGAATGTAGCCTTTGATTTTGGTAAACCCCGAATGTAGCCTTTGATTTCGGTACCCCCGAATGTAGCTTTGATTTCGGTAACCGAATGTAGCCTATGGTTTCGGTAACCCTCGATATAGCCTTTGGTTTCGGTAACCCTCGAATGTAGCCTTTGGTTTCGGTAACCCCGACTCGAGTAGCCTTTGGTTTGTAACCCTCGAATGTAGCCTTTGATTTCGGTAACCCCCGAATGTAGTCTTTGGTTTGGTAACCCTCGAATGTAGCCTTTGATTTCGGCAACCTCAAATGAAGCCTTGGTTTTGGTAACCCTCGAATGTAGCCTTTGGTTTCGGTAACCCCCGATGTAGCCTTTGATTTCGTGTAAACCCGAAGTAGCCTTGGTTTGGTAACCCTTGAATGAGCCTTTGATTTGGTAAACCCCCGAATTGTAGTTGATTTCGGTAACCCCCGAATGTAGCCTTTGATTCGGAACCCTGAATGGAGCCTTTGATTTCGGGTAACCTCGAATGTAGCCTTGGTTTCGGTAACCCTCTGAATTGTAGCCTTTGATTTGGTAAACCCCCGAATGTAGCTTTGATTTCGGTAACCCCGAATGTAGCCTTTGATTTCGGTAACCCTCGAATGTAGCCTATGGTTTCGGTAACCCTCGAATAGCCTTTGGTTTCGGTAACCCTCGAATGTAGCCTTTGGTTTCGGTAACCCCCGAATGTAGCCTTTGGTTTCGGGAACCCCGAATGTAGCCTTTGATTTCGGTAACCCCCGAATGTAGTCTGGTTTTGGTAACCCTCGAATGTAGCCTTTGATTTCGGCAACCTCAAATGAAGCCTTTGGTTGGTAACCCTCGATGTAGCCTTTGGTTCGGTAACCCCCCGAATGTAGCCTTTGATTTCGGTAAACCTCGAATGTAGCCTTTGGTTTTTGGTAACCCTTGAATGTAGCCTTTGATTTGGAAACCCCGAATGTAGCCTTTGATTTCGGTAACCCCGAATGTAGCTTTGATTTCGGTAAACTCGAATGTAGCCTTTGATTTCGGTAACCCTCGAATGTAGCCTTTGGTTTCGGTAACCCTCGAATGTAGCCTTTGATTCGGTAACCCCCGAATGTAGCCTTTGGTTTCAGTCCCTCGAATGTAGCCTTTGATTTCGTGTAACCCTCGAATGTAGCCTTTGGTTTCGGTAACCCTCGATGTAGCCTTTGATTTCGGTAACCCTCCAAATGAAGCCTTGGTTTCGGTTAACCCTCGAATGTAGCCTTGATTTCGGTAACCCCCGAATGTAGCCTTTGATTCGGTAACCCCGAATGTAGCCTTTGATTTCGGTAACCCTTGAATGTAGCCTTTGATTTCGGTAACCCCCGAATGTAGCCTATGATTTCGGTAACCCTCGAATTGTAGCCTTGATTTCTGGTAACCTCGAATGTAGCCTTGGTTTCGGAACCCTTGAATGTAGCCTTTGATTTTGGTAAACCCCCGAATGTAGCCTTTGATTTCGGTACCCCCGAAGAGTAGCCTTGATTTCGGTAACCCTCGAATGTAGCCTATGGTTCGGACCCTCGAAATAGCCTTTGGTTTCGGTAACCTCGAATGTAGCCTTTGGTTTCGGTAACCCCCGAATGTAGCCTTGGTTTCGGTAACCCTCGAATGTAGCCTTTGATTTCGGTAAACCGAATGTAGTCTTTGGTTTTGGTAACCCTCGAAATGTAGCCTTTGATTTCGGTAACCTCAAATGAAGCCTTTGGTTTGGTAACCCTCGAATGTAGCCTTTGGTTTCGGTAACCCCCGAATGTAGCCTTTGATTTCGGTAAACCTCGAATGTAGCCTTTGGTTTTGCTAACCCTTGAAGTAGCCTTTGATTTTGGTAAACCCCCGAATGTAGCCTTTGATTTCGGTAACCCCCGAATGTAGCCTTTGATTTCGGTAACCCTCGAATGTAGCCTATGGTTTTGGTAACCCTCGAATGTAGCCATTGATTTTGGTAACCCTCGAATGTAGCCTTGGTTTCGGTAACCCTTGATGTACCTTGAAGTGCCTTGATTTTGGTAAACCCCCGAATGTAGCTTTGATTTCGGTAACCCTCGAATGTAGCCTTTGATTTCGGTTAACCTCCGAATGTAGCCTTTGGTTTCGGTAACCCTCGAATGTAGCCTTTGATTCGGTAACCCTCAATGAAGCTTTTGGGGTTTTCGGTAACCCTCGATGTAGCTTTGATGTCGGGAACCCAACCAAAGGCTACATTCGGGGGTTACCGAAACCAAAGGCTACATTCGAGGGTTACCGAAATCAAAGGCTACATTCGAGGGTTACCGAAATCAAAGGCTACATTCGGGGGTTACCGAAATCAAAGGCTACATTCGGGGGTTACCGAAATCAAAGGCTACATTCAAGGGTTACCGAAACCAAAGGCTACATTCGGGGGTTACCGAAATGAAAGGATACATTCGGGGGTTACCGAAACCAAAGGCTACATTCGGGGGTTACCGAAATCAAAGGCTACATTCGAGGATTACTGAAACCAAAGGCTACATTCGAGGGTTACCGAAATTGTAGGTTACATTCCGGGGTTACCGAAATCAAAGGCTACATTCGAGGGTTACCGAAATTGTAGGTTACATTCCGGGGTTACTGAAATCAAAGGCTACATTCGAGGGTTACTGAAATCAAAGGCTACATTCGAGGGTTGTCGAAAATCGAACATTACATTCTAGGGTTACCGACCATTACATTACATTCTAGAATTTTCTATAATTATCAAAAATAAGTCCACAAACTAGTTCAAACTCGGGTGTGGGTCCATCACTAGTGCAGAGATGGTCAAAAACTTGTCTCTAGAGCTTTAGATCCCCAGAAACTTTATTTATCTTTTAAATAAATATTATAAATATAGGCAGATAGAGTTTTATTTGGACAAAAAACCTGAGAAATTTTGCATTATCTACTTTTTCAGTTAAAAATAAATCAGCCACATAACATGACACATACACTGAGTGATGGCGCAGGAAGGGCGATAATCTGTTTAATGAGACCTTCATTAGCAGTTGTGAATTTGTTGTAAAGAGGAATTTGTAGAACTCCCCATGTGCAATTCTGTTCCATTTAACCCCCCTCGGAGTTATGGGAAACCAAGACCCACCACAAACACATCATGCATTGGCCAAGTCATTCCGTATTCTCTCTTCCAGTTTCCCCACTTAACACACCATCATTTGCAAAAATTCTATTTCATAAATTATTATAAGAACGTCCTGCCAAACAATTGTATGCCTGCCCAGCAATGCTATGGGGACCCATTTGGCTTCTTCTGCCAAAAATGAAATTCGAGGAATCTCTGTGATTTACTGTATATAGAAATATGTATATACTTTCTAATCAGTCTGAAATGCTTCTTTACTGGCCCATTAGTGGTCTACAACCTAATCTGACCCTTTAGGAAAGTTCCTTTGCAGCATCTTGACCCACTTGCTCTCCATTGAAACCCTCTCCTCTTGTGTAGAGATGTTCGAAACTTTTTATGATTACGTGAAAAAAAGTTAAATATCGGCAATTTCAGGAAATTGAGAAAAGTTTTTCAGTACCATAAATCCTTGACAATTACAGCAGGGAACCTTGACAATTACAGCAGGGCTCCAACAACCAACCACAGCTATGGTAGTGCCAGCCTACACAATGTAAAAAATGCTGTTTCAGCAGGAACTTGTCAGTTTGTTGGCATTTTGGCTGGAATAGGGAGCGACTGTGCTATTATATTATGTGTGTTGAGCAAGCCTGCCAGCCAGTAACAATCATTGCCTTTCTCTCTCTCACTATATACATGTGTGTGTGGACACTGACAAGACAGTATTTGTAAATTATTTTTTATTATTAGTACATTCTCCATCTCCCAGCCATTCCTATGCATTTTGTACACTTTTTGCAATTTTAGCCGTTGAAATAAATCATGTTAAATGCAAAATTTCACCTCCCATAGACTTTTACAAGATTCTGACGTATTGTCTTGTATCTGCGCATTTTGTCTGTCTATAGTCGCCATTCAATGTCTGTCCAATCATTTCCCCACATGCATAAAGCATGAAAATGAAAGTCGATCGATATTATGATAGACATTATGACATGTGCATGATGTCATACGATTTAAAGCACTTGGCGATATACCATACATATAGTTCAATATACGATTGTTTTTACAATCGTTGTTGCCAATCTACATCTATGTCTTATTGGAGAGAGACACTTGGAGCTCGACATTAAAAAAAGTAATAGACAAAACATCTGGCGGAAGTGAAATCATTCATAATTACGTATCCTTGTACCGCACACAATTCAACAGGGCTCAGACAGAGTAATACGCGTCGGACCTTTCTCTGTATGAAACACCCGAACATAATATTCGAGGATTACTGAAAAATACATTTGAGGGTTACTGAAAATAGAACTATACATTCAAGGGCTTCTGAAAGTCGAAGGCTACATTCGAGGGTTAGCAGAAACCAACATTACATTTGAGGATTAGCAAACTTGAACATTAGATTCGAAGGTTACCGAAAGTTGAAGGCCTTGCATTCAGAAGTTCCCTAACACCTGGCTGTCATATGCTAATTGGGACTTTCCAGGGTACTTATATTGCCAACAGATTCTTGTACAAGTCATTCTGAATTGAGAAAGCCAGTCGGATGACTAGCGGAACGTCTTCAAGAACTAAACTTCAAGTCCAGTTGATCTAACTAAATACAACAGATATATCATGACCTGGATGAATGAATATTACAGATATACCATGACCTGGATGAATGAAAATTACAGATATACCGTGACCTGGATGGATGAATATTACAGATATACCATGACCTGGATGGATGAATATTACAGATACACCATGACCTGGATGAATGAATATTACAGATATACCATGACCTGGATGAATGAATATTACAGATATACCATGACCTGGATGAATGAATATTACAGATAGACCATGACCTGGATAAATTAATATTACAGATATACCATGACCTGGATGAATGAATATTACAGATATATCATGACCTGGATGAATGAATATTACAGATATACCATGACCTGGATAAACGAATATTACAGATATATCATGACCTGGATGAATGAATATTACAGATATACAATGACCTGGATGAATGAATATTACAGATATACCTTAACCTGGATGAATGAATATTACAGATATATCATGACCTGGATGAATGAATATTACAGATATACCATGACCTGGATGAATGAATATTACAGATATACCATGACCTGGATGAATGAATATTACAGATATACCATGACCTGGATGAATGAATATTACAGATATACCATGCCCTGGATGAATGAATATTACAGATAGACCATGACCTGGATGAATGAATATTACAGCTATACCATTACCTGGATGAATGAATATTACAAATATACCATGACCTGGATGGATGAATATTACAGATATACCGTGACCTGGATGGATGAATATTACAGATATACCGTGACCTGGATGAATGAATATTACAGATATACCATGACCTGGATAAATGAATATTACAGATATACCATGATCTGGATAAATGAATATTACAGATATACCATGACCTGGATTAATGAATATTACAGATATACCATGACCTGGATGGATGAATATTACAGATACACCATGACCTGGATGAATGAATATTACAGATATACCATGACATGGATGAATGAATATTACAGATATACCATGACATGGATGAATGAATATTACAGATATACCATGACCTGGATAAATGAATATTACAGATATACCATGATCTGGATAAATGAATATTACAGATATACCATGACCTGGATTAATGAATATTACAGATATACCATGACCTGGATGGATGAATATTACAGATACACCATGACCTGGATGAATGAATATTACAGATATACCATGACATGGATGAATGAATATTACAGATATACCATGACCTGGATGAATGAATATTACAGATATACCATGACCTGGATGGATGGATATTACAGATATACCATGACCTGGATGAATGAATATTACAGATACACCATGACATGGATGAATGAATATTACAGATATACCATGACCTGGATAAATGAATATTACAGATATACCATGATCTGGATAAATGAATATTACAGATATACCATGACCTGGATGGATGAATATTACAGATATACCATGATCTGGATGGATGAATATTACAGATATACCATGATCTGGATGAATGAATATTACAGATATACCATGACCTGGATGGATGAATGAATATTACCAGATATACCATGACCTGGATGAATGATATACAGATTACCATGACCTGGATGAATGAATATTACAGATATACCATGATCTGGATGAATGAATATACAGATTTCCATGACCTGGATGAAGATATTACAGATACTGAAAATGGATGAATGAATATTAAAGATATACCATGACCTGGATGATGAATATTACAGATATACCATGACCTGGATGAATGAATATTACAGATATACCATGACTGGAGAATGAATATTCAGATATACCATGACTGGATAATGAAAATTACAGATATACCATGACCGGATGGATGAATATTACAGATTACCATGACCTGGATGAATGAATATACAGATATACCATGACCTGGATGAAATGATTACAGATATACCATGACCTGGATGAATGAATATTACAGATAACCTGACTGGATGAATGAATATTACAGATATACCATGACCTGGATGAATGAATATTACAGATATACCATGACCTGGATGATGAATATTACAGATATACCATGACCTGGATGAATGAATATACAGAATTCCATGACCTGGATGAATGAAATTACAGTACATGATATGGATAATGAATATTACAGATATACCATGACCTGGATGATGAATATTACAGATATACCATGACCTGGATGGATGAATATTACAGATATACCATGACTGGATGGATGAATATTACAGAATTACCATGATTGGATAAGAATATTACAGATATACCATGACTGGATGGATGAATATTACAGATACCATGACCTGGATGAAATGAATATTACGATATACCATGACCTGGATGGATGAATATTACAGATATACCATGACCTGGATGAATGAATATTACAGATATACCATGACCTGGATGAATGAATATTACAGATATACCGTGACCTGGATGAATGAATATTACAGATATACCATGACCTGGATGAATGAATATTACAGATATACCATGATCTGGATGAATGAATATTACAGATATACCATGATCTGGATGAATGAATATTACAGATAAACCATGACCTGGATGAATGAGAAGTTGAGAACCTTTACAGGCACCTTATGAATTCCTTATGGAAATTGAGGGATAGGACGCGACATCCGTTTTCAATCATATATATATATATAGTCGGTAAACCAATAATTGCCACTGCAAAAATGTTACAGACTTTAGCACTATCAGAATACAATCGACAACAATTACTGTCTTTCCCAATACAATTATGATCTTTGTCAATTCGACGTTTATATCTAGTCTAACATCTTAACTATTAAAATAATAATAATTTGAAAAGAACAATATATATTTCTAAACACTACGAATTAAAGATTCATACGTAAATATTTATCAGGCAACTTACAGAGTGGAAAATGTCTTTCTTTGCCTTTACGAAAGTGGTTAAGTGGAGTTACTGTAGGTGGTGCAATAGATGATTATTTTAGCAATAAGGTAATCCACCCTCACTCACTGTGTCTGTAGCTCTCTGGCTGGGTCGAGGTAGGGAGCTGTAACGTGAGCCTACAGCAAAAAGGAGCTTTGATTTCCCAACAGGTTTAAGGCAAAGCAAGACAAAAACAGAAATCTCTAAATGCTGTATATTATTACAGGTGAGAGATAATTTTCATAATAGGTAAGATCCCTCTAACCTTGACACCCATTAGGATCCAGGGGGCAGGCCCTGAAACCACAGGGGGGCGGGAGCCAGGGGGCCCCCATCTTCTTAATTTTAGATATAGCCTCCTCCAGAAAACCACTGTAAATAAAGCAGGAATAGGGCCCCATCATAGTTTTGCTGGGGGGCCCAGTGATTTCTAGTTACGCCACTGCTCGGATCCATGAAGCTTGTTTGTTTCTTCTTTACTTTGGGGCGATTCTCGATATATAAATAATTACTCTCTAAAGCTTCGTGTGCCATTAATGTTTTTCTATGGCCATAATGATGACTTTTTAATACATTTTGTATGATCTGTGTAAGCAGTAATTTATTTCTTCTATTTAACACACATCTGGGGAGAATAAGTCAATTCTATAAATAAATACATAAGAATGCAAGAGAACTGGGGATAACATGCACAATTAATAAACTAATTATCCCTAAAGCTCATGCTTGCTAATCCAAACCATTTGCATGCATTGTTATTAGAACAGATTATGTGATATAGAGAATATAATGGAGAAACGAAGCTGCAACTATAAATTATTTTATGTGTATGAAGAATATAGTCCAGGCTTAGCTAGTCCTTATTTCTAGGCTTGTATACAGGTGGTTTTATAGTAAGAATATACCGAGAGGTGCTCTTTCTCTGCAGCAACCAATCAGATGTTAGCTTTTTACAGTCAACTGGTAAAATCTGATTGGTTGGTGCAGATTAATAGAAAGGGCAAACTTTTGAATCTCTTGGTACATGAGCCTCGTTAAATGCACATCCTAAACTAAAATGGCCTCACCTAGCCACATCTAGAGAAAATCTAATCTCTTTCTACATGGAAAAATCCAGAACTGTGACAGTTACATAGGAACAGGGTTGCCAGATTTTAGCCACCCCCGAGCGGTGACTTCGATGTGGGCTGGACGTGGCGGTGATCAGAGCCGAGGTTATAGGTATAACGGGCAGAGAGTAGGCATTCCGGGGCTGCCAGTTCTATGGACTGCATAACGGTTGCGGCGAATTGTCAGCCGCGGCTACTTTTGCCAAGACCGATAGTTCTTTGTCTTGGCCAAGGGTCGAATGGTCGGTCGGGACGAAGGATCCCAACGTGTGTACCCAGCCATATTCTAATAAATCTATTGCCAATGATTGTGACCTACTGGGGTTTTTACCGTAATCATTTCTGGTGGGGTCCACCATGATGTAAATTTGCCAGATTATCACCCCTTCATCTTACTGGTAACTGCATGCCTGTGTTCCAGGGTCTCTATTGATTTAACTTACTAGGGGCCCTATTTAAAAATACTGCAGGTCATTTCTAGTGTACGGCCTTACAGTACGTATGGGGCAGTCACACAATTATGATTGTGGTTGTAAATTTATGATCACAATTATAATTGTATGATCGCCAATACAATTCCATTGCAGTAGATTACAACCGCATGGGATAGTACGGCAGAGCATTAGTAGATTAAGGACTGCGGCCTTACATTAACGATAAATAGCGTGACCATAAATACGACCCCAGATTTCCGTGATGTCATCATACTGTCATTATAACAGTCATCTAAATTAGCCATTTGTGCTATTGCAGGATAAAACATTATCAGGGAGATTCGGTAAAAGTACTTATAGATAAATATAATGCTAATTTTGCCCTAACCAATCAGATGTTAGCTTTCACATGTCAATTAAGATCTGATTGGTTGGGGCAAAATTAGCACACCATATTTAACAATAGGAACTTTTTTTGAATCTCCCTGTAAATTCGTTAAAGATGTCTGAAGACCAAGATTTTTGTCCCATATTAAGTCATTGGCCATAGTGGCTGCATTTATTTATTTACATTGATCAATGATTGATCAATCAATTGATTGCTTTGTTCGGCAATCCGTATTTCATAGAAAATGAAATACGGATTGCCGAACAAAGCAAGTCCAACCCCAAAATGTTTTTTAAGTATATAAATGGTAAACAGATGAGGTCTGAGAATGTGGGACCATCAAATAATGGGGCTGAGGTGGTTGTAGAGGATGCCGAAAAGGCTAATCTGCTAAACCGTTTTTTTACATCGGTTTTTACTGTTGAGAATCCTTGTCCTTACGGTAGGGATTGTAGCAATATGCAGGGAAGAAATGAAGAGTTTTCACATTGGATAACGGAGGATATGGTACGGAAACAATTAGACAAAGTTAATATCAATAAAGCGCCAGGACCAGATGGATTGCATCCTAGGATTTTAAAAGAGCTTAGTTCAGTTCTAGCTAGACCCCTGTTTCTCATCTTTTCACATTCGCTTTTGTCTGGGGATGTGCCGGTGGATTGGAAAAAAGCCAATGTAATACCAATATTCAAAAAAGGTAGTCGTTCACAGCCTGGTAACTATAGACCTGTAAGCCCAACATCAGTGGTAGGGAAGGTGATGGAAACTTTGTTAAGGGATCATATCCTTGACTTTGTCTCCAGAGATCATCTTATTAGTAGTAGTCAGCATGGATTTATGAGAAATAGATCATGCCAGACAAATTTAATTGGTTTTTATGAAGAAGTGAGTAAGAAGTTGGACTCAGGCACAGCAGTGGATGTGGTATATTTGGATTTTGCAAAAGCTTTTGATACTGTGCCACATAGGCGACTAATGTATAAACTGAGGACTGTTGGCCTTGAAGAAAACATTAGTTCATGGATAGAGAACTGGTTATTGGACCGCAAACAGAGAGTGGTGGTTAATGGAGCTACATCTATGTGGGCTAAAGTTCTAAGCGGAAGTTCTAAGCGGAGTGCCTCAGGGTTCTGTACTGGGGCCGCTTCTGTTTAATCTGTTTATAAATGACTTAGAAGGGGGCATTGAGAGCAAGGTCTCTGTGTTTGCTGATGACACTAAATTATGCAGAGCTTTGGAAACTTCCAATGATGTGCAAGTGCTGCAAGCAGACCTAGATAGATTATCAAAATGTGCAGCAGAATGGCAGATGAGATTCAATGTAGATAAATGTAAGGTGATGCATTTGGGATTTAATAATCCCTGTGCCACCTACACCATAAATAACTCTGTGTTAAGTTCATCTGTAATGGAAAAATATTTGGGGGTTCTGGTAGATAACAGACTTAGCTGTAGCAAACAATGCCAGGTAGCAACTGCTAGAGCTAGTAAGATATTGTCTTGTATAAAAAGGGGAATGGATTCAAGAGAGAAAAATATTATTCTCCCTCTTTACAAGGCACTGGTAAGGCCTCATTTGGAATATGCGGTGCAGTTTTGGAATCCCATATACAAAAGGGACATCTTGGAAATTGAGGCAGTTCAGAGAAGGGCAACTAAATTAATAAGGGGAATGGAGGGGCTTGACTATGCAGGCAGATTAGATAAGTTAGAGCTGTTTACATTGGAGAAGCGATGTTTGCGTGGGGACATGATAACCTTATACAAATATATTAATGGCCCATACAATGTACTCTCTGGTGCATTGTTTACTAACAGGTCATATCAGAGGACACGTGGACATCCTTTAAGGTTGGAAGAAAAGAAGTTTCATCATCAGGTTAGGAGAGGTTTCTTTACAGTGAGAACGGTGAAACTGTGGAACTGTCTTCCAGCAGATGTGGTAATGGCAAGTTCATTGAATAACTTTAAAAAAGGCCTGGATAAGTTTCTAAAACTAAAGAATATTGAGAATTACTGGTATTAATGCATATAGATCTGGTTGATCCAGGGATACTTTCCGATTGCCGTTTGGAGTCAGGAAGGAATTTTTTCCCCCTTTTTAGCTGGGGTTTTTTGCCTTCCTCTGGATCAACTGTTAGGTAGGGTTAAAAAAAAAAAAAAAGTGAATAGGTTGGACTTGATGGACGTATGTCTTTATTCAACCTTAATTACTATGTTACTATGTTACTATGATTGTTTTTTAAAGGGCCTGACCAAGGCAGCATGAGGGAGGGGCAGGGCCAGATCAGAGAGTAAAGGGGGTTTGGCCAAAACTCAGGGTGGAGGACAAAGTGATAATAAACTTTATTCTTTATTTCAAACCTTCTGAAAATCTGTTGAAGCTTTAAGCTACTAGTTATTCTGAATACCTAGAGTGTCAGTAGGAATTTCTCTGGTAGAGGTGCATTGAGTTCTATTATTATTGGTTATTTATTTTTATTTTTTTCATGCTAAATACTGTGAAAATATGATTGGCTGGTACATGCACCAATCAGACGAGACAGGTATGGGCAAGTAACAACCCTAAAAGAGCATCTATACTGGAAACTATCATTCTTCCCAATTATCGCTCTACCATTTATATGTTATTTGTTGATCTGTCCCCTATTTCTTTAGATATCCAATCTGAGCTATCTTACATTTTACCTGTCAATCAAGTGCCTCATTATCATAAACTCTTTTGCTGTAACTGAAATAGTGACAGCTGGAATGTATGAATTGCATGGTGGGAAATGTCCTCTCTTAGTGTTGCCTCATAGCAATTACTGAGCATGCCTGACTCCACAGGAAGTGAGTTGGTTAAGAGTGGGGGAGGGATAATGTGCCTGAGCAAAACATAGTACTATAATGAAGGCATGCAGCAACCCACACACCTCAGAGTAAGGGCTAAGCCACACGCGCAATTTTTGCTAAAATTGAAATCGCGGGAACGTGAAAATTCCCACGATTTCCGATGTTAATGCTGAGTCCATTCACGTTTTGGTAACACATGCGTTCACCATTTTTGGTGCGTTAACACATGCATTTCCATAATGGAAAATGGCAAAATTGCACACAATCGCATGCGTTAACGCTCGCAATTGTGTGTGCGATTCCTGTGCGTTGCAGTGTGGCCTCAGCCTAAGGGTTACTTACTTCATTGTTTCAGTATAGTTGCCCTTTAAGTTGGGGTCCCGACAGGATCATGTCAAACGGAATAACTTAATTTATTGAACCTCTTCATCTAGGGCTGTAATCAGCCGTGAATATCTGTTTGTCCTCCAATGATTGGAGAGGTTGCAGTCCTGCCTGCTTAGGATGACATCTCTGGTTCTTGCAGTGCACACCTGGTACGGTTTATTTTAACTCCGTCTTGTATATAATTACAGAGAAGAAAACACATGTTTCACCTGTCCTGCACCCTAGGTTATGAACAGAAACAATTAGCGCTTGTATCTTTAAAAACAACAAGAAAAAAATACGACTTTCAACTTATCATATGTGATTCATCAACGTGGACCAGATGCACGAACGAATGATGAATGAAGCTTGGTTAACCGTCCAATTCAGTAATTAAGGCTGCGGATCTTCTTCAAACAAACAAAATTAGAAGCTGGAAGATCTCCAGTTAAATTTGCATCCCTAAAGTTTTCACTTGACGTTTTTAAAACAGTTCAAATCTAAACCCATTAGGATCCAAATGTTATCAGGAAAGTTCAACCAATCAAGATATTCTGATAGGACCTAAAGCTGGGAACACACCGTCCAATAATTCAGCCCGACCTACATTTCAGTGCATCGGTTGTTCTGGCTGACATATTTGACGGTTTCTTCTGGTGGATGCTGCCGACATCCAACTGTTCGTTTGTCCTGGCCGACTGGTCGGAAGAGCGGGAGGAAGGATTGGAAGGTGTGTACCCAGCTTAAGAAGTCTACGATACCCTAATTATAAAGCCAAGATGATTTCCTACACAACACTTACAGGCCATGTAAATCGCAGAGACTGCTCACGTCACCACACACCACGATGCTGTAATCTTTGTGTGTGTGGTCCCCACCGCAAGTGTGCCGACAGATAACAATGTGATCAATAGGGATCGCATGTGTATAGCCACCTTTACTGTTAGGAACATTCCAAGGAAGTGTGCACTCTGGGAAGAAGAAGGAGCGTTACAAAACCCGATTCTCTAAAATGGAAGAGAATATGTAGAATAACAAGGTATGCATAATGTAAACTAAGAAATGAAAAAAATAATATTTTGCACTGAACTTTCCCTTTAAAGACAGATTTTTCTTTTAACCCCTTTTGCTGAAGTATGAAACAAGGAAGTATACATGGAACTCCTTGTAACATTAAGCGCCCTTTACAGTCCAGATGGTACTTTTTGGTCAGAATCGAACGATCCTTTAGTCCATTCAATTTTTTCAACTAAAAATAGATAATTACTTCCTGTAGCACCAGTAAAATCACTTTTTTCTTGCTCTTGCACACGTGTAACACTAGTGGTAATAAACTGCAATCACAGAGGTGGCAGTAAATGGACATAGATCAAATGGATCTGACCTGTACCATACCATTCTACATTCCCCTTTTAATAGTCACAATATAAAACACAGTGTAGAGCTGCAAGAGGAGGAGGAGGATGAAGTGAACCTGTGCACTTTGGTCTCCATACAAGGTCTCCATCCTTTATTTAAAATAAAATCTCTTTTCCCCTTTAAACAAGCCAAGGATGATGTATCTAGCTTATCTGGATCTTTCTAGTTCTAGGCTTCTTAAATTTACAGTTCCTTGTCTGTCCCACTGTCTGAGTCTGTGACGTCACACAATGTGTTCTGTAAGAAGCACATTATGTGACTGAAGAAGAACCTCCAAAAAACAAAAAAGCCTTTTCAGGTGCTTTAAAATTATTGAGACTGTTTTAGTGGGCAGGGCTATGATGCAGCTGATGATTGCTCCAAATCCAGCATTGGGCATGCTCCAATGTGAGACATAAGGGGCCAGACTAGTAGGGCTGGTGTGTCACGGCTCACAATACTAGCAAGAAAAACCCCTTATACTGCTGTAACTTTGGATAGAATGCAGCTAGAAACATAATCCTGTTTTGTATGCTTGTGAAGGTTCTCATTCATCCAGGTCATGGTATATCTGTTGTATTCAATTAGATCAACTGGACTTGAAATGTAGTTCTTGAAGACGTTTCGCTAGTCATCCGACTGGCTTTCTCAATTCAGAATGACTTGTACAAGAATCTGTGGCAATTATGTACCCTGGAAAATCCCATTAGCATATCAAGCCCAGGTGTTAAGGGCGTGATTGGATAGTGGCTAAGAGGTGTTATAGAGAACGCCCAGAGTAAGGGTGTTAAAACAGCTTGTACATGCAGACAGTTGTTGTCGAACCCCCCCACCTCTATTTAGGCTTGGTTTCTTTATTTCATTCACATAAATGGCCTCCTTAAACACCTCTCTTGAACCAGTCACGTTCCTTCGCCAGTATGTTAACATTACAATCTTCAAAGGTATGTCCTTTATCCTTAAGATGCAGATACACGCTGAGTCCTGACGCCCGAGGAATTGGCTCTTCTGTGCTGGGTCAAACATCATGATGTTTGACCCCCCACCCTTTAATCACAGCTGGTGTCATCAACCCTGCAACACAGAGCTGAGAACATCCCCACTAGCACAGAGGCGAAGCTAAAGAAATGAAACATCTCAGAGGATCCCTTAAAACTTGTGCAGTCACGTTCCTTCGCCAGTATGTTAACATTACAATCTTCAAAGGTATGTCCTTTATCCTTAAGATGCAGATACACGGCTGAGTCCTGACCCGAGGAATTGGCTCTTCTGTGCTGGAGTCAAACATCATGATGTTTGACTCCCACCACCCTTTAGATCACAAGCTGGGTGTCATCAGAACCCTGCAACACAGAGCTGAGAACATCCCCACTAGCACAGAGGCGAAGGCTAAAGAAATGAAACATCTCAGAGGAGCCCTTAAAACTTGTGGATATCCAGACTGGGCCTTTGTCAAAAGAAGTAGAAAGAAAAAAAAAGAACACGAATACCAACAGTGAAGGGGAAAAGCAAGACAGGAGGAAGAACATGGTCATCCCATATGTAGCAGGGGTCTCCGAGAAATTAAGAAGAATTTTCAAAAAACATCGTATCCCCGTCGCTATAAAACCGAACAACACACTGCAGCGGCAATTGGTACATCCGAAAGACCCATAATACCCACACAAGAAAAATCGACATCATATATGCAGTGCAGTGCAGTGAAGAATGATCTGATTTGTAATGTGGGGGAGACCAAACAGCACTGCATCAACGTTGGCCCAGCACAAGAGCCAATTCCTCGTCAGGACTCATGCCGTGTATCTGCATCTTAAGGATACAAGGACATACCTTTGAAGATTGTAATGTTAACATACTGGCGTGAAGGAACGTGACTGGTTCAAGAGAGGTGTTAAGGAGGCCATTTATGTGAAAATAAAGAAACCAAGCCTAAATAGAGGTGGGGGGTTCGACACCAACTGTCTGCCATGTACAATGCTGTTTTAACACCTTACTCTGGGCGTTCCTATAACACCTCTTAGCCACTATCTAATCACACCCTTAACACCTGGCTGTGATATGCTAATTGGGATTTTCCAGGGTACATAATTGCCACAGATTCTTGTACAAGTCATTCTGAATTGAGAAAGCCAGTCGGATGACTAGCGAAACGTCTTCAAGAACTAAACTTCAAGTCCAGTTGATCTAATTGAATACAACAGATATAATCCTGTGTTCTTTTTTTAATGAAGGACACTTGTATGGAGACCACAGTTCCCCTTTTAAAGAAAATCAGAATTTAAACAAGGCTAAGATTAAGTAATGAGCAACTATTTTCAGTGCTGTATATTACCAATAAAATATGAGTTAACTGGATTCCAGGGAACCATTAATGATGGGAGGTTCCTGGGAATGCTCATCATGGGGAGTCCGAAACGGAATACCTTAAAGGGACAGTTCAGTGGAATTGATCAATATTTGTTAAATTGTTACTTTGTGTAATGCCTTCTTAGTTATTCTACATATTCTCTCCCATTTTGAAAAATTAGTTGATTTCATCCCCTTTGCTGTTCCCTGCTGTTGACATTAGTGAGCTGACATTTCAAGTTCTAACGGTCCTTCGTCTTCCCAGAATGCACCACTTCCTTGGAATGTTCCTAACAGTAATTTCTACTGATTGGCTGTTGGATGGGTCAAACATGATCAGATCTCTACTGAGCAACTAAATCAACCCAGGTGCTGGGTCAAGGACAAGACCATAACCGTCTCTACTAGGGGTCCTGCAAACAGGAAGTCAGTATTTTACAATCATTTATTTATACACAGACACAATGCTGAATGGGCAGATGAATGTCATTGGGATGAAAAATACTGCACTTTTTTCTGAAAGGTATATGTATTTGCACTGAACTCCCCCTTTAAATGTGCCCTTGCATATAGCCTCTTATTGTACTGCATATCATACACAATATTTCAAAATATCCAAGTTCTTTGGAATTGGCAGCAACTTCCCTTCTGACTTCCCCCTTCCAGATGATAACAAACATACATGGAAAATAATCTATTTATACTTTCATAAACTAGTTACAATTACACCCACTGTAATTTCTAATTTTTCACACATTGCCTTACATTTCTCCAATATACTGATCTGCTTTGTCTCTAAACACTAACAAAAACCCACCGTAGCAATAAAATCAAAGCTGCCACCTCTGAGCATGTGTGACGTCGAAAAGAGCTTGTACAACCTTAAGAGAAGGTGTGAACTTTTGCAGAAGGGGGCGGGGAACATAGGAGTGCAGATCTTTCTTCAGGAACAATGTACAGCTGTGTATTTGTGTTCTTGGTGGGGTGAGGAAATTACATATTTTTGTTTCAGGGTGGACATTCTCATATATTACTTGTACCATGGTGTACACATAGGAGGTCTGAGCCGTTTGAGAAACCACTGCTGTATGAATATAAATGTCTGGCCTGTCATAACATTCCCTGGTATCATTTCTAAGAGAAACTCGCCAAGAGCTGGACCCAAAATTAGTTTCAAACTGGATTTTACCGATCCAAACAGACTCAAACTTTTCAGATTTCTCTGAACATTTTTCGATAACTATTAAACGAACAGTCGAGGATTTCCAAATTCTGGATTCCATTTTCAGAATTTATCAAATTCTTGGAAACGATCGTAATATCATAATATGGGATAATCTACCTGTACCCGTGTAGCCGTAATTCATGGCTTTGCCTTAACTCATTGCTCTGCCGTAACTCATGGCTCTGCCGTAACTCATGGCTTTGCTGTAACTCATGGCTCTGCCGTAACTCATGGCTCTGCCGTAACTCATGGCTCTGCAGTAATTCATGGCTCTACCGTAACTTATGGCTCTATCGTTACTCATGGCTTTTCCGTAACTCATGGCCCTGCCCGTAACTCATGGCTCTGCCGTAACTCATGGCTCTGCCGTAACCCATGGCTCTGCCGTAACCCATGGCTCTGCAGTAACCCATGGCCCTGCCGTAACTCATAGCTCTGCTGTAACTCATTGCTCTGCCGTAACTCACGGCTCTGCAGTAACTCATGGCTTTACCGTAACTCATGGCTTTACAGTAACTCATGGCTCTACCGTAACTCATGGCTTTGCCGTAACTCATGGCTTTGCCGTAACTCATGGCTCTGCCGTAACTCGCCCAAAATTAGTTTTTCAACTAACTGGAGTGTAAACCGATCCCAAACAGACTCAAACTTTTCAGATTTCTCTGAACATTTTCGATAACTATATAACGAACAGTCGAGGATTCCAAATTCTGGATTCCATTTCAGAATTTATCAAATTCTTGGAAACGATCCGTATATCATAATAGGGGATATCTACCGTGTACCCGTGTAGCCGTAGCATCAGGCTTTGCCTTAACTCATTCTCTGCCGTAACTCATGGCTCTGCGTAACATCATGGCTTGCTGTACTCATGCTCTCCGTAACTCAGCTCTCCAACTCATGGCTCTGCCGTACTCAGGCTCGCGATCGGCCCCGGCCGTAACTCATGGCTCTGCCGTAACTCATGGCTCTGCCGTAATTCATGGTCTGCAGTAATCTGGACCGTAACTATGGCTCTAGATCGTACTCCTATGGGCTTTTCCGTAACTCATGGCCCTGCCCGTACCTCATGGCTCTGCCGTAACTCATGGCTCGCCGTACTCATCTCTGCTGCGTACTCTGCGCTGCCCGTAACCCTGTCTCTGCCGTAACCCATGGCCTGCATACCCATGCCCTCCGTAACTCATAGCTCTGCTGTAACTCATTGCCTCTGCCGTAACTCACGGCCTGCAGTAACTCTGGCTTTACCGTACCTGCTATGGCTTTACTTAACTCATGGCTCTACCCGTCAACTCCTGCTTGCGCCGTACTCCATGCTTTGCCGTACTAATGCTCTGCGTAACGCATGGCTCTGCCGTAACTCATGGCTTTGCCGTAACTCATGCTCTGCCGTAACTCGTGGCTCCTAATCAAGGCTTGCCTTAACTCCTGGCTTTGCCATAACTCATGGCTCTGCCGTAACTCATGGGCTCTGCCATAAAAGCGTGGGTTTGCGCCGTAACTCTGGCTCTACCGTAATTCATGGGCTCTGCCTTAACTCATGCTTTGCCGCAACTCATGGCTCTACGTAACTCATATGGCCTCGCCATAACTCATGGCTCTGCCGTAACCTCAGACTCTATCCATAACTCATGGCTTCTGCAGTAACTCTTGGGCCCTGCCTAACTCATGGCTCTACCATAACTCAGCCCTGCCATCATCAAGGCTCTGCAGGAACTCATGGCTTTTAACCATAACTCATGGCTCTGCAGTAACTCATGGCTCTGCTATTAACTCATGGGCTCTGCTTTAAACTCAGGCTTACCATAATTCATGCAGGCTCTGCATAACTCATGGCTCTTCTATAACTCACTGGCTTTTAACCGTAACTCATGGCTCTGCAAGAACTCAGGTCATAACTCATGGCTTGCCTTAACTCATGGCTCTGCATAACCTCATGGCTCTACCGTAACTCCATAGCTCTGCCGTATTCATGGCTCTGCAGTAACTCATTCTCCTAACCGTAAATCATGCTCTGCGTAACTCATGACTCTGCCGTAACTCATGGCTCTACTACCGTAACTCTTGGGCTCTGCCGTAACTCATGGTTCTGCAGTGACTCATGGCTGTACATAACTCATGGCTCTGCAGTAACTCATGGCTCTAACCGTAACTCGTGGGCTCTAACTACCGTAACTCATGGCTCTTGCAGTAACTCATGGCTCGTCTGTAATGCATGGCTCTACCATACAGACTCATGGCTCTAACCGTAACTCATGGCTCTGCATTAACTCATGGCTCTTACCGTAACTCATAGCTCTGCTGTAACTCGTGGCTCTACCGTAACTCATGGCTCTGCAGTAACTCATGGCTCTACCGTAACTCATTTCTCTGCATTAACTCATGGCTCTACCATAACTCATGGCTCTACCATAACTCATGGCTCTACCGTAACTCATGGCTCTGCAGTAACTCATGGCTCTACCGTAACTCACGGCTCTACAATAACTTATGGCTCTACCGTAACTTATGGCTCTGCAGTACTCATGGCTCTCCCGTAACTCATAGCTCTGCCGTAACTCATGGCTCTACCGAACTCATGGCTCTGCTGTAACTCATTGCTCTACCGTAACTCATGGCTCTAATGTATCTCTGGCTCTGCAGTACTCATGCTTGCCGTAACTCATGGCTCTACCGTAACTCATAACTCTGCAGTAACTTGTGCTCTACCATAATTCAGGCTCTACCATAAACTCATGGCTCTACCGTAACCATGGCTCTACCATAACTCATGGCTCTGCATTAACTCATGGCTCTCTGTAACTCATGCTCTGCCTCTCTATTTTCTCTCTTCAGAAATTAGAAACCGTCAAGGGAAACGTTTTTAACATGTGGGAGCGAGAGGCCCTTCACTCATTTAGCAATGTTTATTATGATCATGAACACTGACCTAGATTAGGATTTGGGGCTGGTGTTAAAACCAAGAAAACTTCAATTTCACAAAAAGATTTCCCAAGTCCAACTCATCCTATTTTTGTAAACAGTCAGTCACGCACACACATCCATTTCCAGCTCTTTTTTTTTTTTTTTGCTTTTCGTGTTATGCAAGCCGCGGCCTCACTGGACAGAGCCATGGGTAGGGGCTGGGAGTCATTTACTTGTGAATTAGCTGTTCAAACTGTACAGATGCTCTATACCAACACTTGGTGCTATTGCTTCTATAAGGAAGGGAGAAACCACACGCATCTATTACTTCGCCCTCCCATAGAGAGACTCCGCCCATCTATACCCCTCGACCCTCCCATATAGCAGACCACCCCTCTATACCTCACCCCTCCATACACCACTCACGATGAGAGAGACCACGCCCATCTATACCTCGCTCTCCCATAGAGAGACCACGCCCATCTATACCTCACCCTCCCATAGAGAGACCACGCCCATCTATACCTCACCCTCCCATAGAGAGACCACGCCCATCTATTCCTCACCCTCCTAATGCATTATTAACATGATTAACTGATTCTTATTACTCTGGCACCAAATAAATTAAAACATCTTGAGAAAGATAAATATAATGTCTCCTGTCCTGTGAAGAATAATATGAAATTATAACAAGCCGCTCAACCCAACTTCTGGGTCTCTCTTCTCTATTAATGCAATTACTATACGTATTTTTTTGTCATATTAAAGGGACCTGTGGTCTCCATACAAGTTTATTAAATAGAGCACACTCCTACCTTTATATGACTCCAGGATCAATGCTTCTAGCTACAGTCTTATCCAAAGTTACAGCATATAAAGGGCATTTTTTTCTTGCTAGTAACTGTGATCTGTGACATCACCAGCATCATCAACTGCGTCATCAACTGCATCATAAGCCCTGCCCCAAACCTCTTAATCATTTTTAAAGCTAGCCAGTAGCCACAAGCCTGAAAAATATTTTTCTCTCTTCAGTAAGTGTCCATAGTAAGGAAAGACGAGATGGTGACAGATTCTTCAGAAAGACCCATTTTTGGGGTTGGAGCTTTTTTACACACATGCTCAACCATGTTGCCCTGTCACAAACTCAAACAGGCTGGAACAGAACAAGGAAGTGTAACTTTACAAGCCTAATCTTAAGATCCAGAGAAAGCACTAAACTTGCAGAGAGAGGAAGAACTTCCAGCGATCATCATCCATCCGCACCACTCTCTGTCCTTCTCCGTAGCATCCCCCGCTCCTTTGCACTGGTGTGCGCATGCATATAATTTATCAGGTGTATTGGTGTTGGAGGCCCTTACCCTGAACAGGTTGCCTTGCAATATAAAGTAATAGTGTACGGTAGGTACCTACACACTAAGGACCGATCAATAATGTACAGTGAGGTTGTATACAAATAATTTATTCAAAAACTACACATCAAAAACACACAAAGATTTGGGGGTACACACCCCGTCTTCAGGTCTTCATGTCCTGCTATCCCCACCCCCTGAACGTTTGTGTATTTTGATTTTGTGGTTTTGAATAAATATTTTGAATTTCACCTTTGAGTGTGACCCTCACTGTACATTTTTTGAGATTTCCTGTCCTTTGAGGGTGAATATTAAGGGACTCTGCACCCCCACTGTTGGACAGAGGGGCATAAGACTTTCCTTTACTTCTGGATCCCGGGCCGGATCCCAAATATTACAATGGTATTAGAGCAGGGACGGAATTTAACCATAGGCACAGTAAGCAAGTGCCTAGGGGCCGCCTGAAGTTGTACCACGGCTGTTCAATCTCCTCCCCCCAATCCCACCTCCTATTATGTCTATATTTTCTTCCCCAAAAAAAGAGAAATGGGTGTGGGTTCAGGGTGTAAGTCTGGTGTTTATGCCCTTTATCGTTGGGTGTGTATAGCATTTCCAGCGCTGGTCCTGGCCAGGCCGACCGAACTCTACGTCGGCCTGTGAGATCGTTCGGAAATGCCTGAAATTTCCCTCGACCACATCGACTCCCTGTACTAAAGTATGAGGGAAATCTGAGTAAATTTTCCGTCCCAAGCATTGGACGCATAGGGAAACAGAAGG
This sequence comes from Hymenochirus boettgeri, assembly GCA_019447015.1. Lineage (NCBI taxonomy): Eukaryota > Metazoa > Chordata > Amphibia > Anura > Pipidae > Hymenochirus > Hymenochirus boettgeri. The sequence goes on along the minus strand of CM033470.1, from coordinate 25,073,836 downwards.
ATCCGTGTGCATGTATGTTTAACCCGGCTGTATTGTGAACACCATCATTTAGAGATCGTGTTGTGTGTGTACCCCAGCTGTATTGTAAAAATCATCATTTATAGATGTGTGTGGGTGTACCCGGCTGTATTGTACTATCATCCTTTATAGATCGGCTTGTGTGTCCCGCTTGTATTTAACAATCATCATTTATAGAGGGTGTGTGTGTATACCCGGCTGTATTTGTAACAATCATCATTTATAGATTGTGCGTGTGTGTACCCTGCTGTATTGTCACTCAATCATCATGTATAGATGTGTGTGTAACCGGCTGTATTGTAAACAATCATCATTATAGATGGTGTGTGTATCGCACCCGGCTGTATTGTAACAATCATCCATTATGATGGTGTTTGTTTACACCGGCTTTATTGTAACAATCATCATTTATAGATCGTGGTGTGTGTAACACATCTGTATGTAACAATCATCATTTATGATGGTGCGTGGTGTGTACCCGGCTGTATTGTAAACAATCCATCATTTATAGATGGGTGTGGTGTACCCGCTGTATTGTAACAAACAAATCTATTATAGATCGTGTGTGGTGTCCCAGCTTGTATTGTAACAATCATCATTTATAGATGGTGCGTGTGTGGTACCCGGCTTGTTATTGTAACAATCATCATTATAAGATGGTGCGTGTTTGTGTACCAGCTGTATTGTAACAATCACATTTATAGATGGTTGGGTACCCGGCTTGTATTGTAACAATCATCGATGTTGTATAGATGGTAGCGTGTGTGTACCGCGGCGAATTTAAGCAATCAATCATTTATAGATGGTGCTGTGTATAGCCCGGGCTGTTATTGTAACCATCATCAATTTATAGTGGTTGTGTGTACCACGCTGTATTGTAACAATCATCATTCAGATGTGCAGGTGTGTACCCGGCTGTATTGTAACAATCATCATTTATAGAGGGTGCGTTTTTGTACCCGGCTGTATGTAACAATCATCATTTTTAATAGATCGTGTGTGTGTGTACCCGTCTGTTTGTAACAAATCACATTTATAGATGGTGCGTGTGTGTACCCGGCGTGTATTGTAACAATCATGCATTTATAATGGTGTTTGTACCCGTCTGTATTGTAACAATCATCATTTATAGATGTGTGTGTAACCCGGGCGGCTGTATTGTAACTACTCATCATTTAGAGTCGTGTGTGTGTGGACCCGTCTGTATTGTAACAATCATCATTTATAGATGGTGCGTGTGTGTACCGCTGCTGTATTGTAACAATCATCATTTATAGATCGTGTGTGGTACTCCGGCTGGTATTGTAACAATCATCATTTATAGATGGTGCGTGTTTAATCCCCCGGCTGTATTGTAACAATCCTCCATTTAGATGCGATGGTGCGTGTGTGACCTGGCTGTATTTGTAACAATCATCATTTATAGATGTTGTGTGTGTGTACCCGGCTGTATTGTACAATGCCTCATTTATAGATCTTGTGTGTGTGTACCCCGGCTGTATTGTAACAATCATCATTTATAAGATGGTGCGTGTGGTGTACCGGTGGCTGTATTTGTAACAATCATCTTTATAGATCGTGTGTGTGTGTACCCGGCTGTATTGTAACATCCAATCATTTATAGAGTGTGTGTGTCCCCGGCCTTATTGTAACAATCATCATTTATAGATGGGCTTGTGTGGACCCCGGCTTGTATTGTAACCAATCATCATTTATAGATGTGTGTGTACCCGGCTGTATTGGTACAATCATCATTTTATATAATGGTTTGTATACCCGGTAGTATTGTAACAATATCATCATTTATAGATGGTGCGGTGTGTACCCACCGCGGCTGTATTGTAACAATCATCATTTATAGATGGTGTGTGTACCCGGCTGTAATTGGTAACAATCATCATTATAGATGGTGCGTGTGTGTACCACCCGGCTGTATTGTTAAACATCAAGCATTTATAGATGGTGTTTGTACCCTGCGGTAATTTGTAACATCATCAATTTATAGATGGTTGTGTGGTAACCCTGCTGTATTGTAACAATCGCATTTTTAGATGTGCGCTGTAGTGTAACCCGGCTGTTGTTAACAACATCATTTATAAGAGTGTGTGTGTACCCGGCGGTATTTTAACAATCATCATTTATGTGTGGTGTGTACCCACCGCGGCTGTATTGGTAACAATCATCATGTTAGATATGGGTGCGTGTGTGTAACCCCGGTCTTGGTATTGTAACAATCATCATTTATAGATCTGTGTGTGTGTACCCGCTTGTATTTAGTAACATCATCATTTATAGATGGTGCGTGTGTGTAACCGTGGCTGTAAGTGTAACAATCATCATTTATAGATCGTGTGTGGTGTGTAACCCGGCTGTATGGTAAACCACATCATTTATAGATGGTGCGTGTGTGTACCCGGCTTAATTGTAAACAATCATCATTTATAGACGGTTGGGTGTGTGTACCGCGGAAAAAGAACCTAGTATTGTAACAATCATCATTATAGATGGTGTGTGACCAGGCTGTGGTAAACAATCATCATTTATGATGGTTCGGGTGTGTACCTGGGCTGTATTGGTAACAATCATCATTTATCGATCGTGTGTGTGTGTACCCCGGCTGTATTGTAACAATCAATCATTTATAATGGTGTGTGTCCCGGCTGTATTGTAAACCATCATCATTTATAGATGTGCGTGTGTGTACCCCCTACCCGGCTGTATTGTAAAAACAATCACATTTATAGATGGTTGTGTACCCGTCTGTATTGTTAACATATCATCATTTATAGATTGGGTGTGTATACCCGTCTGTATTGAACAATCATCATTTATAGATGGTGCGTGTGTGTACCCGGCTGTATTGTAACAATACTCATTTATATATGGTGTGTATACCCGGGCGTATTGTAAACAACATCATTTATAGGGTGGGATGGGTGCGTGTGTGGTACCCGGCTGTATTGTAACAATCATCATTTATAGATGGTGTGTGTACCCGGCGGTATTTTAACAATCATCATTTATAGATGTGTGTGTGTACCCGGCTGTATTTTAAAATCATCATTTATAGATGGTGCGTGTGTGTACCCGGCTGTATTGTAACCATCAGCTTATGATGGTGTGTGGTACCCGGCGGTATTTTTAACAATCATCATTTATAGAATGTGTGTGTGTAACCCGGCTGTATTGTAACAATCATCATTTATAGATGGTGGCGTGTGTGTACCCGGCTGTATTTTAACAATTCATCATTTATAGATGGTGGTGCGTGTGTTACCGTCTGTATTTGTAACACTCTCATTATGATCGTGTGTGTGTGGTACCCGGCGTATTGTACAATCATCATTTTTAGATGGTCGCGTGTGGGTGTACCCGGTCTGTAGTGTAACAATCATCATTTATAGATCGTGTGTGTGTGTACCGGCTGTATTGGTAAACAATCATCATTTATAGTGGTCGTGTGTGTACCCGGTCTGTATTGTAAACATCATCATTTATAGAGGTGCGTGTGTGTACCCGGCTGTAATTGTAACAATCATCATTTATATGTGTTGTGTTGTACCCCCTCGGTTGTATTGTAACAATCATCATTTATAATGGTGCGTGTGGTACCCGCCTGTAATTTTAACATCCTCATTTATAGATGGTGCGTGTACCCGGCTGTATTGTTAACAATCATCATTTATAGAGGTGCGTTACCACCCGGGCGTATTTTACAATCATCATTTATAGATTGTGTGTGTGTTGTGTACCCCGGCTTATTGTCCCACATCAATTTATAAGGTGGTGTGTGTACCCCGGGCTTTATTGTAACCATCATCATTTATAGATCGCGTGTGTGTTACCCGGCTTTATTGTAACAATCATCATTATAGATCGTGTGTGGTGTGGTACCCGGCTTGTATTGTAACAATCACTTTAATAGATGGTGCGTGTGGGTACCAGCCTGCTCTATGTAACAATCATCATTTATATTTATAGATGGTGTGTGTACCCGGCTGTATTTAACATTCATCATTATTAGATGGTGCGTGTGGGTACCCTGCTGAGTAAAACAATCATCATTTATAGATCTTGTGTTTCTGTGTACCCGCTGTAATTTTTAACAATCAATCCTTTTTATAGATGATGGTTGTTTGTACCCCCGGCTGTATTGTAACAATCACATTTATAGATGGTGCGTGTGTGTACCTGGCTGGCATTGTAACACTCATCATTAAATGATCGTGTGTGTGTGTACCCGGGCTGTATTGAATAATTATCATTTATAGATTGGTTGCGGGTGTGTACCCGGCTGTATGTAACCTCATCATTTTAGATGTGTGTGTACCCGGCTGTATTGTAACAATCATCATTTATAGATCGTGTGTGTGGTGTACCGCGGCTGTATTGTAACAATCATCATTTATAGATGGTGCGTGTGTGTACCCGGCTGTATTGTAACAATCATCATTTATAGATCGTGTGTGTGTGTACCACCCCCCGGCTGTAATGTAACAATCATCATTTATAGATTGTGTGTGTGTCCCCCGGGTATTGTAACAATCATAATTTAGCGATCGTGTGTGTGGTGTAACCCGGCTGGATTGTAACAAGGTCATCATTTATAATCGTGTGTGACCCGGCTGTATGTCACAATCATCATTTTTATATATGGTGTGTGTACCCGGCTGTAAGTTGTAACAATCATCATGTCTAATGGTGCGTGGTTGTACATGGCTTGTATTGTAACAATCCCCCATCAGTTTATAGATGTGCGGTGTACCCGGCTGTTTGTACAATCATCATTTATAGATCGTGTTTTTGTGTGGTTTACCCGGCTGTATTGTACAATCATCATGTATAGATGGTGTGTGTACCCCTGTATTGTACAATCATCAATTTTAGATGGTGCGTGTGTTACATGGCGTGTTGTAACAATCATCATGTAATAGATGGTGCGTGTGGTACCCCGGCTGATTGTAACAACATCATTTATAGATCGTGTGTGTGTGACCCCGTCTGTATTGTAACATCCTATTTAAAATGATGGTGCGTGTGTGTTACCCGGCTGTATTGTAACATCCATCATTTTAGATGGTGCGTGTGGTGTAGGGCACGGCTGTATTGTAACAATCATCATTTATAGATGGTGCGTGTGTACCCGTCTGTATTGTATACAATCATCATTTATGATGTTCGTGTGTGTACCCGCTGTATTGTACATCATCATTTCTAGATCGTGCGTGTGTGTACACGGCTTGTATTGTAACAATCTCATTTTATAGAATGTGCGTGTACCGTAACCGCGAGTATTTTAACAATCATCATTTATAGATTGTGTGTGTGTGTGTACCCGGCTTTATTGTAACAATCATCAGGTTTAATATAGAATCGTGTGGTGTGTGTCCCCGCTGTATTGGTAACAATCATCATTTAATAGATCGTGTGTGTGTGGTACCCCCCGGCTGTATTGTAAACACCAATCATCATGTGTAGTCGTGTGTGTGGTGTACCCCGGCTTATTGTAACAATCATCATTTATAGATCGTTTGTTACCCGCTGTAATTGGTAACAATCATATTTATAGATGGTGTGTGACCCGGCTGTATTGTAACAATCATCATTTATAGATGTGCGTGTGTGTACACGGCTGTATTGTTAACAATCATCATTTATCTATGGTGCGTGTTCTAGTACCCCCCTGCTGTAATTGTAACAATCATCATTTATAGTGGTGCGTGTGTTACCGCGCTGTATTTAAATAACAATCATCATTTATATCGTGTGTGTACACGCTGTATTGTAACAATCATCATTTATAATGGTGGCGTGTGTGTACCCGGCTGTATTGTAGACAATCATCATTTCTAGATCGTTGGGTACCCGGCTTTATTGTAACAATCATCATTTTATAGATGGTGCGTGTGGTGTACCCCCGGCTGTCTTGTAACAATCATCATTTATAGATCGTGTGTGTACCCGGCTTTCTATGGTAACAAGTCATCATTTATAGATTGTGTGTGTACCCCGGCTGTATTGTAACAATCATCATTTAGATCTTGTGGTGTGTGTACCGGCGGCTTTATTGTAACAATCATCATGTATGAGATTCGTGTGTGTACCCGCTGTTTATTGTAACACTCAGCATTTATAGATGGTGTTGTGTACCCGGCTGTTTGTAACAATCAACATTTAATGATCGTGCGTGTGTGCTACCCTGCTGTATTGTAACCAATCATGCATTTATAGATCTGGTGTGTGTGTGTGTACGCCGGCTGTATTGTATCAATCAATCATTATAGCTCGTGTGTGTACGCCGGCCGGCTGTATTGTACAATCATATTTATAGATTGTGTTTGTACCTGGCTGTATTGTAAACAATTCATCATTTATAGATCGTGCGTGTGTGTACCCCGGCTGTTTTGTACCAATCATCATTTATATAGATTGTGCGGTGTGTGTACCCCCGGCTGCATTGTAACAATCATCATTTATAGATGGTGTGTGTGTGTACCCGGCCTGTATTGTAACATAGCATTATAGATTGGTTGTGTGTGTACCGCGGCTGTATTGTAACAATCATCATTTATGATGGTGTGGGTGTGTACCAACGGCTGTATTGTAACATCATCATTTATGAGTCGTGGTGTGTGTGTACCCGGCTGATTGTAACAATCATCATGTATAGATCGTGTGTGTTTGACCCTTCCTGTATTGTAACAATCATGCATTTATAGATCGTGTGTGTGTGTACCTGGCTGTATTGTAACAATCCTCATTTATAGATCGTGTTGTGTGTACCCGGCCTGTATTTTAACAATTCATCATTCTAGATCGTGTTGTGGTTTGTACCCGGGCTGTATTGTACAATCATCATTTTATAGATGGTGTGTGTACCCTGCTGTATTGTAACATCATCATTTATAGATGGTGCGTGTGTGTACCCGGCTGTAATTGTAACAATTCATCATTTATAGATCGTTCGTGTGTATACCCGGGCTGTATTGTAACAATCAATCATTTAATTAGATCGTCCGCCTTGTGTGTACCCCCGCCGTATTGTAACAAGCATCATTTTAATCGTGTGTGTGTTTAACCCCCCCGCGGCTGATGTACAAGTCATCATTTATAGATGGTGGCGTGTGTGTACCCAGCTGTCTTGTAACATATCATTTAGAGATGGTGTGTGGTGTGTACCCCGGCTGTATTGTAACATCATCCATTTAAGATGGTGCGTGTTTGGTACCCGGCCTGTATTGTAACAATCATCATTTAATGATGGTGCGTGTGTGGTACTCCGTCTGTAATTGTAATCAATCAGCATCATTTATAGATGGGGTGCGTGTACCCGCTGTATTGTAACAATCATCATTTAGTAGATTGTGCGTGTGTACCCACCCGGCTGTATTGTACCAATCATCACTTATAGATCTTTGTGTGTACCTTGGCTGTATTTTAATACAATTCATCAATTTTAGATGGTGCGTGTGTGTACCCCCCGGCTGTATGTACAATCATCATTTATAGATGGTGTGTGTATACCTGGCTGTATTGTAACGATCATCATTTATAGATGGTGTGTGTGTGTACCCGGCTGTATTGTAACAATCATCATTTATGGATGTGTGTGTATACCCGGCTGTATTGTAACAATCATCATTTATAGATGGTGTGTGTATACCCGGCTGTATTGTAACAATCATCATTTATAGATGGTGTGTGTGTTACCAAGCTGTATGTAAAATCAATCATTTATAGATGGTGTGTGTGTGTAACCACTTGTATTTGTAACAATCCATCATTTATAGATCGTGTGTTGTGTAACCCGGCTGTATTTTAACAATCATCAATGTATAGATCGTGTTGTGTGTGTACCCTGCTGTATGTACAATCAATCATTTATAGAATGGTGCGTGTGTTACCCCGCCCCGCTGTATTGGTAACAATCATCATTTATAGATCGTGTGTGTTTGTACCCCCCGGCTGTATTGTAACAATGCATCATTTATAATTCGGTTTGTGTGTACCCGGCTGTCTTGTAAACATCATCATTTATAGATCGGGTTGTGGTGTGTACCTCCCGCTGTATTTGTAAACAATCATCATTTATAATATGGTGTGTGTATCCCGCTGTATTTGTAACAATCACATTTAGAGATGTGGTGCGTGTGTGTACCCACGGCTGTAGGGTAACAAGCATCATTTATAGATCTTGTGTGTGGTGGTACCCCCGCTGTATTGTAACAATCATCTTTATAGTCGTGCTGTGTATACCCGGCTGTATGTAACAATCATCATTTATATATCGTGCGTGGTGTGTATCCCGGCTGTATTGTAACAATCAATCATTTATGATGGTGCATGTGTATCCCCGGCTTGTATGTAACACATCATTAATAGATCGTTGTGTGTGTACCCGGCTGTATTGTACAATCACATTTAGTGATGGTGCGTGTGTGTACCCCCACTGTATTGTAACAATATCATTTATAGATGGTGTGGTGGGTGTGTAAAAACCCGTCTGTATTGAACAATCATCCTTTTATAGATGTGCGTGTGTGTAACCGGCGTATTGTACAATCATCATTTTATATGGTGCGTGTGTGTAACCCGCGCTGTATTGTAACAATCATCATTTATAGATGTTGGTGCGTGTACCCGCTGTATTGTAAACAATCATCATTTCATAATGGCGTGTGGTACCCGCTGTATGTGTGAATCAATCATCACTTCGATCGTGTGTTGACCTGGCTGTATTTTAACATCAATCATTTAATAGATGGTGCTGTGTGTTACCCCGGCTGTTTGTAACAATCATCCATTTATAGATGGTGTGTGTGTGTACCTCGCTGTATTGTAACATCAATCATTTATAGATGGGGGTGTGTGTACCACCCGGCTGTATTGTAACAATCATCATTTATAGATGGTGTGTGTACCGGCTGTTATTGTTAACAAATCATCATTTATAATTGTGTGTGTGTGACCCGCTGTAATTTGTAACAATCATTTTTTATAGCATGGTGCTTGTGTGTACCGTACCTACCCGGCTGTATTTGAACAATCATCATTTAATAGATGGTGTGTGTATACCCGGCTGTATTGGTACAATCATACATTTTATAGATGGGTTGGCGTGGTATACCGGCTTGTATTGTAACAATCATCATTTATAGATGGTGCGTGTGTGTACCCGCTGTAGTGAACAATCATACATGTATAGATGGTGCGTGGTGTGTACCCGGCTGTATTGTAACAAGCATCATATAGATGGTGCGTTTGTATACCCGGCTGTATTGTAACACTCATCATTTATAATGGTTTCGTGTGTGTACCCGGCTGTATTGTAACAATCATCATTTATAGATGGTGCGTGTGTGTACCCGGCTGTATTGTAACAATCATCATTTATAGATGGTGCGTGTGTGTACCCGGCTGTATTGTAACAATCATCATTATAGATGGTGCGTGTGTGTACCCCCGGCTGTATTTTAACAATCATCATTTATAGATGGTGTGTGGGGTGTGTAACCCGGCTGTAAATTGTAACATCAATCATTATAGAGATTTGTTGTTGTGTGTACCCGGCTGTTATTGTAACAATCATCATTTATAGTGGTGCGTGGTGTGTACCCGGCTGTATTGTAACAATCATCATTAATTAGATGGTGCGTGTGTGTACCCCGGCTATAATTGTAACAATCATCATTTATCGAGGTGCGTGTGTGTACCCCCGGCCTGTATTGTAAAAATCACATTTATAGATGGTGCGGTGGTATAACCCTGCTGTATTTAACAATAATCATTTTAAATGGTGCGTGGTGTGTACCCGGCTGTATTGTAAAACAATCATCATTTATAGATGGTGCGTGTGTGTACCACCCTGCTGTATTGTTAACAATCAATCATTTATAGATGGTGCGTGTTTATACCCGGCTGTATTGTAACACTCATCATTTATCATTGGTGCGTGTGTGTACCCCTCGGCTGTATTGTAACACCATCATCATTTATAGATGGTGTGGTGTGGGTACCCCTGCTGTATTGGTAACAATCATCATTTATAGATTTGTGTGTTACCCGGCTGTATTGTAACAATATCATTATGATGGTGCGTGTGTGTACCCGCTGTATTGTAACCATCATCATTTATAATGGTTGCTTGTGTGTACCAACCCGGCTGTATTGTACACAATCATCATTATAATGGTGCGTGTGTGTACCCGCTTTAATTGTAACAATCATCATTTATAGATGGTTGTGTGTGGTACCTGGCTGATGTAAACAATCTCATTTAGATGGTGTGTGTGGTATACCCGGCGTATTGGTAACAATCATCATTTATTATGGTGTGTGTGTTTACCCACACCCGGCTGTAATGTCACAATCATCCTTTATTAGATGGGGCGTGTGTGTACCCCCCGGCTGTATTGTAAAAATCAATCATTTATAGAGTGGTGCGTGTGTGTACCTGGCTGTATTGTAACAATCATCCATTTATAGATGTTGTGTGTGTATACCCTCTGAATTGTAAAAAAAAAACAATCCATCATTTATAGAATGGTGGCGTGTGTGTACCCGTCTGTATTGTAACAATCATCATTTATAGATGGTGTGTTTTCCGGCTGTCATTTGTACATCATCATTTTAGATGTGCGTGTGTGTACCCCCGGCTGTATTGTACAATCAATCATTTTATAGATGGTGCGTGTGTATAACCTATACCCGGCTTATTGTACAATCATCATTTTTAGATGGTGCTGTGTATACCCAGCTGTATTTAACAATCTCATTTATAGATTGGTGGTGTGTGTAACTACCGTCTTTCTTGTAACACTCATCATTTATAGATGGTGCGTGTGTGTAACCCCGCTGTATGTAACGATCATCATTTATAGATGGTGCATGTGTGTACCACCCGGCTTTATTGTAAACAATCATCATTTAATAGATGTGCGTGTGTATACCCGGCCCCCCCTGTATTGTCACCATCATCTTATAGATGGTGTGTGTTATACCCTGCGGTATTGTACAATCCTCAATTTATAGATGGGTGCTGGTGTTGTACCGTACCCCGGCTTTATTGTAACAACTCATCATTTATAGATGGTGCGTGTGTGTACCCGGCTTTATTGTAACAATCATCATTTATAGATGGTGCGTGTGTTATCCCGGATGTATTGTAACAATCATCATTTATAGATGTGCGTGTTTTTGTACCCCGGCTTTATTGTACAATCATCATTTATAGATCGTGCGTTTGTGGTACCCGGCTTTATTGTAACAATCACACACATTATATAGATGGTGCGTGTGTATACCCTGCTGTATTGTAACAATCATCATTTATAGATTGGTGTGTGTGTGTCCATGCTGTATTGTAACAATCAATCATTTATAGATCGTGCGTGTGTGTACCGGCTTTATTGTAACAATCATCTTTATAGATAGTCGTGTGTATACCCGGCTGTATTGTAACAATCATCAGTTATGATGGTGTGTGTGTGGTACTGCTGTAATTGTAACAATCACATTTATAGATGGTGTGTGAACCCGGCTGTATTGTAACAATCATCATTTATATATGGTGTGTGTGTGTACCCGGCTGATTGTAAACAATCATCATTTATATATGGTTGTGTGTGTGTACCCGGCTGTATTGAACAATCATCATTATAGATGGTGTGTGTGGTGCCCGGCTGTTTGTAACAATCATCATTTATAGATGGGTGTGTGGGTGTGTTACCCGGCTGTATTGTAACAATCATCATTATAGATGGTGCGTGTGTGTACCCGGCTGTTTGTAACAACATCATTTATAGAATGGTGTGTGTGTGTACCCTTCTTGTATTGTAACATCATCATTTTATAGTGGTGCGTTTTGTACCCGGCTGTATTGTACAATCATCATTAGAGATGGTGTGTGGTGTGTACCCGCTGTATGTACAATCATCATTTATAGATGGTGCGTGTGTGTACCCTGCTGTATTGTAACAATCACATTTATAGATGGTGGTGTGTATACCGTTGATTGTAACAATCATCATTTATAGATGGTGTGGTGTATACCCTGGCTGTATTGTAACAATCATCATTTAATAGATGGGGTTGTGGTGTACCCCGGCTGTATTGAACAATCAATCATCATTTATAGAATGGTGTGTTTGGACCCGCTGTATTGTAACAATCATCATTTATAGATGGTGTCGTGTGTGACCCGGCTGTATTGTACATCATCATTTAATAGATGGTGCGTGTGTGTACCCGGCTGTATTGTAAACAATCATCATTTATAGATGGTTGTGTGTGGGGTACCCCGGTCTGTATTGTAACAATCATCATTTATCGATGGTTGTGTGTGTACCCGGCTGTAATTGTAACATCACATTTATAGATGGTGTGTGTGGGTGTACCCGGCTGTATTGTAACAATCATCATTTATTAGATGTTGCGTGTGTGTACCCGGCGGTATTGTAACAATCACCATTTAATAAGATTGGTGTGTGGTGTGTACCCCCCACCCGGCTGGTATTGTAACAATCATCATTTATAGATGGTGCGTGTGTGTACCACTGCTGTATTTGTAACAATCATCATTTATAGATGGTGTGTGTGTGTACCGGCTGTATTGTAACAATCATCATTTATATATGGTTGGGTCGGTGTTGGTGTACCCCCGCTGTATTGTACAATCATGGCGCTAATTAAGCGTAAAAGAGAAAATTAAATACTTGTTTTTTCTAATTTTGCAGAACGAGGAAGTGGACATACCCTAGACAAAGGAAAATTTAAATAAACCCACAAGATTTAGATCCATAAAGTAATAAGCCAACCATGTCCATCTGTGTTTCATAACAAGACAGAGAAGACAATTTACAGCAATGGATTTTCTAAATAACGTGGGCGCCAAACAACATATGTAGACTTTTTCCAGAATAAGACTCTTCACAGCTGCTCTAGCGCTTGGATTTAAAACCTCTACCGGCCAATTAGACTCTGGACTTTTCATGTAAGTTGGTGATTACAATGGTCCAAATAACCGAAAGGTGTTTAACATTCACTATCATGGAAAATGAATCATCTTATACCTGGTTTTTCATTGTTGGGCTTTTCACCTCACACTGATCAATGAATTGGATTTATCAACTGAAAAAAGAGCGTAATACAAGTCGTTCCTCCCTATGCTACACACTAACTTCCATCATTAAAAGCTATTGTTATAAAAGACTAGGGCACTTTAATAATAAAAAAGGAAATTAAGCATTATGACTTTTAATGAATACCAGACCTTTATATTAAATTAAAATAATATATAAGAATAGCAAGCAAAATGTCCCCTATTTATATTGTGCATTAGCTTGAGAACATAACTTTTGAACAACGTTGGTTGTCATTTTCATTTAGTGTTATTCACCTATTCAGGGGGGGAGAGAGGGGGGGCTTGAGGTCCGTGGACAGTATGATGTAGGTTTCTAATTGCTGATTTGCTTAAATGTTTGTTGTGATTTGGATTATCCTCATTTTCCCCATGAGGTTTAACCCGGTTTAACAATTTTTATTTCATGTTTAATTTTTGAGTTGAAAAATACAAGAGTCCATCAAGTTCACAACCTTCCATGCAAAGACCAACCGCCTCTATTTTAAGTCGCAGTTTTCTCCGCCTATTGGTACGTTCCCCCAGTTCACCAAACTAACCAGGGCAGGCTTCTTCTCTTTTGTTCACCCAACCACCTGTTATATGTAAATGGATCTCACTGCCTGAAAAACTTTTTCTTACTGGGTACACACATTTAGATATTTCGGGTCGATCGACCGCTATTTCAGTGTAATCGGTCGAGCGGACGCGAAATTATCGCATCGAATGGGCCCTGTCCGAATCGCCCGTGTCGTCCAATCGGACGAAGTATAGGACCGTTCGTACAGGTGGAAAACCTCGTCTCGATCGTGCGTACTCTATGGACCGCAGATCGGTCGCGGGTGAACTAATCGGACCGGCTGCTTTTGCCGCGACGACAGTCCTTCCTCCCTGGCCGACCGTTCGAAAGTACGAACGTCGGTCAGGAGGAAAAAATCGCTATGTGTGTACCTAGCTTTAGGTTGACATCTCTGAATGGTCCTGGCATCAGAGATTTCAATGTCCAATGTCTCATCTAGCCCACCTTTTTAAGCCTACCCTATCCATAATTGTCTGTCTTATAGTTATAATGTACATACAGGGAGATTCAATAAATCTTATTCATTAAAAATGGTGCTATTTTGGCCCCAACCAATTGATGTTATTTAACATTTAAAGCTAACATCTGGTTGTTGGGGCACAATTTAGCATAATTGTTAACATTAGATACGTTGAATGACTCTGATAATATTGGGAAGATTGTATAATACACAGTCCACTAATCCAATCTTTTAACCCATCCTGATTGAATGCAGAAGAATATTTGGCAATGGCTACAAGATACCACAAACTTTGTTGTGTTTTATGTCAATGATTTTATCCTCTGATAGAACCAATGTAATATAATGATATATGATGTACAATATAATGCACTATACTTTTTTATATGATGTGCTATATCATGTACTATTTGATTACTATATAATGTACCCTGTTTATGGTTTTACTGTAGGTGTACTATCGATAATACTAAGGATGTATTATAGGATGTACTATAGGATATACTATAGGATGTATTATAGGCATGTACTTATAGGATTAACATGGTGTACTAATATATGAATGTACTATATATTGTACCATATATGTCGTAATGATATATAAATGTACTAATATGATGTCCTTTAATAATATATTATATTGTCCTATAATGATATACTATATATGTACTGTATTGTACTATAAGATAAATATAGGAATGTACTAATATGTACTTTATTGTACTATATCATGTGCTATATATGCACTATATGATATACTTTTAGTATTACTATATGAGGTACTCTCTGATGTACTCTATATGATGTACTATATGATATAACTATATGATGTACTATATAATGTGCCTATATAATGTACTATATGATATACTTTATTATGTACTATATGATGTACTCTCTGATTACTCTATGATTACTATATGATATTACTAGATGATGTTAACTATATAATTTTACTCTATGATGTAACTATATGATGTACTACTATGATGTACTATATGATGTACTATATGTATACAGTATTATGTAACTATAAATGTACTATATGAATGTACTCTAGATGTACTATATAGTATTATCTATAATGTACTCTATGATTTTAACTATATGTCCTACAGTATATGACTATATAATGTACTATTTATGACTTTATGATGTACTATATATATACAATAAGATGTACTATATAATGTACATCTGATGTACTATATAATGTACTATATTATTTACGATATAATGTACTCATGATGTAACTATTGTATACCCGTATGATGTACTATATAATGTACGAGATATGAGGTACTATATAAGGTACTATAGATGTACTATATAATGTACTATTGATGTACTATATGTATACAGTATGAATGTACTATATAATGTACTATATATTACTATATAATTGTACTCTTGAATGTACTATTGTATCCAGGTATGATGCACTCATAATAAGTACTATATGATGTACTATATAATGTACTTCTATGGATGTCTATATGAATGTACTATATGTATAACAGATGATGTACTAATCTAATGTACTATCTGATGTATATAAATTTACTAATGATGTAACTATATAATGTACTAAATGATGTACTATCGGATCGGTACTATATATAATGTACTCTATGATGTACTATATAATTGTCTATTGATTACTATATGTAATACAGTATATGTACTATATAATGTACTAATGATGTACTCGTATAATGTACTATATGAATGACTATATAATGTACTACATGATGTACTAAATGATGTACTATATAAGCGTACTAAATATGTTACTAATATAATGTACTCTATGATGTACTATATGATGTACTATCTAATGTACTATATAGGGTACTATATAATTACTATAATGATGGTACTATATAATGCTATATAATGTACTATCTGATATCTTTATTATGTAGCTATATGATGTACTCTCTATGTACTCTATGAATGTACATATGATATACTAGATGAGGTACTTAAACATGTACTATATGAGGTACTCTATAATGTACTATCTGCTGTAACTATATCATGTGCTATATAATGTCCTATATGATATACTTTGATTATGTACTATATATGTACTCTCTGAGGTACTCTATGATGTACTATATGAATACTATATGATGTTACTATATAATGTACTATATGAAGATACTATATGATGTACTATATAATGTAAACTATATGATGTACTATATGAGTACTATATATGTACTATGATATACTATATGATGTACTATATGATGTACTCCTCTGGATGGTACTCTCTGATTACGATATTATATACTATATGTGTACTATTAAATGTACTATATAATGTACTAATGATCACTATATAATTTACTATATGATATACAATATGATTTACTATATAATGTACTATATGATATACTAATAATGATGTACTATTAATGTATTTTTTGTTTCCTATATGATATACTCTATGATGTACTATATAATGTACTATATGATATACTATATGATTTACTAACTGATGTACTTATGAGATACTATATGATGTACATATATGTACTATATGATGTAGCTAAGAAGTGCTATATAATGTACTCGATGATGTACTATTGAATAGATTTATAATGTAACTATATGATGTACTCCTCGATGTACTCTATGATTTACTATATGATATACATATGATACTATAAATGTACTCTATGATTTACGATATCTTACTATATGATGTTAATAATAGAATGTACTATATGATGTACTATATGATATACTATTGGATGATGTACTATATAATGTAACTATCTGATATACTACAGGAGATTCAATAAAAGTTTCTTATAGTTTTAAAATGCTGCTAACTTAGCCCCAACCCATCAGATCTTATTTAACATTTGAAAGCTCATCTGATTGGTTTGGGCAAAATTAGCACCAGTTTAAACGATACGAACTTTTATTGAATAACCCTGAATAGTCAGACAGTCTGGTGGGCTATATATATCTAACAATATGATTCTAATGGTATACAGATGATGTACTTATATAGACAATATGATGTTATATAATTATACGTATGAGGTGCTATATATTAATCAAATGATGTACATATGTATACAGTATTATGTACTATATATATATACCAATATGATGTACTATAATCATGCACTATATATTTTTACAATAGGATGTGTATATAGTTCAATATGATGTAACTATATGCTGCCGTAACTCATGGCTCTGCCGTAACTCATGGCTTTGCCGTAACTCATGGCTCTGCCGTAACTCATGGCTTTGCCTTAACTCCTGGCTTTGCCATAACTCATGGCTCTGCCGTAACTCATGGCTCTGCCATAAAGCGTGGGTTTGCCGTAACTCATGGCTCTACCGTAATTCATGGCTCTGCCTTAACTCATGGCTTTGCCGCAACTCATGGCTCTACCGTAACTCATGGCTCTGCCATAACTCATGGCTCTGCCGTAACTCATAGCTCTACCATAACTCATGGCTCTGCAGTAACTCTTGGCCCTGCCATAACTCATGGCTCTACCATAACTCATGGCCCTGCCATAACTCAAGGCTCTGCAGGAACTCATGGCTTTACCATAACTCATGGCTCTGCAGTAACTCATGGCTCTGCTATAACTCATGGCTCTGCTTTAACTCATGGCTTTACCATAATTCATGGCTCTGCAGTAACTCATGGCTCTTCTATAACTCATGGCTTTACCGTAACTCATGGCTCTGCAAGAACTCATGGTCATAACTCATGGCTTTGCCTTAACTCATGGCTCTGCAGTAACTCATGGCTCTACCGTAACTCATAGCTCTGCCGTAATTCATGGCTCTGCAGTAACTCATGTCTCTACCGTAAATCATGGCTCTGCAGTAACTCATGACTCTGCCGTAACTCATGGCTCTACCGTAACTCATGGCTCTGCCGTAACTCATGGTTCTGCAGTGACTCATGGCTGTACCATAACTCATGGCTCTGCAGTAACTCATGGCTCTACCGTAACTCGTGGCTCTACCGTAACTCATGGCTCTGCAGTAACTCATGGCTCTACTGTAATGCATGGCTCTACCATAACTCATGGCTCTACCGTAACTCATGGCTCTGCAGTAACTCATGGCTCTACCGTAACTCATAGCTCTGCTGTAACTCGTGGTCACCGTAACTCACTGCATGGCTCTGCTGCATTAAACTCATGGCTCTACCGTAACTCATTTACTCTGCATTAACTGTGCTCTAACCATAACTTCATGCTCTACCATAACTCATGGCTCTACCGTAACTCATGGCTCTGCAGTAACTCATGGCTCTACCGTAACTCACGGCTCTACAATAACTTATGGCTCTACCGTAACTTATGGCTCTGCAGTAACTCATGGCTCTCCCGTAACTCATAGCTCTGCCGTAACTCATGGCTCTACCGTAACTCATGGCTCTGCTGTAACTCATTGCTCTACCGTAACTCATGGCTCTAATGTAACTCATGGCTCTGCAGTAACTCATGGCTCTGCCGTAACTCATGGCTCTACCGTAACTCATAACTCTGCAGTAACTTGTGGCTCTACCATAATTCATGGCTCTACCATAACTCATGGCTCTACCGTAACTCATGGCTCTACCATAACTCATGGCTCTGCATTAACTCATGGCTCTCTGTAACTCATGGCTCTGCCTCTCTATTTTCTCTTCAGAAATTAGAAACCGTCAAGGGAAACGTTTTTATACATGTGGGAGCGAGAGCCCTTCACTCATTTAGCATGTTTATTATGATCATGAACACTGACCTAGATTAGGATTTGGGGCTGGTGTTAAAGCCAAGAAAACTTCATTCACAAAAAGATTTCCCAAGTCCAACTCATCCTATTTTTTGTAAACAGTCAGTCACGCACACACATCCATTTCCAGCTCTTTTTTTTTTTTTTGCTTTTCGTGTTATGCAGAGCCGCGGCCTCACTGGACAGGAGCCATGGGTAGGGGCTGGGAGTCATTTACTGTGTTGAATTAGCTGTTCAAACTGTACAGATGCTCTATTACCAACACTGGGCTTATGCTTCTATAAGGAAGGGAGAAACCACACGCATCTATTACTCGCCCTCCCATAGAGAGACCACGCCCATCTATACCTCACCCTCCCATAGAGAGACCACGCCCATCTATATACCTTACCGTCACCCTCCCATATAGGAGACCCACGCCCCTCTATCTATACCTCACCCTCCCATAGAGAGACCACGCCCATCTATTCCTCACCCTCCTAATGCATTATTAACATGATTAACTGATTCTTATTACTCTGGCACCAAATAAATTAAAACATCTTGAGAAATATAAATATAATGGTCTCTGTCTCTGTGAAGAATAATATGAAATTATAACAGCCGCTCAACCCAACTTCTGGTCTCTCTTCTCTATTATGCAAATTACTATACGTAATTTTTTGTCATATTAAAGGGGAACTGTGGTCTCCATACAAGTTTATTAAATAGAGCACACTCCTACCTTTAGAATGACTCCAGGATCATGCTTCTAGCTACAGTCTATCCAAAGTTACAGCAGTATAAAGGGCATTTTTTCTTGCTAGTACTGTGATCTGTGACATCACCAGCATCATCAACTGCGTCATCAACTGCATCATAAGCCCTGCCCCAAACCTCTTAATCATTTTTAAAGCTAGCCAGTAGCCACAAGCCTGAAAATATTTTTTCTCTCTTCAGTAAGTGTCCATAGGTAGAGGAAAAGACAGAGAATGGTGACAGATCTTCAGAAAAGACCCATTTTTGGGGGTTGGAGCTTTTTTACACAGCTCACCATGTGCCTGTCACAAACTCAAACAGGCTGGACAGACAAGGAAGTGTAACTTTACAAGCCTATAACTTAAGATCCAGAGAAGCAGCTAAACTTGCAGGAGAGATGGAAGAACTTCCAGCAGATCCATCCAGCACCAGCTTCTCTGTCCTTCTCCGATGCATCCACGCTCCTTTGCACTGTGTGCGCATGCATATATTTATGCAGTATTGGTGTTGGAGTCCCTTAACCTGAATACAGGTTGCCTTCAATATAAAGTATTAGTGTAAAGGTAGGTACACACACTAAGGACCGATAAATAATGTACAGTGAGGTGTAATACAAAATATTTATTCAAAACTACACATCAAAATACACACAAAGATTTGGGGGTAGCACACCCCGTCTTCAGGTCTTCAGGTCCTGCTACCCCCTGAAACGTTGTGTATTTTGATTTGTGGTTTTGAATAAATATTTTGAATTTCACCTTTGAGTGTGACCCTCACTGTACATTTTTTGAGATTTCCTGTTCCTTTGAGGGTGGAATATTAAGAGGACTCTGCACCCACTGTTGGACAAGAGTGCATAAGACTATTCTTTACTTTCTGGATCAAGGGCCGATACCAAAGATACAATGGTATTGAGCAGGGACGGATTTACCATTAGGCACAGTAAGCAAGTGCCTAGGGGCGCCTGAAGTTGTACCAGCGGCTGTCAATCTCCTCCCACCAATCCAACCCCTTTATAGTCTATATTTTCTTCCCCAAAAAAAGATAAAATGGGTGTGGTTCAGGGGTGTAGTCTGTGTTTAGGCCCTTTATCGTTAGGGTGTGTATAGCATTTCCGAGCGCTCCCAAGGCCGACGAACATTTACTGTCGGCCTTGTGATCGTTCGGAAATGCCTGAAATTTTCCCTCGACCACAGTCGACTCCCTGTACTAAAGTATGAGGGAAATCTGAGGGAAATTTTCCGTCCCAAGCATTGTAAGCATAGGGAGAACAGAAGGATCGTGCATGTATGTACCCGGCTGTATTGTAACAAACATCATTTATAGATCGTGTGTGTGTGTACCCAGCTGTATTGTAACAATCATCATTTATAGATCGTGTGTGTGTGTACCC